>JAGMVL010000416.1:1328736-1993105 GCA_019202695.1 Populus x sibirica | reverse complement strand
TTTCTTAGTTCTGAAAGGTTGTTTTTGTGTTATGATGTGTTGTTCTTGTCTTAATTTTCATACTTTGCTGTAGCCGCCATCAATAATTCCTTTTGTCACGGGCAAGACAAAGCTATTAAGTGATTTGCTTCATGTCCAAGATTTGTTTGATTTATTTCCTAGCCACTGTTATGTGCAGTGATGTGCAGCGTGCGCACTATTCTAAGTTTGTTGTGTAGAGGATGGAAAAAAATGGTGTTAAAAATGTTAAAGTTTTTAAGGGTGAAACAGGGTGTCAGGTAGTGAACTTCTATGATTGTTTATAGGAGTCTTAAAAAATTATAGTGTCAGTTGGCCCAATAAAGATCAAATCAAATCAAAATTTAAACTATAATTATTTTAAGAAATATATCATTGGTTAATTATGATACCAGAATGTGGTAATAACTTAGAGAAAGTTAAAATATAAGAGATGACTGCCCCCATGAAAAGCTTTACCCCTCCTACTCACAAACCCAATTATAGGAAGTGAAAGTCCTTAGGGTAATTTCCTTCTCCTCCTTTACCCTCATGAAATCCATCCTGAATAAGAGCAAGATAAGGGGATGTTAATATATAGAACTTGTAGCTGTATATTCCGGTGGTTGCTATGTCCTCCATGTATAAAGAACAATGACCAGTCCAGATGAATGTTGAGTTTCTTACATTGTTAACATTTTATTTCCTCTGCTTTAGGAATTGCTATTTTGCTTTCTGGGCTGTTTGGAACTTCAACCGGATCTTCAGTATCTGTGTAAGACTCACTAAGGAAAGCCTTTCCAGTGCATGAGCTTTTGCACACATTCAGATGCAGTAACTTCAAAATTGACTCAAGCTTTACTGTGTACAGAGAGAATGCTGGTCTCTTGGCCTTAACGAGGTTGGCCGAAGGGTTGTCCAGATATCTGCAGGATTCATGATTTTCTTCTCCATTCTTGGTAAGTCAATATGAGTTTGTTCAATGCTTTCATATTGATGCATGATTCATCTTTGTTGTTGGTATAATGTTAACTTCTATCGAAGTCAACTTTGCGCTTGTTGTGCATGAGGAAAATTTGGGGCAATCGGTTTGCTTCAATTCCAGGACCCATTTTTGCCAGTTTATATTGCCTTTTCTTTGCTTACGTGGGTATGCATATCATAATATTTTGGTTCACATAAGCTGTGAATCTCTCCTGATATATTGTGATTGGTTTTGTTTAATGATTTGTCGCTTTTCACTTATGGATTTCTAGGTGCTGCTGGTCTTAGCTTTCTTCAGTTCTGTAATCTCAACAGCTTCCGAACAAAGTTCATATTGGCTTCTCTATTTTCATGGGCTTATCCGTGCCAGTACTTTAATGAGTACACTGCAATTAGGGCTATGGTCCCGTTCACACTGGTGGAAGATGGGTATGTGAAAATTTTCAACCCTGATCTCTTGCTTATATAAAACCTATGCCAGTGGCTGATAAACATCTTGGTTTTTTTTTTCTTCTTTGGCAAGTTCAACGATGTTGTTGATGTTTCCTTTCTCATCAGAAGCATTTGTTGCGAACATACGGCTTATTTCCTGGACATCACACCACATGGAAAAGATAGTTCAATCAGGAAGAAGACAGGGGTAAGCACTGGTGGGACAAATTCCGATCATACAAGGGTGATACAAGGGTGAAGAGTTCTATTCCCTGCCCTTTAATCTAAACAAATATTTCCCATCTGTGTAATTTAATCAATGATTATGAGCTGTTCTTAATCCAGTATATTAGTTCTCGATGGCTCTTGTGGGATAAAAAATTGCAATGCTCAATGCGCCCTCATGAATCTTATCGCACGCTATATAGCTGTATAAAAGATAGTCTCTCCTTCGCCAAAATGACTGCGAAAACATTCAATTGAATTTGTTTTGTAAAATCCGACCGTTGACAGGACTTGAAGGCTAATAAAAACGTTTTGTTGCCTTTGGTTCCCTTTTTCATTCTGTTCTGTAGTTGCTTTTTATGAACACTAGCACACTGATGGTCTGATTGCATGTACCGAACTGTAACATTGCCATGGAAGAAATGGCTGTTCCTAGATTTCCACATATTTCATCAAGTTGGTTGTTGATTTCGTGTGTTGAGTCAGCGGATCGAATCTGCGGAGACAACTAGGACGATCAGTTAGTGCTATGACTTTTATTTCTTCCTCTCTGGGTTCGTGTCATGCATTTAGGCTGGTGTGCTGGAGCAGCTAAACTTCCAAGACAAGAAAGAGGGACAAGGAATTACCATGATCAGCTACAAAAGACTTGGCCGCTAACTGAAAAATTAAATTTCGTTCATGATAATTTTCACGAGAGGGTAAAACACAATTTGTTCACATCTTAAAATGGAAAATATGAAGGAGAGATTTACCATGACACTACTGGCTGTTTCTGTTTTCTTCATTCCCTCCGTTGTCCAAACGATTGGATTTTTTGTCATAATCCTTGTGCCCATTTGCTTAGTGCCTGTGTTTAGCCGCTGACTCGTTCAAGAATATAACACTACACCATTAAACAGTTCGATTACGTTGACAGAAAGAGATAAAAGAGAAGACATATATAATATTATGTTTGATAGTGGTATTTAAGACAAATAATTGTTTTTGTATCATGTTTAGTTATAATGGACTAAAGATAAAATAAAATATGAAAAAATCTATTTTAAACCTCATAATATGTATATTAGCCAACTATTATATATATATACCAAACATATTTTGAGTATTGAAATTAATAATATTATAATAACCTTAGTTATAAAACTAAAACTAGCTTGGTGGGTTGATAAGGAATCGGGTCAGCACTAGAAGCAGGATTGGTCTCACTTAAAAAAAATAGAGAAATGATTGACTTTACTTGATCTGATCAAAAACCCGGGTTGACCCCGGGATTAACATGGGTAAAAACTCAGATTTTTTTTTGAATATTTTTTTTTGTCAAAACAAGGTTGCTTTGATTATTAAATTTTTTTGGGTCAATCGAGTTGACCCTCCCGATCTGTGACTTGAACCTTGTCTCAAGTCAAATCCCGAGATAGATTTTAAAACTATGATAATATCCACTTTTATCCATATGTTGACTCGGGTCAACTAGAGTTGACCCTCCCGACCTATGACCTGGGCCTTACCCTGATCCATCGATTTGGGTTTTAAAACTATGAATCTATGTTAATAAAAACTTTTATCCTTACAATGACTCGAGTCAATCCGGTTGACTTTTCTGATCCATGACTTGGGCTTTACCTCGGGTTGACTCACGATCGGTTTTAAAACTATGATAATAACCACTTTTTGTCCTTATGTTGACCGGGCCAATTATCAACCCCACTCGTGACTCGAGTTTTGCCCCAAATTGACCCCTAAATTGAGTTTTTAAAGACCATAATAATTATTATTTTAATTCTTCCGCTGACTCGACTCAACCCGACTTCGTTGACCTAGGCTTTACCTATGATTGAACCCTGAGTTGGATTTTAAAATTATGATAATAACCATTTTTGTTCTTACATCTCTTAGTTGAATGATTTTGGAATTGAGAGTTTTTTACAATGATATTTTAGGAATAAAAACATAAAAAATATTGTCTTTGGAGACATATTCTCTTTGTACCTCCCTTTTGAACGTACTTAAATTCACTCTAAAATTGTCCTTGTACAAATTTATTTTTATGTCTGCTTTTTTGTCTCTTTAACTAAACACATTTTTGTCTCTACTATCTCCGTTACATATATCCCAAGACAATAACCAAACATTATGCTAGTATGAGATTATTATGTTATTATGGTGGTACTATTATCAACACTGATAATAATATCACTTACAATAGAGAAAGTACAGGTGTTTAACTGCTAAATTAGACATGTCGCTTGCCAAACTTAAATATTTAATATATTGAGGCATTAGGTGAAATTTTTCTAAAATTAAAGTTGACATTACTTGGAGGATGTAGATTGAGGTATGTCTAAATCATTATGTTAGTGTGTCTATTTCTAGTGATGGAAGTGGTTAGGTTGACCATCAAATATAGATTGCAAATTTTAGAGCTTTACTTGGATAATAGACCTAAACGAAAAACTCCTTTAGCATGGAGTTCATTTGAGTCCCAAGCTACACTTCAAATGACCACACAAGCATCACATGTAGCTGGTCCATCTAGGATAGGTGGTGAGGTAATGAACCAATCATCAACACGAGGAATTATAGATATGAAAGCTCGATTGGGTATGATAAATTCTCTATATTATTATGATGATTTTGAACCAACTTATGAGGAAGCTAATCAAGTTATGTTGACAAATACGGTTGAGGAAGACAAATTAGCTAAGCTAATAAGCCAATTCATGTGACTTATTCCTAAATGTGAGGATGTTAGTGGGCTTGGTCAAATTATATGTAATGACTGGATTTTATGTCGTATAGAATTTCAGGCTTAACTACTAAATTGGAAGTTGGACAAAACATTTCAAACAAGTATGAATTAATTACTACAATTAAGTTGTAGTATATAAAGAATTCATGATTACAATACAAGGTACAATGTTCAACCACAACTTATGTACAGTTACAATGTATATATGAACCAATATGTTAATGATATTTACATGAGGGTATCATAATAATTGTGATTAATTTGAGATCTAAAAATTAAAAGGGCAACACACATATCTTAACACAATGGTTATGCAATGCCACCGTCAAATTGACTTAGATTTTATTGCTAATATGATGTTGACTATTATTAAAGCAAAATAAGTATTAACATTGTGACCATTTAAGCTACTATGCATTGGGATTTTGAGTATGATGTTTTATGTCACAAGATGTGGATAGCTAAACAAAAAGTATTTGAGCTATTGTTTGGTTCACATGAGGAGCTCTTTCAAATACTGTATAGAATTTTATTAGCTCTCAAAAAATCAAATTCAGGTATGGTTATTAAATGGGATAAAAAAATAATTGATGGCGATAGAGTAATCTTTGAGAGAGTATTATGGATATTTGGAGCTTCAGTTGAGCGGTTTATGTATTGTTATGCACCGGTAAGTATTGACGAAACTCACTTGTGTAGGAAGTATAATACAAAATTGTTGATTAAAGTTGCTTATAACATGAATAATAATAAAAATTTATTGCGCTATGCTTTAGTTGAAGAAGAGACGAATAGCAATTGAACATGATTTTTAGATTGACTTCGCTAATATGTCACCATTAGGCATTTATTGTTCAACACTTGATGAATTTGGAATGATTGAGCATCTAAAATGATTTTAGCAGAGGATAAGCCATTTTCATGGACGGGAAAATGCTCATGGTTCCGTTAGCGCAGGGCATCCACAATGTAAATTATTAGATGTAGTTAAATGATGTATTTGAATATTATGAGAATTGGTTTTATTAATATATAAAATTAATTGAGTATGTTTAATTATGAATTGAGTTAAAATGGAGTTGAATTACATGTGATTTATGTTGAACTGATTATGTGAATTATGAATTGTTTTGAATATAACTTTTCGAGTTTATTATTTTTGTTTTTTTGACTGGGAGTTGAAATGCTGGAAAATGCTCCTGTCACGCATGCGAGATTTACACGTGTAAATGAAATATGTTATTTCCATGAATAAGTTTTTAGTTGTGAAATTTAAGCTAAATGTTTTATATAAAAAACTCAGATTACGAGGGGCAACAAGTTTGTTGTTGTGGATACTGCATATATTATTATTATTATTATTATTATTATGATTATTATATCTTCCAAGATGCTGCAAAAAGGAGGGAGAGAAAAGGTCAAGGTTAGTTGCATTAAAGCTGGTGTTAATTCTTGAAAAAGCAGAGGTGCTTTTCTTGGTAATAATGGCCACAAGAAGTAGATGATGATTACAGGATCTTACTGGCACTTTACAGTTAAACAACACACTCAGGGAATTCTTGGAAAAACAAATATCTATCACATTAATTCACCCTTGCTACTCATCTAACTTTTGGATTAATTTTAGATCTGTGATCAGCCCCACTTGATAAATGGATCTTCTTTGCAAACAACCATGTTTAACAAGATCTTAGCAAGAAGATTATTGTCGTCCATGGCATGCATGTATACCACTGCATAATTGTAGCTCAAGTTGGACGGGGAAAGAGCATTCTCTTGATTTTTAATTTTCTTCGTTTACCAAACACAGAAATACAAATGGTAACTAGCCTTACTTCTTGGTTTTGTGTCATGATATCGTAGTTGAGTGCTTGAAACTTGAAAGAAACAAAAACCATCCACTAACATGAACCCTAAAAACACTCCGTGTGTTGTTTGGTGGGGTGGGAGTCAAGCGAGGCCTAATTTGAATGTATCATAAATGCCAAGGCATTGACAGCAGGACCTCCAGGAACAGACATCCCCTTGTTTCTTTACTATTTCAATTCTTGAACAGGAGGAGTTCAATGCTTACTCGCAGAATCAAAGCATAAAAAAATGGTGGAAAAAGCAGGCGTTTCCATATTATATACGAGGCTCGACAGATTCGTTTAACCAGAAGTCTTAGATATTTGATGCTCTAATATTTAATGCTCTTTCTGCTCAGTTCTACGAAGTAGTACTTCTCTCCTCCTCTTATTCTCTTATTAAAAAAATCAAATAATTGAGTATTAAATTATATTATTTTACCTCTTTTAAAAAAATCGATTCCACACACAATTCTGTCTTCAGCTACATGTAATCTTAAAAGACAAATACAATTAAAAAAAAACACATCGATTGACAGTATCTGATGTGTTTTCTTAATGTGTGAAAAATCTGATAAGACTCCTCCATGGAATGTTTCAAGTACTTGCTTCTGTACCCTTCATGTTTTTGAACTAAATAGCTAGAATTAGAAGAAGCATGATACCTAATTTCTCACATGGCTACTTCCATTTTCACATAAAGAATTGGTTTATATGTACGATCTGGGCAGCCAAATAAGGTGTTATATTAGTGGAAAATGGAACCATATTTGTGGTGTGCATAACCAGAAAACTAAGCTCATCATTAGGGTTTTCATGTCTGTAAAATCTTGCAGAGGATTTCGTTAGTAAAGTATGCATCTCCCTCACATGAATATGCCATCCACCACACAGGGCAATTTTTCTTTAATCTCAAATCCATGATGAAGGCTTACTCTTGTGCACTCTCTGACTTATAATATGGTAGGCAAAGTAATAAATTATGAGGATGAAAGATCTGCGGAGAGAAAGTAGGCATGGACGAAAGCCAAGAGGATCCACTGTGCTTCTCTTTTCCATAAAGTATATACTAATTAATGAACTCCACTTCCGAGGTAGATGCTGGACCTTAGTATATAGTTTTTTTTATGGTGTAAAGTTTGCTCTGCCTAGCTTGATCACATGCTCCATACACAATCATTACTGATCTACAATTACAGGTTCGAAGATTAATCTGGGGCATTAATTAATTACCGTAGCTAGTGTTCGAAGATATGAATTAAATATAATTTAGTACATGGAGAATTGTCTTTGAATTGTTGAGAAATACTTGATTGATGTATAAATTAATCTGAAAATATATTTTTCAGTGAATTAAAAAACAAAAATTAAAAATTTGAAGAAGAAGAACGGGAAGTGCAACAGACTGAAAGTTAGGAAGTGAAAAGAGGCAAGTGGCAGTCAGCAAAAACCAGATTTATATCACTATTCTTTGTGATAAATAATTATATGTCCGCCGCTTAATATAATTACTAAGATCCTTGGTGGTAATGAGATTGGAAAAGGAGTGGCCTGATGACTTTGTCAGTCATCAGATTATTTTTTTCACGACAGAAAATCTCTCAGGCCAGTGAGCTCCCACCATTTGATCAGCATGATCCATTGTTTGTTCCCAATTCCAGGAACCAGGCGTGGAACCTCATCATGCACCCCCTCTCTAAACAATGATATTGTTGAAGTAAGTAGAAAAAATGGGGATTTACTTATCATTGTGTATAAATAGAAGTACAGTGGCTTTAATTCCATACATGAAGGTTAAATCATGCGCTACTCAATTCCAAATCTACGGATAGTTTGCAAGCACCACTGTAAAAAGTAAGATAACATTAAGGTTATAGTTAGACTCACATTATGAACTCTAAAAGTAGGAAGGTCACTATCAATGGGTTATTATTTGTCCGAGGCAAAGCCATGCGTATAAAGAGGAGGGGGAGGCAACTAAAAGAATAAGAAAAAGAAGAGTGCAGCAATAAGTTTCAAATAGCTTATTTTTTTCTTGGAAAAAACACGCTAGAAAATTACAGATCACCGATGAAAGGTTAAATCATGCACTACTTACATCTCATAATAGTTCGTTATAATCCTTTAGAAGTTTAAAAAAATCTAAATGTATCTGTATTCGGTTCAATTATATTACTCGTAGAATATCACCAATTATTTGGTTTGTGTGGATTTTTCACAGTTAGTCTATGATGGATTTCATATATAAATATGAAATATTAAGTAGAGTACATTAAAATTATTTATCCGAATGAATTATTTTGGAAAATTATAAATACTTTAAAAAGCATGGGAAAACATTGCTTTCCCACGCACTATAGCCACTCTCACAATTCAATGTGGACTTTGTAATGATTTTTTTTTTTTTTGTAATTTCATCCTTAAATTTCTATATTGGAGGCCGGTTTGGGTTAATTTATTAAGGAATAATAGGATTAAAAGACAAGGGATCATAGTAAAAAACGCGGAGGGAATGGGTGGCTTAAGATAAGTTTGGGCAAAATGTTCATTTTAATCCCCACACTTTCCTAATTATCATTATTTGATCCCTTGAATTTTTGAAAATTAAGAACTAAGTCACTTTTGGTCCCAAAATTCGTTTTCTTTAATTTTTGGTCCCTCGCTTGAGAAAGAAAAGAGGAAGTAGTTGGATTCCGATGGTAGAAAGAGAGAATTGTTGTTTACACCAATTGAGACCACAAAAAAAGGTGATTTTGGTGTCAATGAATTTCTTTTGATGTGGAGAGTTTATCCTAGATGTTTTCCCCACCTTAAAACTTGCCTTATATTATAGATCCGAGCTTGCAAGCAATTTTGGTTTTGAGCCGATTGTGGGTTTTGAGCCGATTGTGGGTTTTCGAGCTAATTTTTTTAGGGTGTTTGAGGCCATGTAAATATTTTTCAAGATGTTTAGGATGTTTTTTGGATTGAAATATGGTTGAAGAAAGAGATGCTTCAACTAAAGTTCATCGAAATCTAGCTAATGTAGACGACGATCACTTACTATTTCTTATCTAAAATTTTAAGAGGCAGATGACCCTCGTTCCACTTTTAAAAAAATTAAAACATAATTATATTTTATATTTTTCTATGCTATGAAAAATGAGTTTAAATATTTTTAGATATTTGATGTACACTGAAATCAACTTTCTTTTCCCTTCTTATTTATAATAACATTTATATTGTTTATATAATACGTATAATTATTATATAAAATGATAAGATGCATGCTGTATTGTAATAAAATAACATATACAATATTAATATTACAAAATGATAGAACAACATCTTAAATGTTAATCTAATAAATTAATAATATTAATATATTGTTCTATTAACAAATTCATTACCCCTTAATTATTCCTGATATAATTATGGAATATCTTCATTTTGACATAATCAAATTCTATTAAAATTGAAAAATAATTCAAATAAAAATAAGAAATTTATAAAAACTAAAGTTTTCAATATTTTAATTACTATATTATATATTTTCAAATAAATATTTTATTGGTAAATAGTATTTAAAAACAAAAAGAAATTATTGAACAAGAAAAAAATCTAAGCATATATAACCAAATTTTTTTCTAAAGAAATAATTTTTAGTATATTTTTAAATAAAAAACAATTTAATTATCCTACTTCCAAGCACTGATAAATTATTATTTTCATTTGCTTTTTTTATCTGTGGTGGGCTTCCAAGATGAGGTACAGGTCATGCAAAGATTCCTTCTGTGATTGGCTTTTTACTTCAGCGGGCATAAGCAACTGAAAACCCTTTACCCTAAACCAATCCATAGGATACCAAAAAGAAAACGTAAACAAAATAGAAAGATGTTTCTTTCTTTGCCAACTTAGAAAGGAGCAAGCAGCCAATTGCTTTAACAGAGATGGCCATATCCTCTCAATCTTTCACCTTTTATGGGCTATACACAGAGACACCCACCCCTTTTCACTCTCTCTCTCTTTCCTGCTTAAAGAACCAGATGAGACGAGATGATGACGAGACTGGCCGGAATTTGGCACAGGCGACACGCACTCATTGCGTGTCGAGCAGTGGAGGGGAGATAAAGGGACTCTCTCTTTACGTGGCAAGAGGGACCCGCAGTCTGCACACGAGTGAATGTGAAGTTCCTTCACGCTTCTTTTGCTCGTTCACAAAATTTCACGCCTATTGATTGCACTTGCTCTTGGGTCCGGTGGCCACCACCGTGCATCTTTCCTCTGCCGCCTCGGTCGCTTTTCTGCCTTCTTTTTCCTCTGTCACGCTCTCACAATGGACGTGTTAAAGTTTTAAAATGAGATTTAACTAAATTAAGCTCATAATTTACAATTTGTGGCCTAAATCTACCACCGTTTAACGTGTAAAATGTCTTTGACAACAGCTAGTTAGTAATCACGCTCTCACAATGGACGTGTAAAATGTCTTCGACAACAGCTAACCCATTTAATGATTATATAAAAAATTAAAACTATTTCTGTCAAATTAATCCATTTGACACGTACGGTGGTCAAATTTCTTAAATTTTGCAATATTTATTTGGTTCATAAATACATCACCGTTTAACGTCATAGAAACTGAAAGAAACAATTGCCACTAGCTAAATTTCTAACTAGTAATTAGTAATTATCTGAATGTTAGGGGTAAAAAAAACCAAAAAACTGATTAAATTGAGAAAACTTGAAAAAAAATAATTGTAAAAACCGAACCGAAAAAATCCGATTAAACAGATTAAAATTTTAAAAAAACCGGCCGGTTCGGTTTGTTTTTATAAGCAAAAAACCAAAAAAAGGAGTCGAATCGAACCGAACCCAAACCGGAAAAAACCCGAGTCAAATCGAAAAAAACCGAGCTAAACCGAGCCAAAACCGAGTCAAACTGGAAAAACAGAGCCAAATCAGAAAAACCGAACCAAACCAGTTTGAACCAGTTTTTGTCCTAAAAAACTGAACCGAACCAAAACAGGTCGGTTTGAACCGATTTTGGTTTTTTTAAAAAAAATTTAATTTAATTATTTTTTTAATAAAAACTGAACCAAATTAAAAATAATCACCCCTGTCTAATTGTCGTTGCAAAATTCTTGAATACCTTTTATGACTCGTCAAATAAGGCAGAGGTTTTTGTGGGGGCAACTTTGTGCTAAAAAATAGAAAAAAAAATCCCATTTGATTTTTTGTAATTCTAAATTAAAAGCAAAATAATTAAAATTATTAATTTAATGAAATTTAATTTAATTTCATAAGCGACTTGATCTTAATTCCAAATTGGCTGTTAGGCATTATCAGCCGTGTAACTCACGTGGCAAAGAAAGGGGTGGAGGATTGCGATAAAAAAAAAAAAAAAAAAGACAAGAAAGGTGCGAGGGATTGATCAGTTTTATGTTGACAAATAGACACAAGTCCACTAATACTTTTGTAACGGTCGAAGAACAGCTTAGGTAAAGCTGAACTTCATGGCTGAAAACATGTTGTTAGATAATCAAGTGACGTTTGGTCAGTGCACATCAAAGTCACACCTGGTTTGTTTGTTCAAAAGTGTGACAAAACGGATCTCCATGGTACGGCATATCTGCAGCCCATGTCTCCATTTTCAACTCATCCATAACTTCACCCTCCACACTGCACAGTGAAAAAAGCAACAAATAAAGCCGAGGGGAGGAACCGATCATTTTGCATTTTAAAAACGTTTTTTATTTTTTTTTATTTTAAATTAATTTTTTTATATGTTTTCATATTATTTTTTTAATATTTTGATGTCAAAAATAATTTTTTAATATATTTCTAAATTAATAACATTTAGAAAAACAACTGCTGTTAAACCCGAGTTTATGATAATTTATTTATTTATTTTTTACTAGCTGTATTTGTTGGTTTGGAAGGGGGACCAAAGTATGTGATGTATTTGTCTTTAGGGATTGAAAATCACCTCTGGGCCAACTTCCCTTTGTCTTTTCATTACTAAACCAATCACGCCTCACCACGTCATTCCGTGTGAGAACAATCTATCAAATTATGCTTGGTTAAACTATTAAACATCCCCTCTAATTCAGGGGCTCTATCAACTTCTCCCTTAATTATTTAACACAAATATATAATATGTGGTTTTTCTAGAATATCTTACCGTAAATTGCTCCAATAAAATTTTTATTTTACTATTGGACGGAAAAAATGGTGTCCGGGGATAATTTGATCTTTCCAAGTGGCTTATTAATCATTAAAAAATTGTTTCAGGATATCTGAGTTATTTTTTATTTTTTTAGATAGTAAAATAATGTTTTTACCTCCAAAATCAACAAAAACTAGAATTATTGACCAATATTGTTTTTGTATTTTCACAAATATTAAAACAGTAAAAATATTTCTTTGTCCTTAAGGTAAGAAAACTAGAGTTGTTCACCAGAATGTTTTTGGTTTTTCTCTTATTAGACTATAATTAAAATATGTCTTTGCTCTTAGAAAAGAAAAAAAAATAAGGTATGCATTTTGGGGTATTTTTTTCATTTCATACGAGTTTATTTGTAATTTACAGGGGTTAAGAGGGTATTTTGGTATTTTTATGTTGAATTTTTAATATTTTATTCTACAAAGTTGTTGTCATGTGTTCAACACTCGTCAATACATGAGTAGCGTAGGTGTCTTCTTTCTCCTGGTGCGGCTCGTGGTGAAGGTTGATGACGGTTTATCGCTAGTAGTTGTTTTTTCTTTTCCTTCTTCTCTCTCTCTCTACTAGAGAAAGTGCATGCTGATTTTTATTTTTTTAATATTGTGATAATGATTGTTTTTTATAGTATTTTTTATTTTAAAATATATTAAAATAATATATATTTTTTATTTTTTTAAAATTTAGTTTGGGTATCATGTAATAATACAATAAAAAATATAAAACAAATTAAATTTAAAAATTAAATTCAAATTTTTATAAAAATATTTTTTAACCGCAAAAATAATACCTTAATTACCTTGATGTAACGCATTGCGACTAGGTGTGGCCCCCAGAACTATTACGGACCATAGAATAGGAAAAAGCCAAGGCATAGATAGAAAAAAACACTTCAAAATTGGTGGGTGGGTGCTATAAAGCCAACTATTTAAATTTCCACTCTCCTCGTCGCCCCTCTTCATCTATCCTCCTTTTCTTCTTCAAGACACCTTCTTTGACAGAGAGAGTAAGGTGAGAGAGAGAGAGAGAGAGATGGGGAATTGTCAAGCCATTGACGCTGCAACTCTAGTGATTCAACATCCAAATGGAAAAATAGAAAACTTTTATTGGCCTGTGAGTGCTAGTGAGGTCATGAAGACGAACCCTGGTCACTACGTTGCTCTTCTTCTCTCCACCACCTTGTATGATCCAACCAATAACAATGGGGAATGTCCCAACAACGGCACCGCTAACAATAATTCTCTGAGAGTAACGAGGATTAAACTTCTCAGGCCTACTGATACTCTTGTTCTTGGCCATGTTTATAGACTCATCACCACTCAAGGTTTGTCATATTTATAGTCTATATAGTTTGCTTGCTTAATTTTCGAAAGAAAGATCTCTCTCCCTCTCCCTCTCCCTCTCTCTCTCAGTTTTTGAAATTAAGTAGTCTTATTTTCTTTTTGGGGTTTTGTTTTCTTCCAGAGGTTACGAAAGGGTTATGGGCAAAGAAACAAGCAAAGCTGAAGAAAAACGATCCAGAATCAGAAGAGAAACCTGAGAGGGTGAAAGAGAAGCAGGGATCAGGAGTGGATACAAGAGCAAGAAGATCTGAACAAGAGAAGAAAAATCAGGTGAATTCCCTTTGCATATTTCTTCAGATTAACATGACTAGTTGAAACTAGAACCATTTTTTTTTGTGTTAAGAATGATTCACACACATCCTTCATGATTAAGGACTTACCTTCTAGTCTTGCTTGATGTTTTCATCAGTCTCTTAATTGTTTTGGATGCATGAAAACTAATTTTCCAGTACATCTCAGGTGACCGTTAAAAAGAAAGAAACAGACCAAGGGCAACAACATCAGCTCACTCTGCTGCCATAGCCAGATCAAGAGCATGGCAACCCTCACTCCGTAGCATTTTAGAGGCTGGCAGCGGCAGCTAATTGTGTCTCATCATGTCCTTCTTCCATGCTGCATAGGATCAAATACATGGGCTCAACAGCAGAATCCAGGCTTGCTTTAACCTGCAAGATTTGATATCAGATAATCCATGGAGGCAGGTAGCTACTAGGACAAATTAAAGTAAATCTTTCTTCTAGTACAGATTTGGCTAATGTGGGCATACTTTGTATAGCAAAAGGAGGCATCTCAAACATGGTTGTAACTTGAGGAACTCCTCTTTTGAAATGAAATTGAACTTTGTTTCAAAATTTAATAGTACAATAATTTTGGTGGGTTTATTGCTGTGTTCGTAGTACCAAGTAATTAATTAATCAATCAAATCAAACATCCAACCCCCATAAGACAGGAGAATATTTTGTAATAGAGAATCAAATAAATCGTTAGATTTCTCATGGTTCATAATTCAGATTCTAATGGCGTGGGCTGTAATTTCTTTTTCCTTTCCCCGAGGGATCTTTGTAAGCCAACTCAGGAACATGCAAATCACACCGTATATCACCGTATATGGGATGAATCTCAGGCAGAAGTTAACACCGTATAACTTGACTATATACGTCCTTAACCATTAGGGTTAGTTCATCCTGCAAGATTCTGGCATATTTTTTATGCCATTGATACCAGTTTTTATTAATACTGACGACTTATGCTGCTGGGATTCTTCAAAATTCTCTGATGGGCTTGATACACTTGCAATAAATAATCCGCGTATTGAATTTTGGAAAAAGAATAACATAAAGTAAACCAGATCTGAAATTAAAACAGTTGAAACAGTATACCAAGCATTTTTTCGTCCATTTTTCGTAGTCAAATATGTGATCGATGGAAACATGATACACATATTCCAGCACTTCGCCAGCTATTTAACGAGGAACTAATTTCTCAAAAGAAAAGGAAAAAAAAGGGAACAAAAACAGTGTGGCAAGAAGCTTAAAAAGGAACATTCAATGCCCCAGGTGGTGCATTAAAGCCGATGTCAAATGGGCTGGTATCCAAGGACTTTGGAAATTTTAATTATCCAGAGTCCAGAGGCATTTTTTCAAGGTTGAGGTGGACCGACAGCAATAACCAACTGATTAACATGGAAATTATTTAAGAGATATGAGAGGAGAATGTCCCTTCGCGGCTTCACCTACGACCTTAATTACTTAGAAAAAACGACGATATCACCTACTTTCACCTTATTGGTTATGGCCATTTCATTGTGGTCCAAACAAAAAGAGGTTCTCTCACACGACATGGCATTGACAAGCACAAAACAATATTCAAGAGTGTGAAGGTGCACACAAGAGAGACAAATTTTAAAAGAGCGGGATGGATGCTAATAATTCAATGGTTTAGTCTTTCAGTTTAATATGACGTCTAAGCTTGTCATCGAGGCCCTCAATCATGGCTGAGTATGTTTGTTTTTGTTTTTGTGTTTGATGTGAAGTAAAAATTCTCACAACAAAAAAAATAAATAAAAATAATAAATTCTTGTTTTTGTTTTTTATTTTTAGTGATAGTCTTATCACTAAAATAAAAAAACAACATAAAAAACAAATATGCACTAATCCGATCCAAATAATAGCTCATCGATCACGTTAATAAATTATTAGTTTAATTAGTGCATTTATTTGTCGGACCATAATTATACTATAATGCATTTTTTATTACATATGTAAAATGAAAAAGAATAGTGAAATGGTAATTACATAATTAAAAAGAAAAAAAGAAGAGTAAAGATGTTAAATTCAAGCCCAACAAATTACAATTTTCTCTTTTTTTAAAAAAAATCTTAATGAATTGATGACCTAGCTTGTCCAGCCAACCAAGTTTTACTAGTTCTCATTCAATCTAATGGAATGTTTTGTATATTTAGTCTTCGACATCAAATCGAACTAGTTGAATGGACAAATCACTTCATTTATAATCACATTAATGGTTTGGTTTGGTTTTAATAACATTGTTGAAAAATGAATTGCTTTATTGGAATGCTTGTACAACTCTTTCAACACTTAGATCACTTGGTTTCGTTTAGTTTGGTTTCAATAATATTATTGAAAAGTTAATTGATTTTATCAGAATTCTTTTACAAGCCCTTTAATTAAGACTTGGCTAATTTGAATGTCGATGGCATACATTGATTTAGATTTCAATGACGAAAAACATGTTAGTGATATGCAAAAATTGATTCGAAGATATTTTGATGGTTATAATAAAAGAAAATATTCAATTATAATTACAAGGAGAGATGATAATAAATAGTATAGAGGATTGTTGATATATTGTTGTTAAGAGTTTATGATTATTCTATCATTTGGAAAAGGCATGACTAGTTTCACCATCTTATTTGCTTGGAGAAAATAACACGGAAACTTCCTAGTATAAACTATTATTGATACAATGATTATACATTTGAAACTGTAATCTTCTCCCGGGGCATATTGCAGAGTATAAAGTGTTGAGTTTTCCAAAATGCATACACGTAGTGAAAACGATAATCTAAAAAACAATTTAGGAGCCCCAAGGATCTTGTTATATCGATCTAGAGTTGTTTAGGGTTTATACGAAGATTACTTGAATATCAAATGTTCCTTTTGCCTTTGAATAATTGCTTCAAGGTTGGGTTGTTGCACACCACAAGTCTTCCAAGTATCCAGCCTCTAACAAAGAATCCACACGAACCACCATCGAGAAACTCTAAACCATTTTAGAAGATAGGGATTATTATATCTTTGAGTGCTAGCTCTTTTCTTTTGTTTTTTTCAAGTATTTTGTACTATATAATTTATTACATAGAAAATAAGAGGCATAATATTCTATTTATAGGAAAACCTGAAAACCCTATAAATGATAAATATAAATTTGCCCCCTGAATAATATCACATATATTATTTCAGGATAATTTTAGAAATATACCCAATCAAGTCCCTACTTGATTTTTCTAAATCTATAATTGTAATTCCCTGTATAAATTACATTATAGTCCTTAATTTTTAAAACTTATTTATAACCAAGTCACACTTGATTAATCATCTCATTTTAATTTATGATCAATGGTTCATATGTGTGTGACCCATTAGGTTCCCTAATAAGTTGGTCTAAATATAAATCATAATTATAAATTAATTTAAATTAAATTAATTGAATAAATTAACTTATTATCAATTCAACAATTGATTGATTTATATTTGAATATCAAATACATTGTTTAGCAACATGTAATGGTCCCTCCGAATTTTAGGAAAGCCATATGTGGCTTAACTTACCTTTTCAGTGGTCAATTTCTCAGTGTAATTATTATCATTTCATCAACAATGTTTTGATTTAGACATTAAAGCATGGAGTGTATCTACTCTCAAATTATATTTGTTCTCAACACCATAATTATTGATTCTTTGAATAAGATTTAAAACTCTTTTCAAACCTTATTCCACCTTAAATAAGGATTTACAATCAATCCTACTTGAGAACATATAGAATATTTTTTCTAATTCACCTAAGTGATGACTCATCTCTTAATGGATCAAATATCTTCATATAGTTCTTGTTATACCCAATAGTTGTTCATTTGTTACCCATGATTAGAACAATGTGTAGCAAAATCAAAGCATAACACTTCTTATTTAATATGACTTAGTGATCTCAAATATAAAGATCACTTACACAACCATCATGTGAACTTTTCCACAGACACATGTGATCTCTCCATATGAAATTCTCATGCAGCTTAGTTCGTTGTATATGTTATCTGACAAGTACCTACATATTAGTTCTAGGTATTCCTTATATCTCAACCTATAAGAATAACTGTTTTCTTTCATAAAAGAAAAAACATAATATGTATCAGCTTTAACAACTCTAATTAATATTAAGTTTTAATAGAGCATTGACCAAGAACATTTAGAAACAATACTTTGATGCAATATGAATCTCATATAAATTATAACAACTTTATAATTTTCTTTGCAAAACATTTTTATCCCATAAATTTTATCTTCACTCTAGACTCGTTAATCAAATATTAGATTCATTAATCAAATATCCGATGAATATTAAAAATAAATAAGTCTTTATTAACAAATTAAATATATTTACATGAACAAAGTCATTTCCACGTGTAACCAACCAATTAGATACAAAGTATATACACTAACAATCTCCCACATGCACTAAAGTCAATCACTCATGTATCAAATATCATATCACTATACTTGATGATAATATTTTTACTGGGACAATGGCTTAATAAAAGGATCTATAAGATTCTTTTCAGTAGGTACTTATTTTATCTTTACATCTTTCATTTCTATGATTCTCTAATAAAATAAAATTGTCTAAGTACATTTTTAGATCATCGATAAGAATTTGGTTCATGTGCTTGTGTAATGGCTCCACTTGTAATCAAGTATAAGGCTACTAGATCAATAATGTTAGGAACTATACCTAGTTCAATGGTGAACTTCTTGATCTAAACAATTTTTCCCCCCTCAAACATAAAGCTGTACCCAACTTTAGCTGTAGAATCTATTTGATCTTTTATTTAGAACTCTTCCAACTCAGCACCATTATTTATATTAAAATATAACCAGCCTAGAATTTTTATTTTCAATATCTTATTAAAAACTAATAGTCAAATAACCATGAACTACTAGTTTATTTTCTCCATGCACCAAAAAAACATTCTTAGTTCTTCTCAAGTACTTAAGAGTATGTTTAACTATCTTTTAATGATTTTCACCTAGATTAGATTGGTATTTACTCGTTCGCTCAAAGCATAAGATACAACTGGTCTTGTACATAACATTGCATACATTATGGATCTTATATCCAAAGTATTTGGAATCATATCTCTCTTAATTTGTGTTTTAGAAAACATATCCTTGGAGAGACGTATCTTATACGAAATAGATAAGTATCCTCTTTTGAATTCTTTCATGCTAAACTGTTTTAACATCTTGTCTAGGTATGTGGATTGGAGTAATACAAGCAACCTTTTAGATCTATCTCTATAGATTTTTATTTCTAATACATAGGTTGCTTCTCTCATATCCTTCATGGAGAAATTCTTGGACAACCAGATCTTTACTAACTAGAATAAAGAAATGTCATTTCCTGTTAATAATATGATGTCTACATATAATATTAAGAAAATAGCTTTACTCCCACTAAGCTTTTTTTTATAAACACAAGGCTCATTCATATTTTTTATAAAATAAAATTGTTTGATTATCTCATAAAAAATGAATATCCCAACTCTTTATAACTTGCTTAAGTCCATAAATGGGTTTTTATAGCTAACAAACTTTATTGAAAAATTTCTTAGATTCAAAACTTTCAGGTTGTGTCACATACATATCTTTTTGAACATTCTCATTTAGGAATACAATTTTAACATGTATTTGGCAAATCTCATAATCATGGTATGCAACTATAACAAGCAAAATCCTTATGAATTTTAACATAGTTATCGACAAAAAGATTTCATCAAAGTCAACATATTTGTCTTTCTTTATAACCTTTGGTAACTAGTCTACCTTTTTATATTTATACATTGTTATCCATGTTAGCCTTTCTCTTAAAGACCCACTTACATCCAATGAGTCTTATCCCTTTAGGTAGATCAACCAAGGTCCATATTTGGTTGGTGCACATGGAATTCATTCTATATTTCATGGTCTCAAGCCATTTTTTAGAATCAATATCGATATTGGTTTCATATAATTTGTAGACTCATCAAGTATGAGCAACTCGTTATTTTTCAGCTTTTATGATAAGTCCATATTTCATTAGTGTATGATATGTCCTACCAGATCTGTGGAGTTCTTATGTCTCTTGAGCTTTATGATGAGCATCCAATGTTATTGTCTCGGTTCAAGTTCTATTTGGATGCCGCTTTGTGGTTTTTAAGCTTCTTCAAGTTATATTTTCCTTTCACTCTTTTCAAGAAAAATCTTCTCTAGATGATATAAATAATATCCAATAATTTCTTTTGGATATCCCATAAAATTACATTTGTCCGACTTAACTCATAGCTTTTCAAATACAAGACACTTTATATAAGTGTCATATCTCAAATCTTTTAAGTATAATAAGATTGGTCTCCTACTATTCCATATCTTATATGTAGTCGTATCAATAGATTTTGATGGAATATTTTTTAAGAGGTAAGTAGTAGTTTGCAAGGCATAACCCTAAAAGAAAGTGAAAGGTTTGTATAGCTCATCATGGAATACACCATATCAATTAAGATGCAATTTCTCCTTTAAGAAACTCTATTATATTGTGGTGTTTCATAAGATGTCCATTATGAGAGAATTATGTTCTCTTTTTGATAATCTTGAAAATCTTGATTGAAGTATTCATCACCTAAATCTAATCAAAGTATCTTAATACCCTTTCCAATTTAAATTTAATATTATTTTTAGATTCTTTGAAACTTTCAAATGATTCAAAGTTTTATCAAATACATATGACCATATTAAATATGGTCATTAATGATGAAAATGTATATCCATTTATGGAACGAATCATTATTGTTTCATATATATATATATATATATATATATATATATTAGACTTAATAATTCATTAGATTTTTCACTTTTTTAGTAAAGTGATATTTTTATCTTATCTAACAAACAAGCTTTATAAGTTTCATATGATTCATAATCAAAATGATCAATTTTTTTATATATATATAACTTAGTAATTCTTGTTTAATTGATGTAATGTTATCTACAATGGTATAAATAATATGAATATTAAATATCTAATTTGTTCTTCTTGCAATTTATATTAAACTTGGGCATTTCAAGATCGGGTATATATTAATCTGGTTAACCCGGTTAGCCCGTGATCCGATTTATGAAATTAGAATAACCCTATTAAAAGAAAATTGAAAAACAAATATAAAGCCCAATTAAAAATATTCGATAAGAAAGGACCCAAACAAAATGAACATAGTTAACTCGGGTCAACTTGCTAAACCCGCAACCCGTGTCATGAGATCAGGATAACCCCATATAAAGCAAATTGAAAAAAAAACCTAGTTTTTAACCAACTCAATAATAAATGATGAAATCAGAAAAAAAAAATCAATTTAAAAAATTAGCCTAAAAAATAACTCGAGTCAACCAAGGTTAATTCGTTAAACCTGTGACTTAAGTCTTGAAATTAGGATAAATTTCTATAAAAAAAAATTATGAAGCCCATCTCTAGTAAATATAATGTTGAAAGTTGAAATAAAAAAAAATTAAATCCATAAAACCAATATATAACCTAACAAAAAAATAAAAATAAAAATACAAAGCACAATTTCTAAAATAATCTTGAAATTGAAAAAAAAAAAAGACACAACACTGTAAAACATGTTTTATGAGTGTGGCAACACTGATTTAACTACAGCCTGTTTTGTTAATTAATTTGCTGCAAGTTATTGCCTTAGCATGACCTCTTTATCTTTTGCAGAGCAGTAAGAAATTATTCGACGACAGTCATGAAACCGAGGCTTTTAATAATTTCAACATAATTCGTTAGGTATTGCGCCCTGACTGATTTTGTAATCACGATCCAAATCTATTATTTAATTGTTATGAAAAATGAAAGGAGCTTGATTTAATTGTTATGAACATGAATCTAAGATAAGGCACATTGGATAGCTTTTAACGTTCTAGATATGTGAATTGTATACGAATTTGAACAAGCCAGCGACACAAGCACTCCAGATTAAAAAAAGAAGAAGCAAAGTTACAAACAAGACACTGCATCCATAGAAATAAGAAGCAAAGTTACAAACAAGACACTGCATCCATAGAAATAAGCTTCGGCTTGAAAATAAATACAGAAATTATAGTATTTTCTGTATTTATTTTCAACACATCTCAGCTTATTATAAGTTCGAAATTCACACTCAAAATGTTACAGCAACAAGCTGGAACTCCCAAAATGAATAACGTTTTCTTCAAAACATACTACAAGCTTGTTATTGCTTTTCATGCCCTTCAGCAAATTGCATCCGACTCTACATGGAAATAAAGCTCTCTGAGTACTTATCACACACTATTAGTTTATAGAAAATTAAACAGTATCATTCAGCAGTTGCAGTCTCATCCACTGGTGTAAGATGTTCATGTTTGCCGAATTGGCTGAAGTTTCCCTTCTCCTTGAAGAGCTGATTATGATGGTGCCTGCAATACAGACGATGCTCATGGGCTACATAGTTTGAGGGGCTGATGACACAGCCTCCATGAGCGCATCTGAAACAAGCTTTATGATAAGATGTCCCATCAACTGCCACCTGAAAGATGCACAAAGTTGGGGACAAGAACTATAAGAATAGTTCCCTATTTTTCTTTTTCCACAACATCAAACATTCACTCTGAGATTTGAGAATCTTAGAAAACAAACACATGGGGTAGAGATTTCACAGACTTGAATTGGAGCATTAATGGAGAACTACGCGATGCAAAGATGTCTATTTGTGAAAACATTTTGAGATAAAATAGAAAAATATATGACTTGTGTTCAAGCCCAAAACTTAAAGTTCTTGGACATCCTTGGTAGCATAGCTTTCTATTTTCATTAGTTTTAAACATGCTGCAAAACAAGCAAAGCCATCAGCTGCAATGATCTGAACAGATTTATTTGCTTAATTTAATGCCTTACATCTTCCAGCCCTAGTGGGAAAAAATTATTTTATTCTATCAAAACATGCATTATTACTATTATTAAACCACCCCATTTACCTTTTCGAGTGGGTAAACAGTTTTATTGCAAGCAACACATTTTTCCTGAGTTCCAGCAAACATACTTGAAACTTTGCTGTTGCTAAGGACCTGTGCGGTTTCATTCACAAAAAGAAGCATCTTAATAACCATTTTAAAGATTAATAATCAAATATGAAATGGTTGTAACTTGTAATGAAGTTTCAATACCTGATCGGCAGACCGGTCACCTCTAACAGTTTTCGGAGTGCCTAGGAAAGGGAGATGAAAATAAAAGCCCGTGAATGAAATTGAACAAGCGGATGTTACACAAGGTAATGTGCTTCAGGAAAATTAATAACTGGTATTCACCTTCAAAACTTTTATCCAAGCTGCCTGTCATCTTGAAAAGTTGATCAAAGTGAGGCTTGCAATATAAAACACCTTCAAAGGATGAATAGTTGCTCAACTGCAAAGGTGAAAAGGAACATGTTTAGATCAATTAAGAAGAAAACATCATAGAAAACACGAGTTCACATCTGTTTTACAATGAAAAAGGGCACCATGTTTTCTTAGGAACCTAATCCCGAAGCTGCCCGAAATCTTTATAATAGGTTTCTGCATATGGCTACTATGCACTAGTTTGACCAGAAAATCCAAGTATGTGTAGTTATCAACATTCTGATTCTGCTATATGTTAGTTCTTCAATCTCTGATACCTTTTTTTCATCACTCAATTACTTCATATATGGCTATACTATGTCTTTTGATTTCGGCAACAAGCCCCATGTTCATCCCCCAGAGGTACAAGCAGAAACGTAACTCAGAAAGTCATGAGATTGGAGAATGAATACGCAACTCAATTATGATCCATATATGCTTCCAATAAAGATAAGTTTCAATGTATCTTGATTGATGAGGTGAAATCCTTTACAGTAAGTTTTCTTCCCTATGTATTCACACCCACTTCAATTGCCATGAAATTTGCCAATTGCATGCTGATTTAGTTAAACCATGTTCTGGTGGTACCTAGCAATCAGTATGGCAAAAAAGGAAATGAGAAAAAACTGCCACTGTTGGTTATCTTATCTGTGTTCATGCTGCAGGTCGCATATATATATCAACTTAAATCATTCAGTTAAACCAGGAAACAAAGTTCAATATGAAAACAATATGATTCACACGTTCCAAGGACTAAAGAAACAGACAATTTGCATTTACTCAACCTTCTAGAGGTCCTGCTGTGTCCCTGTCCCATGACAATAACTGCATGTATCTCTCCCTGGTATTCTAATAAAGTTCTCCCTATTATGATGTAATATTGCCATAAAATTAACTACAGAAATAGACACCTCTTTATATGCAAAATTACCATTTTGCTGTTTTAAATTTGATATCTGAGAAATTGTTGAATCAACTATGTGGTTTGAAAATGAACAAAACTCCATTCTTCTCTTCCCAACTATCAAAGAGACCGACAGAAAACAAAAGCAATGAAGAATTGCTTTTTAACCCATCCACAAGTCATTGTTTGCTTGACAAAGATTTGAAAATGTGACCTCTCTCTCAACCCCACCTCTCCTTCCCTTGACAACCTGTGGGGATACCCGATCACCGCTCAAAAACTGAGGATCTACAAATAAATTTCATGGCCAAAAAAAGGGACCTACATCAACCAACTAGGACAAACAGCATTTAATATCAAAGAGTCTAAAAAACCCCATCTATAGATCATCCAATTGAAAAAAAGGAAAGATGAATACATATGCAAAATCATGATCTCAATTACTTGGATCCCCAGAACAAAAAAAGAAAATTTATATTGTTCGAGTACTAGCATGGCAATATATATTGGGATAATTATGTTGGAAAGCAAATCAGCTTCAAAAAAAAAATCCTTTCAGTTGACATGTATATTATCTAATCTTGACACGACAAGCAAGCACACAATCATCAAGTTACACAACCTTCTCTATAACCATGTACTACAAAAGTGAAGAAATTGAACTAAAAGGTGACTATAAATATGTATGATCCAGTAAAGGAGGAGATGTCAATATTATATCTGTATCTGTATCTTTGAGCAGACTTCTGCATGTAGATGTCACACACACACACACACACACACACACACAGGGAGGGTGGTATCAACCTTGAGGGTACCCTTGCAGTGGTGGCATCTAAAACAAGCCTTGTGATAGAATTTGTTATCAACGGTGAGTTGATCCACCAAGTACACAGTCTTATCACATGCTTTACACTTCTGAGTTGTCCCTGCAAATGTTGCCATCGATGATTACTTTACTTTGTCAAATAAACGGGTGATATAGATATTGATAGATGATATCTAGCTAGCTATCTATCTATCTTTCTGATGGATCTTCTTCTTCTTCTCAAAAACCTTCGAAATGATTGGTGGTGGTGATAAAAGGTAAGAGGGGGAGGAGTTCCAAAATCCGTGTGCGTTCGCGATTTACAGCCCAGAGAGTTAAAAAGAGAGAAACCTAACAATACAGATACGTATTACTAATTTACAAGTAGACCGTAGACGCAATAGAAAATGCAAGCCGTCTTTGTTGGCGGCATTTTGGTCATTTTCTAAAACCAAAGTAGCTGACTATATTACATTATTGCCCTACGTTTCGACAGGTGTCAAGCTACTAGACTTGAGTCATCACCTGTAAGAGAAAGCTCTGTGATTTTATTCTTACAAGAGTCTAATCTAGTTCAGCACTAGATGGATTCGAACATATCCTGTTTTTTACTTTTCAGGGCATTAAAATATTTTTTTACTTTTTAAAAATTATTTTTAATATTAATATTTAAAACTAATTTAAAAATATTTAAAAGCAAAAATATTTTAAAATTTTTCAAAACTTTGTTCAACCATCAACCTATAAGAGTATCACTATACTTTTATTCATACAAGAATCTAATCATGTTCAGCATTAATATTTTTTTATTTAAAAATATATTAAAATATTTTTTATTTTTAAAATTTTATTTTAATATAAACATATTAAAACGATACAAAATTATTAAAAATATTAATTTAAAATAAAAAATTAAATTTTTTACCAGCCACCAACCTAATCATGGTAAGGTGTTCTCTGAACCAGCTTTCTTTTAATTTTTGGAATTTTCAAAAGAACATCATCAATACTAATTTTAAGTTTAAGTCGTTCGCATGTTAATTTTAGCAAAAACACTTTCCTTCAAAATAATAATAATAATTCTATTAACAATTAAAGAATTTATCTTATTTAATTCTTACTGTTATCTCTTAATAATGCACAAATCATTATATTTTTCTTGTTTGAATTTGGATTTGACTACTTAATTAGTCCCTTAAACTCGTAGTGGATATATGTTGCCTACCTTAATGATCCAAAAATAAAGTCTGCTTTTGCAAGGAAACGAGGGAGAGTGGAGTTCTTGCACGAGCTTTTCTTGAATTGTGCGGACATTCCAAGAGGTTTGCAATGCTGGTGAGAATTGCTGATAATCTTCAGTTGACTTCTTGATTCTTCTGGTATTGCTTCAGTATCAGTTAGCTGTTTCATCCTTTCAGTATCTGTGGAAGCTGCTTCGATCCCTGAGTATTATGTCAACCCTGGTATTTTACTTCATTTCAATATGGTGATCCTTGCTAGGGCTGGCACACAATTGCAAAAGAAGGGCAGGTGATACTAGAATCTGGAAAATAGGATGACCATTATTTATCATTTCATCTTTGAATTTAGAGTTAATCTTGTTAGTGCTTGCATGACCACGTTAGTGACAACAACTCACAGCACAGGCAATAAGCAAAAAAAAAGTATAAGATGCTTAATTTCCCAAATTCAATTTCAACTAATTATGTTCTTGATTGAATGCTTTCTCTATCAGGCTTTGGATTCATCCATGAACCTGCAGGTAAAACAGCATCCTTTTTTTAATTTTCTAACTTCAAGTGTATAGATAGTTTCTTTTTCTTCTGTTTTTTTTTTTTAAATAAAATTCTCTGTTCCTTGGGATCCATTCATGTAGCTTACCTTCCTTAGTTCAGTCATTGGCTATCCTTTGTGTTAGAAGTAGGTCCTCCACTGATTCTAATTGTGAACTTGGGTTTTGAAGGACTTCTGTCATCCATTTTCCCTGTTATGCTCTCCGGCTGATGAGCTTCAGAAGTTATTATTGAAATTGGAAAGTAGATTAGTATGATTTCCAGGCTATGTCTGCTTATATATGTGTGTGTGTAGCAGATAAGAATACATAGTTACTCTTGCTTCAATATTCAGAAGCAAGTCCTCTTCTCTTTCTGAATTTCAATAACAAAAGCAACTTTTTTCTAAGAAAACCTTTTGACTTCTTTGGTTTCTTACCATTTTACCTACTATAATTGTACGTTTGACAGTGTAAAGTTTGCAGTCCTTGGTTATTTTCTGGAGTGATAAGATGAGGCAGTGGCTAAATTATAGGCTTGCTATGAACTTTTCCTGTTCTTGTTGATCTCATGCTTGCAGGAATCTGAAACATGGCTAACTTGTTACTAAAATCAGATATTTGCCTCAACCACATAACGAAAAAGAAGTGTAATTTGACTTATTCTTCCTGAACTTTACAGGATTTGTCCTACCTTTCTCTTCTGTAGACCCTTCAGGGGCTCCGCCATGTAAGAATTTATGTTGCTTTTAAGTTTTGTCATGTAGATTGTAATTTATACCTTCAAAATACTCCTTGCCGTGTAAGAGGATGTGCTCTTAACTTGTTTAAATTCCTTAAACATTAGAAAATGGAGAGGGAGAAAAAACAGGACGTCTTCTAGCATGTTGCTTACAACTTTTTTCTGGATTTTTAAGAGACCCCTTGTGAAAGGAACAATCTTGCAGGTGCCCTAGTTGAAAGCAGTCATATGTATCAGCCTGTGTCGTGCCGGTATGTCGTCTAAGATGTGGAAAGTTACTGGTCGAGCATGCTCTAACATGGGTGCTTGATAGGAGACTATAATTGTACTGCCCTACTTGTTCTCAATAGGAAACTGGTGAGAAGCTATCTGAAACTGGAAAGGCTCGCTTCTCTTGTAACCTCAAGTTTGTTTTGCAGTTTTCTTTTAGCATGCCTTGTTTCTTTTTCTCATTTCTGGCTTCTTATTGTCAACTCTGCCTTCAGGCTGATGCTCAAGACTTTGGTAATCACTACATTCGAACTTTGGTAAATTACTTTAATTTGATTATGAAACTTCTCTTGGCTGCTCTTCACAATTATCTAGCATTCCTGTTGATGGTTCCTGTTGACACAATCCACAGAAGCTGCTGTTTACAAGGCATAGAGGAGCAGATATACCAGTATCCCTAGTGTTGAAATGATTATCTTTCCAGCAAGGTTGCGGCTCCGATGAATACTCGTCTGAAAAAATTCGTCGATATGCACAAATTCAGCTCAAGCTCGTACGCAAGCAATAAAACTTGAATGCTTGAAATTCTATAGCTTTGTTGTGGATTGCCATTTTAAATTCGTGCATTTGTTTGACAAAACAAAATACGACAACGAGATCTTTTAAATATCTGAAATTTGACTTGTTGTTCACGGTTTAATGGTGCCAGATGAAGGATTAGCTTTAATTTAAAATTACACTTTTATTTACCAAGTAAATTTTTTATGGAATTTTCTCTCCGAGAAAAAAAGCTATTAAAGCTACATGATTGGATCATTTTAACCAAAGTAAAGTAAATCCTTCAATTGTATGTGCTTTGGTCATTCAACAAGGGCAACAAGGATGGAAGAAAACAGATGTACATTCAAATGTCCAAGGGATCCAAATACAGGCACCACTAGGGTGATTTTTCCATAGGCATGGTATGAAAAAATGACAAACTTCATAGCACAGAACCCAAAAAAACGAAGCTTTTGAGGGCAAGCATTCGATCACAAATGGCAGTTGCTACTTATTGGACACTGAAAAATTTGCAAATGGATCTGATGTGCTTGACAGAAACAGAAATCTCAGACACTGAACACCCAATTATGCACTTTTCTTTGCCTCTTTCCGATCTTCTTCCCGCATCACTGCTTTGACATAAATTTCATAGCAACAGCCTGAAACAAAAACATAGGATAAGATTGCAATTCCTGGTGAGATAATCTATACACTGTGCACATGATCTCTGGTTAAATTTAAGCAATACCATCATTCAAATCTTAAAAAGTTTGTTTTTTTCGTTGATTAAAGTGCCTGCTTCCAACTAAATCCACTAGCCAAGCACTAGAAAGTTCAAGTAAAACAACAAAGACGACAACAACAGCATGCCAAGACTCTAATGCGAGTCTTTAGTCTATCAGATTACAGTCAGTCATCATGATATGGAGACATACACTAACCCGAATAAAAGCTCAAATCATCTTACTCGTTGTCTAGATGTGCTCTTTGGATAATTAATAATCATTCCAATTAACAACAATGACATTTACATGCAAAATGTTTGACACTCATTTTTTACAATTCTATACCCACTAATGAGGTTTAACCAATCCCAAAGCTTTTTTACCAAAAAAATTTTAAAGAACTATGTGCAATTTCTTCTACTTGTATGAAAGGCAACAACATACCTGCTACAACAACAAGAGTCAGAACATCTCCAGCTCTTTTGAGTCTCCACACACTCTTCTTATGTGATTTGAACCACTTAAGAGCAGGGTCTTCAGCCAAGAGCTGTAAGGTAAACAACTTAGCAAACCACTCATAACTGAAACTCCGTAATCACACATTCACTTATTTTTAGGAATTGATTATTTCAAGGTAGAATTATCTTTTAAGAGGTAACTTTGTAATTTTCATGTCTAGAGAACTGCAGGAGATAGTTTTCTGGCTTTACTGACTCTTTAATATTCCTAGAATATGAAATCACGTTTTAAATCAAAACAGATTGTAAAGAGCACCAGTTGCACATATCCAGCAGTGTATCAATGCCTCCACAACTTTATCATTTCCTAGGCTATGAGTTTTCTTCCCTAGACCATGATATTAGGTTTCAAAACAGACTGTAAAGAGCAGCAGTTTAACATATCAAGCAACAATACATTTCTCAAATATTTACAAAATTTCTATATCAAGTCATTAGTTTCTGTACTGTTACTGTTCCACTAGTGAGATCATTATATCCATCTTGCTTCATTCAAATTTAATATGAAAAGCATTCCTACACGATGCCTGCACAAATTGCTGTGCTTTTTTCAACATATTCCTCATATCAAATTAATGGTATTAAAGGGAAGCATCAAGAAAACTGGAGTTCTATAAGAATTATGGAATTTGGTGGATGGAAGATGCAAAAAAACAATCTCGAAAAGAGACCAGTTCATCATGGACAATGACACGGGAGAAAGAATACAAGGGAAATTGAGAATGGGAATGCTTAGAGCATTGGGGGGCAATTCAGAGAATGGCAAGCAAATACAATCCAAGAACAATTGGTGTTATAAACGTAATACATGCGTGGGAAACTTTGAGTTTCAATAATTAGAAAAGCAGTCTCTAAATATGCACACATTGTGGAGAGAATTTGAAATCAATGAAAGACAATTAACTTGTAGGAAATTCTTCATGAATCGCTGCTAAATTATTAACTACAGAGAGGGTTGTGGTGATATTGTCCTTTAGAAGAAAGTTGATAAGTCCTTGAAATTTTCTGCAGAAACTAGAACATATAGTTGCTGCGGAAGAGAAGATGACAGACATTGGTTTACAACATATGAACTAACGGGAGATCTCAGGCACATGAGCAGAAAAGTGTCAAGTACTACAGATCAGTGCAGGAATTTAAACCAAAAGTACAACGCTCAGTTGGTTGTACCAGGTTATTTGAAACAGGCAGGGCAACAAACCAATTGTACCTGTTGCACAGACTGAATCTGCAAGAAAAAATCTTGCTTTTGGCAACCCAATTCGAATTTTCAAGTATTTGCTAGTTCGCTTTAAACACAATTTATTATGAATTGAGTATTTTCTAGCAATTCAGGGAAAAAATTGAAAAAGGGCAGGTTTTAATTCTTCAGAAAAAGCACTTTAGAAGTTTTCCCAGCAAAATCATATCGAAAAGTGCAAAGTACATAATGGAAATGCCTATGGCTCTTATTGGAAATTAGTTCAAAATGATAGGAAAGACAAGATTAATCCCAAAAACTATCGAATCTTTATTGGCCGTTATTTATATATATAAATATATTTAGCTCAAGAATTACTCGACTTGACTGATCGCATTCTGTAATTACAAATTCTAAATTTATGGATAAAACAAACCAAGCTTCATTTAGCAACAAACACAGAAAATGGCTGGTTTTACTAACAAAAATGCTAAAAAAGCGAGAATTTTATCAAAATCATGATTTGGGATATGAATAATTAAAAAAGAAAGAGAGAAGCAAGATTACAGGTTTATGATTTAGACAAGAAGATATCAGCATCTCACCAAGTCAAAATCATACACAAGAAAAACCCTTAAGCAAAATAATAAAGGAAATTGGAATATAATTAATGAGGGTGAGAGAGAGAGAGAGAGAGAGACAGCTTTCTCGCGAGGACCAGGTTCAACATGGAATCCGCGACGCGAAATAGAGAGGGCGTCCTGTGTCTTCTGTACAATAATAAATAAATGAATTCATAGACATGGAAAGAACGGAAATACAGATAAAAATCAAAATCAAATAAGAAACAAGACCTGAGATTTAGATCGGAGGTGTGAAGAAATGGAGGAGGAGCAATTCTTCAGTAAAAAAGCCATCTTTTCTTCTCTTTTTCTTTCTTTCTCCTCTCTGCCTGGTCAGTGCATAGATAGAAGAGTTGCTTGCTGCTACTACTCCGATTTTGCGATTCAACCCATAATGTTTTTTGTTTTTTTAGTTTTGCCCCATTATATTCACCATTTTGCGAGTTTTTCTTGTTCTTTATGCAGCACATATTTGTTTTAACATTTCAAAAATGTTTTTTAAAAAAAATAATTTTTTTTATTTTTTTATTTTAAATTAATATTTTTTGATATTTTTAAATCATTTTGATATACTAATATTAAAAATAATTTTTTAAAAATAAAAAAATATTATTTTGATATATTTTTGAATAAATAACATTTTGAAAAATAATCGCAACAACACTCACATTAATTTGATTGACATGTCGTTTACTTAAAAGCTAGAAATAGCAGATGATTTGTCATTCATTATCTTCTCCTTCCTACTACTCTATATAATCTCTATTATTTATTTATTATTTTTGTTGATTGAATTTTGAACTGTTTTCAAGTTATGAGTACCAATAAAGGTATTGTTGGAATCTATAGTTGTTTTTGCTTAGGGTTTGAATAATTTCTATTCTTTAATGGCAAGTAATTTGATTTCTAGTTACTTGTCAATTCCTAGTTACTTGCCACGTTAATAGGCATCTAAAGAGTGGGTTGCAAACATTCTCCTAATTTGTTTGTGTTTACCATATAATTAAAAAGAGTTTTCAAATTCTCAATAATTGGTAATTGATATCGGAGCCATGATATAAGAGCCCGGTTGAAATTCTGGAATAGTAATCTTCTAAAATGACAAAACAATGATAACTAAAAATAAATTTGTGCAACCATCAATTCTAAAATTTGATAGACATTATGACTACTGGTGTATGCTTAGAAGAATTTCATGCAATTAAAAACAAATATTGGGGTGTTATAGAAAATGAAATTCATGTAGCAATAGAAGGAGCACGACTCACTGAAGCATAGAAAAAAAATGATTGATGATGCAAGGTTTAAGGATATAAAGGCGAAGAATTATCTTTTCAGGTCATAGATCGATCAATTCAGGAAATTATCTTGAACAAAGATACAACTAAAAGCATTTGGAATTCCCTAAAGCAAAAATATCAAAGAACAACATAAGTGCAACGAGCACAACGACAAGCTCTCCAAAAAAAGTTTAAGATGTTAAACATAAAGGGGAGAGAGTCTATGAACGAGCATATTTGCTTGTACTCTTGTTGTGGTGTAATAGTCATTGCGAAGATTTTAAGATCCATGATACATAAGTATGATTATGTGATGTGTTATCTTGAAGAATCAAATGATTTGGATGTTCTTACCATCTGATGTAACCATATTATTCGATAGTTTCACCCACATCTACCTAATGTTTTGTCCATGTTTTATATATAAAATGCCTTGATATTCTTTGTTTTATGTTTTGAAGGCACTTTTGGATGAAAGATGCAAAAAGGAGTAAATTGGAGGTAATTGGCAGATTTGACGTTCAGTCAATGTTTTCTCGCAGAGCGTGAGTTCTAGAGATCGAAATGAAGTGATTCCAGTGGCACTAAAAAGCTAACATCCATACCTTTCTGGAAATGTAATGCAAGAAAAATAAAAAGAGAAAGATCATGGAAATCACATCCTGCAAAATCAAATCTCGCATTCTGCCAATGTTGACCTTTGGCCATTAAAAATTTAATATCTGGAGCTACAGAAGTCTAATTGATGCAAACTCAATTTTCGTGGATTCCTGACTTAAATACCTATCAACGCTCCAAGTTTCAGCCAAAAACGATGTCATACGAGGGAGATATGAGTTTTCAAATATGACAACTGAATTCTGCCAGCAAACAGGTTTCGTGAAGAACAAGTCCAAATTACATTCCGAAGCATCTAAACCGTCATCCAAGTTTTTATATCAGCAATTTAGCTCCTATAAGTCAGAGCTTGAAGATTTCATGCAAGGCTATTTCTCCTTTTAGGAAAAATAGTTATTGAAGTACTTAAATGTAAACTGCCAACTCAAGGGAGGACTACTTTGTAAAATAGAGACTAGGGTTTCTTAGCATATAAAAAGAAAGAGAGAAGGAGGCAGCGGCCAAAAGAAAAGAGGGAGAGCGAGAAGGAGGCAGCAGCTAGCGAGAGAATAAACACAAAATTCTCTCCTCTACAAACCCAAAAATCATGTTCTTTTCATTCTTTAGAAGTAGTTGTTCAATAGTTATGCAAGGCTAAGCTCTTTTCTTGGTTGCAAGGACACAACAAACCTTCGGATTTCAAGAACCGTGAGATTTATTCTTCCTTTTATTTTCGGTTTATGTTATGAATGAGTATGATTGTTTTCCTATGCATATTTCCTATGATTGTTGTTGATGATTGCTAGAGCGGACTCTAAGTTATTGTTGTGAACAATCTATTGCTAAGTTTAATATCAAAACCGGAGTTGTGATATATGAACTTGTGAAGCAACTAAGCTTGATAATTGTGGCGGAACTACGTTATTGAACTTAGGGAGAACATTTGAACAAAGTGACACAAGTCATGCGGACAACTTGTATGTTAATCTTGATGAAATTATCTAGTTCTTAAAGCTACCATTAAATTGAATCATTAGTGCGGACACTTTGATTGTTTATTGGTTAGGATTAGTTATACGGCGGATCCGTTAACTAATCAACGTTAAGAAAAGATAAAATTTCAGAACATAAACTGCAATTTTCGTTTCAAGGATCGGTTCTAATTTCCGTTGGTGGATGTGTGCTTGCGACCAAGGTTTGTTTTCTTGATAAGTTTCGGTTTTAATTGATTTTGTTTGCTAGTTTAATTGCTTTGCCATAGTTTAGATAATCACAAACCAAATCCCCCAAATTACATAACGTACAACATAAAAATCTGACTCAAAACTTCCTCGTGGGATCGACCCCTTGCTTGCTCTATACTATTTTGTGTGTTGTGTTTGAAGCTAGGGTAATTAATTTGTGCGACCGCGACATCGCAACAAATTTTGGCGCCGTTGCCGGGGAGGTAATTTTAGTTGATTCTTGTGCTTGTACTGTTATTTTTATTTGCTGTGATTCAAAAAAAAAAAAAGAGAGAAACAGAATTTTTGCTTGCGACGGTGCATTGTTCACTTACGCACGGTACTGTTCAAAACAGATTTTTTGGTGGAATTAGGTATTGGTCTTTTGTTTCCTGAAGGGAAACGACGTTCTGAACAGGACTAGTGATAAATCACTAGCCCCACCCTATTGAGGCCAAATTCCGCTGTTTTATAGTGTTTTTAGACAGTTTTAGTTTTCTACCGTAGGATTTTCGTACAATTTGCGTTGTTTTCGATCTTTTGTGTGGTTGGTTTCTTTTGAGTTTTCTTGATGATTTATGCCAGTAACCCGTTCTACTAATCAAAGTCAAGTGCGGTTGGATCTCGAAATAGAAAAAACTTTACGCGGTTACGAAAGGAAGCTCGCCTCAACACCATGACGGTTGCACGACAACAAACACTCAAGGAGCTTGCTTGCTCCTAATGTGGAAAATCAACCATTGTGCATAAACATTGACAATAATGTAAACTTTGAGCTCAAATCTGGTTTTATACATTTGTTACCAACATTTAATGGTCTTGTAGGAGAAGATCCTCATACTCATCTCAAGGAGTTCCATATGGTTTGTGTTGGCATGAAACCGAATGGAGTTGATGAAGAACAAGTTAAGTTGAAAGCTTTTCCTTTCTCTTTGAAGGGGGCAAAGAAAAGGCATGGCTTTTCTCTATTCTCCCGGGATCTATTGGAACTTGGAATGCCATGAAGAAGATTTTCCTTGAGAAGTATTTCCCAAGCATCTCGAGTTGCCAACATAAGGAAAGAAATATGTGGGATTCGGCAATCTCATGGAGAGACACTCTCCTAATATTGGGAAAGATTTGAGCAACTCGCATTCAATGTCCTCATCATCAAATACCCGATCAGTTGCTCATTCAATATTTCTATGAAGGATTGATGCCTACTCTGACCGTAGTATCATTGATGCTGCAAGTGGAGGCGCATTGGTGGATAAGACACCCGAGGCCGCACGCCAATTGATCTCAAACATGGCGGCCAACTCAAAAAAATTTGGCACTCGTGGAGACTTCTCCAACAAACGAGTAAATGAGGTAAGTATTTCTAACCTTGAAAGTAAAGTTAATGATCTTACTTCTCTTGTGCGTTCTTTGGCTTGTGGAAATGTGCAGCGGGTGAAAGTTTGTAGCATATGCTCCTTACAAGGACATGCTTCGGATATGTGCCCAACAATGCAAGAAGATTACATTGAACAAGCTCATGCAATTGATGGAGCATTCAACGGACAGCCCCGGCGTAAATATGATCCCTTTTCCAACACGTACAATCCCGGATGGAGAGATCATCCCAACTTACGCTACGGCAACCCATCCCAACAAGGCAATCAAGGCCGACAATTCCATCCCCATGGATTTCAGCCCCAACAAAATTATCAAGCAAGACAACCCCCTCCATTCACAAACTCCAATGTTATGGGGTCATCATCCAATGATGATCTTCGTGAGATGATGAAAACTTTGGCTTCTAATACATTACCTTGCAACAAAATGTCATGTCTTTTCAACAGAAACAAGGTCAAGTATTCACAACTTGGAAAAGCAAATGGGGCAAGTAGCTTCAAGTGTGGGGAAATTAGAAGCACAAATGAATGGAAAGTTGCCCTCCCAAGCATTGAATCCAAAAGAGAATGTTAGTGCGATGATGTTGCGAAGTGGGAAAGAAATTGAAGAGAAAAGGTCGAAACAAATTGAGATGGAGGAAGAAAAAGAGATAGAAACTGAATTGAGTACAAAGAACAAACATCCTCCTCCTCCACAAACTGAAATAAAGACCAACACTTCAAAGGTAACTCCTCACTCAATTAATTCCAGTTTAAAACAATTCCACCCTTTCTGTGAGTTCTTCTAGGTCAAAGAAAGAAGACAAAGAAAAAGAGATTTTAGAGGTTTTCAAGAAAGTAGAACTCAACATTCCTTTGCTTGATGTTATCAAGCAAATTCCCAAGTATGCAAAATTCTTGAAGGAGTTGTGTACTACCAAGAGAGCTTTCAAACCGAAAGGTCATGAAACGGTAAGTATGGGTGAAGTTGTATCTCCGTTGTTCAAAAGAATCTACCTTTGAAGCAAAAAGACCCAGGTGCGTTTACTATCCCATGTGTTATTGGTAATGCTAGTTTTAAAAGGGCCTTATATGATTTAGGTGCATCCATTAGTGTTATGCCTAAACATGTTTATGATTCTCTTAGTCTTGAGCCTTTAAATAAAACTAGCATTGTAATACAACTTGCGGATCGTAGTTTTGTTTACCCACTTGGTGTGATAGAAGATGTCCTAGTCAAGATTGATAGTTTGGTTATTCCATGTGATTTTTATATTCTTGATATGGAACATGATTCTTGTGATTCATCAACCAACACTCCTATATTGTTTGGGAGACCATTCTTGAAAACCGCCAACGCAAAGATTGATTGTGGTAAGGATACCTTGTCTATGGAAGTAGGAGATGAAAAAAATTGAATTCAATTTTCATGATGCAATGAAATATCCTTATAGCAATGTTTATTCTATCACATGTTATGACCAAATTGATAAGTGTGTGCAACAAATTTGTGATTTTGATTGCGAAGATGGATTAAGCATAGCTTTGAGCTATGGCTATGATTTCACCAAGATAGAAGAGATGGAGAGGCACGTGTGTGTTCCCCAAAACGTGCACGAATCGGTATTGGCCTTACAAGCTTTGCAAACCGTTCCTCATGGTAATGTCTTTGTTGATTTAGTACTCTCACATAAAAAGCTTTTGCCATCTATTTTACAGCCCCCGAGTTAGAATTAAAACCTTTGCCCGATAATTTGAAGTATGTATTCATTGGCGACAACAATACACTTCCCGTTATCATAGCAAAAGGTTTGACAAGTATGCAAGAGGAAAAACTTGTGAAGTTGTTGTGTGATCACAAGACGGCCATTGGATGGACTTTAGCCGACATCAAGGGTATTAGTCCCTCAATGTGTATGCATCACATACTATTGGAGGACAACGCAAAACCAACAAGGGAAATGCAAAGGAGGTTGAACCCGCCTATGATGGAGGTAGTGAATGCTGAAATTTTGAAATTGTTAGATGCGGGGAGTCATTTACCCCATCAACGACGGTAAATGGGTCGCGCCAATCCATGTGGTGCCCAAAAAGACCGGAATCACATTGGTGAAAAACAAAAATGATGAGCTCATTCCTACTCGCATCTCGAGTGGATGGAGAATGTGTGTTGATTACGAAAGCTCAATCTTTCTACACGCAAAGATCATTTCCCATTACCATTCATGGATCAAATGCTTGAACGCCTAGCGGGTAAGTCTTTTTATTGCTTTCTTGATGGATATAGTGGATACAATCAGATTGTTATTAATCCCGAGGATCAAGAAAAGACTACATTTACATGTCCATTTGGTACATATGCATATAGGAGAATGCCTTTTGGTCTCCGTAATGCTCCCGCAACTTTTCAAAGATGCATGATGAGTATTTTTTCTAACTATGTTGAAAGAATAATTGAAGTTTTTATGGATGATTTCACGGTGTATGGTGATTCTTTTGATAAATGTCTAGAAAATTTATCTTTAATCTTGAAAAGGTGCATTGAAACTAACCTTGTCTTGAACTATGAAAAGTGTTATTTTATGGTAGAACAAGGAATAGTTCTTGGGCATGTTGTGTCTTCACGTGGATTAGAGGTTGATAAAGCTAAGATAGATGTTATTTCATCATTGCCTTACCCCTCATGCGTGAGGGAAGTTCGTTCTTTTCTAGGTCATGCGGGTTTCTATCGACGCTTTATCAAAGATTTCTCGAAGATTACAAGACCCTTGTGCAAATTATTAGCCAAAGAAGTGGATTTTGTGTTTGATCAAGCATGTAAAGATGCCCATGATGAGCTTAAGAGACGTGTCACATCTGCCCCTATCATCCAACCACCAAATTAGGATGAACCTTTTGAGATAATGTGTGATGCAAGTGACTATGCGGTAGGAGCTGTGTGCTTGGGCAAAGAATTGGGAAGAATTTGCATGTTATCGCCTATGCTTCTCGCATGTTGGATGGAGCACAATGCAATTACCATACAACCGAAAAGGAACTTTTTGCGGTGGTGTTTGCTCTTGAAAAATTCAGGTCATATCTACTTGGTACAAAAGTCATTGTTTTTACTGACCATGCGGCCCTCGGGTATCTTTTGAAGAAGAAGGAGTCCAAACCAAGACCGATTAGGTGGATCTTGCTTTTACAAGAATTTGATCTTGAGATCAAAGACAAAAAAGGTGTTGAAAACCATGTGGTCGATCACTTGAGCCGACTGAGGACCGAGGATATACATATCGATACAATAAGAGAGACATTCCCCGATGAGCAGTTGTATATGTTGCATTCCTCTATAAGACCATGGTATGCTGATTTGGTAAACTATTTAGTCACCAAAGAATTCCCTCCGAGGTTTGTCTAAACCCCAAAAAGATAAGTTACGAGCCGATGCTAAATATTATTTTTGGGACGATCCTTACCTTTGGAAATTTTGTGCGGATGAAGTAGTTAGGAGGTGTGTACCACAAGATGAATTTCATTCCATTCTCACTTTTTGTCATTCTCATTCTTGTGGTGGGCATTTTGGAGCAAAAAGAACAGCCCCACAAGGTACTTGAAAGTGGTTTCTATTGGCCTTTTATTTTTAAAGATGCATATCACTTCGCAAATCATGTGAAAAATGCCAAAGAACAGGTAATATCACTCATAAGAATCAAATGCCTTTAACGAATATTCTTGTAAGTGAAATTTTTTATGTTTGGGGTATTGACTTTATGGGTCCATTTCCTTCTTCATTTGGCAATCTTTATATTCTTCTTCTTGTTGATTATGTGTCCAAATGGATTGAGGCGAAAGCCACATGAACTAACGATGCTAAGGTTGTTTTAGATTTTGTCGGGACTCATATATTTGACAGGTTTGGAATCCCTAAAGCTATCATTAGTGATCGTGGCACTCATTTCGTAATCGTTCCATGGAAGCATTGCTACGCAAATATCATGTGACTCATCGAACTTCCACAAGATATCATCCTCAAACGAATGGCCAAGCTGAAATTTCAAATCGAGAAATCAAGTCCATTTTGGAGAAAACGGTGCAACCTAACCGGCGAGATTGGAGTCTACGTCTTGGAGATGCACTTTGGGCTTATCGGATTGCTTATAAATCACCTATAGGAATGTCACCTTATAGAATGATTTATGGGAAAGCATGTCATCTACCGGTGGAGCTTGAACACAAAGCTTTTTGGGCCATTAAACAATGTAACATGGATTATGATCTGCTGGGATTGCAAGAAAACCGCAACCGCAAGAGTTGGAAGAAATTCGAAATGATGCTTACGAGAATGCAAGGATTTACAAAGAAAAGACTAAGAATCTTCATAACCGAATGCTTACAAGAAAGGATTTTCATGTTGGAGACAAAGTCCTTCTTTATCATTCGCGTTTGAAAATTTTTCCTGGAAAATTGCGCTCTCGTTGGATTGGACCCTTTGTTGTTTCTAATATTTTTCCTTATGGTGCAGTTGAAATTGGCATCGTTTAAAACCTTTCTATGAAGGTTGAACGGCGAACTCACCGCTTCTCGAGTTAGCTGAACCAATCTATGAAGAATGAGCATGCCACATGTCAAGCCAATGACATAAAACAAAAGCGCTTCTTGGAGGCAACCCAACGATAAAAAAAATCAGATTTGCTTTCTTTTTCCTTATCTTTTTTTTTTTTGCATTTTAATTTATTTTCTGTCATTCTCTTATGTTCCTTTGCTTTTATTTCAACATTGAGGACAATGTTGTGTTTTAAGTGTGGGGGTATTGGGAGAATTTTAGTTTTCTTTGTTGTTAAAAAAAAAAAAAAAAATTGTGTTTGATCTTTTTAACTCCCATTGGTTTTTGAGAATATGAGTATTATGTATGAGAATTAATTGAGATAGATGAAGATATAAATCAAATGAAGGAGTATGCATGCAAATTTTAAGGTTGAATTGGTTTAGGGATTGACTTTGAGAATATGCCATGTTGACTTTATAGTGTTATACCAATGCAAGCTTTTGAGCCTTCAACATTATATTCTTTGAGTGTGCATTCTTTCAATGATATGTATCTCTAGAACTTGCTTCATATCTTGTTGAGATTACATTCGCATTACATATATACATGAAGATGATAAAGGCATTAGAAATTTTAACCACTTGAACCAAAAAGCCAACCTAAAGCATATTATCCTTAGTGAGCCCCTTTTGAGCTTGTTTATCTTTTCTTTGCTTTATCCATGTATAAGCCTTAACTTTTTATATGTTTTCCTTTTCCCTTGGCCAAGGATTAGTAGAGCATATACTTATGATATCTCATGGAATTATGGTTGGAAATTATGTGAAAAGAAAGAAGAAGTGATGCTTGATGAAAAGATGGGCAAAGTTGCCAAAGGTTAAAAAAGAAAAAAAAAAAGAACAAAGAAAAAGAAAAAAGTGTTCCTTTATGTTCTTAAGATTTTATGTTGAAAAAGCTTGAAATCAAAAGAAGCTAAGCATTGGTGATTAAAGAAGGAAACTTTATGTGCTTTGATGAAATATCTTGTTTGAAATATCATTTTTTAGAATGCTCTACTTTCTTTGGTTTGAACCTTTTCTTTTACTCTCTTTTACCTCACCTTAACCTTAGCCCCATTACAACCGGAAAATAAGACCTTTTGATTCATGCATTGTTTGTAATATGTTAGTAATGGAGATGAGATTGAAGAGCAAGCTTATGGTAGAACATATTCATTGATTGAATTTGAGAGATTTAAACATATAAGCCTTAAACACGTGAGTGTTGGAGAGTATATCAATGAGAGGACCTATCACTTTGGCATGGCATAGATTTCATTTAAATCCCGATGATTAATTGAATTTTGAAGTTTGCATGTAAATGAATTCATGAGAAATATACTATTTATCATTCTTGATTGTATTCTTGTTTATAATGCATATATTCTTGGACATTGATGGGAGATTAAGAGATTGATCATAGTTATTTTCAATTTGATTTTATTTATCCTTTCTCGAGGACGAGCAAGAGCTAAGTGTGGGGGTATTTGATGTAACCATATTATTCGATAGTTTCACCCACATCTACCTAATGTTTTGTCCATGTTTTATATATAAAATGCCTTGATATTCTTTGTTTTATGTTTTGAAGGCACTTTTGGATGAAAGATGCAAAAAGGAGTAAATTGGAGGTAATTGGCAGATTTGACGTTCAGTCAATGTTTTCTGCGAGCGTGAGTTCTAGAGATCGAAATGAAGTGATTCCAGTGGCACTAAAAAGATAACATCCATACCTTTCTGGAAATGTAATGCAAGAAAAATAAAAAGAGAAAGATCATGGAAATCACATCCTGCAAAATCAAATCTCGCATTCTGCCAATGTTGACCTTTGGCCATTAAAAATTTAATATCTGGAGCTACAGAAGTCTAATTGATGCAAACTCAATTTTCGTGGATTCCTGACTTAAATACCTATCAACGCTCCAAGTTTCAGCCAAAAACGATGTCATACGAGGGAGATATGAGTTTTCAAAGATGACAACTGAATTCTGCCGGAAAACAGGTTTCGTGAAGAACAAGTCCAAATTACATTCCGAAGCATCTAAACCGTCATCCAAGTTTTTATATCAGCAATTTAGCTCCTATAAGTCAGAGCTTGAAGATTTCATGCAAAGCTATTTCTCCTTTTAGGAAAAATAGTTATTGAAGTACTTAAATGTAAACTGCCAACTCAAGGGAGGACTACTTTGTAAAATAGAGACTAGGGTTTCTTAGCATATAAAAAGAAAGAGAGAAGGAGGCGCGACCAGCGAGAAAAAGAGGGAGAGCGAAGGAGGCGCGGCTAGCGAGAGAATAAACACAAAATTCTCTCCTCTACAAACCCAAAAATCATGCTCTTTTCATTCTTTAGAAGTAGTTGTTCAATAGTTATGCAAGGCTAAGCTCTTTTCTTGGTTGTAAGGACACAACAAACCTTCGGATTTCAAGAACCGTGAGATTTATTCTTCCTTTTATTTTCAGTTTATGTTATGAATGAGTATGATTGTTTTCCTATGCATATTTCCTATGATTGTTGTTGATGATTGCTAGAGCGGACTCTAAGTTATTGTTGTGAACAATCTATTGCTAAGTTTAATATCAAAACCGGAGTTGTGATATATGAACTTGTGAAGCAACTAAGCTTGATAATTGTGGCGGAACTACGTTATTGAACTTAGGGAGAACATTTGAACAAAGTGACACAAGCCGCGCGACAGCTTGTATGTTAATCTTGATGAAATTATCTAGTTCTTAAAGCTACCATTAAATTGAATCATTAGTGCGGACACTTTGATTGTTTATTGGTTAGGATTAGTTATACGGCGGATCCGTTAACTAATCAACGTTAAGAAAAGATAAAATTTCAGAACATAAACTGCAATTTTCGTTTCAAGGATCGGTTCTAATTTCCGTTGGTGGATGTGTGCTTGCGACCAAGGTTTGTTTTCTTGATAAGTTTCGGTTTTAATTGATTTTGTTTGCTAGTTTAATTGCTGCCATAGTTTAGATAATCACAAACCAAATCCCCCAAATTACATAACGTACAACATAAAAATCGACTCAAAACTTCCTCGTGGGATCGACCCCTTGCTTGCTCTATACTATTTTGTGTGTTGTGTTTGAAGCTAGGGTAATTAATTTGTGCGACCGCGACATCGCAACACCATCGATGAGTTATAAAAGCAATCTTCCAGTACATTAGTAATGTATGAAAGCTCATGTTATGGAAAAACAAGCATTAAAGGTTACTTTTGAAAAATATTCAAAAGAAAGACGACGAAGTCATGGCGGACTTCAAGGATAAGAAAAGGAAGGGGGTAAATATGGCTTTAACAAGTTTGCTATTGAACTTGGTTGATCCACCTAAAAGGATAAAACTCAATGAATCTAAATAGATCTTTAAGAAAAAGACTAACATGAAAGGCAATGAACAAATATACAATACAAGCTTTAAGGAGTAGGAATATTCAATTTTAATGGTATAATCAACAGATTTGATTTCATAAAAAAATATGGATAAACCTTGTGTTTACAAAAAGTTAGTAAAAGTGGTGTTATTTTTCTAATATTATATGTAGATAACATATTATTATTAAGAAACAACATATCTTTACTTTAATCAGTAAAATTTTAGTTGTCCAAGAATTTCTCTATAAAAAAATTAAGAAATTGGAAGAAATAACTTATATATTGGATATAGATATCTATAAAGATAGATTTAGAAGGTTGCTTAAATTGTCATAATTCATGCTTAAGGTATGGAAGAATCTAAGATTAGATTCTTATCTATTTTGCATGGAAAACCTCCCTCTAAAGACATATGTTCTAAGACACAAATTGAGAGAGATATGATGGAAGTAGTATCCTATACTTGGTCATAGGATCCAATAATAAAGAAGATAAACTAGAAGTTCAAAATTATTTGAATTAAGATTTTTGTCAATGAAATGTTGGATAAATAGTAAATATCAGATAATATATGTTTTACTCTAAATGGTAGTGCTTTAAGTTGGAAGAGTTTCAAATAAGAGAGCACAACTGATTCTACAACTGAATAAGAGTACACCTTCATGTTTGAGGAAACAAAGAGGTTGTTTGGATCAAGAAGTTCATCAATGAACTAGGTTGATTCCTAGCATTGTTGATCCAGTTGCCTTGTACTGTGATAACAATGAAGTCATTGCATAAGCAAAGAAACCAAGGTCTCATCAATGATCCAAACAAGTATTTAAGAAAATTCATTTGATTTGATAAATCAATGAAATGAAAGATATAAAGATAGAGCGAGTACCCACCGAAGAGAATTTAGAAAATCCTATTACTAAGTCATTATCCATACAAAAGTATTAATGCTACATAGAACAATATGGTATTAGATATATAAGCGATTGTCTTTAGTGCAAGCGGGAGATTATTAGTTTAATATGTTTTGTAGTCAACCAGTTTGTTACATGTGACATTATTATATTCATGTAAATACATATTTATTATAAATAAAGGCTTAATTTATCTTTATTATTCATATAACATCAAATTAATGAATCTAGAGTAAAGATAAAGTTCATTGAACAAAAATGATTTGCAAAGAAAATTATAAAGTTGTTATAATTATAGGATTCCTATTGGATCAAAGCATTGTTCCTAAAATGTTCATAGTCAATGCTCTCTTAAATATTGGACATTCATAAGAACCATAAAGACTGATACATATTATGTTCTTTTCTTTATGAAAAGAAGTAGTTGTTCTCATAAGTTGAGGTATAAAAGATACCTAGAACTAATATACAGGTGTTTGTCATAAGACATGTACACTGAATTGATCCCCATGAGAATTTCATATGGAAAGATCACTTATGTTTATGGAAAGGCTCATGTGACGGTTGTATAAGTGATTTTTAAACTTAAGATCACTAAGTCATCTTATATAGAGAATTTTATGCTTTGATCCTGTTACATGTTATCTTAGTTGAGGTAATGAAAAGGCAAACATTAGTTATAACATGAACTATATGAAGGTACTTGAGTGATCAAGAAAGGATTCATCACCCTAGGTGAATTAGGAAAAATATTATATATGTTCTCAAGTAGTATTGACTGAGAAATCCTTAGCCAATGTGGAATGAGATTTGAAAAGAGTTCTAATCTTATTCAAACGATCAATGACTATTATGTAGAGAATAAACATGATTTAACATGACAGACATACTTCATGCTTTAATGTTAAATTGAAACATTATTGATGAAAGGATATTAATTACACTTAGAAACCATTCAGGTTGCGCCTCTCAGCGTCCAAAAATAACCTTCCACCATGTCATTGGAAGTGCAAGTGCGTTCTTTTCCTAGTGGTGTTACACATGGCGGCAATAATTGTTTGGTTTATTTTTTATTTTCTCTCTCCTCCCCTTAAAATTACAACTTATCCTCTTTTTGTTGTTGGTATTTCAACTTCAGTCCTTATTCTTTTGATTTCTAATTTTTGTTCCTAACCTTTTTGTAGAAGTTTTGTATGTTTTCAATTCCATCGTTTAATCCCAATTTTTCATATATTATGTTTTTCAATTTGGTCCTCATTCTTTTAATTATTTTTTTAACCTTTTTTGAATTGATTTTTCTTTTCAATTTCATCCTTCACTTAAAAATTTGTTTTTGTTTTTATTTTTTATTTTGATTCTTATTATTTTAATTGTTTTTTATCCTTTTGTTTAATTAATTCTTCTTTTCAATTTCACCCCTCAATCAAAAATAAAATTTATTTTGTATTTCAATTTTGATCTCCATTCTTTTAATTGTTATTTTTTGTCTGGGATCTTTTTTGTAATTGATAGCCTTTTTCCAAGTTAATCCTTTAACATTTAATTGGTTAGGAATTGAGTTTCGTGGTTTTTCTAGATAGGGTGCTTCTGGTCTAATATCTCAGGTCACGGGTTTGAAAGCTAACTCAAATCAACATCATTTTTTTAAAAATTAAACTTATTTTCTTTATGTTTTCTTTTCTAACGAGTTATCCCGATCTCATGATCTGGATCTTAGATTTGGCAGGTTAACCCGGGTTCGCTCGCTTTTTATTCTCCAAGTTACAAGTTTGTCATGCTAACTCGGATTGACTCGAGCCTCTTTTTTTGTTATTTTTACTCAATTTCATCCTTCCGTATTTAATGGGATGAGAATTGAGCTACATCGTTTGTTTCTTTTTACGAAAATATTTTTTTTCAGGTTATCATTATCAATTTTTTTTTAATTTAGTTCATTTGTTGTCTTTACATATTCTTTATTATCTTATTAAAATAAAGCCAACTTATTTAACTCATTTCGGTCTATAACTCGAGTTACAAATTTCTTCTTCTTTTTTTAAAATACATTTGCACTATCTAAATATTATTTTTAACTAAAAAAGACATTGTCGCGCAGCGCTGGTACGACTAGTGTGTATATAAATGAATTTATATATATAATATATTATTTTTAATAATATTAGTGTTAATATATGTCTAACATTAAAAAATCATAAAACTATAACTTTATTAGTTCAAGCCTTTATTTATTTATTTTTCATTCTTTTTATTTTATGACTGCTCCATGTTTATGATTTATGAGTTATATTATTTAACTTGGATATTTTATGCTATTTTATAATTGATTGTATTTTTTATATTAAATTGATAAAAAAAAAAAACTAAAAATAAGTCTTTTAACATAACAAATGAATATGAAAGATCTAACTCATGAAAAAATTGGTGTTTAAAGAACCAAGAATTATAACATCCTTCTTTATATTAAAAATCGAATAATATTTTAATTTAGGTTTTGTTTTGATTTTTGTAGGTTTGGTTAACTGAAAACCAAACTAAATTTATCAAATTCGAAACCGCATAACAAATACTCACCCCTCGATTTTATACATTTGGAAATTGAAGTCTAGATTCGAGCTTAGCGTGTTTGGAAGTGTGGTTGCGGTTGCTTTTCAAAGTGTTTTTCACTCGGAAAATGTATCAAAATAATATTTTTTATTTTTTAAAAATTATTTTTGACATTAGCACATCAAAATGATCAAAAAACACCAAAAAAATATTAATTTGAAGCAAAGAAAAAAAATAAAAAATTTTTAAATATTTTTAAAAGCACTTTTAAAATGTAAAAACAAATAGGAACAACCAAGTTCATGATAATAAATAAATAAATAAAAATAAATAAAAAGATTGTAAGAATAAAGTAAAACACAATAGTTTACATGAGCACAAGTTGTCCTCGAATCCACGAAAAAAATTTTAAAAAAAATTAAACATTAAAAAGAATTGTAAAAGTAAATCCCAAACCATGCTTGGAAGTATTATTTTAATACGAAATTATGGGAAAAATAATAGTTTGGTGCTTTTCTTGGACTTTTGAATTTAAATTATTTTTGGCTAATATTTCATACAATTTATTAAAAAAATTTAAATATATCAAATTGATGAATAATTTTACATGTCCGGAAAGTTCCCGGTGATATCCTAATAATTATTTTTTTGAATCTATTAAAAAAATTAGATACAAATTGAAGAGAAAAAAATACTTAAACAAAAATATTCTTATTATTTATTTTCGTTAATTATGATTCTATTTTCTCTTTCTTTCATTTATCTGCTTTTATTTTTTTAATAAACCAATATATAACTAATAAAATATCACATACTCTACATGAAATATTTCTCAAATTGATATCGAAAAACACCTTTAAAATAATCTTGAAATTAACGTACGTGTTATCTTTAATGTTGCATCGAGCAGGGGGAAAAAACAAAAAAGAGGGCAAAATTAGTCAATAAATTGTGGACCACATATAAACAAGCGGAGCGGACAGTGAGCACGTAAAGAACATCCGAACGTAGGAAAATAGTAGCAACGCAACAGGGAAGGGACGGGCAGTCTTCTAAAATTCTGATCTGTCGCCAAAAAGGAAAATAAATTTCTGCGTTCCCTTTCGAAGCAACAAAAATGGCTATGGCATTGACAAGAGCATCGTGCTGTTCTCTTGCAAGACAAAGAAACCCCCCTCCGTTCTATTTTCCTTCGAAACCCTCATCATCAACGCATCAGATTTCGTCATCCTCTCCAAAGCTTCAAATCTTATCCAGCTGGTTGGTACTTTTCACTCTTTTAACTCATCATCCCACTTGTTAACCCCTTCTTTTTTCCTCTTTCACATGATCATCTCAACCATCTTCACTTCTACGTTAATCTAGTTGATGTAATATTGCTCTTGTTATTACAATTGCTATGTTTTTTTCCTTCTTAATTTGCAGGATTTCAACATCGAGTTCGGGCAATACATGAGGCAACCGTTGAGCCTATAACTAGCAACAAACAAAATGAGCCTCGGCCTCAGAATTGGAACATTAAAATGCTTTACGATGGAGATTGCCCTCTTTGCATGCGGGAGGTCAGCTCCCTCTCTCTATCTCTATATATATATATTCTTTGCTATCTTTCCTCTCTTCTTTTTTTTTTTTATGGTTTCCAACTCATGTAATATTTCAAGCTTGATTATATTAAGGCAGCTGCTGACTGGTGTTGCTTGATGATTTCTTTATACTATGTTATGCATGTTTAATGATGTTGTCAGGTTAATATGCTAAGAGAGAGGAATGAAAGCTATGGCACCATAAAGTTTGTTGACATAAGCTCAGATGAGTACTCACCGGAGGAGAATCAAGGCCTGGACTACAAAACTGTATGTCGATCAACTATTTTATCCTTTTTATTTTTTTTTTCATTTGAGAACTATAAGCTTCCAAATAAAACCTAGTGATCCTCACATGTCTAGCTACAAAAGTCGAGATCCTGCCCTGTATTGTTTGGCTTGATTGGCACTGATTATTCGGTGAATCTGAGGCGTGATGCAAGTCTACGTCTATCTGATCAAATATTCAAATGTCTTTTGAGCTGTAGAAAACAACATAACTAAATATCAACTATTTATTTCTTGCACTTTAGAGGAACACTTTGTAGTGACGAATGCTTTTTGTTGCGCAGGTTATGGGAAGAATCCATGCAATCCTTTCTGATGGAACTGTGGTCACGGATGTTGAAGTATGTCTTTATCAATTCTTTATGTTGGATTAGTAGTGCTGCTCTGCCCTTCTTATTGTCAAATCTTAATTTCTATTTGTCATATAAAAATGTGGTGGGGTTTGGGAAGTTTCGTGTAGGTTTATGGGTACTGTAAAAGCTATAGACATAGTGCTACTGCCAGAGATTAAACTTAAGCATGGCCTATCCGTGAAGAAAAATCAGAGTTCTACTTTTAGATAAACTTTCTACTGCTCTTGGAAGGCCTCCATTTAGGCATGTATCCCTTTCAATTATCTGACAAGTTGAGTTGGTCAATATCTGAATAGACTAACTTCTGATTCAGACCTTTTGCATCCGCTATTACTCTGTAAATAATGGTGTAGATTGTAGATACAATAACAGAAAATGTAAAACTTGTGATATTGACAATTTCTGCAGGCATTCCGAAAGTTATATGAAGAAGTTGGTCTTGGATGGGTTTATGCTGTTACCAAATATGAACCTGTAAGTGTCATTCTTCATGATACAGATGGATGTAAGGGTCTGCTGCTTTCATTCCAGGAACATGTTCTTTTGTTTTTTTCTTACTAATAACTAAAAAACCATCCCATTTGCAGATTGCTACAATAGCTGATGCTATATATAGTGTTTGGGCTAAATATCGTCTGCAAGTTACAGGTAAATACTCGATGCATTTGCCACTCTCTGTGATTTTTGGCTACAATGATCTCTGTTTTCATTTTCTTTTTCATTGAGCATTTAATGGAAATGGCTTTGATTTTAGGCCGACCACCTTTGGAGGAAATCTTGGACACTCGAAAGAAGAAGGTAGGAGTCTGCAGCTGGATAAATTTCTTTAATTCTATTACCACTCACTTAAAATTTTGAATATGTTTTCCATGTTTTTTTTTTAATTATTTCAACTTGTTTACAAGAATTGTTGATCAATGATACAACAAAAACACCAGATAACTGGTGTGTTCAAAGATAGTGGATTTATTAATCCGTCGAATCCAATAATTAAAGAATAGGGTTTATTGACTTGAATTTCTGAATCAGAATTCTTCAGACATTTTTCTTGTCCAATATATAGCTAAACCATCCAGAAACCTAGACTGCAGACACTTTTGAGAAGTCATGGTAGCTGTATCTTACAAATTATCTCACATGTATCATTTATGAATCCTCTCTACTGTTGTGTGCCAGCAGTCCTTACTGTCCTTGATTCACTTGGGAGAGAACCCATAAATGTAACTCTCTCCCCTAAACCCCTGGTGAATTTCTTCTATGACGGATAGTGATTGAACCCCGTGCTAGTGCTTCGCTGAACCAGTTTTGAGGTGGTGTATTTGAAAATATTTATGTGAAAACCTGGAATATTTCTATCATCTAATTTTTTTATCCATTATCTTGACATGAATAGTGATTATTTCTCTAATTGGGTTAGCGAAGTGGTTCCGCATGTACATGGCTCTCATCTAGGAATGAGCAGTTGCTCATATAAAACATACCTGGTGAATTTCTTCTATGATGGATAGTGATTGAACCTCATGCTAGTGCTTCACTAAACCATTTTTGTGGTGGTATATTTGAAAATACTTACGCGACAACCTGGAATATTTCTATCATCTGAATCTTATTTCTCCATTAGCTGAACATGAATACTGATCACTTCTGACTCTGTAATTGTGCTTAGCAAAGTGGTTCCACATGTACATAGCTCTCTTCTAGGAATGATCAGGTGGTTGTATAAAACATATATGGTGCTGATACATGGATGGTCTTATTGTGTTCTTGCAGGATGAAATATGCAATAACAGCAATGCTTGTAAGATGTGAACTTTGTTCCAAGGTGCCAGTGATCAGGATCTTGATAGAATATTTCATATTCATGTAAATGCTTATTGTGTCATCTTCTGAATGTGGCCTTCATTTAATCTCATAGCAACACTAGCCAAAACCAAAGACGAATGTGTCGGATAAGTACTTTCTACTTCTGGTTCTACACGCTTCATTACACAGATGCTGCCGTTGTAAATTTTGAAACTTTTGTTTGTGTTTTGTATACAGAGCATCAACACTTTGCATGCACATTAATTTGTTTACAGATTGCTACATTCCAATAGCTTTAAGATAAACCTCAATTCTGTGGAACTGCAGGGCACAACCCACAACCTTTGCATAAGCCAGTATAAATGGCTTCAAGATTGTGTTCTTGCTTTGCAGAATCCCTACCATGATCATCCTAACTCCCAGAAGATATTATTCATTGTCCTCAGATAAACCACTTTCAAGTTTAGATGTGCACCTTTTTTTGTTTTAATATCTATTATTTTCTTCTTCTTTTTTTGTAGTGTTTCTACTGAAATCATTCAAAAGAATGGGTAGTTCCAAACTCTGCTTCTGTTACATATGAAATCCTAAGGTAGGCCTAAATGTGCATGAAAATTTGCATGCTTCTAGGTATCTGGTATTATGAGCTCTCAGAGCTGTTGATGGTAGTTGTCTCTCTCTTATTTTTCCTTTATTCACAAGCGGACACGCCCCTGCTGATGCTTGGACGCTCCTCAACTTGCCATCAAAAACAATGTCAATACGAAATCTCATGGCATGATCGATTTGTATTTTTTACAAGTGAAAAACCCTCTAAAATGAGTGTCTCTGGTAAAATATCTGATCATATTCATCAGCCAAACAAGTGAATTTTATTTGATTCACCAAGCAATACCAATAGTTATGCTTTTTTCCAGTAGTTATCCTTTTTTCCCTTCCAGCAACTTCACTACAAATTCATTGATATTCATATCAGAAGTCCCACCTACACTAACAGCGCTCCTTGCAAGCTCTCTCCATTTGTTAGCATTCCTCTTAATTTCTTCACCATTCTCTCCGTCCATGACTCCTCTTATGCACTTCTCAAGCTCCTCTCTTGTTACGATACCCACTTCATCTTTCTTAGCTCTCACTCCCACCTTCCATACATCCTCCACAAACTTGGCATTCATTGGCTGGTCACTCCTCTCTGTCACGCATACCATTGGCACACCTAGGCCTAACCCCTCTAACGTTGAATTCCATCCACAATGAGTAACAAAGCAACCGATAGCTTGGTGAGCTAGCACCTCCAGTTGATTGCACCATGATACAACCATACCTGTCTCACCTACCGAGTTTAGAAACCTAGTTGGCAGCTTTTTTTCTGATTCCTTCATGACCCATAGGAAGGGCCTGTTGCTTGCTTTCAAACCCCATGCGATTTCTTCAACCTGTTCAGCTGAAATGTTTCCCATGCTTCCGAAAGACACATATATCACTGACCTTGGTGGTTTTGTGTCCAGCCATGTGAAGCACTGACTGCTTGTTGGCTTCCAAAGACTAGCCCCATAAGCTCTATCCCCATCAATTTGTTGGTCTAGGTAGGCAGATGGCACCATCGGACCGACCATCACCAGTGGCCACTTTCCTCGCATGGCCTTTACTAACTTTTTCACCGTCAGAGTAGCAAACAAACTAGAGATTAATTAGCTGTTTAACAACTTGCTGGCATATCGAATGGAAATTTAAACCATAAAAAAGAAAAACATGAAATTATCTTTGGTTCTGACAAGGAATGGTTGAACTCAAACTTGTATTTAAGAGTTTGTTGTCTTTTCTCCCTGACAATCTATGATGTCTTTCCCTTAATTAGCCTCTCTCCAAAAATCATAATATTTTAAGTAGGTTGTTTAGTTAAGCGCTGAAGCTATATGTGAGCATGCATAGAATAAAATACTGTTACCTCAATCTCCAGATCTTCAAAGGAATTGCAGAACACCCAGTCATCTTCATTTAAACTGTGAAATTTCTCCATGATTGCTTCCAAATAAGCAGTCTGACTTGTTGGTTCTGCCAGAAAACTTGGCAAATCGCAGCAGCCTAGCGGAGGAAGGCCAGGCAGGGACACGGTCGCTGTTTGTTGCTGCAAAGGCAAACTCAAGAGGCCAAGATCAATTCGCCAATACATGGAGCAGACAGAAGCTGAGGTGGTCATGAACGCAGCAGCATATATGCCTGAGTCTCTAGCCACATCAAGAGCCCAAGGCAACATGGAATCATACACAATACAGTTAACAGGTGAACCTGAGGCTTTGAACTTAAATACGAGTTCAGTCAAAGTTCGTGAACCAACAGTTTTGAATGACTCTAAGTAGACATCCAAACTTGATGCTTGCTTGAAGCCACCTTCATCAAAGCCATCAGAGATGGGTTCAACGCCTACTGTGGGTGCATCTATGGAGTTGACAGTGTAATAAGTGGTGGCAAGAGTGGCCTTGAGCCCTTTGGAAGCCAAGCGCTTAGCAAACTGAAGGAGGGGGTTGATGTGGCCTTGAGCTGGATAAGTAAGAACAATGACATGACTTTTTTGTTTGTCCATCACCTTAATTTGTTTTTGCTGCTGCTGCTGCTAGGTTATACTTAGTGGTTATTTATAGGCCTTTCTTGAGGTGTGATTTACTGTTCGACAGTGGAAAATGGCGGTTCCATGTTGAAAAGTGGAGCCATGTTGGCATTTTGAAAGAAGAAGAAGAAGGAAAGATGCATTTTAATCTAATGGTTCCGGGTCCTACACGCATGGCCCCCTTCTTTCTCATTGGATACCTTAAGATTACCTTATCACTACCCGCCAAGATGTTAACGAAGCACTTGGAAATGGAGATTAAGCAGTGATCTTCAAAATTCTAAAATTAAGAAAGGAGACATGGGAGAATGGTTGATAAAAATTGATACTAGAAAAAATAAAAGATGAAAACAGGAAGGACATAAAGCAAAGCGTCAAGGATACCTAATTGAAAAACATTTTTATTGATACGTGGAGATGATATGTTACAAGCTAGGTTTTTTTTTTTTTTCTGTTTACAGAGAAACCTAAACTTAAACTGAAGTAAAATAAACACTAAATTATTTTGTCCTTCATTATTCCTGTGTGTATATAATTCAAAATCTAAATTCAATAAATACAATTTATATTTAAATCCAAAGATAAATTAACTTGAAATTATATAATTTAGATTTCAAATATAAATAAAAAACATGGGAGTTGACCCGATCGACTCAACGAGTCCAAAGATAACTTAGATCACTGGTAAAAATATAATTTGACTAAAAACAATTCAAGTTGATATCTTTTTAAAAAAAACTATTGATACGACAATATATTGGATCGACCTGTATCATGAAATCAAAAAACGATTTAAGTCTACTAGAGTTAACTCACAAAACTCATGACCTGGGTCATGAGACTATGATAATTTTATAGAAAACAAACTGAAATAAATGACAGAGTCTAATTCATAATCAACCAAATATTGAAGATGTTGGATGATGTAACTAGAAACAAAAAAGTCGATTAAGAAAATAGATAAAACAAAACTTGAGTCAACTAGGTTAACTCATCAAATTCATGACATGGGTCATGACATTAAGATAACCACACAAAAAAAAAATCATAATAAGTTATGAAATCAATCTCCAATAAACCAAGTGTTGAAAGATGAAATTAAAGAAAAAAATATATTTAAAAAAAATAAGAAGAAAAAAACATTATTTGGCTGAAACGAAACTAGAACATTATGGGTGGATTTCCAAAACAGGCTAAGATTCTGAATGAAATGAAATTTGTTTTGATTTTTTTTATTTTTTGAACTATAACGCAATATATCGGTCATTCTAGACAAAACGGAATAAAATTGACAACCTTTCATTTAGTAGTTTTTTAGCACGCAAGATTAGATCAAAATCAATTTAACCTAAAAAAATCTAGTCCACAGGGGATTCTTTGACATTATTATTAAACTCAACCCAACATATCAAACTTAAAAACTCCTAACTTAATTCCTTGCCTAGCCCAGATTTCAAGTTAAATCATGTGAAAGTTGTCTCAACATGAAGGGTTTAGAGGCAGCCCGAATGACCGTTAAAAAGTGTGGTTTGACTTAAAAAAATCATGATGAAGTTTTTTTTAATACAAAGACGGCGATGTATTACATCGACCCAGACTTCGTGACTTAACTCGGCAAATCCCTTACCCGGATAATAGACTCTAATGGGTTTAACAATTTTATTTTTTAAAACTATTTTCTACTTAATGATACGATTAAAAAAACATGCTCGCAAAATTGAGTACCAACCAAATATCATGATGTTTTTTTTATATGTGTTAACCTCATAGAAAGCAAACTAAAACAAATTATAAAGATAAATTCAAAATCAACCAAATGTTGAATGGTGAAATTAAAGAAAAAAAATAGAAAGAACTCAATCAAATAAACAAAATGAAAGATGGAATTAAAAATTAAAAAAAAAACTATTTAATCGACCTAACAAGTCAATCTTAAAACCTTTCAACCCAACTCCTTGTCTCTTTCAAGTTTCAAATTTACCCATATAAGAGTTGATTTTATATGACTCAATTAACTTGGCAAGTTCAAAAGCAAACCAGATAACAGGTAAAAACGTGATTTGACTTTAATTTTTTTTTCAAAATAACATTTTTTTTTTAATATTAAGACGGTGAGATATTGAATCAACCTTGGTTTTGTAGCTTAACTTGCAAAACCCTCAACCCATATCATTGAATCCAATACATTTAAAAATTTTATTTTTTGTTAAACTATTTTTTATTTAATGATATAATAACAAAAATAAAACAATGTCTCAATTATTTCATACGAGAGTAAAGGGAAAAAATAGTAAATATGATCAATTAATCTAAAAACTTCATCAAAAGGTACACGATAATTGAAAAACAAATGGTTGATGCTCCCATGAAAATCATAAAAATCATGACAAAATTAAATAGTAATTTTAATATCATGTTAACCTTTTTTATTCAATCCATTTTAATGAAAATTAAAAATATATATATATATATAAAGAGCGATGTGCATGGCCAAGGATCTAGGATTGTCCAGCCTTGCCCAAGAGAAATAAGGGCTCTTGTGTGTGGGCTTACAAGGCCAGGTTCGCGTGTCTAGTTGTAATTTCTAATTTTTTGCTCAAGAATGGACAGGTCATTTGTTATATATTTTTTTAAAAAAGTAAAATAACATGTAATTTGCTTGCTAGATTTGTGGTTTGAAAATCAAGCTCGGATATTTTGGATCCCATTTTTGACCTATTTTTGACCTAACAAACGAGACTTGAAAGATTCAATATTTACTTCATTAACAAATGCACAGATACAAAATGATAATCCACAAGATAGCTACAGAATCCCAAGCATACCAGTGTCTTTGCTTGCATTCGAGCTTCAACTCAAGGGGCTAAAACCAGTGACCTCCTAGTTTCAAGCACCACATATACAAATTTACAATTTAATACAAGGATAGACATTTCCTAATTCTCCACTCAGAGCTAGGGTTTTTAAAACCAGCTGCATCTACATCTATGGAAACTCCATCTTGCCTCCACGACTGCGGGCAAAACTATACTCGCGGAAGCACTGACTAAATACATTTGCAACTGTGAACTGGTGAGGTTTTCATGGCCCATCACTCTAATATCTATGAGTTTCTCGACCACAAGCTCTTTTTTGTAGCCACGAGCTTCCTGACGGAGAACCATTTCAACACGCAAGAGATCTTAGCCCATCTCCTCTGAGCCTTATAAACAGCAACAGCCGTAGAGCGCGCCAACAGGAAGCCATCAACAGCACTTTGCAAATCAGCTTGTGTTTCTAAACTGAGGTTCTGAGACTGAAGATCTGTATCAAAAAACCGCAAATGTTCCTCGTCACAGAAAGCTTGAGCCAAGGAATCGGTGTCACAAATGAGGGAGTTGGAGACTTGGCCATTGAAGTTCAGAGTCTGGTCATATCTAAGACCCATATTTTCAATACCCTGCAAGGCATAATCATCCAATCCATTCACACCCCCAACAGTATATATAGACGACATGATATCTGGAGAAGATGCACTTGGTTGTGCATAATCAAATCCACCTATCTTTTGTGAAGCCAAAAACTTGCTTCCACTAGAATTTTCTGTCTGGGGTGAGCTTGAGGTGTAAGCAACATCAGACAATTGTGAAGAGCCACCCACCAGAGACGCTTCATCATCAAAAGATATGACTTGCTCCCAATGTTCAAATGCAGTGATTACCAAGTTTTGACCATCAGCCTGAAGGCAGAGTTGAGTATAAGAAGCCACAATTGACAGTAAGAAACAAGGAGTGAAAAAAAAAAGAGTAAAAATCAGTGGAAGGTTATAAGAGAACTTTGCCTTTTCAGTTTCAGACAGCTTATCAATAGGAACATACTGGCCTTCTGAAAGCAATCCCATAACTTGTCCAACAACATTAAAGACTACACCAGTTTTCTGTTGAGAAACAGGAGGGCAATACAAGTATATTATCTTATCAAGCACACAAGTTCGAGCATGCTCCACAGTAACTTCCCACATCTTAGCAGACATGCCCGTGCCAAGAATCTGCATGTAACCCCACAAAAATGTAATTTTTATGCGACTCCAAGACTATGGAAACAATCATTTAAAGCAGTCGTTGTTGTTGAAATTCTTGTAAGGTCATAAAACTTGAATGAGACAGACAAAACAAGAGGCATACAGTACGTTATGTTCATAGTTTCTGATTCTCCTTTATGATAATAAACAAGACGTTGATGGTGCAGTTCCCAGGGAAAATGAAGAAAGATGATTAACTCAGATGGACACAAAGTGTCCACCATGGTTCAGGAAAAAAAAATAAAGCAGACCAGTTGGATGCATATTTGATGGTGTTACATTGACATGTCACAGAAAAAATATCAAGCAGAATGGTCACAACTTGGACATTGGCAAAGTATCAAGTTTATCCCTAGTCCTTAAAATGACAAGCTATTTTAGTTGTCCATATGAGAGGTAGTTTTTGTTTTTAAGAAGTTTCTCTCGGTTTTCTAAAGTTGAAGATAAAAAAATTATGAATGGTCCCTCTTAAAAGCAACAAACAGATAAAATGATGAGGATTGAACCAGGTACCCAAAAGCTTCAGTAAGAATACATCAAGGAAGTATAAATTATGCAATGTTTATGATAAAAGCAGTAAATTCTTACATGGCGAAGCCTTGTAGGATCTATGAAGAGAAGGATCAGAAAATCCTTCACAGTATTGATATTCTCCCGACTCAAACGCTTATGGAAAGCTCCATCTTTGCCAATCTTCTCTAATCTCCAAACTTCATCAAACAGAGATGGGGGATGGTGCTTCTTGTACACTGCAACCAATTGACAAATGGTTAAGATTACAGTTTATTCTCTCTGTTTTATGTGTTTTCCAAGCTGATAGCTCTTTATCCTGATAACTTTAGTATAAACTTCCAATGACATGTCCAAATCAGATACTTCAGATTGCCAATTTTATTCTTCACTTCCATCATTTCATTTTCTGCCTCATGTAATCAACAACTTGAATGTGTAATGCAGAATTACAAAAAAAAAAAAAAAAAAAAAAAAAAAGAACCTCGCAATTTTGAAATGATAAAAATTTTGTGCCACGGGCCAAGATTAAAAACTTTATCCTTGGCCCTAGGCAAATGTGCACAGTTCAAAAAACAATAACTCACTTGTTTATAATAGAAAAGGTTTTAAGATTTTTCATTCAGCATGCAGATTTTTGGGGGTTGAACACAAGTTTTTATTTTTGTTAGATTCAAATAAATTAAAATATCAATCATTTTCTGAATTGGCCACTTATATGGGACCATGGAGTGGAGTGTCGATTTTTTTCTGTTGATCTGCTGTACCATAGTTTTCACAGGGTATAATTATTGCATCTCCACCATCAAAGAGAGTTCACGTTTTCAAAATGAAAGTATCTTGAACAACTCTACTCAGAGTATCCTAATCCGAATTTTTTCAGACACCATTTCAATTTCATAGTTTGAGCCTTTTGAGGAAAATAGTAAAGGAATGCCATAAACAAATACACACACTCACATTCTCCTCGGTGATCCCTGACGATGAAGGATTCTGTCTTTGCTTCCCTTATGCTAGTGCCATCAAAGTTGTCCACAGCTCTTACCCCAAGCCTGAACTTGCGGCTTCTTGTCCAGCTTGAATTATCTGTAAATGAAATTTCACCAACCAAACAAATCCCCTCTTTAAGATTGAGGAGTACATCTCCAGTAAGAAGGGGTTTCTTTCCTTCTCTCTCTCTTACAATGTTATTCTTAAATTCTTCAGGTGTCCAGTTCTCAGCCTCATCACCATCAAAATCACCCTCAAGAACAACAATTTCCACTCTGGAAGAAGATTCGGGGCCAGAGTTGACAATTTTCCCAGTAAGAGTATCGACCAAAACCACTTTAATTGCAGGACCTTCTTCTCCTTCAATACGAGCTCCAGTGAACACTGGAAGTGAGAGGTTGTTTGCAAACTGCAGTTTTAAGCTTCTTGATTCAGAGGAATCTATCCCTTTCCCAATGCTCCTGAAAAAAGACAGATAGCCACACAAAATCCATTACAAGGGTAGTGGGGATCACAATCTGAGTGCACATATTTCTCACTTCTTCCTATTACCTTCTAATGGATACACAAACCACTCAACACCTTCAGGCCATTGATTCTTACCTTTTCATGTTAGCCAAATGTTTCCTTAGAGCTAATTCAACTTCCTCCTTTACCTGTAAGAGAATAATACAAAAGGTCCATTACCACTTTTATATGATCAACTATATTCCTTACATATAAACTACTGCTACAAGATGTGGGAGATCAAAAATAATGTGAACTAAGACATTATGTTCCATTTGACAAACCATTTGGTTATTTTTTAATCATCCAAACAGATAACTAAGAGATAACATGTCATGCACAACATTCTTCCAATACTTTGGAAGATTTATAGATGCAAACAGGAGAGGAAAAAAAAAGGAAACATCTTAACTTGTTAGCATTCATCATTCAAAACACACTGCATAGGTTTTTAAAGGATATATTTCGTTCTCAACAGACTAAGCATAGTAACAAGACTTGGAAAGTTGCTGAAGAACAGCAATTCTATATTATATAGAAAAATTCTTGGTTATAGTAAGATGAACTTGGAGAGTTAAAATGAAGGTAGAAGAAAAGGCCTGAAGTAGCCAATGGCCTCTTCTACCATTAACAGAGACTTCAAGTCCATTCTATGTTGGACCTCACTTTCCTTCTCTTATTCACAGCACTCATTAACCAACTTGAAACAGACACTCCAAAATTCAGCTTATTAGCCTTAGACACTTCGTTTCACCATGATTGACAGCTTATCCCGAGAGAAAGAGACAAGAGAGAGGTGGTGGAAGAGGGAGGTAATAAACAATCTTTACAATTTGCAACCGCAACTTGTTAAAATGCACTTAGGCATGGGGTTCCTGCTGTTTAAATCTAACAGATTGAGAGAGACACCATTCTGGTGCTAAATAGACCTCTTCTAATCTTTAGAAAAAGAAACTTCTTTAGTAACCGAATGCTCAATAGCTGGAGAAGGCAAGAGCAACACAAACTGGGATCATTTGATCAGAACATATCATTATGGAGGGAGTTGCGACCATCAGAAGGGGCAGGGTAGCTTAAATATGCTACTCTAAAGCTTCCATTAATAACAACTGGAAGTATGCAAGCTGCAAATTATGTCAAATGGAGAATGTTATGTTTGTAAGGACTAAATTGACGCCTTCATTTGTATTGAACATTATTCAAGCTCGTAAAATTCAATGAACTATGCACCATCTATGTATGCGATACTAAATGGAAGGTCCAAGAGCAAAACAGTAAGATTCCGAATACAACATCAAAGCTCAATCAACTGTATGTGATATAGAACATTCTGCAATACGACTGATAACGAAAAACACATACCACCCTACGTATCAATGGCTCCAGAATTGGCTCTAGCAAATGCTGAACTGATTGCACTTTAATCACCTCCTGAACCACACTAAACATCATTAACAAATAGATTAGAGACCAAAATGCGATAAGGGAAGAAAATTTCAATAAGCACTATAATCATATCCAATAATTCTACCCTCCGTCCCCCCAGGTGGCCCAATAAAGAGCCAGTTAAGGTTTCCTTCATCTTCAAACTCTGCCTCGTGGTTTAATTGACATATAATAATGAACAAACCACATTCATGAGCAATCTCAAGCAAGAACCAATACAAACCCAACAAAGTTTTCAAATTTTTTTCAAAAATTATCTTAGCAAAGCATATTCACCAAAAGACAACCAAACAAACTTCGTTGTAAATCCATATTTCCACATTGCTTCCACAATCTCAATCATAATTCACAACCCAACAACAATACTCAACAAAAACCCGCTTCACTTTCAATCCACCAACAAAAAAAAAAAACCTCACCTTTTCAAATTGAACTTCCTCCTCTTTTCCTCAGGACTATTATTCCCATCAGAACGAGGCTTACCCTCCTCCGGCTGCCTCTTTTGTGCCATAATCACACCCCACCACCACCAACAACAAGAGCAAAGCAACAACCTTTGTTGTTGGTTTTATGAAACAAAAACAAGAAACAATCATTAACAGAAGATGGCCAAGAGACCACCATGCGGCACAGCAGAATAAGATGATAATATAGTGAGTATTTATATACAGAAAAACACAGAGCTAAGCTAATAAATGATAATGAAGGAGTAGAATCCAAAAACTCTCTCTCTTTTTCCTTTTTTATTTTATTCTCTTGTGGACTTATGCATGCATGTATGGATGGATGTTATGCATGTATATCTACTCCTACATCCATTGAGTTTGGCTGCAGAACTACTGCTAATCAATAGTCATTCTGCTCCTCCTTTCCTTCTTTTGCTCTTCTTGATAGTTGATACAGTGTTACTGTGTGTAAGAATCGAAGAGAGAGTGTTTTGGTCTTGGTGTGGGGTCCACAGAAAGCGCGTCGTTGGAACAGGGAGAAGTGGGGTCGTTTTCCTCCCATTCTATAAAGCGCGTGTGACATCACGCTATAAAATCTTATCTTATTTATTAGATTATTATTCACGCCTCTTCTGTTTTTATTTCTACTCTCTCTATAATTTCCTACCCTTATCAGCTACTCCAGAAAATCTATTTGTTTTTTCTTTATTTATTAGAGAAAAAATAAAAAAATAAAAACAGTAAACATGTCTTTGTTTAGTTGATGGGATCCTTCGTTATCATAAGCATGGTGGAGGTTTTTTCAAATATATAAGAGAAACTATAAATAAATTAAGATAGTTTTTGAAAACGCGGTCCAAACAATATTCTTTAAAAAATTAATTTTTTTAAAAAAATTAAATTTTTTATATTTTTAAATTATTTTGATGCGTTGATTCAAAAATAATTTTTAAAAAATAAAAATAATATTTTAATATATTTTGACATAAAAAAACATTTAAAAAAGCAACCACAATCACACTTTTAAACAAAAATAAAAAGAATGTTATTAATAATTTTTTTATAAATTAAATCTTACAAGGTACATAAGGAATATAATAAAAGAAATCATAAAAAATACTTAATCTTAGACGACGAAATAATTATATACTTTTCTTGAGTTATTTAATTTCTTGACTTTTTCTTTTATTTTTTATTATTTTAGATATTTCTTTAACACAATTCAATTCCTTGATTTATTATTTTTATTGATCAGAAAAATATAAAAAAAAAATTCACTGAGAGTGCATAATTTGTTTTTTTATTTCTTAAAAAAAAAGGAAAATCTCTAGCCATAAACTACCATTCATGGCTAGGAATGGAGATGCGACTGCATGGGACTTTTACATGTCTCATGCAGAGCATGGCCATCACCAACACGACACAGTTTTACGCTAAGGGCTAAAGGGCTATAACTGGCCTAACCCAGCTAGGTTTTGTTTCTTCTCCTCTAGCCTTTTTAGATACACTGTTGAATACACACCGAATATTTTTTCGAGTCCAGCGTGGATTATTGGACCACTTTTTTAAAAAACATCTCGAACGCACATCTTTAATATTGAAAATAACTTATCGAGTAATTATCAATTGACCTCATAACAAATAGATTTGACTAGTTTTTTTTTTCGTGATGTCGTGGAGCTATGTTAAAAATCTATTTTTATTTGATTTTTTGTATTAATGAAAATTATTATTCTTATGAACTTCGATGATTTAGATTCTCAAGTAAGAAAATTTATTCTTTAGTTCAATTTTTTTAATTCATGATGTTTTGATTTTTTAACTAAAATGAATATATATATTTTATTTTGCATGCATTTAAAAGGATTGATAAAATGATTTTAAAAATTTATCATGATTAAAACTGTTAAAATTAGAATTCTGCATGAACTGGTCGACTGTTTAGTAATACCAAATGAATCGATCAATCGCTTGTTCATCCGTGATGACCACCCGGGAATTCTGTAGGAACCAGTCGACTGATTGTCTTAACCAATCTGAACCAGTTGATCGTTTTATTTGTCAGGGGAACAGTAACGACTATAAACAACTTGTTTTTGCTATAAATAAACATATTAGCTTGTCTGATTGCAGAATTAAGAAAAAAAATCCAAACATATATCATATACTAGATATTTTAATAGCAGAAGCCCTTTAAAATCATCAATACTTAATCACACTCATATTTGTGTATTAAAATCTTTATAATCTTGCACAAGAATATAAATTCTCGTTCACACACCACTTAAACAATTTTCAATTCATTAAGTGTGCTATCTAGTGAGATACAAAGATATTTAGATTTTCAATTGTAAAATCCACACTATTGATAGTGTAATTCCATGATAACAAAATCACATTTTATAAACTTTTGGTATTGATAAGGTATTATAATTAAAGGAAAATCTTGAAGAGAAAACATCTTCAAATGGTATAAAAAGTTTGATATTAATTCATTAAGTGACAATTATACTCTTTGACTTTGACTAGTAAAGGAATACAAATCTCGAGTATAATTTGGTACTTGAGACGTAAATGTAAACTTGCTATTAAAAACCAAGTTTGTAATTTTTATTTTTTATTTTAAATATTTTAATTATACTGTTAGTGATTGTATTTATTATATTTAATTTAATTAAATTGTATTATTTGATAATATCAATAGAACATCTAATTTCTTTCTTAGAAGTTATCGTTAGTTTAATCCTATAACAACACTTTTTTATACAAGAATTTAATTAAATTAACCAACTCAAGAGACTAACTAGTTAATAGAAGATGAATAAGATTAAATTAATCCTAGATCTTTTTACGTGCTCATATCATAGCTTTGCTATGATGTCTCTAATAATAACTTCCAATCCATAGCCCTATATTTGTGTGAATCTTCAGGAGCCAGCCGATAGAGGTGTCGCTTTGTATTTACTAGATTTGTCTGGAAAACTTAATCAAGTTATTTAATTAATTATCCATTAATTCATAATGTTTTTTTTTTCTTGATTTTGGCATGGATCCAAACTACGCAACAAGCATATTGGATTGATGATGGGCTTTAGCCATCACAAGGCTTCCGACAATGTATACTAATACGGCCAATATTCATACTTTGTCTATGGGATGCATTAGAGATAGCTTGGGGCAGAGCCTGCAAAAGAAAAACCTAATTCAATTTACTGGTAAATTGAAGCAGTTTATCTGGCTCAAATGCGACAGTCCAAACATGGATGATTTGGCGTGTTTCTAGTTATCTTGATGGCTATTTCAAAATTAACTAAAAAGGTTGACTTTGGTCCTCTTGGTTTGCAACATATCCATGTTATATTTCTTTAATTTTTTCAAAATTTATTTTTGGTCCAAAATTTTGTTTTTTTTATTTTTAGTTCGTGGTTTGAGGCGAGAGAGATAAAGTCACTGGATTTCGGTGATAGAGAAAAAAAATATCAATTAACAACGATTCTGACCACCAAAATGATTGATCTCAGTGTCTACGAGTTCTATTTGTTGAGAATCTAGAGTGTTTTTGGATCAAACAATAGTTTAAAATGAATTTTTCAGGTGTAAAACGCCCCTAGCCTGACTTTTTGGTGACATCTAGTTGTTGGAATTTGGACAAAATAGGCGACACATTGCTTCCTATTTTGTTTTTAAAAAAAATCAAAGCTAAACCATAAAAAAAACTTATTTTTCAATTTGATCATTTACAATTGAGTCTTTATTGATTTTTCTTACTTATTGTTTTTAATTTTATCCTTTAATATTTTATTGATTTTTAATTGGCCAACATAATTTGTTTTAGTTTTATATTTGTAGGTTGGACAAAATTAATTAGCCAAATACATGAAGTTGCTTCACCTTTACTGATAGAAGCAAGATCAAATAATAAGGTTGGTTTGATTGCTTAATTTATTTATTTTTTCTTTCCCAACTCAAAATTTATTGTTCATCTTTTGTCATGTTAATTTTATAATTACTAAGTTAGTTTGACTCGTGCTTTATTATGGGTCAGATTAAAAAAAAATTAAACATAAAAAAATATTAATGCACTCCCAACTTCATGCGGCATTTAATAAAATAAATCTAAAATTATATTTACTAATAAAAAAATGCTAATAGTAAGACTAAGTTGAGAAGTTAATAGATAAATGTAAATTAAAAGATTAAAGGGGCTCTTCAGTTTTTTTTTTATCTACTTACATGGCAAAAAGAAAAATGATAAGAAAATTCTATTTTAAAAAATAATTTCCTAGTATAATCCCTTTTTTGTTAATATGTTTTTTTTTACAAAAAAGAATATAAATTTTCAAACTATGTTATTTTTTCAATAAAAACTGAAAGCCATTAGAATAAATATAAAAAAAAAAACAAATGATTTTAAATAATGATAAAAGGTATCTTTTTAATCTAAACCCCATCATCTTATTAATGCTCTCTCTTTTTTTTTCACTTTTTTTAACAAGATAATTTTTTTTTTAATAATAGCTTATTAGAATCATAAAAGTAAATGTATAGAAAAAAAATATGTTTTGATATTTTTAACATGAATATATTAAAAATGAAAAGAATAATATAATGATAGGGCATCGTCATATATAATTATTTAAAATCTATTTTTTTAATTAGCCATACGATAATTAAAAAAAACATTTGCAAAAAAGAAAAAAAATAAAATTATGGAAAAAAAACTGTATTTTCTTGTCAAAATTTTTATTCATGTATTTGTTTTTTCATTTTTTGATGAAAAAATACTTAAAAAAAAACATAATTCATTGAATAAAAAGTAACAACAATTCAAAAACAAATATTATTGATAACTATAATGACTTAACTTTATTTCTATAGAATATTCATGAACACAAACATAAAAAAAAGAAAAAGAAAAAAAGATTGCATAGTAGGTCACGTATAGTAATTAACCAAATGATTGCTAATATTATAAAAAAAGATAGTTGGTATCTTTTTTGAAAATAAATGTCAAATTGAATGATATCTAATGAAACAATATTTTAAATATAAATATAAATATTTTTTATTAAATTATATTTAATTTTGATTAAACTTTAAGAAAAAAATAAAAGAAAAAAATTCATGAAGGAATGTAAAAAAAAAATGCTTGGTAATATTTAAAAAATATTAGAATATTATTTGAGAAAAAAATCAAAATTAAATGGTATATTATGGAATAATATCCTAAATATAATTTTAGTTATTTCATATTATAAAAATTTATTGAGAGGTGATAGAAAACTTAAGCCTCGTGTTTTTTTAACCTAAAAACTCATTTTCAACAATTTTTAACCTAAAAATACCTAATGGATACCCATCTATGTCAACCAATTTCTCACCTCAAAAACCTCTAAATCATCTAAAAACATAAAATTAAAAAACAATTCTAACCCTGATCAACTAACAATATGAAAGTTTAAAATCACTTCAATGACACTCATCTCGTCAAGAGAAACACATCGATACCGAATTCACTTTTTTTATTCTTATAATTTGGCCAACCGACTATTTTCTCTCTTTCATATAAAATAAATAAAGTGTAGGACTAAAACTCCAAAACCCCTCAGATAAATAGGGGTAAAAAAATAAAAACTTCAGGGACTAAAATTTTTTAAAACGTGTCTCATGAACAGTAAAAAAAGAGGGGAGAGGAAGGTTGCTTTTTTGATTCAGTGCAAATTTAGTTTCCATAATTGAAAATTTTTTAACTTTTTTTAGTAATAAAATTAAATTTTATTTTGTTAAATCAAGTATTAACTTAAAATCAAGATATTTTTGTAATACGGTGAAACTTTATAAAAAACTGATCGAGATAAATTATCAAGCCTAGATTTTAGAGTAGAATAAAATTGAAAAATCAAAAGTTTGATATTTTAAGAACTAGAAAAGCAGTATTCTAATCCAGACCACACTCTTATATCTTGATCACATATAGTTTTCCTCAACTCAATTTGTTTTTATTGTAATAAATTTATGATAGAGCACTTAGGTGCAGAAAACTATTTACAACCCACCTGGGCTCCCTTCCTTGTTGTTAGGTGGACAATCCGACAAGTTACGGTTACCACATCAAATCCATTAAAAAGAAATTCAAAAAATAGCCGTGTCTTGTATTTATATGAGCAAATGCGTTATTATTACCGTCTGCTTCCCCGACAAATTCCTTTTTTGACAGTTGACAGAACGGAGAAATTGTTAGATAGATCAAGCACTCCCCAGCAGTAAGATTCTGTTTTTTTTTTTATATATATATATTTTAAAAAAATTAATTTTTTTTTTATATTTTTAGATTATTTTGATGCACTAATTTCAAAATAATTTCTAAAAAAAATATTATTTTGATATATTTGTAAGTAAAAAACGCTTTGAAAAACAACTTTAGCCACGCTCCCAAGTAGACTCTAAATAAGTAAATAAAAAAATATACAAATAAAATATAATCTTTATTTTTTTTATTAAAGATAAAAATCTGACATGTCTAAATATAATAAAATGACATGATTATTTAAAGTTTTACGATTTTTCTTTTCTTTTTATATTTGAATAAATCTTGGAGTATCTAATTATACTATAAAAGAAAAAAAAGTTGGTCGGATTAAAAGTTTGAAGGGATAAGTAATTATAAGCATAACAGGAAAATCAAATAATTAACAATTTGACTTTATGATAATGGACTAATTCTGAGACATATCGCCAGAATCACATGATTTTGTTATATATCTCTTATTGATTGGTCTAGTATAAAGGGATAAAGGAATAAACATAATTTATATAGTAATTTCTCTGAAAAATCATATAGAGGATGGATCTCTCCTACCATTATATGATCAACGGCCTATGTTGGGCTCTTGCTTTTCTTATTTTGTGTTTTGTTTTAAATCAAAATAGTTGTGTTTACGTTTCAAAAATATTTATACAAAATCATTTTATTGTAGTAATATTAAAAATAATTTTTTAAAATAAAAAAAATATTATTTTAATGTATTTTTATGTAAAAAATATTTTAAAAAATAACTATATTTCAAAACACCTATGAAGCACAAGTGTAACAACGACATATCCTAAGAAATTCAAATGGAAAGAAGTAAATCAATGTCCTAATCACAGGATTTTAATACCAAACAACCATCCAACTTCCAGGAATCTTCCTCTCGGCTGAAATTATTGGTATAAAATAAAATAAGCAACCATTTAATTCCAAAATTATCCTTTCTCAACGCAACTAGCATGTTAAAATTGTATTTCTCAAAATTATATATTTTTTTATTTAAAATTTAATTTTTTTATATTTTTAATCATTTTAATATCCTAATATTAAAAATATTTTTTTAAAAATAAAAAAATATTATTTTTATTTATATTTTAAAAAAATATTTTAAAAATTAACCACTAACACATTATCAAATATCAATTGAAAAGACAGATGTTGCCAGCACAAACCTTGTGGGTTTCCCGTCTGCATGAATTAAGAAGGACGTATCTCCAGGCATGGATGCTGATTGTGATAAAAGATGACAGGTAAAACATCCACTGCCATCACATCCATGAAAGACAATAAAGATTTCACCTTTAATTGCAAAAAAAGAAAAAAAAAACGACCCTCTTTCCAGGAACGTTCTTCGATTGAAAATTTTTGCAGCAAACAAACAAGTCTGGATCATTTTGGAGAACAGGAGAGGAGCTTTCTTCCTCCAATAATTATTATTGACACGCTACCCATAATATCGTACGTTCTAGTACTGTTACTAGTGATCCGTGATTAATAGAATCTCTTGGGACTGAGATTCTTTCATTTTCCTCGGATTGACTTTTTTTTTTAAAAAAAAAACAATTCTTTGCTCCTATTTGTTGAACTTATACTATTAAATTCAAAATAAATTAACATAATGTTAGCACATGCTAAAAACGATGAAATAATAACAATTTACTATTTTTTTTCTCCTCTGATTTGCATGCCTAAATCAAAAGAGAGTAAATTATTATCACATCCATATGTTTTTAATAAAATAATTAGCTAATCCCTTTCATTTTAAAAATAAACTCAATGTTGTGTTCCGGTGTATTTATATTTTATTTAATCATGTTGTTATTTTTTTTATAATAGTTAATTTTCTTCTTGAAATATTATTTATTTGTAATCAAATCTTATAACATCATCATGAATTTTTTTTTTTAAAATAGTTAATGAACATATTGGAAACCAGATTAAAGTGAGGTCTATTGTTACTGTCTCAAAATTGTGTTCGAGTTACAGGGTGATTAACTATGAAATCAACCTGAAAATAATGATGTTTGCCAGACCTTCTTCCTTTGTGATCTATTTTGAAAATATGTGAAGGGCTCGTTTAAGAGAGAACCCACTGATCACAATGCAAATAAAAGTTTGAAATTTTTCATTGCCTTTTCTCAACATTCCAGTTTATAATATAAAGAAATTGTTCAATAACAAACTCCTACAAAGGAGGTACCATTATTGCACTATCTAAACTAATAATTATAAAAATAGGAAATAACAATAAAAATTGAAATGAAATCTGCGTAAAAATTGAAATAACAATAACCCGTCCCAATGTACTAAAACCTGGTGTTGATTATTAACTGAACGAGAATCAAGAATTGCTTTTGGTAGACAATGAATTTCACCTTAGGTAAGAATAGGTAAAGTGGGTTCAATAAGAATTGAAGTGCCATGGGAATTGAAGTGCCATTAAAAGGTTTAAAGTAGGACACAAGAAAAACAAGGTGTAGCTTAGAGGAGGAGGGATGTCTAATTTGTAAGCCACAAAACTCACTTTGGCTAAAATAGGAAAGGGGCCATAATAACGGGGTGAGAGTTTAGTGTATCTTTTGGAAGAGAGACTAAATTGGCAGTGAGGCTGAAGTTTAAGTAGAACTCGATCGTCTGGATGGTATTGAACATGACGATGTTTAGCATCATACCTTGCCTTCATGGAATTTTGAGCTTGAAGTAATCGGTTGTGAAGGTTTTAGAGCACCACATCACTTCGAAGGGAGTAGTTTTAAGGGAAGAGTAGTAGCTAGTGTTGTAACAGTACTCCACCCAAGACAACCATTGAAACCAGCGGCGAGGACTGTCAATTATAAAGCAACGCAAATACATCTCGATAATGCGATAGATAACCTCTGTTTGTCCGTCACTTCGTAGGTGATAAGCAGAGCTGAAAGCCAATTTAGTTCCATTCAACCATAACAATTCAGTCCAAAACAAACTCGTGAACGTTACATCACGATCACTCACAATAGTCTTAGGCAAGCTATGAAGTTTGAAAATATTATCAAAGAATAAGCGGGCCTACACTCACATCATTATATGGATGAGCAAGGGGAACAGGATGTACATACTTTGAAAAACGATCTACCACAACCAGTAAAACAAACTTCCTTTGAGAGGTAGATAGTCCCTCAATGAAATCTACAGAGATATCTAACCATATCTGAAGCGGAATTGGCAAAGGTTGGAGAAGCCCTGTAGGATGCAAGTGTTCAGTCTTGTATTCTTGGCAGACAAGACATTGCCGCACAAAAGCTTGGATATAAGTCTTCATTCCTTGCCAATAGAAATCCTGGGCGACCCAATGAAGTGTTTTATGATATCCTTTATGGCTATTATTATGGATAACCGAGATAATGGATGGAACAAGAGGAGAATTGCGTAGCAAATAAACTTGTTGCTTAAAGAAAAGCAAGTTGTCCCTGTACTCTTAGGGCCCAATAGCTTTGCCTTGCTATATATTTTGCTTTAACAGTTGCAATTGGTCTGAATTTTGAATCTTGGTGCGAATGGAATAAAATAGAGGTAAGTAGGGCATTGAGAGTGAAGCAAGACTAGGTTGGTCCTCTAAGCGGTGGGATAAAGCATCTGCCACTTTATTTTGTTTGCCCACGCGATATTCCACTGCAAAATCAAAACCCATGAGTTTATTTAACCAGTGTTGTTGTGGTGAAATGATGATGTGTTGTTCCAGTAAAAACTTGAGGCTGTAATGGTCTGTCCGGATAAGGAAGTAGCGCCCTCATAAATATGCTCACCAATGTCTGACTGCTTTGTCTAAGGTAATAAGCTCCTTTTCATAAGCCAAAGGACTTTTATAACGGAATGCAAGAGGTCTACTGAAATATGCAATTGGCTGAACTTCTTGTTGTAACACTACTCTTATTCCTGTATCCGAGGCATCACATTCCAAAATGAACAGTATGGTAAAATTGGGTAGTGCAAAAAAAAAAGGTGCAGGTCATAACAATTTTTAATTGCTCAAATGCTTGAGTTGCATCCTCTGTCCATTTGAATGAATCCCTGTGTAACATAGTTGTAAGAGGACTTGCAATTGTGCCATAATTTTGGACAAATTTCTAGTTATAGCTGGTAAGGCCCAAGAAACCGCGTAATCCTTTCACAGTGCTCGGTTTTGACCAATCAATCATGGCTGTAATTTTGCTTTTGTCTACTATAACCCCTTCTTTTGATATAATATGTCTGATGTTGGATACTTGTTTGAGCAATAAAACACTTGGTTCTCTTAAGAAATAATTGATTAGTAGTAAGGATACTGAAGACAAGCCGCAAGTGTGCTAGATGATTTGTCCAGGAGTGACTATAGATAAGAATATCATAAAAAAAATAAGAATGAATTTCCAAAGGTATGATTGAAATACCTCATTCATCAAAGCTTGGAAAGTGCTAGGTGCATTGGTGAGATCGAAAAGCATAACCAAGAACTCGAAGTGGCCGTTGTGGGTGTGAAATGCTATCTTCTCCATGTCTGTAGGGTACATTCCTCACCCCTTGATCAAACTACTTCGTGTGTGTTTGATATTATGATGTAGAATGTTTTTTTTTAAATGCTTTTCAATTGAAAATGCATCAAAACGATGTTGTCATCAAAAATAAAAAATTATGAGATTTTTTATTTCAATTTCATCATCCAACATTAGATTTACTAGTTATTAAAATTCATAATTTGCTTTGATTTATTTTTTATGGAGTTATCTTGGTCTCCTCACTTGATTTAACAGTTAACCCGGGTCGATATGGGTCATTGTTTTTTTTCTTTATTTTATTTTATTTTCAATATAATCCATTAAAATATAATTTGTTTTTTATTTATTTTCTATGGAGTTATCACAATCTTATAATCCGAGTAATGAGTTAAGCTGATTGATTTTAGTTTTTTCTTCTAGTTGATTTTTTTCCATCTTATCCTTCAATATTAGGTTGACTGAGAATTATGTTTCATAATTTATTTTAATGTGCATTTTACAATGTTTTCCCAGTCTCATGACCCGAGTTATGAGTTTGTTTTGTTAACTTGTGTGTTTTTTTGTGTCCTTTTAAAATTGTTTTTAATATCTTATTTTTTTTCTACTAAAAAATATATTAACAACGATATTATATCCAAAAAAAAAATCTTAATTTGCCTGAAGCATACCACGTTCAATTATCTAGCAATTATCTAGTTGTTGGCTAAGCTAACTATAATACTCCATGCAACATGGACCCACCTCTCTTCTAGTGGTAGGCATGACAAACATATGACCGTGGAGGCACGTTGATTTTGAAAAGGACTATATTGGAATTATCTTTGGATGGAAAGTTTTGCATAAGTTTAATAGAATCATTGGACATCTCGAATTCCTCAAAGACTAGCCATAATAACACCCTTGTTATATACTCTTCCATCATAGCAATTCCTTCACAATAAATTGCCTACATAAATAAATTAAAAAAAAATAAAATTTATTCCATATATATATATATATATATATGTTCTTTGAAGGGCTTGTATTTCTCAATTAATTTTTATATAAAAAAAAACAAGAGAAAAAGATCGTTTATGAGCCTTCAAAATCCAACTTGGGCTATAATTTGTGTCAATCTAACTATATCTAAAACTAGGCCCATCTTTCTTAACATCGAAAACCAAACACGGCCGGTCCCGTTTGCTGAGATGAGCCTAGCTGGCTTGTTTTTTTTTTTTTTTTTTTAATACACAGACAACCACTATTCATTAGGGTTGAGCCTGCGCTTTTCGCTTCGCTTCATCTTAGAGTTAGAGCTTGAATTAAGTCCATCTTAGAGCTATCATGGCCACTCAAATCAGTAAGAAACGCAAGGTAAATTCCAACAAGATTTGATTTTCTCGTCTCTAATGAAACAATAGAAGAATCTGATGAATTTTTTATAGTTTGTTGCGGATGGAGTTTTCTACGCAGAACTGAACGAGGTATTGACTAGAGAATTGGCTGAGGATGGATACTCTGGTGTTGAAGTTAGGGTTACTCCCATGCGCACCGAGATCATCATCAGGGCTACTCGTACCCAAAATGTTCTTGGTAATCTTTTCCTCCTCCTCCTCCTCCTCTTCTTCTTTTTTATCAATCAAATGGACAATATTTTATTCAGATTCTCTGTTATGTTTGTTTAGGTGAGAAGGGAAGGAGGATCAGGGAGCTCACTTCCGTTGTCCAGAAACGTTTCAAGTTTCCCGAGAATGGTGTCGAGCTCTATGCTGAGAAAGTTAACAACAGGGGTCTCTGTGCCATTGCGCAGGCCGAGTCTCTTCGTTACAAGCTCCTTGGAGGCCTTGCTGTTCGCAGGTATCTTCACTTATCTGGTGATCTATCTACGCGTTGGTTTGCTGTCTACCTGCTTGTTTTGCTTTCTTATGAATTCTCTTGTTCTGCTCACCAAGTCATCTTTACAGCGAGTTGGGTTATTTTAAAATGTCCATCTCGTGTCTGAGGGTGACAATATTTGTTAATGCCATCAATTTCTTATAATCCAAGGATTGCAACTGTTGTTCCTTGCACTGAACTTCTGATGGTAGATGCCACCTTTTTATGACCAATCATTATTGAGTGAGCCTTGCAGATTAGGAAAACAATTTTCTGGCATGTGTACCCTTATAGCTACACTAGTATCGTTTGTATCACGTGCAATATGATCCAGTGCATTGTTATGAAGTTTTTTCTTGAGTAATATCTTTTCTGCCTTTTCTTTTTTGTGGAAAAGAATGATTGTCGAGTTCAAGAAAGTGCTTTTTCGTTGTTGATCATTACAGTTCCTAAAACTATTGTGGATTTTGACTTTATTAATGTCCTGTTGTGCATGGAGAGCATGAATGTTTCATGATTAGATGCTTTTTCATTACATTAATGGAATGGACGATTGTACTCATCAGCACTGTTATATACACATTTGGTTATCTTGTGAGCCTTAGGGTTTGTAACAATGAGGAAACAGTGCTCAGATAAATTGTATGCAAGAAATCTGTCTGGCTTCTTGCTCTGCTATTAAGGGCCTGGAGTTTAGATTTTAGAACATTTTTCTACATCCCTGTTATTTTATTCTCATTAATTGGAGGTAGACATTTGTACATGAATGACCTCACACAGTGCAGCAGGATTGAAAAATCTGTTATTTTAGTTTGTTATGCTGCTTTTCTTTTGTTCACCATTCTTCGCTGCCCTTGTTGCTATTTGGCGGGTGCTGCACTGTGTGAAACTCTTCATCTCTGTAGTTGGATCTGGAATACAACTTTCTCCTGTTGTTCCCTTCAAGTGCCTTTGTGTTTGAATTTAGGGTTTTATATTTTGATGACTTCATTTGGTTATCAGATTGAGTGAGGGACATGAAAATGTTTATTAATCCCCTACTTCTCAAACACTTCTTTATGCTTTGATCTCTTTAAATAAGATAAACTGAGTCTGCATGCGTGCATTTTGTTCCCTTTGGAAATTGTGTTTGTGGTCAAATTTTTGTTACTTTGACAGGGCTTGTTATGGAGTGTTGAGGTTTGTAATGGAGAGTGGGGCAAAAGGATGTGAGGTATGCTTCAAGATTTTGGTTTCTTTGTTTTGTTTTTTTGGCATTGTGGCAGTTATTTGAAATTTTGATTCACTTACATAACGACACAGGTTATTGTGAGTGGAAAGCTTCGGGCACAGCGTGCCAAATCCATGAAATTCAAGGATGGGTACATGATATCCTCTGGCCAACCTGTTAAAGAGTATATTGATTCAGCTGTTAGGCATGTTCTTCTTAGACAGGTCAGTTTCTTGTCTTGTGTCTTGTATTTCTCTTGCAGACTATCATGCTCTACAATTCCAGCAACTGATGTATTTGCCCATTGTTTGCAACCTCAATGGTTGTAGTTGACCATTGTTTGCCTTATTCTTATTGACTTTTTTTTTATCTGATTGTGTGTGTTTTCTTTATAACCTTCTCTGGCAACAGGGTGTGCTTGGTATCAAGGTCAAGATCATGCTTGACTGGGATCCAAAGGGCAAGGTTGGGCCAATGACACCATTACCTGATCTGGTCACAATCCATCCTCCCAAGGAAGAAGAAGAGTATGTTCCACCATTGTTGACAACCAATATTGAGATCCCAGTAGCATAAATCATGAGCTTGGTTGCTTTCTAGTATCCAAGAATAGGTTTTTTGTTCCTAGATGTGGGGCGGAGGACAATAGCTCTACTTGTATGAAGGAAGAGTTGGTTTTTGCTTTGGTCCAATTGACTTCTCAAATCTGTCTCAAAAGTCAAAAACGGTAGTAATCCAGGATTAGTCCTGGGCCTTTTTGTTTCTATATTGCTTTGCAATGATTTAACCAATGCCTTCATCTCAATTTTACTCCAGAATGTTCCTTTTTAATCAATGTATTTTTATTTACGTATTCTTGAAATTCATTTTGATGGAAGATTCTGCTAGGTAACAAATAGTGTTTGTGGGTTTCTTTATTTTCTGTTCATCTTTTCAAACCTTTTAAAAAGGTAGCCCCTGCAATGAAGGGATTTGTCCCAACAGCTGGCGAATGTTTTGGTAAGTTCGATGATCCCCGTGAATGTATTATTATTTGATGATCATATTAGGAGTTTTCAGTTTGGTTTGATTTTTGATAAATAAAACCAACCAAACTCAATTTATGTATATTCAAAATCGGACCGAACTACAACCGATTCAAACCAACTTGTTTTTGGTTTAGTTTGGTTTTGTCACGTAAAAACCTGTAAAATCTCATAAGTTTTTTTTTATACAGTTAAATTCAAATCTTAGCCTCTAGACATGCACTGTTTTAGTATTCTTTACCATCAGTATACTCTTAGAACTATATAGAATAGAATTTTAAATAAATAGAGCATCATGGCTTCGATCATTCAAGGTTCTTTTTCTTGCACCTTTTGATTTGTTGGCTTGATCTTCTAATCCATTTATTTCTTTAGTCTCAAGGACTTGTACAGAAGGGCTGAAGAGATGCGTTCCTCTAGCAAGCAGCGGAGAGCCCGCCAGCCTAGACCTGACAAGATGAAAGAAAACCAGCCTAATACTATTCACAATGCTAACAGAAATAAAATTGCGCAATCCAATTGCACAAATGATTGAAAAAAAAGCAACCTATTTTGTTAACCAAATACCATGCAAAAGCTTTTGATATATGCTGATACAAATCAATATATTAGAAAACATGCAGCTATATATGTTCAGAGAGTTTTACAAATGATCAAGTTACATAATTATTGACAATGCTAGCTGTGGGTTCTAAACACCATGACTAGCCCTCAATATGGTGCTAAGAGCTGTTAATTTATGATTGCTAATTAGATCAGTCCTAAATCTTTTTACAAAATGTGCAGGCAGGCTGCCATCTGCTACAAGCATCTTCATCTCATGCACATGGCAGGGAAACTGAACGTCAAAAGATTACCTACAATGGTGCTTAGACATCTGGAGCTACAAAAGTCTACAATTGACAAGGCAAACATCACAACTGGACTGCTCACCCTACGGATTCACCATCCTGCTTGAGCAATTCCTGCAAAAGATCGACTCGTATAAGTACTAATTAAATACTTTAGTCAAGCATCACTGTCAAATGCATGTGCACATGGCAAATTTTAAAACAAAAACTGTCTAGTTGCTATTGGTATTTTCATCACCAGCAGACCATAGAAGCTTAAGGATGTGTTTGATATTACGGTAATTTTTATGATTATGTTTTTAAAAAAATTATTTTATAAAAAGCACTTGTAGTTAAGGTTGGTTTAATAAAATATATGTTTGGTTAAATCTGTGATTGAAATTGAGGTCGAATAAAAAATAGTTTAATGTGTTTTGTTAAAAATACTTTTCAAATTGAGGTTATAAAATAACTAAAAATATATTGTGTTAGACTTTGTTTAGGAGTGCACCTAAACATGATAGTGTTGTTGAATCCTAGGAGACTTACCGAAGACAGACTTTTTACACCAAATGAGAATCAATAAAATTTTACGTAAAAAAAAATTGATTTTTGATTACAACAAAATTTGATAAAATTTAAAGTGTTTCAATAGGTACCTTTTTTTTGGTTTTGTTTTAATTTATTTAAAAATATATTGTGTGACTATTATTCATGGTAGGACCTTATTTTTATATAAATTGCAAGTTTAATATATGCTTAGTATGCATACTCTAATTTATTGCATGATTATAAACTAAATGCATATATACTCTTGTCTAATTTTATTTGTTAATTTTGGACAAGTGGAATTTTTTTCTTGATACTTCCATACTAACTAGTTATTGAACAATCATGTTTACAAAAATCCCAATTATACTAATTTCAATGAACCCTATGATTGGTTTAAGTAACCACATTATAACTGTCAACGTGCTAAATAATGACATATTATATATATAAAAAAAAATCTAAGAATCACATTGGGGAAAGTTCATACCTTTTCTCACAAGTCTCTTATTTTTTCCATGATGGATCATGTAACCTGGGTGGACAACCTTTTAAATGTATGGGAAGAAATTTCAAAATCCAGTGGATATTATGCTTTGGTACAACAAGACAATCCAAGCTTAAACACATGAGAACTTATTTCAACTATATTCATTTAATCCTAACTAGAGGAAGTGAGTATTTGTTTTTACATTACAACTTGCTTTTGAAAGTGTTTTTCAAAAAAACTTTGCTTGAAAAGACATAAATTTGATTTTTTCGGTGTTTTTAGATGATTTTGATTTGGTAGTGTCAAAATTAAAAAATGAAAAAATATCATTTTGATGTATTTTCAAATGAAAAGTATTTTTAAAAAAGCACTTTACATCATAATATCAAAAACACATGAAGTAGTTTGATCAAAGGGTGAGAAAAAAAAATAAAAAACCTTATTAAACTAAGAAAACCAAAAATATTAAAAAAAAAATCAAACTAAGGAAAAAAAAATGAATGAACCAATTAGAAAACCTAAAAAATATGGTTTTGTTCGTTTCGATTTTAAAAGTCCGAAACCGATTGAATTAGATCAAACCAAATTAATTCAACCAACATTTAACCCTACTATAAAAGGCTAATAGATATAAAAGAAAACTCTAAAATTAAACTTCACAAACCCTTGGTCACCTCCTCTCTCCTAAATGTCTTTCATAATTGTCCATTTCATTACTTTCTTATTCTCTGGTTCTCTTTAGATCTCCACCCAAAATCCAGCAAAACCATCACAACTAGTAGCCTATCTTTGTCATCTAAATAATCTCTCATTCTCTTTCGATCTCTAGTAGTAAGAGCCCTAATTTGTCCACCACTAAATCAAACTTATCTCTCAATTATTGCTCTAGATTCATTAAAAGTCGGTGATTTTAAGTGATGGGTTGATGTTGATTTTTTAGGGTTTTAGAGGTATTGAAACATGCTTATGCTATTTGAGACATTGGCTAGCTTGCCCTTTTTTAAGTTTTGGACAAAGGAAATCTATCCAAAGTTAGGTAATCAATTTCTAACTATGTTTCTTTGTTTGTTGTTTCTTTTTCAAAGCAATTAAAATTTTGTTTACATTTTTTTCTAATATATTTTTTTACACAAGTAATGTAATATTGCTAAGGGAGCATTTGGAAACGCGGGCCAACCCGCGTTTCCAAAAAATTCAATTTTTTTTTGCTAAAAATTATTTTTTTTGTATGTTTTGGATCGTTGTGATGCGCTGATATCAGAAATGATTTTTTTAAAAATAAAAAAAATATCATTTTGATGCATTTTAGCATGAAAAACAACCGCAACCATACTCTCAAACAGGCCCTAAAACAAATGTTTACCAAGCTTTATCGGGAATTTATTTCTTTTGTTGCAAGATTTGGGGAAGGAATTTTCTAGCCCAAACTCAGCATGAGAGGTTTTTTCCTCTCATATAGTAGAGTAAAATGACATTTATATTTAGAGTGGATAGCTAGTCTGACCTTGATTAATTTTCTAATTTTGCTGAAAAATTAATTCTCCCTACCTCTCATATGCATTAATAAGAAAATTATTTGAATTTTTTGAACTTTATAATACATGTTTGGTTGGTGATAAACTCAAAATTAACGGACCTAAAAAACCCCCCAAAAGACCTAAAAAACTCTCCCATAAATACATATGCTCGAGCAGTAATCGGGGCCTATGCTGGGCATGCTGCCCAGCCAAGAGGAACAAGCTCAGGCTGCTACTTGGGCCTAAGGTAGGCATATGCCCACACTAGGCATATCATATCACGCCCACCCTAGGCACACCCCCAAGCTGGGCATGCCATATCATGCCCAGCTTTGGTGCTAAGCGCCAGGCTAGAACCCTCATAGGTTCGGGCATGCACCCAAGCCTAGCTACCATAAGCCCAGACAACACGTTTAAACTTATTTTTTGCCCCTATCAGGCTCAATCAACTCGGTTGAGTCCAATACTCCTTTAGGAATTTTTTCAGGATCTCATGCGAGTCCTTCATTAATTTTTTAGGACCTTACACATGTCCCCCATAATTTTATATTGATCTAATACGTATTATTTTAAATGGAATACAACTCAAAATACCACATTACTTTATAGAGGTGAAATTAGTCTTCAGCCCCTCTTCTCCATAAAAGGACAAGACTCATGGGATATAAATATTCTATGAATCCACCAAGTTCAAGGTTCCCCGGCAACGGCGCCAAAATTTGTTGCGATGTCACGGCCGCACAAATTAATTACCCTAGCTTAAATAAACAAGATAGTATAGAGCAAGCAAGTGATCGATCCCACGAGGAAGATTTAGTTCAGATTTTTATGCTATATGATATGCAACTGGGGGGGTTTAAAGTTATTTATGCTATGCTATAGTAAACAAAAAGAAACAATCAATGCTAAATCAAAGAAAATCAAAATTTATCAAGAAAACAAATCTTGGTTACAAGTAAACGTCCACCTACAGAAATCAGAACTGATAATGGAAATGAAACGTCAATTTATACTCTGAATATTTATCTTTGTTACGTTGATTAGTTAACAGATCTGTTATATAACTAATCCTAACCATCAAACAATCACAGTGTCCGCATTAGTAATTTAATTCAATGGCAACCTTAAGAACTAGATAAATTGATTAATCTAGACAACATAACTGTCCATGAGTTCATGTTTTATTTGTTTGAATGTTCTTCCAAAGATTAATAATGTAGATTCGCCACAATTATTAAACTTAGTTGCTTCACAAGTTTATATACCACAACTCCGATTTTGATAGCAAACTTAGCAATAGATTGTTCACAATAATAACTTAGAGTCCGCTCTTGCAATTAAAATAATCAATCATAGGAAATAAGCATAGGAGAACAAACATATTCATTCATCATATAAACCGAAAAGAAAAGGTAAAATAAATCTCACAGTTCTTGAAATCTGAAGATTTCTGTGTCCTTATAACCAAGAAAAAGAGTTTAACCTTGCATGTCTATTGAACAACTAATAAAAAAGAAAGAAGAATGCATGATTTTGGGTTTTTAAGAGGAAGGTGCGTTTTTTCTCTCTTGGTTGGCCGCCCCCTTTTCCTTTCTCTCTTTCTTTTTATATCCTAGGAAACCCTAATCTCTTTTCTGTAAAAATAGTCATTTCCTAAGTAGACAATTTACATTTAAGTAGTTCAATAACCATTTTTCTAAAAAATAAGAAATAGCCTTGCATAAAATCTTCAAGCTTTGACTTTTGACTTAGAGGGGCTAAATTTCTGAAATAAAGACTTGGATGTCGGTTTCGATGCTTTGGGACGTAATTTGGACTTGTTTCTTCACAAAACCTGCCTGCTGGTAAAATTCATATGTCATCTTAGAAAAATCATATATCTCTCATATGAGCTCATTTTTTTGCTGAAATTTGGTAGGCTGATAGGTCTTCGAGTCAGGAATCCAAACAAATTGAGTTCGTATCAAATAGACTTCCGTAGCTCAAGATATTCAAGTTGCAATAATACGAGATTTGACTTTGAAGGCTGCGATTTCCATGCTCTTTATTTTTCTTGCCATATATGTATAGAAAGGTATGGATGTTAGCTTTCTAATTCCACTAGAATCACTTCGTTTTGACTTTTAGAGCTCAAGCTCGCACAAAACATTGATCGGTGGTCAAATATGTTAATTATCTCTAATTTACTTCTTTTTTAATCTTACATTTAAAAGTGCCTTCAAAACATAAAATAAAGAATATCAAGACATTTAATATATAAAACATAGGCAAAATACTATATAAATATGGGCAAAACCATCAAATAATATGGTTGCATCATTTAGTAACACTAGAGTTAGAAATATCAACCTTGTTATTTACTGATGTCAGATTCATAAATATCAATCCTGGTATTTACTGACATCAGAGTTGAAAATATCATTTTCAATATTTAGTGATGTTAGAGTCAGGAATCTTAACCCGATATTTACTAACATCAGATTTAGAATCCTATAGGCAAAACATGATAGCATAACACAACAAACTATTAGTAAGTTAAGATAAAATCAACAATGCAGCTTACCTTAGGTAGGATGTTTTAAGGGTGATAATATCTTTTCTTTAGTGTAACCAGTCCCGTATCATATAATCTCTAAAGACTAGTTAGGGTTTCTTATGACCATAATACTAGGTGAAGACTCCATAAATAAGACCTTTCTTCTATAAGAACAAGATGCCAAATATCTGTTTTTTTCCCCTCCAATTCTTAAAGGTCATCGTGATGTCGGGTGTGACAAAATATCGAATCCACTAGGAACTTTTAGACTAAGCTTTTGTTTTTGTCTTTCTATTACTATCTTATTTGTTGTGTTGTTTGTTTATTTTATTGCTTTTATTGTTTTAACATGCATTCATGTTTATATGACCATGCATCACTTTTGAGAGTACACACCCTAAATTTTAGGATAGGTCGGGAAGTAACGGTACCCCAATGACTTTAGCTTGAACAAGACTTGTGAAATCATCCAACTTTGCTTGATTATTTACTTGTAAGTGGTTGGTATGCCGATATGATATTATTCAGGGCCTTTATCTTCACACTTCTTGTAAGCTTTATATTGACCTTTCAAGGACGATCACTAAGCATGCGATAGACTTTTTAAGACTAGATAATAATCTACCCCTTGATGCACTTAATGACTAGAACTTATTTATTAGGTTGTACCAAGTATAATCTCACTATGGCAAGCCCAACATATGACATCTTGGATTTCAAGACCATCGGGTGACAAATGACCTCCACATAGGAATTTTACAAGAAACATGAGTTGTTACAGTTGACAAAATAGAATTGTCCTGAATTGGAAATTAAAGGGCTATCACAAGCTTGAACTTAAGCAAGACTGGACAACAATCCCCTCGTTGACCTGATAATGACATCAGGTTTCTAAAAACCATGAATAACGAACGTTGTCATCCCGTGAAAGGCGAGTCCACATTTAATATGCATTTTTCTTATTAATAACATCATCACTTTTGCATCTTATATTTATTTTGTATAATTGCATGATTTTTATTTTGTAAGTTGATATATAGACCCCTGTTAAGTTCATCTATAACACTCTCTTGAGAAGAAGACAAATGAAGAATAAAAAAAGAATTCAGTTGGAAAAAAAAAGAAGTTAATCTTCAGCAATAATAAGTCGTAAGGCTTACTAGCTGAACAGACTTTAAGATCTAAATTCAGAGAAGTAACATATGCACAATCAGCAATCATAACTCATTTTGCTTTGCATTTATGTCCACGACTCCTTTCAATTCATACAAGGACAAATGAGGCTTCACAGGAATCTCAACAGGTTGCGTGTTTCATATATACTACAATGAAGGAATCTTAAAAACACAAAGTAATAAAAAAAATAGCCTGAAAAAGTTTACTGAACTAAAAAAAAATAAGATAAAAAAAGAATGAGAGCAATTAAGGGAAATAACTTGTATGATTATATCATACAGAGATTGCTGAGATTTGTTTAGTGCCTAATATTATCATTTTAAATTTATTAAAATAATATTAATATTTCATGTTAAGAAGCTTGTATTAAATATAAAATCCCAACAAAATTTCAATAAAATAAATAAATAAACACCACTTTTAATTTAGATCAAATATCCCCGTTATGAATGTTTAAAACAAATTATCCAAATCACTTTAATCTGCAATTTCATTAATTTGAATAAATTAGTCAGCTAGGCAGTTTTTTCAACTGCAATAGCCTGGCACCCAATTAATGTCTCTGTTGTAGCGTCTTTGCCGAATTATAAAATTTATGCAGGGAAAGTTTAAATAGCAGAGATAATGATATGCCATGAAAGAAGAGGGAGCAATTAGTCATAACCACCCACCATTGATTTTCACAAACACCACTTTATAACAACTCCCTACCAAACATGAAATCAAACAAGAAGCACAAAAGCTAATATACAAGCACTATCCAGCATCCCTTGAATACATAATCATTTTATTAGACAAAAGCTGAAAGAGATCCCAGTTTCCAGCTGCGAATATAAAAAGCTACACAAAGTCCCTGGTTCGCAGGCCTATGGACACTTGGTCTTGTTCCCATGGGTGGTCATGTCAGTATAGCATGTTCCACATACTTCTCTGTTCCCTGAGGTCCCAGGCGGCACACATTTGCACCTTACACAGCAGGTGCCACATGCCCTGGTGCACACATTAGGCCTTGAGTGAAGACTGCACCTCTGCTTGCATAACCCTCCACAGTCTGAAGATCATAGGAGAAAGAATTGTCACATAAACAAGACTGGAAAAGGGTAATCAAACATTGCATATACTATGGATCAAATCAATTTCTTTATGCAACAAGTTGGAGAAAACAAAGTATGGTACACCCTTTAGCTCCTAATCCCTACCTATGTCTTGCATGAGCCTCCTGTTTCCACCTCTCACAACAAGCTGGAAGGACACCCACAAAAGCAGAAACAGACCATTAGCAACAGCATTAGTTAGAAACGTTCAGCCAGAAATACTGAAAATGAAAGTAAACACGTGAAGTAGGGGATGGTCGTGTCTTGCCTGACCAACATGGAGTATTCCGGTATCTATCTTGAGATCAGATGAAACCTTCATGTTATAATAACATGCAAGAGAAGATCATGGTTAAAGTTAAATCACAGTACTCCTTAACAAAACCCCAAAAACAGATTTATTAACCTTGTACCTCTGCAAGGCAGAAAACAAAAACCATCAAAGCAAGAAGCGAACGCACTGCCATTGCTAGCTAGCTGCCACTTTCTAGAAATTAAGCAATTTGTAAGGTGCACTAAGAAATGCTGGCATTGCCATGCACTTTATAGAGGTCTTGTGGACACTTAATGACTAAACTAGTCACGTATAGGGTTTGTAATTACAATACGACCTGCATGGCTTACGGGATCATTTCATCGCCGGGCCAGGTGATAGGCATAGCTCCACGCAAAACAGCTTTAACGTGAGCAAATCTTGATGATGATGTTATAAGGCAATCACTGTAGCTAGAGGTCCCACGGAAGCTGAAAATATGCTAAAGTTTTCTTTCTCAACTCAGGGCTCAAAAGTCATGCCTGGTCTCAAGAGACGACAAACAATTAAAGCATTGGTTCATAGGAGATGAAGCTGACCCTGCTAGCTGGGGTGTATAAGGAACTGGCAGGTCCGTACAACTCTAGTAGGATATTTGATTGGTTGCTTTTTGAACTCTGGATTGATGATATCAGTGATCCAGCTGGACTCTTTATGGAGGCCAGCTAGCTGGCTTGCATTTGCATCGTTGAAAATCTCAAGACACAACCCTTGACGTTTGCAGGTTTAGCGTGGGGTCGAGAGTAAAAAGAGGTGGCTCTCTCTCTCTCTCTCTCTCTCTCTCTTTTTCCAGCAATTGGATGACAAGATGTTTACCATGCTAAATGACTTTTCCCTCTTTATTTCCTACCTCAAAATGACTTTCCCCGTCCCTTTTATATTGGAGGCTTGGGAATAAGACGTAGCTCCTAGAATATATCCAGTTTAATAGAATTAATTTATGGCTAATTAGTTTGCTTTCGATTGGAAGTTCCACTAGTTCTAATGGTTATGGATAATGAACTTTATTTCTTGTCAATAAAAAGCTTCAGGTCAGGATATTATATCGGAGTGGTTTCAAGATTTATTTTTTATATATTAACTTAGAAAATTAGAACCAATTATTTTTTACGCTTTTTCTCTCTTGTTTTTTCTTGGCTCAATTTCATCATTCCTGATAGATCTTTCATTTGATGCAAATCATTTGAGATTTCTTTATTAATTATTTTAAATGAAGAAGTTTCTTGTGCTTCCTTATAAGGTAAAACATCTTTGAAGAGGTTCTTAACCTTAATGGCATTGGCTTGAATAAACTTTCTTCTTTTTTTAGAATGTTCTACTGAAACTTATTTATATAATCTTATACCTTAGTATCCAATCTTGTTGAAGATAAAACATTTGTCATTGAATTTCTTAGCAATTCCTTTGCTTTTTACAACAAGCTTTGTTTTATCATCATCATCATCATCATCATCATCATCATCATCATCATCATCATGGGACTTCAGTACTTGTTCAACCATATTTTCTCTAGGAGCTATTAAGGAAGGACTTCTTCTTTTCCTATGTAACTTAATGCCTTCTTCTATCTTTAACCTCAAAATGAAATCTCTAATGCCCATCTCCTCTTGTATATGCTTAAAGTAGTTCTTAAAATATTTTCAAGATAGTGATAATTTTTCAACAATAACAGCCATTTAAAAATATTCACTCAGAACTATTCCCTCAATATGAATATTAAAACTCTTGGAGTTAGCTCATCATAGTCCTTTAATCGACCATACTGAAGTTAAGAATTTACCAACTATGTCATGCTAGTATCCTCAAACTTGTACTTTTGATCCAATAATTCCCATAGTACCTTAACACTATTAATGTAACTATACACATTATAAGGTGTATTGTCCAGATGATTTAAGATAAATTTTTAGACATGAAATTATTGTTATGAATCAATAGCTGCCATAATAATGAGATCAAACTCTTTGTCTAACAACTTTAATGCATATTTGATTAAAACTTTTACCATGTTCAAGGTGACAAGACAAGAAAGCATATTTTGTTGCCACCTTTTGAAGTTTACACCACTAAACTTCTTAATTTTCTCATCACACACCATAGAAGATGATGGTGAAATTCTCTCTCTCAAAAGTAGTATTTGCTGAAGCAACATTCTCTTAAATAGAACTTATACTTTTCTATCTTAATAACAAAAAAAGAAGTAATTTGATTATATTTTTATGCAATAATATGAAAAAACAAATGTTTATATAAATAAACTAATTAACAATAGTAAAAGTATGTAAATATCAAATGAATCAAACTAAAAAATAAATTAAATTTAGCCTTGAAATTTTTGAGAATTTTTTAGTTTAATGAAGATATTTTTAGGATTATAAATATATAAAGAAATGAACAACTTACAACTATATTATATAAAATAAGCATAAAATTTAAATCAATATAAATAAAATACTTCTTTGCAATATTTTTGATGAAAAAAGAAAATAAATTTTGTTGTTGTCAATAACTATATCTTCTATTCTTAAGACTAAATTGCTTATTAGTTGATGCAAATGGTCTATCACAAATACTTCCTAAGATTTCAACACCACCATCTTAAAATGTTGCACTACAAATCACATTTAACAAATACAAAAATTGACTTAATTTTCTCTCCATGCAAAAGAACCTAAAGCTAGAATAAGAGAACAACATACAAAAAAAAGAGACAGAAAATAGCAGAAGAAGAAGACATGTAGCATAAGTTTTTTTCTCTCAATTGTTTTTCTCTCAAACAAACACCTCCTTTCTTTATATGGGAGACATGGAAATAAAATGTCGCTGCCATAATTAATTTATTTTAATAGAATTAATTCTTGTTGTTTTAAATTTTTAATGTTGACTTTTTATGTTTAAAAAGTAAACCTAAAGTTTTAATGAAAACCAAAATTGTCCTCGTGTTTAAAGGATTAATTATTTATATTAAAAAATCAAAACCAAAACTATTGATGAATTAAATAGGATGAGAAAATGATCAGATAAGCTATTAAACCTAATAGATTCATAAAATCTAGACAGGTAAATGATCATGGACCGGTAAGAAATAATTTTATGTATAAAAAATATTTCATAATTAACCCAAACCCAGGCTTGAATTGAGCACACATGTATTTTTAATACAAAGCCCACATTGTCTAGAACCTCTCCCTTATAAAATATTTGGTTTCCTACGAGTTCAATTTTTACTTTTCAAAACACCACTATATAAGCTACTAGAAAACTTATAATCTTTTAATGTGAGATTAAGGCTTTTGGATTTGAAGATTTTTATCGGGTTTTTAAGATTAATTTTTTCATTCACTAATTATTTGTTTTGAACATGTTAGTATTTAATGTTAGATTTTATATTGGAGATCATTTTTTAACATAATCTTAACCCCAAGTATGAATGGATTCTATTTTTAACTTGATCTCAAATATACCTATAAACTATATCATAACCAGTTTTTCAACTGCAGTAAAAAGAGATACAAGATATGCCTTTAAGATTGATCGAGAAAAAAATCTAGTTTTGGTTTATATGTAAATTGACTCAAAGATATCTTAGTAATGTCTACCTATATACTTTTATATATTACTTATTTTTTAAATCATATTTTTGTATAAAAAAATAATCAATCAAAATCTTTAATTTATTCATATTCTCTAATATTCATAAGTTAATTTTTCATTAGAACACTTTTTTGTTTCTTTTTATAAATTCTCAAAGAAATATTTAAATCAATTCATCACTAAGCTACCATGTGTTATGCATGTGATATTTAATTTTAATGAACACAAATTGATGGATGAATGTGTTAACGGATATTTGAAGAAACTAAAAGGAGTAGTGGTTTTACTGTAGGGTTTTTTTTTACTATGGTTATAAATTCATTGAAACTGTGGATTGAAATAGTAAAATTATGATTTTACACTTATCAACAAAACACAATTGGCCTTGGCAGCGGGGGTATAATGATCTTTTTGTTGTTTTTGCATAATAAAATGACTAATATACCATTTAAGGAAAAAAATAATGCACTAGTGAGTAGGGGTGTTTTTTACTTTTTCATTTTAAAAGCATAGTAAAATGACACCACAATGCCCTTGACTTCCAATTGTCTTCAACTTGGGTCAAAGGGTTTTTTGGTCTTTTCCTTATGTTTTTTTTTGTTATTATTGAGTCTGATCAGGGGCAATTTAGTATTTTACCATTTACAAAATATCATTTAATGTTGAAAGGTGGGATGCACGTGCAGAATACGCAGACACAGGTGGAAACATCTGCGCTCTTTGTACAATGTGTACTACTTCTTCTGGTTATCAAAACCTGTCTTCTACAATGACGTTTTAATTCTCATGGTGTTGCCTCCATTTCTAAACAATGCGTGTGGCCAAATGATATTGGATTTTGCATTGGTGACCATTTCTTTTTTTCTTTCTTTCTTCTCTTTTCTCTCCTCCTCAATTTCAGCACCCTCTCCTTTATATTTTCAAAACAGCCCTTTAATTTTTTTCATTTAGATTTGATCATTGTTCTTTTTATTTTATTTTAAATAATTCATAGAATTGAATTTTTCTTTCAATGTAATCCTCATTTGATTTTTTTTTATCTTTCAGATTTGGTCTTTATTTTTTTTTATTGTAATTTTTTTAATCATTCTCTTAATTGAATTATCTTTCCAATTGCATCCATCAATATTTTATGTCATTCTCTTAATTGAATTATTTTTTCAATTGCATCATTTAATATTTTATTTTATGTTAAATTTGGTCTTTATTCTTTTAATTACTATTTATTTTGTTTTTAATCTTTTTTATTAGAACTTTAGTTTTTTATTTTATCCCTCAATATTTTACCGATAAAGATTTTGTTCACTTGGAGTTTGACTTAATGATTTTTTCAGGTTTGCCTTCTATAGGATGATTCTGGCCTTAGAACCCGTGTCATGAGTTTGAAAGATTAGACTAGGTTGACTTATATTTTTGTCATTTCCTTTTTGACAATTGATTTCTTTTTCTTCCATGGGATTATCCTGATCTCATGTGTTAGGTCATGAGTTTTGCAAGTTAACCTAGCTTGACTCGAACCAATATTGTTTATTTTTTAAAAACATTATCTATTATTATTGTCTATTTTTTAATCATATTATCAAATGAACTGAGGTTATTGAATCCAATAACCGACTCTCGAATTTCTCTTGCTTCTTTAAAAATGCTACCATCACCTATATATATATATATATATATATATTTGCATATGTGGCATGGCACAGACCACCAATCTAGTGGTTAAACTAAAGATAATGATTTGATGATTTTTTTTTATATAAAAGGATAGAATTGAGAAAACATGAATTACATAAGGGGTACAATAATAAGGTTGTTTTTTTTTTTGTTGTAAATTTTGTTGGTAAATAGATTTTCTCTTTACAATTCAAATCTTAAATATAATGGCAAGAAAATAATTTTATAAATAAATCAGGTATGGTGTAGAGGTTTGCTTAAAATTCCATCGAAGAAAAATATAGTCTTGATTTGCAAAAGTTGTCTAATACTTTAATGTCAAAAGGAAAGTTAAAGCTTTGTCCATACAATATGTCATAACCATTTTTTTTTTCCAAAAATACAAAAAGAAAAAAATTCCTAAAAACACGTTTCAACTATTCACACGCTTATTTTATGATTTTCAACCAATTTTCTCTTATTGATGTCTTCTCAAAAGAAATCAAAATTAAAAAAAATGTTTTTGATGCATTTACACCCATTTGTAATTTTCAATATCTTTTTAAAAATAAAAATTCAAAAAATATGCTCTCGATGCATTTGAGCCATTATTGCATCTATTTTGTAATTCTTGATTACATTTATTGAATTGATGTTAACATGGTTTTTTGAAAACAAATTTATAAAAAAATGAGAAAATCAAAAAAGCAAAATAGAAAGCAAAATGGACAAGTGAGCAAAAGTGCAAAAAAGAAAAAAACGAGAGTGCAAAAAAACAAAGAGGGATCAAAATAAAATATAATTCCTTAGGGACCAAGAAGTTGAAAAGAAAATGATAAAATTTATGGGCTATAAATAGTGGAAGAATTTTGAGAGAAAAATAGGAAGAAAGTCCTAGCCACCATTATAAAAGAAAATGAGAGAAAGAAAGAGAGAAGAGAAAGGGTGCTAAAAACTAGGAGAGAAAGATAAAAAAAAAAAGAGAGAGAGAAAGAAAGAATAAAGAAGAACAATAAACCCTAATTCCATCTTCTCTTTACCTTCCTACACCTATTCACGCGGACAAAACCAATCGATGGTAGCCACTGTCATTGTTGTACTAAGTCAGTTCCTCTATCCTGGCAACCACCACTACTGACCAACAACTCTCTATTTTCTAGCCATGACAGCCCTTCCATTCAACACTATTTTCGACTGAAATTTTTTTCTTTAATTTATCTCACCTCCAACCCCTATTTTTTATGAGACCATCACCATTATATTTGTCTATGAACCCCCTACAAAACCTCTATATCAATTGAAGCCAACAACCCCTACCTCACCATAGTTCAAAGAGAGAAAAAATATCACCAAAACTTCTCTCTTTAATTCCTCTCTTCTCTGACCTCCAAACAAGACACCGTCACCGCTATTCTTCTCATCTTCATGAGTAATACACAATCATATAAGCCATGTAATCTAATGAACTTTGTGCAAGCATATTAAAAAACTATAAAGAAATTCAACCCAAAGATTTAACGACACCGATCTCTCTCCACTGACGATAGTGAATGACATTGCCAACACTATAAGAAAGACCAAGAATTTGCACATCTTGGGGGTCAGTCCATGCGCTGATCATACTTTGATGGCATGTGCAATGACATGCCAATAATATAGATATCCCACGACTCATGTCGGACACGTGCGCCCCTACTTCATTGCATTCCATCGGCCTTTAGCCTAGCTTAGCCACTTTTATAGGTCAATTTTGAACCCCAGTTAAATTTTAAACATATTGTTGATTTTTTTATGGAGAAATATGTGTTATTTTGGATGATTTTGCATATTTAGTTTTCTATTTATGTGTGTATGCCAATAATTTTATGTGTGGATGTTTGTTTATGTGTTTAATTTTTTGGTATGATCCATCTTGCATATGGATGTGCATTGCGAATGTGTGTTATGTTTAAAAAATATTGTAGTTGTGTTTCCATATAAAACAAGAAAAAACATAAACATAAAAAAAATTGCGTGCTATTTTGATGAATTGTGGCATTATATGTTTTTTAAAAAAATTATTTTGTTAAACATTAACATGGATAAGTGAGTTAAAGAGTGCTTTTGGCAACACCCTCTTGATTGACTTTTTCATTATACAATAATGTGTTATTCTACCGGTGGGATTACTCTTGAAGTGACAACATATGATTTTTTTTTTTAAAAAAAACTATCATTTTTTTCATCTTTATTTGTAAATATGTATATTAATAAGAGTGAGGTCAAAACCCTTTCTTTTTTTACCATCTATACATGCCAACACATGTTTTGTATAAAAATCAAAATCGATAAAATCATATATTTTTAGGGATTAACGTTCAAATTTTTATAAATCAATAAAATCATCTATTTTAATGGATTAACATTAAGTTTTCCATAAACTAATAAAATCGTCTATTTTTAGGAATTAACATCAAATTTATCGATGAGTTTTCTATTTTTAGGGATTAAAATTATTTTTTATTAAAATAAATTGCGAATAAGCTTAGAAATAAATATAGATAATTAATAGCATGTATAAAATAAATTTAGAAGAAAATACATAATAAAAATAATATCGATGTTCTTTTATATATAATTAACTCAGTTGCTAAATATACTACGAGACTAGTATTTATTTTAGAACTCTTATATTTTTTAATTACTAAATGACAAATCTATTATTTTTTTTTCTTTTAACCTCAGAAAGCCTCGTATTCATCACGGTGTGAATTTTTTAATTACTAAAGTGATGTGAATTTGTAAGGAAAGAAAATACATTAACAGTAGGAAGGTAGCTTTTATGTCAACTTGTTTGATGAACAGTAACGGTACTGGGTTGTTCTGATAATTTCACTACCATGCTACAGTTATAACATTGGAATTGCAATAAAAGTACTCAAACTAGTCACTTTACCCCCAGCAGATAATTTTTTTTTTCTATCACGGAAAAATAAATATATAGATATTATTAATAAGTTTTTGACATAAAAAAATATAATTATAAATTGAAAAGTCAATATTTATATGTAATAAAATACAATAAGAATCATGTGTTAATGAATAAAAATAAAGGTGTTAACAGAATGCTACGTGTAGGTTTTGATCACTGAAAAGATGGTCGAAAAATCAAGCAAAGTGTTATTTTACCCAAAAAAGCAACTTTCAACCAATTTTCACCCGAAAACACCTAATATGATGTAATAAACCAACCCAAAACCCCTAAAACTTGCTTAAAAAAATCCATACCGAAAATCTTCTTCCAAGCTTGATCTTTTTTTTCCAGAAATTTCAAGGGGAAAAACGTCAATAGAACTTTTTACATCAAATAAAAACTATTGACTTTAAAATGTATTATTTTTGTAGTTAAAATCAGTGTAAACCAACACTTTCTCTTTATTGCTGCTGGAATCCAGCAATAGTTGTGAATCAAAATTGAATTTGTGAAAATTGCAGGTAATGAATATTTATAATTTTGAAACTAGGAGGATGAAAATGAACTTTTCTTGTCAATTTTGAAATCGCCACCCATTTCCTCTACTTTTTTTTTACTTTGGTCCACTGTCTTCCAATTCTTCACCAGCTTAACAAATTTACATAAATTGCTCTTCAATTTGATCCTATAAGGGTGGGGAAAAAAATTGGAGACGAACAAAAAAATAACACCGTTTCTTGGTCGACAATGTATTTTGCATAGCGATTTGGCCACAAGACATGGTGTTTTCTACAATAATGGGAAGTAACTTTGAACTACAATGAGATGGGAGTAAAGAAATCACTGTTCAAGAAACATCAATCAGAAGATCTCACAGTATAAGATTAGTGATACAACATAGGTCAGGCCATGACAACACATCACCAGACCAGGGTAAAAAACTGAGCCTTAGTTTGAAGGATTGGTGTTGAATGCTTCAATGAAGGCCGCATCCTCTCGCGGGTTGCAAAATACTTCATGACAGGTCTACATGACCAGTGTATTTCCTTCAGTTTTTGGAATAATGACATTACAGTGCAATTTGCACTAGCAAATTTTGTCAGGTTAACCTTGGCCATTGCATTAATCTCTCGTAAGAAAAGCTCCCTAGATTCTGCAGTGATAAGATGCCTTATTGATATTCTTTTCGGTATCGGCAAAATAATACATGCATTTCAACAAACATTCACGAATGAGATTAAAATACAAAACTGCAGTTTTGTGAAGAAATTCTGTAACATGTATTTCTCTCATCTTTTTTTTTTACCTAACTAGTGCTATGAGTGCATGCCTGCCACGGAGACTTCCTTCCACACCACCATTCTTGAGAGAATAGGAAATCCTTTTTTTCTTCCTCTCACCTCCTAGTAAAAAATTGCTTTGTCATGAAAGAATATCATGATGTATCAATGTCTCATGCGACCAACCATAGTCCACAGTAACCAGCCATGCTACACGATCTTCGTCTACAGCTAGTCGAGTCAACTCCACACTCTTCATCACTGAAACACTTGTGATCACTTTGATCATCAGGGACATGGCAAGCACTCTCAACCAGTTGTTCACCATGTCCTGCATTCAAACTCAATGCAGGACATACTTGCAGAGACATTGCACTTGACCGTTTTGTTTGCCTTTCATTCTGCACAAGTAAAAGCACTCGATCACCTAACTGGTCTTCACATTTAATTTGGAACAAAATGAATATAACCTGTACAACTCCAAGTTGCAATATTTTTTTTTTAAAAAAAAGTAGGGCCAAATCGTATTAAGCATTTAATTAACTTCTGAAAAAGTTGAAAGTAAATTATTCTTATCTGGTGCGGAAAGTTTCTGGATTCTCATTAGGTTTTCCTTTACTTTTATTGTTTTAATTAGGATGCATTGGACATGAAGAAAGCTGTAAGGAAGACCTTGACATAAGTCCAGTTTGATGGGATGTATATCTCTGGCAGTCTCTCGTGCCAAGCACTTAGCACAGGCAAAGGGTGACCCTCAGTAGTGAATATATAATTCCGATCAACCAAAAATGAATCGTCAAAGAGAAGATATAAATACTTGCACCTGCAAAAAGGAATATATTACACGAGAAATTTCATTTCTCATAAATGCATATCATAGCTGAAAAGACGTTTCTGAATGCCAGGGCAAAAACCACTTACGTTTCAGCAAGGAAGAAGCTATGCATATGATCTTCTGTTTGCATGGTTGTGACATCTCTAATGCTTGCAAATCCTCCTTCCACTTTGGTGTATGAATTAAGAGAATTAACAATTGTTTCACCCACTTCTATGTACCATGGATCTGGGAATATTCATAAACATGATAGATGTACAAAGTTTAGAAGAGGTAATGGTGGAGCCTTTTCCTTCAGCTCAAAGACTGTATAGCACAATTCAAGAGCTATGCAATCAGCAATGCATTAATGCCTAAATGTATGCCTGCAGGAAGCTCAAAATGTCCGTCCTCCCTCAGTCATGCCCTTTTTTCCAATTAAATTGAGAATAATAGAATCAACAATTGTTCTAAAAATTACATCATGTTTAGTTATTTGTTAACAGAAGTCACTCAGCTTCATGCCATCATTGTTATATAAAGAGCAGGATCAACATTCTAACTTTTTGTCTGGCCGCAATGTTCTAGCAGATAAAAAAGGGGAAAGGGAAACAAAGAGAAGTAACCAGGCTGCCAGCCTGATCAATGCAGTCTCTAGTCTAAACCATAGGTTAGTAGTGGGTTATGCCCGTCTCTCTCTCTGTTGGCAAGTTTTCTCTTGGGAAGTAGTCAAACCCTACCCACCCCTTTCTCTCTCACATGGGTCAATGCCCAAAGGCAATTTTGTTTCGTGGCACGCGCGCATGCACACACAACATATGTAAACAGATAAAGCACAAATAGGTAAAAAATGTCAGTAAGAGAACATGACTTGGGAATCAGAAGCCATACATAAAGCCATGATATGCATGTATGGTTTAAAAAGCAAGTCCATGATACAAGAACCTAGCATCGCAAATTTGTGACATTCAAAAAGTCTAGCAAACAGCAACTTTCCCCTTGTGTTACTATAGTTTTTGCAAGCTGAATTTTCTTTGAATGGTATATGGATGCACAAATTCACACAACAGTAGCATTTTAAAGCAATAATTTTGGGCAAAAGTGAAAATCTAAAACTTCCAGAGAAAAGCTAAAAATAAAGAACCACAAAATAAAACAATCAGAACATAGCATTTTCAAGTACTGATTTTGAAAGAAGTAGAGTGAAAATCTAAAAATTCCAGAGTAAAGCTAAAAAATAAAGAACTGAAAAATAAAAGAACCAGACCTTTAGTTGCTTGATATAGATAGAATGTTGACTCTGCTAATTCAGGGCGCAGTGGATAGTACTTTTCTGTAGGGTGTAACATTTGATGGTCAAGCAAATACCTAAGAGGTCATTACACATGTTAATTTCCATTCCATTAATTATTGAGCACTGAAATAGTAAAACCTTGCATATAATGACAAGCTGACAGTTTTCTTCCAGTAACAGAAGCAAAGAAGATTATAGAAAAACAAATGCCTGATACCTTTCTGGTAACACCCCAAACTTCTTCCACACATGAACAAATTCACGGTGTGATGAGTTGGCAGCTGCAATATCCCCAACAAGAACCTAACATATCATTAAACTAAGATCAGAGGAACCTCTAGAGGGATCGATAATACCATTTGGGCATAAGAGATTTCAATTACTTGCCTGTAGGCCAGGCCAGAATGCTTGAAGGCTTGTCAGTTGCCAATATGTTGCTTTTCCAGTCCTCATATCAGCTTCGTGGTACCTACATTAGAGAAACATGCTTTCCATCACCAGTGAACTATGTATTCCTCACGAAACAAATTCAATTACCTATTGCTTGAATCACAACATGAAATTCAAAATAGGTATGGGGTATGGACACCGGCTTCTGAGTTCTCAAAGTCTATCTTTAGCAGTCTAGAGAGAGTAACCACCCCTAACTTATGAACTAGGAAGCACTATGATGAAGTTCCTTACAATCATCTTATACCTTACATCAGAAAGTGCCCATCAAATCCTTACCAGATTATTTGGGTCGATGAGTCTATCTTAAGGTCCCTTGAGAATCTGGCTAATTGTCAGGAATCCGATTGACATACTTATATGGAGGCACCGTATGCTTCCCAAGCAATGGGACTTCATCTATCATAAGGGAAATGTGATGCTGATCCATGTTTTAATCCCAGGAAGTGAGAATGAGGATGTCCCTGGTGAACTCAGTCAGACATTATGTGGCTATAGGGTGCAACCAAGGAATTCTTAGTTCTCAAAGTCTATCTTTAGCAGTCTAGAGAGAGCAACCACCCCTAACTTATGTACTAGGAGCACTATGATGAAGTTCCTTACAATCATCTTATACCTTACATCAGAAAGTGCCCATCAAGTCCTTACCAGATTATTTAGGTCGATGAGTCTATCTTAAGGTCCCTTGAGAATCTGGCTAATTGTCAGGAATCCGATTGACATACTTATATGGAGGCACCGTATGCTTCCCAAGCAATGGGACTTCATCTATCATAAGGGAAATGTGATGCTGATCCATGTTTTAATCCCAGGGAGTGAGAATGAGGATGTCCCTGGTGAACTCAGTCAGACATTATGTGGCTATAGGGTGCAACCAAGGAAATCTTGATTTAACCACAAGCCCAGATTACTAATGGAAGGATGAGCTTCCTCTAAAATTCCATCTACACCTAAAGGATAAAACCCTCATCCCCCAACCAACCCCAGTCGTACCAACAATAACGAGGAAAACAAGAAAGAAACAAGAACAAGGGAAAAAAAAGTTGTTATGAAAGAACTCAAACACAAGCGTGATGCTTTAGAACTTCTCTCAGTGCAGTACCATGGGCCATGTCTGAAATATTTCTGTACTGCAAGATAAGCAGAATGAAACATTCTCCAGAAGTCCTCCTTCCCGAAAAGAATGTGAGCCTTGAATAGATACTCATAGAATGAATCAACTCCTACATGAATCCACACAAAATCAAGAGTCTCTAATATCAATGTTAGGTAACAAACATGAAGTGAAAGGTAATTTAAGCATGAAATTCCATCAGGAGCTTTAACAATCCCATCAGAAGCTATAACACAGTTCAAATCCATTAAAGAATCTAATAGTACTAGTTAATGATATGAATTAAATTTTCAATACCGGAAACCTTGTGAACTACAAAACCGAGCATCTAAAGGCTATCAAAGTACTGTAAACACATACCAGCACCAATCCCAGATGAATGTTCAATCCATTCCCCAGTTTCCACGTCCAGTGTCGTTCCTAACAAATTTAGAGAACTACGCATACTCCATAACTTTCGTAGAGCACGCAAGGCTGCAGACTCATATCTAGGATCACCAGTTAATCGTGACAAGGCTCCCATTTCAAGAATAAGAGAACCTATGTTCAGACATGAAAATTAACCAATTTCAGGATTGCACATTTTGTGCTGGCACCAGCATAAACTGTAATGGATATGGTTCTCACCACATCCTGAAGTGCTTGTTTCAGTAGTCTCATTCTTCATGACTCCATACTGTCCACAGAATTTCGCATTGCTGCAGTGTCATATATCCTTCTTACAAACAAAATCAGCAGAACATATTCATACTTATGAAAAGCTGAAATAAATGCTCATTGAAATGAAGAGACAGTTAAGGTATGCCTGGACCTGTCTGAATAGCATTATCAAAGAATTAGGAATCCAGTCTGCACATAGAATTCTAAAACATCTGATTCTTTGAAATGGCATAACCATCTATCTTATTGGAGTTTTTTTTATTAACTAAAAGAACCAAAGTGCATATTCTGCCATGGTTCTTAGGAAGTAACCAATTTTCTGCATTAGATTATAATACGTGCAGGAATTTACTCTGAAAGGACATCATTGAGGTGAATGTGCACATCAATATGAAATATGATATCTTTTAACTATGCCTTGAGCACATATTCCTTTGAAGCAATATACATCACATAGTATTTTGGGAAAAGGATAATGAGTTGCATATCTTAATTCAATGTTTCATGCTGTGTGTGTGTGTTTTTTTTTTTTTTTTTTTTTTTTTTGGGGGGGGGGGGTGTGGTGTTTAGGGGATATAAGAACTTGTATCAATAATGTAAAAGCTAACATTCCTTGTTCTTTAGAAGAGAATCTGGAATTAAGCTCAAGTTTTTTGTTATAGGAAATTGGAATACACTTCTGAAATTAAGCATCTTTCAGCTAGTACCTTGAAGTTAATCCAGGCATATGGCAATCCAGTAGGTGTATCAAATGCAGGTAGGAAGCGTCGTCCTAAATCTTCAGCCAGAACAAGTAGCTGATTTTTGTAAGATCCTTGAACCAACCTGTTTGTAGAGTCAGTTGCAAGAATATGAGCAGAAACAAGTCCTCCAAGGACTCTTATGTTGCACTACACAATAGAACAGGTGTGGAAGAGCTCCATTAAGAACTTCAAAAGTAATTTGATTCAAGATATTTTGTGAACCACTTCTCCCAGAATTCAAAATTGGGAAAAAGTAGAGCCAGGAAAGCAGATTAAAACTCATGAAACTTTAAGGCAAAAAAAATCCAGGTATTTCCTAGATGAGTAACAAATTAGTACCTCAAAAAGGTTTACTCTTGCATCAACATCAAATGTTAGATTTTCAGAAAGCCAGAGAACTGCCCTTTCAAACTCAGTGTAGTTACCCAAAATAACAAGGCTGTAAGAGAAAGAGATCAAGAGGAAACTTATATTATAGAAATCATTCAACAATACTAGTACTTAATTGACATTAAGAATCCAAAAAAACTGAATAACTCATATCATTAGAAACATAGACACAGATAATAGATTTATATTTTGAAATCTACTAATTGGATATTCAAGTAGCCTACCTAGATAATGATTCAATGAGTGTAAGGGCAGTCCCATTATAGTTTTGTGGTAAGTGCTCAAGCTGTAAATAAGATCACAGACTATCAATTCTATTAGCAATTAACTATTATTTACACTTCCCGCTAATGTATAGTCAATCACCTTCAAATTTCCAAGCTCACTGAGTGAGTCAGTGAAACTTCTGCTAAGAGGCTTGAGCTCATCATGCTACAATTTGATTGAAGAACAAATTCAAGATTGCAGAATAAAACAGTCATGCTAATCCGAAAATATGGATAAATAAAAAGAATAACTGACCGGAAATGCGTGTGTCATGTAGTTTTCATATGCATGGTAGAACCTGCAAGAAAGGTCAAATAAAGCGAATCTACTGAGAAACACTTCGACTAGCCAAACTAGTCGACAAAATAATTCAACATTCTGTTGATAAAGCTCTTTGCTTTTGCCTCTTATCCCTTGTTTCAATCTTCATCAACAAGCTCATACAACGCCCAAATTGAATTGGGATTATTCCACACAGCTTCTAATAAAAGGCCGAGTGCTTCAAGATTTGAACCTTTGGCATGCAATCAATTAAAAGACAGAGCCTTTGAATTTCAGTTGATCACATCTCTATCTCTATAAAGCAATGTTTTTCAAGATGGCCAAACCATGCTAAATAGTTGTATTTTTTTTTGTGTAAGAATGTAATAATGTCAAGGTCCCAAATAAGGAAATCACATATTTTAAAATCAATTGTGTTTCTTTAATCTTTTTACGGCACTAGACGAACTTATCTAAGAAATCATGACTTGATAATCACTGACCAATAGGTTGAGAAGAGCCTAGGAATAATTGAAAGATTTCATGCAAAACCAAAATGAAATCTCAAAATTCTAGACACAAACTAATCCAAGAACGCACAAAATTGCGCACCCATCAGGAAAAATGGAAAGAAGAACCCAAAATGGGAGCATGAAATTTGCTTACATCTTTCGAACTTTCTCTCGCATTTGTTTTTTCTTAGCTGAATCGAAGTGGGAGAGTGAAAGGTCAAATAAACTAGGAAAGATCACAAGAAGCAACAAAACCCATGTCCGAAATCTGCAAGCCAACATGGTTAGGATTCTTTCAGTTTTAATCAAAGTAATATTTTCTTTGGTTTTTGTGAGAGTCGAGAAGATCGATTTGATAATTTTAATGACTTGAATGGGATATACAAGGAAAAAGCTGGATTTTTCGAGGAGAGAATTGGAGTTCCACCATTACAGTTAGTATTGGATCTAGGAGTGGCCAATCAAAATTGAGGATCCTAGGAGCAGCCAATCAAATCTTGGTCAAACTTCCAGCAAGTTTCTACTGTTCTAGATAGGACTAGTATAGTGTTTTCAAGGACAGTACTACTGCTCCTTCTCTTTTCACACTCTTTTTCCTTCCCAAATAGTGGATTACTTAAGAGGTTGAGTACAAACGCCACCAATTTTAACATAAAAAGAGACTATAAAAACTTGGATACGAGGTCATTATAATTAGAAAATCTTGAATTAGGTATATGAGATAGATTTAATTGAGATTTTCAATTTACTTCATAGGGTTTTTAGAAGAAATAAAAAGGTGAGGATTTTTGAAATAATATTTTTAATTATAATTTTAAAAAAAATTACTGCGTTTTCTTACCTAGTTTGCTTTTACATAATTTTTATGAATTAATTCAATTTGAAATTTAAGTTAATATCCTTAAAAGGATTCCTAACACAAAAATTAATTTAACTTATGAATTGAATTCAATTTACAGGTTCAAAACAACCTTTTATAGTTTACAAGCTTAGATTTAGAGGTTGAGAAGAAAACAAATAAAAAATAAAAATGAGTTAGTTTTTTTTTTCTCTATTAAGAAAGAAAAAGTAATTAAAAGAATTTTTATAATATTTTTTTGTCAATTTATGTTGTTTATATGAAATTCAAAAAATCAAAAAATTTACGATGTAAAATCAGGAATTTGTTTTGTTTGTGAGGTGTTTAATTTTTCTCTTAAGCTTAAAGGAGTATTTTACAATTTGACCTTTTGTTTAATATACATGCATTTTTTTTTTATGGGCTAAATTATAAAACACTCCCTCAACTTGAGCAAAAACATAAATATGTATGAACTAAAAAAAATCCATGATTTTACATCCTAAATTTTATGATTTTATCCTTTTTATTAGGATTTTATTAATAAATTGATGGAAAAGCCCTTAAAAATCCTCTTAATTCTTCTCTTTTTTTTATATTACTAAACATGTTTTCCTAAGTTTGTTAAGAAAGAGGATAGAAATTGAGGGGTGTTTCATGGGTTTTTCTATAAATTTCTCAGTGAAACACTAATGAAAATGACACCTCTAAAAGATCATATTGTTTAAGGGAAAAAATCATAGATTTTATAGTTCAAAAGTATGTATTGTTTTGCTAAGTTCAAAGAGGCAATTTACAATCTAGTTTTTTTTTTTTACATTTTATATCATGAAAACTTAATTATAAATAAAGGGTATGCATGTGTGATGAATCCAAATAATAATCTTACATCTCAACCAAACTTCAACAAACAATTTCTTTTAATTGTGAGTGATGAAACTTTTTATTTCATGAAATGAAGGAAAAACCATGCATGTAGTGAATGGTTAAAATAAATAGTTTTTTTCTTACATTTTATATCATGAAAACTTAATTATAAATAAGGTGTGCATGTGTGTGATGAATCCAAATAATAATCTTACATCTCAACCAAACTTCAACATATAATTTTCTTTTATTTGTGAGTGATTGAAATTTTTTATTTCATGAAATAAAGGAGAAACCAAGCATGTAGTGAATGGTTAAAATAAAGAACAATATGTTCTAAAATTAAACTACAACGCCAATATATATACATGAAAAAAAGTTTAAACTTTGAAGAAACAACTAGAATTTTCCATAACAAAAATTTGAACTTTAAAAAAACAACTGGAATTTTCCATAACATGTATGGTTTCTTGTTGGTCCATTGTATTTCACTCACATGAGTTAAGATATGTATCACATGATAAGTTTTAAACCATAACAACTTAGCATGCAAGACCTTAAAAATGTAATGCCAAAATGATAATCTCTAGACTATTGATCAATAATAAATTAAAAACCAAAACCAATCTTGAACACCCTACAGAACAAATGAAAATATAGCACCTAAAATATCAAAAAACTAACCTAACTAGATATTATATCCTAAAATAATATATACGTGTGTGTGTGTGTGTGTATGATAAAGGCTTTAGAAAATTATAGCCAAAATACTAAAGGGTGTGTAAAACATCCCCAAACCAGACTCAGACTATTATCATCCTTGCACTAATATGCTTTGTAAAGATAGTCTAGCATTATCAACTTTATATTTGACACTCGACTCTTTTAAAAAGAAATATCATTATACTTAGCAAGCAATAAGAAGTTTATTTGAATCTTATTAACATCCTATAATATTAAGGGTTAAAATGCGAGGCATCCAAAGATTCTCCTACTAGTATTGAAGTATACCAGCAATGCATACCAAAGAAATGGATGTTGTTAAATAAATCTTTCCTTGTTTCAATTCATAAATGTTGATAATATTGGATTTCGCCTTAAATTTAGTTTAAGAAAAAAAATGTCTCCATAAAAAACTACTCATAAAACCATAATCAATCTTAGTCACCATTTTTCTAAAAATTTCTACGAAATCATAAATAAATCCAGAAATTTTACTTTTCCACTTTCAAAAATTATTGGCAATATAACAAATAAGCATTCTGCAAATTTAATAACACCTATTTCAAGAGAAATAACAAACATCTACTTGTCCAGCAAGCCTCATTTGATATACAAACTTTCACGACCCTATGAAATATATAATGGTGAAGGCGTGACAACTAGAGTTTTGTTATAGGTGTTAGATACAACATTTCATGATATGAGAAATATGGATTTAAATGTAAAGTTACAATATAAGAACTAATTCTATTGTGAGTGGTTAAAGCAAATTAGAGACTCATTATAATATGTGAATTTAGGTGCATGAAAAGAAAAAAAGCAAAGCGTGGAAGAGAATGTTCATAAACAAGATCATTCTAGCTTTGAAGAGGATAAAGGTAAAAAATTAGAGCTACCACTCTTATCTTGAAGCTGAATTCTTTTTTTTTTTGTCCTTTTCATCTTATGAGCATTCTGGTGACCCCGTTAAACTTGTGAATTCCCAAACTCCTTTAGTGAAGATAGATATTCATACTTCTTATGCTCTAGTTCATTCATTAAACTTTTTTTTTTTTGCATTCTTTTTAGATGAAACTTCATCCATAGACTTTCCATTTCAATTCTCCTCTTCACATCCTTTAAGTTGTTTCTCACCTCTAATACAAGAATTCATGTCAATAAGCCTCATGCATCAATTATGTTGAGACCAAAAAGGACGAGAAGGTATTTCATACAATCCCCGTTAAATCCCTATGTAAGAAATTAGCATATCCCTTAGAATATTAGGCTTTATTCTATTTATCGAACATCAATTTGGGTTGACTAATATAAATAATAGCTAAATGGAACAGCTTTAAATGAATAACATAATCAAATGTGGGATAAAAAAAAAACCAAACCAATAAGCCCTCATGCATATTAGAAAGAAAAAAATACAGCATATACGAGAATAGATTTGCATTAATCCCTTTCATATCAAAGAGATGATAAGATATTTTATTTTAACAATTTAGTCCAAAAGCAACTAAGCACTTTGACATATGGTTATGGTAGCACTTTGACATATGGTTATGGTAGCACTAGAGCATTCTGAAGTGCATATACATTGGTTGAAAAATGACGGGAATGATAAAATTTAAGGTGTAACCTATTGGATTTTCCAAAACACATAGATGCAGCAGAAATGATAAATTTAATTTTTTTATGGGAGTTTCCAAGATCCTGTTAGACAATCTAATGATAAAATCAAATCTTATTTTTTAGGTTTGATTAACCTTTCAAGACTGAGTTGTTGTAAATCACAAGTCATCCAAGTGTTCGGCCACTAACAGTAATCCACACGAACCACTAGTGAGAAATCTCCTGAAATTCTTTTTAGGAGATAATAATTGTTATAACTTAAAGTGCTAGCTATTTTTTTTAATGTTTTAAGTGTTTTTATACCATATGTTCTTAAAATTTGTATAACACACACAAAAGAAATATAAGGCATAACATTTTATTTATAAAAAAAAACTAATAATTCTATAAATGGTAAAATATAAATTTACCTTTTGAATACATATTAGTTCAAGATAATTGTAGAAATTTATTCAATTAAGTCCTTACTTGATTTTTCTAGGTCTAAAATTGTAATTCTTTGTATTAATTAGATTTTAGTCCTAAATTTCTAAAACTTATTTATAATCAAGTCACACTTGATTATTTATCCTAATTTAATTTCTGACCAATGACTCTTAATATGTGTGACCTATTACGTTCTCAAATAAGTTGGTCCAATTATAAAATCACAATCATAAATAAAATATGATTAAATAAATTAAACAAATGAACTTATTATCAATTCAACAAATCAATTAACTTATATTTAAAGATCAAGTACAATGTTTAATAAAATATTATGATCCCTCAAATAGTAGAAAAGTGAAAAGTGGTTTAACTTAACTTTCAAGTGACCAATTTCTCAGTGTAATTATTATCACGTCATCAGAAATGTTTCAATTTAGACATTATAGAATGGAGTGTGTTTGCTCTATCAAATCATGTTTGTTCCCAACAATAGTCATTGATTCTTTGAATAAGATTTTAAACTCCTTTCAAATCTTCTTCCACTTTGCACAAGGATTTCACAATCAACAATATTTGAGAGCATATGAAATATTTTTTCTAATTTACCTAGGATGATAAATCCTCTCTTGATCACTCAAATATCTTCATGTAGCTCATGTTATACCCAATATATGCTTGTTTATTACCCTTAATTAGAACAACATGTAGTCATGATCAAAGCATAACATTTCTTATAAAAGATAACTTAGTGATCTCAATTATAGTTCTCACTTACACAACTATCATATGAGCATTTCCATAAAAACAATCAATCTTTCCATGTGAATCTTCATGCGGATCAATTTAGTGTATATGTCATCTAACAAGCACCTACATATTAGTTCTAGATATCCATTATATATCGACTTATGAGAATAATTATTTCCTTTCATAAAAAAAAGAAATAATATGTACCAGTTTCAGTAACTCTAATTAATTTCCAGTCTTAATAGAGAATTGACTAAAAATATTTAGGTACAATGCTTTGATGTAATAAAAATCTCATAATTATAACAAGTTTATAATTTTCCTTACAAATCATTTTTTCCTAGGGACTTTATCTTTACTCTAGCTTTATTAACCAAAAATTAGATTTATTAATCAAATATAAATGAATATTAAAGATAAAAAAATCTTTATTAATAATAAATATAGTTATACAATCTTAAGATCTTTTAGGGTGTGAGCGAGGATTACTTCAAGGTTGGGTTGTTCAAACCACAAGTCATCCAATTATCCGATCTCTAATAGTAATCCATACAAACCACTAATGAGAAATCTCTTAAAACCCTTTTTAGGAGAGATGGATTATTATGTCTTTGATTGTCGACTCTTTCTTTTTGTGTTTCAGGTGTTTCTTTGTATTGTATGTTCTGTAACATCTGTACAACTCGCACACAAGAAATATAAGGTATAACATTCTATTTATAGAAAAAACCTAATAGCATTATAAATGACATAATATCAATTTGTGCTTTGAATAGTATCATATATATTACTTCAAGATAATTTTAGAAATTTATTCATTCGAGTTTCTATTTGATTTTTCAATATTTAAAATTGTAATTCCCTGTATTAATTACATTATATTCCTTAATTTTTAAAACTTATTTATAATCAAAGCATACTTGATTAGTTATTCTATTTTAATTTATGACAAATGATTCTTAATGGATGACCCATTAGATTCCCTAATAAGTTGGCTTAAATATAAATCACAATCTTAAATAAAATAGAATTAAATAAATTAAATAATCTAAATTATTATCAATTCAACAAATTGATTAACTTATATTTGAAGATTAAATACAATATCTTGCAACGTGTCATGATCTCTCAAATATTAAAAAAATCAAAAGTGATTTGACTTAACCTTTCAGTGACTTGTTTCTCAGTGTAATTATTATTTCTTCATCAGGAATGTTTCGATTTAGATATTATAGCATGAAGTGCGTCTATTCTGTCAAATTATGTTTGTTTTCAACACCATAATCATTGATTTTTTTAATAATATTTGAAACTTTTTTCAAATCTCATTCCACCTTGTGTACAAATTTCACAATCAATACTATTTGAGAATAAATAAAATATTTTGCCTAATTCACCTAGGGTGTTAAACTCTCTCAATCACTATAAATACCTTCATATAGTTCATGTTATACCCAATGTCTATTATTTTGTTATCTTTGATTAGAACAATGTATAGTCGGATGAAAACATAACATTATTTATATAATATAATTTAGTGATTTTAAGTCTAAGAAGCACTCATACAATTGTCACATAATTCTTTACATAGATACAAGTGATTTCTTCATATAAAATTCTTATATATGTCAATTCAATGTCTATGTAATAATTATAACAACTTTATAATTTTCTTTACAAATCATTTGTTTCTAGGATTTTATCTTTATTCTAATTTCATTAATCAAATTGATCAAATATAAATAAATATTATAAAAAAATAAAAAAAATTATATTAATAATAAATATATTTTACATAAACAAAATCACATCAAATATAATCAACCAACAATTAGCTACTAGAGATATAATCTAACATAAGAAGTCAAAAATATGCGGGGACTCTAGCTGGGACTGCACTATCTATAAACTGATTTCCCACTACATGCAGAGACATTTCCATTTGTTTTTAACTTGGTTATCTTGACTGATCAGTTCTTACTTATGCCTTGTTACGCTAATTCCTACAGCCTCGTGCGAGCAAAACTACATAACTACAAAATGAAAGAATAAAAGAGGTTGACAATGATGTAAGCATATCTACAATCTAAAGGAAGCCAACAAGATCTGGGCAATCTTTCACAGAATGCAGGCACAATTTTTTTATGGCTAGAAGCACACATTTGTAACAATATGAAGTTTTCAGCCACTGTTTATTTCATTAGCTGACAATTTTTTGTGCTTAATTGTAGGAGAATACACTAAAGCTTTTGGGAACTGTTGAAAACATTTGATTATACTGTTATCCATAACTACTTCCACCAATAACTTTACTTCTAATAAGCCACACTCTTTCCTGCTCACCTCACACAACTATTCAATCAAAAGAATGCTTCTTGCTTCAGGAAGAAAAAGATGAACATATATTTATAATGTTTGAATCATATATGTACACATGATCTAGGAAAATGTTATAGATAGCTGGATTCTATGTTATAAATCCTCCATCTTATCTGTTTTTCCAAGCAAATCACCAGTAGGATCTACAACTTGAAGTATTCAGGAGAAAGAATAGTAATGCTCTCTCTTCAGGGAAAAAAGTGGCCACGTATGGCTGTTTTGGAAATCCTAAAACTATTTTGTTCATTCTGGTCATGATAATTTTACACAATAATTTAGTAGAGGACAGGAATCATCATGGGTTTCCTTTCTTTGCTGGCTGCCACTTTTCTTGGTGCATTTACGGCAAAGCTTACCGTGTGTATATAGAAGACAATTCAGATCAAATTTTAGTTCCTTTGGTATGCGATGATTGAGATGAAGATATGTCTTATTGCGGTCTGCCACTGGTGGTACCCAACCAATGGCCTTTGCAATTTCAAACACCTGCAACATGTAAGTTTTTTGTGTAAACTGGTTTGAAGTTTGAACTAGTCCAAATGATATCTTGTGATGAAAATTTTGAAATACTTATGAACAAGATAACACTCACATGCGTGTCCACTGGGAAATCATCCTTCTGAAGGTTGAACATCAAAACACAAGCTACCTGCCCGTGTATTTCACAATTATTAATTTCTTGAACAATTGGGATAGCAACACAAATGTTGAAGATGGCAAAGTTTTAACCATAATAACATATACAACTAAATAAATAAATTACCAATACAAATGAAATTTAATGTAATACCAAATCTAATACAATTTTAATCAATTGGCAAGGTAAATTAACAGTAACTTCTGGTAACAGAATGTTTGTTTACAGTAGATTCTCATGAAACATGAATACATGCATATGAAAATAGGTGGGCTTGTGCTCATGCAAGACAAAGAAAAGAGTATTTGATTCCCATGTTAAGGAGTAAAAATGGGTGTTCGTGAAATTAATTACATGTTAGGCAAACCAACAAGCATAAAGAAAGCATGACAACTGATAATTGCAAACACTAATATTAGCTTTTTTTTGTTTTCACAGTCTACATGCTAGAACAATAGTGTTGAGGAATTTATATACGAGGACCTTGACCTTAACAGAAAAGAAAAATGCTAAAATCCCTAGGAAAAAACCAGAAGGTACTCCCCGAAATGTGTGAGCAATAAAATATCAGTTCCCACCAATCAAACAGCTCTACACTTTGATTTTGGGTGTTTCAATGGGGAAAACATACTAATTCTAGCGAAAGTGACTGTTAACCAGCTTGTGTTTTTTACTATATTATATGGCCCTCTTATTTTCTATTCAGATTACAGGAAACATTGCTGAAAGCATGGTTTAGTTCATTTCAGCTTACACATAGTCTAGTCCTCGCATTCCTTATCCAAGTTTGGAGGGAAGATAATCAAATAAAAAGGTAAAATTTTTGGTAAACAGTACTAGTCCAGCCAAATCTAGCAGATAATCAAATAACAGTTTCAAAGTTTCATTCTTGCTAACCAACTTCTGGAGATCACAAGGACAATTGTAGTACCATGGCTCCACCTCCCTAAAGTGTTAGATGGAGTTACTTTTCTTAGGCTTTTGGATCTACAATTTATCCTTGCACGCCTGCTGGATCAACAAAATAAAATCAGAACAGAACAGCCACAGACCAGGACAGGCAGTGCCTGTACATCTGGGTGACCATTATTTCACCATGTGCCCATCTCCAAACACCATAAGCTGAAGCTGCTTTCAGGGTAATTGGGCCTACATAAATATTAAGGATCACCAAATAGCACTACTTAAGACTTAAGTGCAATGTAAGTTGTCAAACTTATATTGTCCAAACATGTCCGTCCTATCTTGGCAAAAGGAATTAACTATCTTTGCTTTCATACTCATCCTTTCTCTTTATGCAAGATATCATCCATGTATCCTCTTGTCAATACTCATAAACTTGCAGTAATCACTGCCCAATGTTGAATTTTTTGTCTACATTGTTCCAATATTTCAATCCAGTTTCCATTACCTCTATTAGCCTTTTCTTTACTGAACTGCACTAGCAGACAGTACAAGACTCTCTCCCCCAGCATATTCCTAACTCCTTTTCTTATAAGTTTAAGAGAGTTGATGAAGAATCTAGTTCATCAAAAAATGCCTATCTCGAAAAATAATATAAATGTTTGCATCCAAAAATTACAAAACTGTATTTTTGTGATATGACATGATTGAGTTAAATATAATTTGAATGGAAAGGCCAGAACATTGCTATCTTGCCAATAATAATAATAAAAATAAAAAAAAACTAGGATGAGGCAACATGAAATGAAATGAAATGATAATCTTCAAGTTCAGCTGATGCCTTCACAAGGGGAAAAAAAAGAGAGAGTTACTCCACCTTTCTGAAGATAATGACAATTTATTGAGTATTAAAGCAAACCCTATATCCCACAAAACCAGGCAAAAAACATAAATAAACATCATAGAATTTCCAACATCTTTCCTTTTTAACTAGTGTATCACATAAAAGAGAATCCAGATATGGCAAACACAAGTATCATACAGCAATGTATACAACAACAAACATGTATGTGCAAAATTAAATACATGTACATTTTAAATCAAAGAGCAAAACAGCAACTGAGGCTTGAATTAGACATTAGTGGGATATATATAATTTCCATAGCATGTGCATGAGCCTAGTTGAAGCAATGAAACCAGATAAAAGATATTAACAGAAGGTGGCATAATCAAAACTTTTCATGAAAACCAAACGGCTGGCTTCCATTGTTAAAAACATTTCATGGATACCTACCAAATTAGTTATATTTTTAAGTGCTATCTATTTTTCACAAATTAAATACATGTACATTTTAAATCAAAGAGCAAAACAGCAACTGAGGCTTGAATTAGACATTAGTGGGATATATATAATTTCCATAGCATGTGCATGAGCCTAGTTGAAGCAATGAAACCAGATAAAAGATATTAACAGAAGATGGCATAATCAAAACTTTTCATGAAAACCAAACGGCTGGCTTCCATTGTTAAAAACATTTCATGGATACCTACCAAATTAGTTATATTTTTAAGTGCTATCTATTTTTCAATTATTAGCAGATGAATAGCTAACTAATAGAATGGCATAATGATGTCATTGATAGAAAAGTTACTGTCTTGGGTCCAATTCCTTTGAAATGAGAGAGCTCAGCCTTAATTTCAGCAACTGACAAATCTCGAAGGTACTCCAAGCATAATCTTCCTTTTTTCTCCATCAAAGAACTCAATATGTTCCCAATGCAAGCAGCCTTTGTTGGAGCTAAACCTCCACATCTTATGGCATTCTCTATAAATTTTGATTCAGCAGCAAGTACCTTAAACAGAAACAACAGTAGACCATTCAAAACCAAGCCAATGCATAAAAATGTCAGTTCCAACAACAATTAAGAAGTTCTACAAAAGTTTAATCAACCATCACGCCGAAACAAAGAAAGAGCCTCATAAGAAAAAAAAAAAAAAATATATATATATATATATATATATATATATATAAGACATGAAAAATGTTGGTCCAAAAACATATCAAATTGGCTCCAACTTTCCATTTATTATCAATTAAATGAGCTGTGCCCATCAAAACCAAGTTCAGTAACACTCATAAATTCCAAAAAATTCAATTACAAGCAAAAGAAAGCGAGAGATTTGTAAGCACAGTAAATAAAAAAGGGACAAGAAGATTTACAAAAACAAGAAGAAAATCTAAAGAAATTACATTTTCCCAAGTTGGAAAGGCAGACTTGAGATTAAGAAAAGCCCTTTGAGAATTAACCTCTGTAGTATTCTGAGATAGCACTGTTTTCACTAAACCATCCAAAACACTCTCCTCTTCTGCTTCTTCTTCCACTTTCACTCCATTGTCATTCTTTTCATCACAATTGTTGATTAAGTGGGGGGTCTCTTCTTTGTCTTGTAGAGTTATTAAATAGGGTCTCTGTTTGCGATACTTTGCAAACTCTTGAGGAAAGCCGTGGAAGGCCAAGAGAGAGTCTCGTATGGCTCTACATTCTTCAGATGTAGGTCGAGCGTGAGTTGGAAATGGCTCTTCTTCTTTAATGTTGCTTATGATCTCGGCTGATTTTTTGTTGGTTCGAGGTTTAAGCTCATGCTGTTGCTTTCTTTTGTGTCCGGTCTGCATTTTTTTCTCTCAGTCACCGAAGTGGGGGTTTAGATGGGAAGGCGAAAAGGTACCAAACCCTCAAAAACTATTGGTCAGAATTAGTCCTTGAACTTAATTGATAATTTTATTTTGATCCTATTAGTTTTTAGGGTGGATTTTATTTTTATTTTTATTTGTTTAGTGGAATATTAATACTTGGATTTTGGTGCAATAAATAACCCCAGGGATTCGCCATTTAGGGATTTTTTCTATTTCTTCTTTTTGTTTTTGCACCCTTCTTTTTTACCAAAATTGTGTCCCTCCTCTCTCTTTTTATTTTTTTGTATTTATTTCATTTTCGGTTTATTTTTTAAATAGATTAAAAATAAATAATATAAAGGTGGATTAAAATTTGACAAATAATTTAAAATCTCACATAAAGATGCCTATTTTCTAATTTTCCTTGATTTTAAAATTAAAAAGCAAAAATTCACTTTGAAAAAATAAATATATAAATTTAAAAATAATGATTTATGGCCTATATATTATATACAAAATAAATAAAATTAAAAATAATGACACGGGAAACAACTTATGAGCACTTCATTGCTTTTGCACAATACTCACCATAACACAATTTTAGCCGGGCACAAAACATTATCCACCTCGGCCTTCTCCACTAATATGTTTACTAAAATTTTTTTTTTTTTTATTAAAATTTAATATATTTTGTATGTTTTAAATTATTTTAATGTGCTGATATTAAAAATAATTTTTAAAAATAAAAAAATATCATTAACATATATTTTAATATAAAAAATTATTTAAAAAACAACGGTAAGAACACTACTACATCATCTAAACGACTCCAAATATCATCAAAACTACGCTTTGGCAATCGGAAAGACTTTATGAAAATTCTTCATGTTTCTCTGCCATCTCCACCTAGCTTTTCATTTAGGCAGGAGCATGATCTTCGATCATGCTTCATGTTTGACAAGCCATGGGCACGTCCCTCTCAAAAAAGGCAATCAAAGAAATACAATGTGTGAGTCCCCACGTTGCTGCTGTCCTTACTCGGTTTCTTACAACAGATGCTCCTATGTGCCTAGCTATAGTAACACACTCCATTACTAGTGCCTCTTGGAACATTCATGGGTATTTAAAACTGCAAGCAATCTCAATTGATGTCTAACAAAAAAAGACAGAAAAGACCGAACAACAACTTGGTTGTTCAACCCAAACAAGAAATGAGAGAGAAGCCATGATGAACACATGAGTTGTCAACGTGAGGCGCCTGCATGTCTCACCTGTGGCCAGGACAATGTTAATCGGTGTTTAAAAATGTAAGAATAATTATTTTTTAAAATATTTTTTGTTTGAAAATATATTAAAATAATATTTTTTATTTTTAAAAAATTATTTTTAATATTAATACTTCAAAACAATTTAAAAATATAAAAAAATTTAATTTTTTTCCAATCCATACCTATTGTTGCATGGAGTGAGAGACCAAGTGGGAACTTTTGGAATAAACCATCCTATTTTTTGACGGGATCTTTGCAAAAGACAGTCAGTATCCTATTTTATGACAGGACCAGCATCCTAATATCAATACCCTGTCTGTAGAAAACTCCATCCACTTGTGAAAAAACCAAATGGGCAATGATTCATCTAACGAATTCTCTCTTTACTGAAAATTTCATCCGTGTTTACATGGCGATAAAAGCCTAGTCAATCAGAACGCCATTCCCTGCATCTTATCCTTTTTTCCCTTACAGTACACAGAGGAAAATACAGATTTATAAAGGGCAGGTAAAATAACTATATACATATTGAACAAATGACCGGGGAATTGCTACGCATCAGTGCACAACTCAGCTAAAACATATCATAACTATTTTCTCATTTGCAACAGAGGCACTGGGTCCAAATCTTGATTTGATGTGAGAAAAAGAGGAGAAAACTGAAAGCTCTTTCAAACTCATCATTTCTTCACAAATTCACTTCAACCACAGTCCAAACTTTTTGGAAATAAAAAGTTCCATTTCACACTTGACAGGCAAATGGCGAGCACCAGAATACATTCATGCATGTCTATATATATATGTATGTATGTATGTATAACAGAGAGTAGCCTGCAACATCCCGAATCCAACATAGACAGGTGAGCTTTGCCAAATGCCAAGGGGAAAGTGGGAAGATACCTAACTATTTATTCCCATCATAAATGTTGCGTACCCAGAAAACCACTAATAGAAGAGAAGAGGACACAAGGCAACAAACGCAGCCATTCAAGAACAGGTCAATAAGGGATAATATAATAAAATTCCTGGGTCTTGGCACAAACAATGTAGTGGTCAGCTCCAATAATTATGCATGTGCATACACTTACAGAGATAGATCATATCATTAGTGAAATATCCAACAATACTAAATCCAAATTTTGTTTCTAATCTCTATTCCAAATCCTAGCTATTTATGTACATATCCAACACATTCCAAATATATTACAGCTTTGATTACCATCAATCGAACTCAACAACAATAAGAGAAAGAAAGGGGCATAAAACATATTCCCACCTTCACACCCACAGAGATGTATCAATAAACAAAAGACAATAAATAATGAAAGAGACTCTACAAAAATAAAAAATTAGTGGAGTTTGGACCAGGCAAATTTCTGCTACCAGCTCGGTACCGAGTCCGACTGATTCCACCTGATTCCAAAACCTCTTCCCAACAAATGTCCTCGTCCTCCTCGTCTCTCCCTCTCATCATCATCAAAATCCTCTTAGCTTTCTCTCTTGCTCTATTACTCCCTCGCTCTTCAATCTCCCTCAACACCTCCACAGCTCTTGCCTCCTTAGCCAATCCCTTAAACCTCATACTCCCATGACTCAACGCAAACAATGCAGCCACACAATTCTCCCGAATCACCTCTGAATCCCCTCCACCACCCTCCCTCAATATCCCCACCAATATTGCCACCGCATTAGCATCAAGCATGGCCGACCTCCCTTCATTACAAGCAGCCAAATTACACAACACAAGCAGCAACCTACTCGCCAGATCACCCGATTTCACCATACTCAACAACATCGAAACAGCCCCAAGTTTCACCAACTTAACCCGATTGCTCTGTATTAAACTCAAATGATACAAGGCCAATGAGGAATCATGGCGAGCTCTCTCACTCTCTGCCCTCAACATGTGCATCAACGGCTGCAACGCACCTAAAACACCAATTGCCATTTTATTCTCATCCTCTAAAGCTAAACTAAATAAAGCACCAGCCGCGTGCTCTTGCGCTTCATCAAATCCCCCTTTCAACACATCAATCAATAGAGGAATAAAACCAGACCGCACAATTTTCACCTTATTTACTTTCTCTAACGACAAATTAACAAGTGAAGCAATGGCATTTGTTTGGACATTAAAATATCGTGACGGAAATAAAGTACGAAGAGCAGAGAGTAATCGAGGCGTACAAAGTGAAACTCTGGTTTCCTCTTTCGTTCTCGTGATCTTTCGTAGCGAAATCAGACCTTGTTCTTGATCGCGTACATCAAGACTCTTAAGCTTTTCCACTATCTCATCTTCTTCACGCGACAATTTAGGATTTTCGGTTACGGTTAGGGTTTCGGATTCCGCAATCGAATTGGACGACGATGAAGTGGAAGAATAACACGCTGGCCGAGTCGCGAGAGGCAAAGGAGTGAGTGGACTCGCTGACGGAGTGGCGGCTGTGTTGACAATTACAGATTCCTCGGAGGAGCTGGAGTAGAAATGGTTGACTCGGTGAGGCAACTCAGTGTTGGCATGGGAAAACAAAACCGGAGGGTTTTCAGCTACTGCTTTGAGCAACTCCCTCTCGGAAACTCTAATATCTGGACTTAACTGCATCGACTTGGATAACGATGATGCTGACGGGGACGAGAATTTCATTTTCTCACGGATAATTTCCTCGAGGGAGGAGTAATCCGGTGCGGGAGGGTGTTGGGTGCCTGAAGAATCACACCAGTTTTGAATCGTTGTTTTGATGGCTAAATTGGGGATTACGTTGGTGAAATCAGGAAGGGAGTTGTCTTGGAGGGTGGGGATAAAGCCTAAATCGTGACAAACTTGGACGGAGAGCCGCTCGAAGGTTTGGCCAGAGGAGACAACAACGGGGTCGACCATTAAGGATCCAGAAATGGGGCAAAGGAATTCTTTAGGAGGTTGTTGTTGTTGATGTTGGGTTTGTGTGGGTTTTGAGCGAGAATAAAAGGAGATTTTCCACCTGCGCTTCCCATTTCCACCCATGGCTTGTGATGTGTGCGTGAGAGAGAGAGAGAGAGAGAGAGAGAGAGAGAGAGATTGCGAAAGGATTGGTTGGGATTAGGATTAGGATTAGGGTTAGGATTCAGTGCATGGAGGAGAACTGGTGTTTGGCTTGAAGAGACTGAGCCCGTCGTCTATTTCTACTCTACCGCGTAAAAGCAGCAGGGCTTAGAGAGCTTGACTGTTATTTTTTCTGGACTCTGCTGGCGAGGAAAGGAGAGAAGGCTTTGGACTGGAGGCACTCGTAGATAAGCGACTACTTGCCTTAAAGTTTAGCCCTGATTTCTTTGGGTATTTACGAGATTGTCTTTTCATATATATATATAAATATATAACGAAGGAATTGGTCTTGGTAGCTGGCAAAAATACCTCGGCAAATTAGTTTGCTGTTTGACCAGTCATGAATGCTCTCGCTGTTGTGTTTTTTTTTTTTGCTCTAAATAAGGTGAGGTAGCATGCAAAGTATTATTGCTGATTACCACGCCAAAGCAATTATTGATATACTGCTTTAATAATAATAATAGTAATAATAATAATAATAATAATATTGTCAAATGTAATAATAGTAAAGAGCAAGACTGGTAAAAATGTTGGCATTTCTATGGTTAAGACTTAAGAGTAATTCCACATGCTTTGATGAGTCCCTCTGAAATGATAGGCTAGCATGATTTACTTAAATTAATATTCTTCGGGAAATGGATAAGCGTACACTTGCTTCGCCGCGGGATGACAAAATCCTGTTTTTGATGTAAAACAAAATGTTAAGAAAAAAAGTTATGGGATTTTACTTATTGGATAAATATTGATAATTTAAATAATATAAATAAAAAAACAACAAAAAAACTAAAAAAAAAAGCATAACTTAATCCCATCTAAATTACTAAACAACTTAATATTAAAAAGCAAAATTAAAAAAAAAATTATTAAAAAAAGAACAATAAAAAAATAGACTCCAGTTAAACTAGGCTAACTCGTAAACTTCGTGATTATGGGTATAAGACTAAGATAATCTCATTAAAAAGATAGTATGAAAAAAATTATGAATGGTAATTTTTAATAAATCAAATGAGAACATGATAACTCCATAGAAACAAGTTGAAAAAAAAGAACTAAAACTCAATTTCTATAAAATAAAATGTTGAAAGATAAAAGCTAAGAAAAAAATATAATTAAAAAAATATTAAAAAAAAACTCGATCTTAGCACACTCAGGTCAGGATGCAAAATCTCTGACCTGGTCATGATGTCTGGGTAACTTAATAGAAATGAAAGGAAAAAAAAATATGAAGGATATTTTCTAATAAATGAAGAATGAAATTGAAATAAATTAATTTTAAAAAAATAAAAATAACAAAAGTCAACTTGCGTTGACTTTTGAAACCGGTGATTCTAGTCATAAACCCAAAACTAACCTTATAAAAAACAAACCGTAAAAAATAACAAAGTAAAACTCTTTAAAAAAATGCTTAAATAAATAAATAAAAAAAGACAAACTCGAACAAATATCCTAGTATCTGGTTGCATTGTCATTGAAGTAAACATATACTATATACATACAGGACTTATTCCATATATTATCTTATGGTTTTTACAATTCATTGTGCGACTTGGTACTAGTTTTTCATGACATATCCTATGGTCACATAAAATTATCGAGCACGAGATTTATTATTAAAGTTGTAGAATTATAATATGATATATTATGTGATTCCACGTAATAATTCATTTTTTTAATAAAAAGGATAACAAAACAACAGCCTCTAGAGTAGGAAATATCTAATTGCTTTTATGGGGTAACCATTGTTGGAGAGTTGAAAAGAATAACTTATCAAAATGGCGAGAGATGCAGACACAAAGGTATTATATGATTAAATAGTGTTTTTTAATTGAAAATATATTTAAATAATATATAATTTTTATTTTTTAAAATTTATTTCTCACATCAACACATTAAAATAATCTAAAAATATTATAAAATAATAATTTTTTAATTTTTTTTATAAACACACTGCTAGCTGTGTTGACAAATAGACTCTAAGAAATAATTAAATGTCTTTAACCTTATTTTGTAGCTTAGATAAGGACCATTAATAACAGCTTAATTAATTTCTTACTGCCATTGGTAAAATGAAAAATAAAAAGAAAAGAAAGTTATCCTTGCCACCGTCGAGCAAACAGATATTTTCGCCTTATTGTCGGATTGCTAGTAAAAAAATCGTCAGCATGGAGATTCAACCCTCACGTTGTAAACTTTATAGATAAAACATTTGATAAGCCCCAAGTTGTCTTTTCCAATATATATTTGTTTAAAATATTATACTGAGATTTAATTTCTTGAAAATGAAATCCCGAGTTGTAATTAATATCTTAATTTTTTAAAATTTATTTTTAACAGTAACATATTAAAATAATTTTAAAAAATAATTTAAATCTAAAAAATTTAAAAATATAGTTAAAACACAATACTTAAGTAAATCCAATGAAACTTATGAAATCTAAATTCTATAGTTTTGAAACCCGGCCTGGTCTGGCGGGTCGATCCGGGATCCGGCCGACTCGGGGCTGGAATCGGGCCGGGTTGAAGAAAAAACAGGGGAAGGAAAAACCCGGTGTGACCCGGCAACCCGGTTGACCCGCTCAAAAACTCGGTTACAACCCGTTGACTTTTGTTTTTTTTACTAAAACAACGTCGTTTTAATTTAAAAAAATGACCCGGACGACCCGGTTAAAACCCGGAACCCGCCAGTATAAAATCTATGCTCAATTCTATGGTATGGAAAGGTTTTTTTTTTTTTTTTTAACAAGGGATGAAAGTGACATTACTATTGTTTTACTATATATATATGATTTCATCAAGGAATTTCTGATGAGCTATTGTACTCGAACTCTTACGAGTGCAGAAGTACTAAAATGGCAGCCCTAACGGATGAACTTTTCAACCAGTGGAGTAGAGTTAGGTAGCAACACCTTTAATACCCAGATCTCATGAGAGCAACCTTACATAGGCAAAATCCGAATCTTAGACCGATGGTACCCACGTGAATATTAATTTATTATTTCTTATAGTATTAGACTATCATATTTACATACATTCCACTGCCGGTGGAATTATTCATTTTTTAAATTTAAAAAATATTTAAAATATAAAAATTCTTTTGATAGTTTAATTACATTCAATCAAACAATTCGATCTTGAAACCTGTCAACCCAACTCCTTATCTACTTCGAGTTTCAAATTAAATTATGTGGGAGCTGATCCAAAATAAATTATTCAATTTAATGGATTCAAAAACAACTTGAATGACAAGTAAAAATATGATATAGCTTTTAAAAAAGCTTTAAAACTATTTTTTTATATTAAAACGATGCCAGATTGGATCGACTTTGTTCACCCTGCGACCTGAGTTATGGAATTCAATAGACTTAATAATTTTGTTATTTTTGTAAATTATTTTTGTTTAATTTTATGATAACATTAGATGCTTTTAAAATTGAGCATCAACCATAAAAAAAAACATTTATTTGAGATCGTTATAACCCTATAAAAAGTAGAAAAAATAAATCATAAATTTTATTTCTCAACCAATCCAATATTGAATAAAAATAAAATAAAAAATAATTTGAAAAATTAAAGGACCAGAAACTAAAAAAAACATATAAAGTTTGATGGGTAAACCCACTAAACCCATGAATTAGGTAGCTCAGGTCAACATGTCAAACCTGCAAACCGAGTAATGGACTTCATTGGATTTAATAACTTATTGTTTTTTTTTTCTAAACTATTGTTTATTTAACTATATGATAACAAAAATAGACAATCACAAAATTGAGCATCAAACCAAAACCAAAATTGAGCATCAAACCAAAATTGAGACTTTTTTTTAAGACTATAACAATCTCATAGAAAGCAAAACAAAAAAATTTACGAAACTCGATTCTTAATCAGTCCAAAATCAAAAGATGAAATAAAAAAAAATTTATAAAAAAAAAGTTAAACTTGTCACACTCATCAACAAGCCAATGGACTTTCTAAAAATATTTTTTAATTATATGATAAAAAGAAAAATAGACAATCACATAATAAAGTTCAATTAGAAAAAAAATACCCCGTTAAACCTGTAAACCGAAAAACCAGGATTATCTCACTAAATTCGTAAATCGAGTCATTGACTCCATAGAGTTTATTAATTTAGTTTTTTAAAATTATTTTTTTAATTATTAAAAAAAAATAGACCATATCACAATGTTGAGATATTTTTTTGATATTGCAATAACCATATAAAAAATAAGTTAAAATAAATTATCAATTTTAAATCTTATAAATATAGCATATAAAGATTAAATTAGAAAAAAAAAATCAATAACTAAATAAAAAAAATTAAAATACAAAAACTAAAAACACTATAAATTATTATTGTAATTCAAAGCGTTAATCGGTGCGGTAAAATAGTGTCCATTTTAGCTTTAGTTATAATATAATTAAATATTTTTTTGATTGATGCTGACTATTCTGAATTTAGTAGTATTTTTTTCTTCTTCCAAAAAGTTAATATCTTCGTAGCCAAATTTCTCAGTTTGACCTTACTTTATTCTATCTTTCAAGAAAGATATAAAAAAAAAGTATTGAAAAAAGAAATTAATAATATAGTTGTGTTAAGACTTTATACTTTACTAAAAAATCTTTGCATGTCTTTCTTGTTTGATCTTGGCCGTTCCTTTTTTCAGCTTCTGGCCATAAGAGCCTGATGTACTTTCTAGCTTTTTGGAATTTAGCTTACTTTCGTTTTTTGTTTTTCAACAACATTGATAAAAGCTTAGTTGCTTTGTCAAAAAGAAAAGCAGGAAACTTGGGTAGCTTCTTCTCTTTACCTTTCATCATTCACAAAAATCCCATCTCTATCCCTAAGACTTTCTCATGTTTATCCCGTAAAGATAATCATTTTCAATTTGATTTGATTTTTATCTAAAAAAAATAACTAAATTGAATTTTTTTAAAAAAACCAAAACCGAACTGAAACCGGTTTAAACCGACCAGTTTTGGTTTGTTTTTTAGAATAAAAACCGGTTCAAACCGGTTTGGCTCGGGTTTTTTCCAGTTTGGCTCGGTTTTTTTCCGGTTTGAGTTCGGTTCGGTTTTTTCAGTTTTAGGCTTATAAAATCGAAACTGAACTGAACCGGTCGGTTTTTTTAAAATTTTAATCTGTTTTTTTTTCACAGTTCGGTTTTTTCAGTTATTTTTTTTCCGGTTTTCTCGGTTTAATAGGTTTTTTTATTTTTTTACTCACCCCTATATTATTCCTTTAGTTTTCTAAAAGCCTATAACCACACAAAAAGCATCAATTAGGTTGGGTTGAATTGGATTTGGGGTATTATATTGTGTTGTATTTATTATGTTATATTATAATTTAAAAATAAACCATGATAATGTGTTCTAGAAGAATTTATTGTTGATCTATTTAATTAAAATAATCATAAAGCACACAAACTTATTATAAGACTCTTAGTAGTTAAGTTAATAAGAGATTAACATTATTATTGTATATTGAAACATTATATTAATTTAATATAATTTCCACACTTGTATTTATTTTAATTTAAATTCACTTAAAAATTCACTTATTTATTTATTTTATATTATAAGAAGTATATAACAAGAAATGTTCATCATTATCCATAAAAAAAATTTTAATTGCACATATATTTGAGAAAAAAACTAAGTACAATTGTTTTTGTAAATAAAAATTATAGCACTTATATTTGTGAATGTAAGATTAAGAATGTGAAATAATAATACTTTTTTCTTTTTCAATTTTTTAAATTAAAACAAATCAAGGTTATTTTGTTTTCTTTTACATAAAAATAATTATATTTTCACCTCAAAATCATCTTCCACTTGCTTTTTGAAATAATATGTCCTATAAATGGAATTACCTTACACTTCCTCCTTCTTCTTCTTTTTCTCTCTCTTATTTTTATCTCATTTGAATCCTCTAAAGTTCCTAAAATGTGTGATAAAATCTCATAAAATACTTAAAAATAGAGAAATAAAATTAAGAAATCCCGAGTTTATATCATTGAATTCTATCAATTGTTTAATAATGATAGAATTCAAAAAACCCTAAAACCATTGAGGATTTCTAAATCATAGAAGTAGAAACATTGAAAAATTTATAGGAAAAAATACAGTTTACCTAAAAACCCATAGAAATTGAATAAGTTTTTTATTTATTTATAAACATGTTCGTATTTTTATAAATAGTTAATGATAAACACGAACACATAAAATTAGGAATAGCACTGGGCTAAGGTGTTGGAATTTAAGTTTGTTTTCTATATAATTAGACAGGGATTTTTAATTTTATATATATAAAATAAGTGGAGCACTATACTGGGAATGACTCTTCAACATGCCAAGAATTAGCGTTATTGAAAGTGTAATTGTAGTTATTTTTTTTAAAAAAGTTTATTCATAGATTTATTAAAATAATATATTTTTTATTTTTTTAAAATTATTTTTGATGTTAGCATATCAAAATGATTTAAAAATACTAAAAATTATTAATTTAAAGTAAAAAAAATAAAAAAATTTAAATTTTTTTAAAATATTTTTAAAACACAAAAATAAACAAGTTAGGAGTAAAGAAACCGTGAGACATTCTCAATATCTAATAATAATATGCAATGAATTCCCAAATATGAGGTGAGCAAGCTGACGTATGCATTTTGAGGGTACCTCTCTGAAACAGGGAGAAAGGGTCTTTACTGCAAAGAATATTTCACGTCACGTGTAGTTTCTATAAAGTTATTTTACCTGTATTTTACTGTGGATTTGAGAATTATTTTTTTTATAAAAAAATAAATATACAAGCTTTAAAAATATATATGTTTTACAAAAAAGAAAGTTTTAATTTTAAATTAAAAAGTTTATGTATATATTTAATTAAATAAATCAAGAATTATTTGTGTCAATAAATATAAAAAAATGTTAAAATGTTTATTTGACTCGCCTAGTTGTAGGTAGAATAATTTTTTTCTAATGTAAAATAATTAACGTGCAGGTGTTATTAACATGTTTTGTAACATCAAGTAAAAAATATAACCGTGAATTAAAAAGTTGATACTTTCATTAATAAAAACATATAAGATCTCAAACTAATTTTTAACGAAGTAGAAAAATGAGACAATATTGTCATTGCTATAGTAAAATATCATTTTCTTAGTTTTTTATAGTAATTATTTAAAAAAAACAAAAACTATAAATAAAAAAACACAAATTACAAAGGAATGAAGAGAAGAATAAAAAAAATAATATAAATATACTAAATGTAAAGTGATAAATAGTAAAAATGTAAAGAATAAAAAATAATAATTTTAAAAAAAATGTGTAAAGGATAAAAAGAAAAACTAAAAAAAATTGAAAAAAAATAAAATAAAAAATTAATAAATAAATCAAGTGTAAAATAATAAAAATGCCAGATATAAAATGAAAGAATTAAAAAATTATTTTCTAAAAAAACTAAAAATTACAAATCTGACACAGCTGCAGGACCGGCTATAGTAACAAAATCGAAGAAAATTTAAATTGCGTTATTTGTACATGAATTTCTTTATTTTAGGTGCCCAATTGCGCTTGGTCCATTTATTTGGTATGGAAATAGAATCCACTACTCTTTCAAAAACTAATTAAATCTCAACAATCTTTTATATACATGTCCTATTTTTTTTTTTAGCTTAGGGATCTCTCTGGGCTTAGGCCCTTATTTTTGTTTTGGACTTAGCCCAATTTAATTTATTTTGTATTTTTAGGTTCCAGGGTAGAACATAACTAATTTGTATTGGGATTGAATGAACAAAAATAAAAATTTGTAGCAAGAGGAAGATCTATCAAATTAGATTATTGGGATGAAATGAAAGATCAGCAATTCCCTTGTCTTGTCTTATACTATAGATTTTTATTACTCTTGTATTAATACTTCTTTGTATGCTTTTGGTTTCCTAAATAATTCTTAATAATATTAACTTTTTAAATGATGATGTTTTGTTATTGTCTCGATATTAAAAAAAACAAACACAGTTAGAACAAAACAAATAAAATAAACTAGGAGATGAAAATAAAATTGTGTTTGATAGTAATAAAACATATTCGATACAACACATAATAAATTGCAAAACAATTTGTTTTTATTTGAAAAATATATAGAGATCACTATTTTTACTTTGATTTATAATGAGTATTATTTTTCTTTAACTAATTCAAAGTAGTAATTCTCCACTAATAAAAATCATAAAAATAGTTATAATCATCATAAAAAAGATAATTCATTGTTTAAAAGATAATATAAATTAAGTTATGGTTTATTTAGTGATTAGATCATTTCTCCAAATATATTTAATAATAAAATAGATAATCAAACCAATTATGTGTGTGTGTGTGTGTGATGTGAATATATAGGGATGAATAATATTTTTATGAAATTTTATTCCAGTAAGCATTTTTTATATAAATTAGCAGAAGTTTTCAAAAGGAATTACATAAATTTTATGGATAATTCTCTCCAAATGAGCAAAAATTAATATAAAACAATATAAAAATTTCCTATATATATATATAAAAAAATAAGGATCCAAATTTTATAATTCAATGAACTTTGATGTAGTTCTATTAGTTTCAGATTTTAATAGTATTTTTTAAGCTTATTTTTAAGCATTTATAAAGTTTTCACAGGCAAACTAAAGTTCTCATAATATACTATATAGATTAGGAGTGATTTAAGAAACTTATTTTATATTACTTAGAGTTTTATGTGGTTAATAAATAAAAAAATAAAGGGAAAATAGGATTAACCTAATATAGTTATGAAATTTTGTGTTAATAACAAGGGTGGTGGCCTTTTCTCTTTCTTATGCATTTGTAAATTGAGAAAAATAATAATAGAAGATAATAGGAGAAATCTACACTCTCAAAATCATGGACCCTTCATCAAGCTTTAAGTGCGTATAATTTCTTCATTCTTGATAATATGTTTATGAAATAAAAGAAAGATTATTATATTTGCTTCTCCAATTTTTTTTTTAATATTTTTATCAACAAAACTCTACAACAAAATTGTCATATTAAAAATCTAAAAATCTAACTTTAACTTAACACCATTAACCCATTTGGGGTTTTTAAGTATAAAGATTTTAGTTTTAGAATTTTACAAAAATATATTTTTTAAGAGTTTTGGATAGGCATTGTTTATATAAAATTATGCATATATGTATTGAACATATTGTATAATTATGTTTTATACATAAATATATTTATATTGTCGCTCTTTATGACCCAACTCCAATCCTCACATACTTGTGGGATGGTATTAGATAAAAGTAACTTAATGGAATTATAATGATTACATATCACATAAATAGGTAAAGGAGCACCACCTAGGTTAATGGTCCTATAAACCTAAAACTAATTTACTAAAGTTTGGGTAGGGGTTAATTATATGGAGGGAAAATAAACTCAATCAACGATACTTCACCAGCGTCTAGCCTTAAGGTTAGTTGCAATGCACACATTAATCATAGAAAACATCTTTAGTTATAATACATACAACAAAAAAGTAAAGTGAAACAAAAATGAATACATATGAATTAATTCCTTGGGAAAAATGGTGGCCTTAGAACTCGATAACACATATAATAAAATAACATACATAAGCAATTAAGATTCTAATTATTGGGTGTAAAGGATGTAATTCTCAATATTTACCATTTTTTAACGCAAGGCGAAACTCCAATCATGATGGAATCAAACATAGACTACACACAAAGTATCATAATCATCAGTGAACCATCCCTCTAACACACACACACGTACCATAATCTTAGTGTCTAGACCAGACATGTTAGCATATAACCAAGCAAAAACATCAACATAATTTTGTAATACGGCAACCAAACCACTTCTCATATAAGCAATGATCAACATCCCAAATTTCAATTCTTTATTATCTTGTTTAATGCCTATATTTACCAGTTCTAGCTTTTTTTTTTGATAGCTTTCAGGCATGCTCAAGCTATTCAACTAGCATCTTAAACTCTTATACGTCTTTTTTCTCCCACTCTCCCTCATCCATTGCAATTATATATTATCAAAGTTTAGTCAATCACTCTCGATATAATGTATTTATATATTTAGTGAAAATCCGCTTTTAGATTTCCTGAAAGCGAAAAGTGTTTTGATGCGAGTGTATAATTTGCATTCAAAAAAATTAAATACGCAAGGAAAGATAAAAAGGCATAATTTGAAAGAAAAATGCACAATCTCATTAATTTTTTTTAAAAAAGCTTAAAAACCTTATGTCAATATCTTAAGTCATGATTATCGGCAAGGTAAAAACATAGCATTAAAACAAAACAAAGCACATTATAAGAATTACTTTTTAAAAACAATTAGGACTTCTTAGATCCCTTAATTGTTCAGCTTTTCTCCTTTAGTGAACCTTCTTACAAATTCAGTTGGGAGATCTTCTAGGGTGTTGATGGTCAACTAGGGTAGCATTTCATGAGAGTCTTTTATAGTATTAAGGTCTTCATCATGGTTTTTCTCTTCAGATCCTTCTAGATGGTTGATATCAATATCAATGAGCTTCTTTCTTTAGCTCTTTAATTCCTTTTCAGGCCATATCATATAAGCAGGTCATAGAAAGGTCATGCATGAGAGGAATTTCCAGCCCTTCTTTATTATACTCATGCCATTTAATTGGGTTAGCATTCTATGAGCTTCTTATATGAAAGTCCTTTGTAGTCTCAAGGTCTCTATCATGGTCTTTCTTTTCAGATTCTTCTAGATGATTGATATTAATATCATTGAGCTTTTTTCTTAGGCTCTCCAATTCTTCTTTAAGCCATATCATATAAGCGGGTTATAGAAAGGTCATATGTATGAGAGGAATTTCCAGCACTTCTTTATGAGGCTCATTTAATTGGGGCCAATCTCTTTTCTTTTTTATTCTCAGCATCCCTCTTATAATCTTTCTTACCAGGTTTAAACCCCATGTTAAACATCTGATCAAGGCACTTTATTTTCATCATATTGACCCTCTTAGGCATCCATATGGTTGGGTCATATTAGAACGATAGCCTACTTTAAGAAGCATTTTTCAACCATCTTAATAACTTTCAAAATCTAGGGCTTTCTCAACACTGTATTTTCTAGCATCCATTCAACATTCATTATCTCAAAAGCATGTAGATTGCCATTATTATTATCTTTAGTTTCAATATAAGAAAATGCTACATTCCTTATCATTGATAAGACTTATTCAGCCTTTACATTGAACAAGCCTTTATTAATAATAAGTTTTATTCTCTAGAGTAAAAATGATGCCACAACTCAAGCAATGTTAATCCATAATATTCCCAACAACCTGTCTCAGCGACCATTATAAGCTCTGACAATCACGGTAATTGACATCATGTGAGAGACATCAACTAATATCTTATCTAACACATATCTCAGTAACACATTTAAAACATAACTATTATCTATAAGCATATTGGTAATTATATATTTTTTTGCACCTCATAGTGATTTATAATAACTTGTTATAGCCAATTCCCTTAGAGTGAAGTTCATTTTTAATGAAAAATAGGTAATTGATGAGCATATTGGTAATTACACATTCTTTGCACCTCACAATGATTTATAACAACTTGTCATAACCAATTCCCTTACAGTGAAGTTTATTCTTGAAGAACATGTTATTGATAGCTTGGATTCTATCAAAAAAATGTTATATGGAGTCCTTCATAATATTTTGAGGGATATAAGCCTCATTGAAAACCTTTTATAATGCATTGCGATGAAGCTCTAAGCTCAAGATTAATGATAACAATGAGATATAAACAAATGTATTCTGTAGCTGGTCTACTATATTGTACTCACTGTGTTTTATAAGCTTGGGAAACTTATTTGCTTTTTTCTTACTTGTTTGTTGATTTTATCATTTTGGACCAATTCTACTATGTCCTACCATTTAGCCTTTCTTTGTTTCTCTAGTTTTTTGGGAGTAAAACATCTCTCATTTTGGGTCAAACCTTTCTATCTCAATATGAAAAACAAGAGTGGGGTTATCAACAAGGAATGGGTAACCATAATTATAGGGTAATGCATTATAGTTCCTATTATTTGTGTAGAATGACTTAGTCAAGATCATCTTCAATGGTTCTTCCATAATGGGCTGATATCTATAAAATTCAGCCTTCTTTTCTTGACCAGTTATCATCCTAGTTTTAGAGCTTTTTTTTATCACCTTATATTCTTAATACCCAAGGTCAATATTATTTCCACCATACTGTATAATTCTTCATAATAGTCAATATCATGCTCAAGTTGCTGATGATTATTGCAAAACTTGCTTATATCCCTCTCAAGTCGTGTCTTGGATGGTGTCATGAAACATCATACTTACACCAACATACCATGCAACCTTTCTATGATAACCCTCAATATAACTTTACATTTATTCTCTTCCTCTATAACATTGACCTCTCCACTTTCATAGGCATAATTTGGAAGTGGTTGGAGTTCACATTAGGTGCTTCATCAAAAGTGATTCATCTCACCTTAATAAGTTGAATAATTTTCTTTTTAAATACAACACAACTATCAATGTTATGTCCAGTGATACCACCATGGTATCCACATGTTTGATATGGTTTATACCATTTTAGGAACGATGGTTGTAATAAAATCAACAAAACATAACATGGGCAACCTGACTAATATATAATAACTTTTGGTACATTTTACTTAGTGGTATGAGCAATAATACAAGTTGTTCTGGGTTTATTTAGAAGTTTCTTCGTGGGAAGTTGTCATTTTGGTTATTAGTAGGCTGGTTATTTTGGTGATTGAGTTGGTTTCCAGGGAATAGTATGGGAAAATTTATGTTGTCTATGAAATGGGTAGGTGTTTGAAAATTATTAGTGCTCTGATAATCCTTATTCTTACCCTTGTAACCTTATTCTTCAATATTATTCACTTATGTCTCCTTCTCCATTTCAATAAAACATTTTTTCTTAGATGGGTCAATAATTTTGCCAACTGTCATAGCTTGCTTAATTCTTTCAACTACAATCACTATGTTGATGAAGTGTTGCGTTGTGGTTCCTACAAGATGCTTAAAGTAAAGAGCTTTAAAAGTGTTAGAGAATAAGTTGGCCATCTCTTTCTCTAACAATAATGGGTTTACTTGAGTAACTTTCTCACACTATCTCTAGATGTATTCTTAGACAATTTTTTTTTTTTTTCATAATCAACATGCTGGGTCTATCTAATGTGATATCTATGTGTAACTTGTATTGCTTAATAAAAACATTGACTAAGTCCTTTCACTTTTTGATCTTGGTATTGTTCAATTACATATACCAACTGAGGGCAACATCACTCAGATTATATTAAAATAAATGGATCAACAACTTCTCAACATGTACCACTTTAACCATCTTATTATATTATGCCTTGAGGTGAGTCAATAGGCATTGGATACTGGTTTACTTTATAAATTTATGTAGTGTTTACAAAGTCATTGAAGGGAGAAACATGTGAAGAACAAGAAGTTAAACTGTGAGAGCATGTGAAGAATAAAGAAGTTGAACTGATATCATGCAAGACAAATGATCAAGTTGCAGATATCTTTACAAAGCCATTGAAGGGAGAAACATTTATCAGATTGAAGTTCATGCTTAGCATGACATCCCTCGATTGAGTTTAAATGGGGAATTTGTTGTGGTAAACTCAATCCAGAAGATCAAGGAAGGCAACCACCAACTGCAACCACCAACCACCAGCTGCCTTCACACTACCACCAACTATTTATGTTCATACTTGAAATTTGATTTTTTTTTACTTTCAATTTATGTATAAATAGATAGTTAAACCTTATGATATAATGTGTGAGAAATGAAAAGGAGACACTAAAAAAAAGAGAGGGTGTGTTCAAAAAGCTTTTAGTTATTTGTAAGTTTTTTGTTGTTGAAATAAAATAGTGTATTTTATTTCTTTTGAGTGTTTCAAAACCACCACCAGTAGTCTCTCTCACCAACACAAATGGGGGTGACGATTGAATCTACCACTGCAAATGTGATGAAATTCGTGGGTTTTGGATGAGCAAAGCGATGAATTGGCCACTAATCTAACAAAAATTATGCATTGGCTTTATGAAGCAGGTCTATTCCGAGTTTCTGACTGTACTCAGTTTCATAGTTTCAATCGCAATCTTTATGTTTTAACGTACATTAATGAAACTCATCGATTATTGACGATCCAAATCATAATCTGACATCTTGAGATAAAAAAAAACGTTTTCTTTTATAGTTCTTGCAGCGAGTCGTGACACGCTGCACCAAAGTGTTGATTTCGGACACAGTTGCTTGCTCAAAACTAATGAATAAAAATCGCACGTTTTAGAGCTCGGTTCTGGGACACACAAAGCACGTCTTTTGGGTCTTTTTTTATTTATTATCTTTTCCATTTAAATTCTCTTCCCTCTTCCTAACTTTAACATAGATCGAACATCATAAACTGTCAACTTTTGAAACTAGAATTTGGAAACAGCCGTTTAATGCAAGTCAATATGACAGTTTGGCTCCGCAATCATGTCACCTTTTTTTGTACATGGCAAGGGACTTTGAAAAAAGTCAAGGAAAATATAAACTTACTGAGTTTTCACGATAGCATAACCAGGAAAAAAAAATTGATGGGCAGAGATTTGAAACTAGAACCGATGTGAAATTCTAATAGAATTAGATTAATAAACACCATAAACGGCAAAGAAGCAATACTATGATGGAGATTGAGGTATGAATGGAAGCCTCGATTTTGAACGGAGCTACGCATCGTTTCACTGTGCAGAAACCCTATCTACTTATTGGTGATCATAAGGATGTCTACCCTACTTGCTGATATTATCTGATATTAATTATAGTTTTGTAAAGTACTAAATTCTTGGATTCCTAATATTCGAAGTACAATATGCATGCCACTTTTTTCCCTTTTTTTTTTTTTTTACAATATAGGAATTCTTAGGTACACAGTAGCTTTGTGTAGAATCTCAATGTACAAGCTTTACTGACTTGAAATTGAATTTTATGCAAATTATAATTTTAATAATGTTTAACAACTATATATACTGTGTAGTCAAAAAGCGGTGAGAAGTTTTTTTCCCTTATGGTCATTTTCTTTATATTATTTACTCCTAATCATATGCAAATTAAGGTCTAGTAGTCATCAGCAAGCTGTTGTCTTTTAATTTTAGGAGATGCAGTGTGAACACTAAGCAGTTTTGAAGATTTGACTGCTGTTAATTATTTCAAGAAGATGCAATGTGAACTCTAAGCTGCACATATCATTTTCCATATGAAAAATGCTCTATAAGCATGCGGGGATTTCGTTTCAAAGTCAGATTTGCGAAGAGAATGCATGCGTTTAAAGAGACAAAAATGGACAATGAAATTCAACAGGGACATGGAAAACCAGAGAATGATAAATAAATTGACTACCTGGATCCTGGATTAAACATGTTTTTTTTCTCTGCCAACTGAAGGGAGGGGGGGGGGGGGAAGTATACATCGATCCCCAAGGCCTTATGCGGGCTAGACATGACAGATTTTTGGACAAGTATATACTCTTAAGGTAATAACATGTAACGTAAGCACATCTATAGAGAGAGACAAAGACATAGCACACATAAGTCGTTGGCATACATAGGCATAGCTCCCATTAACTTGTTACACTGATGAATATGTACCGCAGAGCAGATGATCTCATGAAAATCAAGAAAGAATGTTAGGGAAGAGCTATAATGATCTCTCATGCATGAAAGAAGCAAACCCTAATTTGTTTTATATATGTACCACATGGGCTTGCCGGGTGACAATTTAAGATTTCCGCAAGAGTCGTCGAGAATGGAAAGTTTGCACTGTACTGTGCGATTGTTGATGGTTAATTTCAACAAGAAAAGAAAGCGACTTATTGCAAATCATAAATCTTTATGAACAGCAATAAATTCCAAGCCAGAGATATCATGAAACAAGCAAGAATTGAAAGCCCAAAGAAAAAAGTTATAATTACAAAACTTGAACAAACATAGCTAGAGACAGATGCGATCAAAATGATAAGGATCTATTCAAAACAACGAATACAAACATAGGCACATAGCACCATCGTGGTTTCTTCAAAAATATATAAAATCATAAAAATACCGTAAGTACTTGATAGAAGTTTGACATATTAAAGCAAACTAGAGAGTAATATATTTAGCATAAAAAGAAGATAAGAAAGAAAGAACAAATTGAAAACCCTTGTAGAGATTTGCTTGATCTAGCAAATTAAAGATCGGACCGAGACGCTTGATTCCCCTGAGTAGTCGTTGGATCCTTCGGTGAAAAAGACCCTTCAATATTCATAAAAAAGAGATTTCAAGTTGAAAAGGCAGCTGGTTTATTTTTCTCAGAAGAGAAAACCTTCCCTTTCCTTCTTCTTCTTCTTCTTCTTCTTCTGCCTTTCCTCGTTTTGGTTTTGGGATATGAAGTTGATGGTAAGTGATAAAGGAGTGGTGGGTGGATGAGGTAGTGGAGGTGATGAGGGGGTAATGATGATGGTGGTGAAGAGAAAGTGAGAAGGGCGAAGAGGAGGAGGAGGGCATGATGATTGATGTTGGGCTATATTGTTGAAGAAAAATCCAAGATATTGCGTGCCAATTCCTCAGAGAAATTAAGAGAGAGACACAGACTCTCTCTCCCCCTCTCTCTCTCTCTCTCTGTCTCTCTTTCTCTCTCTCTCTCTCTCTCTATATGGAGAGAATTATCACGAAACCCATGGTGCTTGCTTTTCATGCCCCAGCTCTCTACTTATCTAAGAAAAGGACCCATTATTATGTTTTTTATGGAAACAATTATCAGATACATATCACTTGTTTTGGTTTTAGCTACATCTTCCAATCACATAGGTGCAAGCTGTCGCCTTGACATTAGAAAAAGAATAGGCTTAAATGTCACGAATTTTTCTGATCAAGGGTTCGGCATAAGGGTAAATGATTGGACTTTAGCCCTAGGCATGCAGGAACTGGTGTCATACATGAAAATTTCTTGTGCTCCATTCTTCGTTAGTTAGTATTTTACTGACTACAGTAAAAGGCTGTTCGTGACTGTATGCGGAATGGAATATACGAAAATTACTGATAGTAAGTTTTATTGGGCCTAGCTAAAGATAAGAATTTTGCAGGAGGGTCGCAGATTTTACTCGTAAGATATAAAGAATGTCAGTGGAATCATATATATATATATATATATATATATATATAGAGAGAGAGAGAGAGAGAGCTCAGGAGTCAGGACTGACAGAGAGAGAGGGATAAAAAACGAAAGAACATATGTGGGGGAGAGAGTTTTTGGTATATCGAGGGAGAATGTGTGGCCTTGTGGGTACATTTGGCTTCCCTGCAAAAGCACTCTGGTAAGAAATAGGACTCGGGACAAAAATGTTTTTTTCTGTTCCTTCCTCAAATGCATCTCTCTTTCACTATCTGTCAAGGAAAGTTTTAATTACTAGCCCTTTAATTCTCGCTTTTGGAAGTTTGAATTAAGGATTACAGCAAAGCATGAGATTCCCATGGAAGCATTTTTTGAATTGTGTCACCTCAGGATACTCGAACCCATTTGAAGATCTTTAATTAAGCTAGATACTGCAAATACTATCCGTTTCTTCCTCACAGAAAGATTCCATCTTTCTGATCTTTTTCTCTTCTTTTTTAATTTCTTAATTTCCCCTCAGCAATCCCTTTTCTCTTCGGGCAAGCTTGATTACATGAGAATATCCCATCATTACGTTTTAATTAGCTTCTAACCTACATAAACAAGCCACTTCCATGTACCTTACTTCTTCAAGGTTAGGTTTGGACTTTGAAACTTGATCAAAACATTTGGACTTTTGCACCCTCTAAGTCCATTAAATTACCTCACATGTTACTAGTATTTCCAAGATATGGTAAGAAAAGTTTAACAAACAAGCTTTGGTGTGTGTGTATATACATTCTAGACAAAGGCACCGTGCATTCTCACGGAAGATTCAAACCAAATAAAATTTTGAAATGCTCATGATCATCGAGAATACACAAATACTTGACTAAAAAGTAAAGAGGTCACAATGTATCTATTTATAAAAAATAAAAAATAAAAAAATTCCCTAACTTCCCTAGCAAGAAAAGGTAACCACGAGGAAAAAAAAGGTCGAGCATGTCGAAGGTGGTTATAGAAAAAAAAATCAATTTCAAAACTACGATACTCTATCCCGTTCACCCCAAATTAGGTTATGTTTTTTGGATAAATATTAATAAAAATTCTTGTTTGATTTCATAAATTAAAAACAAATCCATAATGAAAACTAAAACATATGATAGAGTAAATTAAATAGATTTCATTGACATCAAGAATTGCATGGAAACAAAAAAAAAGTGAAATTTTAATATTTTAACTGGTTCAAAGTGAAATTAAAAAAAAAAACAAATAGTGCAATATTCATAAAAAAACAAAATCAACATGAGAGTATCCCATACAACATATATACATGAGAAAGAGGAGAAATATTATTTTATTTAAAGTGGAGAGTAAGAGTTATTAGAGGGGACAATATTTTTTTTCTATTTTTTATAGGAGAGAATCAATTAATTGGAAGTATAAAAAAGATTCTTGAAGTTTTTACTAGCTTTTTTGGAACCAAGAAACTTTTATTCATTGTCTTTTCTAGAATCAAGAATATCACATACACTTAAATTTGTTTGGAAAATCTCATATTAATTCTTAAATACTGGGTTTTGTTCGTGCATTAAAGTGTCACGTTTATATAATTAAGAATTTTGGAGAGCTTATACTCATGTTGAAGAAAGGAGAGACATGAATTATATTCCTAGAAATGTTCCATAAGAAAGTAAAATTCCTAAAGTGATGACGTTTTGGATATTTTTAATTAATTAAACTTCATCTCATCAATATTCAAGTTTTAACTAGCTTTATTAATGATTACAAGGATACCATCATCCTTTAAAGATTCGAGATTTTTAATAAATAATTTCATATTCAAACCCAAAAAAAGATAAATGAAAATTCATGAGGATTTGAAGAATGATCATCTTGATTATATATGGAGTTCAAAATCCATTGAACCAAATGAACTTATTTTAGTATTTTCTCTGAAATATTTGAATCAAATTTACCTCGTAATTAGAAACTTAAGATTTGAGTAGCAGAAATAAAATCATTTTAACATCATTTATTCAATTTTATTATTTCAAAAGCTTTAAACAACATAAATAAATTCTACAATTAATTAAAATTAAAATGAGAGCTTTTTATAAAATTACAAATCACACTAAAAGGAATGAGATTTGTCTAACACCCTCTTCTCTCCATTTTATTCTATCACTTGTGCTTGGAATATATATATATATATATATATATATATATATATATATATATATATATATATATTTTAATAGAGATGAGAGCAAGTTTAATGATGTATTTTCACTCATTCAAGTCACATGAATTCCATAATTTTAAAACTTATTTCAAATAAAAAAATCCAATTACCAAATTAACTCAATACAATTGATGTAAATAGTTAAAAGTAATGTTGGAAACTAAACACAATTTATGTTTGTATATCGTCTAGATCACTTTTCGACTCGATGGAGGTAACTACCCATACATTTATTGTTTGAGATAAAAATTGGAGGCTTAGTCCAATATAGATGGATGTATCTATTCGAGAGGTTAGGGATTCCACATGCATCATAATTAAAATTTTATTTTTTTTCTTTGCATATTTCAAAACATTCATTTATTTCCATGCAGATACATGTTCGACCTTAAGAGAAAAGTAAAAAATAAGAAGCATGTTGGGGTTCGATATGCGAGGCCTATATTGCTGAAGAAATCTCAACATTTATCTCGTACTATTTCGAGCCTCAATTAAGAACAAAAATCAACCGTGTTTCATGGCATGACGATGGTGAGGAAGTGTCTTCGTGTGGAAACTTGTTAATATTCTCCCATCATGGATGATCGATGTATACCAAAAAATGATGTGAATGAAATATATTTGTCGGAAATAGAATTCAGATAAGCACAAAATTATGTGTTATTTAACTGTGATGAATTGAGACAATTTATTCAGTAAGTATACTACTTAACATGTCATTATTTTTTAACAATTTATCTCTTATAATATCATAGAATGATGCATTATTGAATTCCTCGTAGACAACATCATCAATATTTATTGTCCCAAAACCCACAGCTGATTGAAACCCAAATCTTTCAATTACAAGATGAATAATTTTTTATGTGGTTCAAAACACATGTAAGTACTTTTTTAATTATTCTTATATCTCGGGAAACTTAATTTCATTACACATTTATTGTTAACTATTCATGGTTGTACTTCATGTATCAGGTTTATCAATTAGGAGACAATGCTAGTGTTACCTTGTCTTTACTAAGTGTGGATCCCGAAAGAAAGAACATGTGTTTCATACTAAAGAATATGGGTACGGTAAAAAGACATATAATAGTAAGGTTTGTGTTAAGGGATCGACTTCTAATGAGTTTGAAGTTGACTATTATGGGAAGTTGGAAAAGGTCATTGAATTGCAATATCATAGCGACCAGAATAAAGTATTTTTATTCAAATGCTATTGGTATTACACCACTGACAGAGGAATCATAGTAGATCCTCGTTATGGTTTGGTCGAAATTAATTCAAAGACTAGACTTCACAACGTCGACGATGTCTTTGTTTTCACCAAGCAATGCCAGCAAGTTTATTACACATATACACTTATTCCTTTAAAAAGGATCGTTCAAAAGTTGATTGATTATCCGTAGTGAAAACCAAACCTAAGGATCGTGTCGAGGTTGTTCAAGATGGCAACAATGAATTAATTATGGGAGATGATGTCTTTCAACTTGGTGAGTTAGTTCATCCATATCGAGTTGCTATGTTTAATGACTTAAAAAAATTCAAATTTTCGCATCGTCAAGAATATTTTTTTATGTTGACGCTAAGGAGTTGAATGATGTTTTGAGCTCTAGTAGATACACACAAATTGATGAAGATGACAACGAAGAAATCAACATAGAAGATTGCAATGGAGATGAGGACGAGTGAATTGACAAAGAAGAAGACAATTCTAATTAATTTGCACAATACGAATTTTTAATGCCATAAACTATAATGTAATATTGATGGATGAAATTCACTTCAATGTAATGACAATGATGTTAATTTATTATTGAATGACAAGGAAATATTTATTTTATTATTATGATGTGAACTGATATTATTGTGTTGTGTGTGCAACTGTGATGTATAGAAAAGGAATATAGATAGAATTTGGCATCACACACTGGTTTACACCGATAAAAATACTGACAGATTGTATATTATATACAGGTATATATACCAATAGAATGTGTCCGTCAATATATTTCAATGTCTATGGGAACTATTCCTCTTCTCACTGACACTGTTCATAATGTTCATTACATATAAGTATACTGATGGAATGTGTCTGTTAGTATATTCTAGAGACTATGTGAACTATTCACTTCTCAATGCGCTGATAATTAATGTTCTTTTAACTGCTCACTTTTTTTCCAATGACATCACCGATGGAATGATAAGTTGTCGGTAATATTTGGAGGGGGCTTTCTAAAACTTTTCATGCAAGTCAAAGATTTCTATTTGACCTTACCGATATAATGAAAAGTCATCGGTAATTCCATCGGTAAAACTAAATTAAAAGACTAGAATTAAAACAAACAGAGCTTCATCTTCTCTTCTCTCTTCTTCTCTCATAGATCTGTTTCTCTCTTCTTCTCTTCTCTCTCTCCTTCCCAGCCGAAATTATGCATTCTCTTCTCTTCTCATCCTTAGGTATGTTGTCTTTCTTCATTTTCCCCCTTATTTTTCTCATTTTTTGGGTTTATTAACAATCTCTTTTCTTTTGTTTTGTTTTTCTTTTTTCTTTTATTTTTAATTATCAGCCGAAATTAAGCACGCCATTAAGGTAATAATTTTTCATTCCTTTTTCTTTCTTTCTTTCTTTTTTGTGTTTTTTTGCATTATTTCTTTTTTGTCATTATTTTTGTTCATTTTTGTGTTCTTAATAATTTTATGAGTTAATAAATGTGTTGAATTTTAGTTGTTATTAAAATAAGATTTTCATTATTTTGTTGAGTTTTAGTTTTTTTTTTCCAATTTTGTTATTCAATTTCAATTAAATTTGTAGGACTAATTTTAATTAATATTTTGTATTTATTCCATTTGGAATAAATTTTTGTAAATTTATGATTAAAAATATTATCACTTAGAAGTAATTATGTTGAATTTTAGTTGTTATTGTAATAATTTTTGCATTATTTTGTTGAAAACCGCAGGTCGATGCATGGTTTTCAAGGTTTTAGGTTAGTATTAACTTAAATATTTTTTATGCTAATTTGGTTAGTTTTATTAAAATTACTGAAATTTTTTTTTCTATGAAATTTTACTTCAAAAGAAAATTTAAATGAGAGAGAGTTTATAGTAACGCTACATACGAAGAGGATTTGAAAGAATTACACTATAATTAAATAAATAAATAAAATCAATAAATAAAACCTTCACACCTTTGTTTGTATGAAACTCTAAATAAAAAATGACCCGGCAAGAAAACCCTAGTTTCCTTCAAAATTATCCCCTAATATTTTGTTAAACTGTCAGGGTGCTCTAGTTCTGAGAAGAGAGAAGATATCGGCAAGGAATACTAGCTAATGCGCCTTTAGTACTGGGGCGAGAGATGGCCATGGATACCCCCGTTGCCCATGCGGCAGGCCGCAGGGCATCACTTTACGTCTGACTCCGATCGATAAAGTCACCCGCCTGAGGAGGGTTTTTTTTTGCCTTTCTTCCCCGCTTTCTCCTCTATGCACAAGTGCAAAATATTTGATGGCTACACTAAAGTAGGTCGATTAAAAAGTGGAACTCAAAAGAAAGGTAAAATTGCTCCCGGAGATTATTCCTTTTTAGCATCAAACAAAGTCTAAAACCAAATATCAAAAGTTGACAGTATTTTATGTCTCCCAAGCCAAGTCCTTATCGATCATATACTGGCACCATATTCTTTTCATTCTCTTTTTTGGACTTCTTGCCATTTTATGTGACAATGCTACATCAATAGTGTCCTCAATCTTCTATACATACAAATAACCTTGTCCCAATATGAGAGGTGAAAACGCTCTTGTTTCACTATCCGGTCGGCTTACTTTCGAGACAAGAGTTGATCTGATTTAACCTAATTAACTTTAAAAATATCACATCCGTTTTCATAGTTTAAAAAACAATCAATTGACACTCTGGATTTACATTATATGGATTCCCAAATCAAGTTCAATAACAATGGTCAAATTAAGAGTAATTTTGTTATTTTATATATATATTGATTAATGTGGGTGTCCGGATCAGCTTGCGCGCTCCTCGATTAATCCTACAGGCCCTGAAGTTAACGACCATTGTATGTTTGACAGTGTGGTTGCGGTTGCTTTTCAAATAACTTTTCGTGCCGAAATGCATGCCAATGATATTTTTTTATTTTTTAAAAATTATTTTTGACATCAGCACATCAAAACGATCCAAAACATACAAAATATATTAAATTTTAGCAAAAATAAATAAATAAATTTTTTGGGAACACGGTTTGCACCGCGTTCCCAAACAATTTCTTAAGTCTCCAATGGCCCTAAAGTTTGTAGGACTTGATCTGTTAACTTCTAGGAAACAAATTTAAAATTTAACCAATTAAACTATACCCTTCAAAATTTATTTTATATATTTAAATACATAGCCCAGCTGATCTACTTCCAAATTAACATGATGTGCCGCTTCCTGTTTGGACCTACATCACTTTCTCTTTCCGTGATTCCACTCAGACAGAAGGTGGTGTGGGTTCAATGACAAAATAGTAAAAAAGTGTTATTTTATTCAAAGTACTGTTTGGTTCCAAAAACCTGCTTTATCATCATTATAACGAGGAAAAGGGGTTTTGACACCTCTTATTATATATTATGTCCTTAATGACTTGTGAGATTTATGTGCACATGGAGCAGGTATTTATCTTTTCTAACACCCTTGTTTAAATTTTATTTTATAAAATTCCGTTGCCTAAAACAATTCGGGGAAATATATATATAGTTTTAATTAAAAAAAAACACCATTTGATTTGTAATAATGATTTTAAAAAAATACAATCAAGAAAGGATTTAAAAAAAAAACAAAAAAAAACTGACCGTAAACTAATCATCTGTAAATATAATATTATATCTCTAAACTATAACTCTAAATCTCAAAAAAATAATAATCTTAAACTCTAAACTAATCACTAACTCTGAAAAACTACTAATCATTATTATTGTCTAAAATCTTTTGGTTTTTCTAATCATTCTTTTATTTTTTAGATTTTTTTTAATTTTATATTAAATTTTTATTAAATTTTATTATTTAGTATTGGGTTCATGATAAATACTAAACAAAACCAAAAGATAAAAAAAAAACCCTAGAAAATACAAAAGATTTTATTATATTTAGTTAGGATTTATTTGTAGGGTTATTGATTAGTATTTTTTTTTAAGGGTTAGTGATTAGTGATAGTATTTGAAATTTGTTTTTGATATTAGTATTATAGTTTGGGGTTAAGGTATTGTTTAAAGTTTATATTTAAAGTTAAAGCTATGATTAGTTTACGATTTGACTTTTTTAGTGAAGTTCGATGTTTTTAATTATATTTTTTTTTATTAAAATCACTATTACCAATCTTGTTTTTATTAAAATTATTCTAATTTTTTCAAATACTTTTTTGATATGTGCTATTTTGTCAAAGTTTTTGACCAAGTGTGCTACTTTAAAAAATTTCCACATGGTGCTAAATTGGATCCTATACAATACTGCCTTCTGCTTTTGTTTTCTTTTGTTTCCTTTTTGTGAATACATTTTCTGGTCCCTCAGGTTTTGTAAATTGATCGAATCAACCCCTATATTGTGAATATTTTCTTAGAGCTGTGTTTTTTTCCTTTTTCTTGCACCAAATACACTCCTCTACTTGGAAAAATTATCCTTGGGATATTACCTTTGGATATTAGAAATAATTTGAGTTGTTTTGTTTGAGTCTTGTGATATGTTTGTATTATAATAGAAATTTGGATAATTCCTTTGTACTTATCTTGTGACTTAATTAACTAAAGTTTCATCTATTCCTAAAAAAAAACCCTAAAATATACATTCAAACTATTATAGTAGTCTCAATTTCACATATAAACTATTTTTTATATCAATTTTATTCATAAATTATTTTGATTTTTCAATTAAGAACTTCTATCATATAATCATTTAATAAAAAAGTTAATTTTCATATAAAATAATTCTGCTCCTTACCTAAAAAAGTACAATTCAGATGAAAATATAGATGAAAAACCTTTAAAATGATGGAAGTTCTCAATTGAGAATTTGTGAAAGTTTGCGAGTAAGTTTAGTGGCAAAATTGAGATATCAATATAGTTAGAGGGTGTTTTTAAAGTTTGTTAAGAAAAACCCCAATACTATGATTTTGGAAACAACCTCATACTTTCAATTCTTAATTGCATATCGTCCATTTGTACAACACATATTCATTACATGTTTATTATGTCCACGTTTTATATATATATATATATATATATATATATATAACCAAAAACCAAATTAGAGAACTTGAATTTACCTTTTCATCCCCTAATATAGAATGAAAAACTAGTTTACATCTCAAATAAAATATTTTTTTAATGTAAAAAAATGCCAAGGCGATAGAAAACTATTTGACATTGTTATTAAAGAATTGTGTGGGAGTTTTCTCGACGTGACCTAGTCGACTTGATGGGTTTAAAAACAACTAGTAAAAAGCATGGTTTAAATTAAAAAAAAAGATTTAAGGTGATTTTTTTTTTAATAATAAGACATCGACATATTAAATCAACCAATGCTTCATAGTTTAAGCTATCAAATTCGCTATCTAGATAATAAACTTTATTGGATTTAAGAATTATTTTTTATTTAATTATAAAATAATAATAAGGACTAGGCTGTAATTAATGAGACCTCAAATATGGGCCGGGAAGATACAAGATGACCCAATCCAATCCAGACCTATATTGAGATTATGCAGAGAAACCGAAAGAGAACATTAGCTTATTGAGGTGCTAAATGGGCCGAGCTTAGGTAAAAATTGGCATTCCCACTACTTGATTTTCAATGTTTATAAAAAAATTTCTATGGCAAAAAGAAGATCGGAGTATCCTTATCATTTTTATTCTAGGCACCGAATTTTTTTTTATAATGATATGATTGCTTTACTTTGTTAACTATTATAGAAATAACATAATTATAAATTTTTCTAATTTTTTTTTTACTTTAATGATGACAAATCTGTAATTTTTATTTCTTTAGAAAAATTTTGCTTAGATTTTTTTTCTTATTTTTTTTTATACTTAGTCACTTTATACTTTGCCTATTTATCACTATTTTTTTTTGTTCTTATCTACATTCTTTTGTGATATATTTTTTAGTTTTTTCTTTACATTTTTTTTTTAAAATATTGTTTTTACATTTAGAATACTTATCACTTTACACTTGACTTATTTATTCCATTTATTTATTCTTATTTTCATTTTTTTGTAATTTTTTTTTTGCACTTGATTGACTTGAGTCCATTCTAATTAACTCGTCTAGCTTATGACCCGAGCTTTGAGTCGGGTCATGAACCAAGCTAAATTTAATTATTATATGATTCTATCTCAAATTAGCCTTCAATCTCCCTAAAAGTAAAAATACGATTCGATTAAAAAACATTTTGGATATCAATACACCTGTTTTGCCAGGATAAATGGTTAAAAACTATAATTCAATCTTTTTTGTCAAATAAAATTAATTGACACCAATAACAATTTTTTTATAACTAGATTAAAGGCAACCAACTCACATTCTCTCTCTTCCCATGTTTCCCTACATTTCTTTCTCTTTTTTCTCAAACTAGAGACTGAAATGTGAACAAAATAAAGTTTTCAATTAAAATATGAAAAACCTCAAGAAACAAAGATAAAAAATGAAAGAAACAAAAACTTTGGGGAATAAAACAATAAAAAAATAGTCCATTCACAATGAAAAAAAAAAGCATGCGGGCTATTTATTTTAGTCTCAAATTCAGAATATAAAGTTTTAATTGTTTTAAATGAATAGAATATAATTTTATTTTGTCAAATCATGAATTAACTTAAAATAAAAAATTATTCTTGACATTGCAAGAACCCTATATCAAACCGACCAAAACAAATCATTAAACCCAATTCCAAATCAATTCGATATGAAAAGATCAAATTACAAGAAAAAAAAACAAAAAAAAAATACTATAAATAATTATTACAATCCACAATTTATTGTGTCCTTCTCATATATTGCATTTTCATTATTTTTTAAAATATTTTTTTTATCTCATGTTCATGATTTCAAAACATCATTACATGATTTATCAAATGTCGATTTTCCAACTCAAATTATAATTGTTTTTACAGATAGTAATTAAAAAAACAAGGATTGAATTTAACATTAAAAAAAATGTCAACCCACTTTCCTAATTAAGAGAGAGTTAGGTGTTGAAATGAAACAGAGGAGAGAGAGAAACAATAAAATAAAAATGAGTTGTCAAAGCCACATCATCAAAGTTCCTTTGTCAACATGCGCGGTTAAATAAAAAAGCCACGCTAAGACAATTCCTATAATATCAAAAAAGGTCACCTTTGAAGATTGGAGGAAATTGCATGCATTGTTTTTGGTGTAATGGTTTTCTTACACGTGTCAGTCATTTTGTGTCCGTGATTTGTCAAAAAAATTTGATATTTTTGTTTTAGTTTCTAAAATTTTAATTATTTTAAATTAATAAAATAAAATTTTATTTTTCAAATTAAACTATCCAGGATCCAAAATAATTTCTTGACTTTACTAAAACCATCTGGACTCAATAAAATTTTTTTAAAAAATTCCAAACCTATTGAGTAGCCCAAAATAATAATAATAAATTTAAATACTATGCGGCTCTACAATTCATGGTGGATTGTGTCTCAAACTGGCTCTTCTTTTTAAGTTAATTAATCAATGTGAGCTCGTAACTAACTCGTGGCATCGGCAAGCGCGCGAGAGAAAGGAAAATGTTGGGTTGGCATTGCCAAGCTCCTAACGTCCCATTTCCGCTCTCTCCCGTGACTTTCATCAAACAACTTCCCATCATAAAAACAAAAAACATTTCCTCTTCACACAATCACCGCAGAATCGCTAACTACGGCCGCCGTTACCAGAACTCATAATTCGTCTTGTTTCGGTACCTTCATTTACCGCCAGAAAGACCAAATCCGCCTCTATGTTGATACTCTTCTTCAGTGGAACCAGATGCGTCATACACACATAAGAACATAAAATTTAACTAGATTTTAGTGATTTTTTTTATGAAGTTTTGAATTCTGAGAATGTTGCAGAAAATGAACCTGACTGCGGTTACAGATGTGAATAAAGTAATGGGGAGGCATATTGAGGACTCACTAGCAATACTACCTCCTCTACACGACTCTTATATTTCACACTATAATGCTTTATCAAACTTGTTTATGTTGGGATCGGTGCCGGGCTTCCTGGACTGGTTTTGGCTATTGCTTGTCCTGCTGGTGAGTCCTTTTCTTTTCGTTTTTCTTTTTTCCTTTAGTTGTTTGTAGTGGGCTTTGTTTTATGTGATGCCATTGGTATTGCACTTTACTTGCAGTATGGAAAGTAACACTGTTTGGAGTCGATGAACACGCGTTGCATTATCTTGGAACATGCAGTTTGTGTTACTGGTTTGTCAAATGTTGAAGTATGAGCGGAAGACACATTGTAGCTGCCAAAATTTGTGATTGACTTTATGTTTTTGGGTATTTGCTCTTTCATCTCTTCTTGCTATAGGACAGAATTTAGGGAAGAAAGTTTCTTTTAGAGAGAAATTTGATGTAGTAGTAGCCAGAGCAGTGGCAGAAATGAGAATTTTAGGTAACTATAATAGTTTTCTAACTTAATGTCGTACGTGTTTTTTTTTTTTTTTTTTTGACTCTTCTAAGGAAGCTTAGTGTTAAAACTGGGGGCACTTGTTTCATTTGTTTTTCAGCGGGGTGTTGTCTTTATTTTGTTCGCGATGGTGGGTTGTTCATAGCTGCAAAAGGCTATGATCCTCAAGTGTGAATCTTTTTCAGATTTCAAGCGTCAACCCACTGCATGTTTCACTTTAAACTATTTTATTCTGTACAGTATGTTGACAAATTGATATTGTATATTTTATTGACGTTGATAAAAGTTCTTAATGGTTTACTTATAAGGAGGAAGCCCATGTATGTTCTAATTAGTTGCTTTCTAGAGTTTGAAGTTCTGAACAGGAAAAGTTTCTCCAGAAATCTATTTGTAGCTCATGGATTGTCTCTCTGTTTGTCAGTGGTTACCTTGGAATCTGTGATTTAATATGTCACTCACCACTCATAGAAACTAAAGATTGGGTTTTATAAATTCTCGAAGGACTCTGATTAATGATACACTACTGGTATAATAAAAGCCTTGTTTATAGACTGAAGGAAAAAAAAATTAATTAAGTTCAAAACTTCAATATCATACTGGGTAGAGGTTATTACAATAATCTGATGCCCAACACCTTCAAGTACTTTTGTGCTTTTTAATGTCTCTAATCTCAGTATGAATAGCCTGCTGTATACTTATGTTTTTCTTAATCTGTCATATACATGAGGTATCACTAATCTTCCTATATGTAGCAGGAGGAAGTAAGAAATGCAGAGAGGTCACTCCAATTGATGGGCGAATCAGTATTGCAACTGCGTTCAGGTACTATTGCTGTATTATCAATTCAGGCCACTCAATTTTCATTCAATGATTTAATTAATCTTTTGATATGTATATGTGACGACTTATATTTCTGCTTGATATTATACAACGTTTATTCAAGGCATCAACTAAAGCTTGTAAATTTGCTCATAAGAGCAGAGCAACTTGGCTTTTATTTTGGAGTTTGTAGAACATGCTGTGTTTATAGTTTCGAGGGAGAAATAACGTCTCCAAAGTTGAGGAACTATATGTCTGAAGTGATCTGTCTGAAAACTGAAAATTAAGACAAACACGAAGCTCCCTTTCTGTGGATTCCTTAAGAGCGGTTTTCCTGTAGAATCAATCCTGATTCACGAGCTAAAAATATTCAGGACGAGTTCAAGCAGGTGAAAAGAACTGCACAGCAAGGAAGCAAGGAGAATCTCTTTGGAAGCCTAAACTCTTTGGTATCTTGCAATATTTAGAATCAACTTTTCTCATTAGGCAACACAGTTGCAAATCCATACTTCCTGCTTGCAAATTAATGAATTTTTTCTTGCAGCTCCTTGCTCATCAAATCATCTGTCTTTGAGTAATCAAGGGAATTTGGTTCATGTACACAAATGTGCATATGCATATGCCTCAATAAATCTTATATTATGTGAAATAAGTTACAAATTGTCGATATCTATTATACTTTAACTATACCTAATAAATTAGAAGGAACGGTGTGATTTAAGTATCACTAACTTGTAAGAAGCAATTTGGTTTTCTATTTGCATGCGGTTTTTATTTTAGCATTACGTGCAAGAAAACGTAATAATCAAATGAAATAATTCAAATAGGGTAGCTATGAGGATAATCCCTAATAGTAATTCAATTATGGACTGATGCGGCAGTTCTTCTCTCATTTGCATAATGGTAGAGGGACCTCATGTTTCACTATGGCATCTTCCATGCCAGTTGTCAGGGCATCATTGCTGATGACAGCCATTGATTTGAGCATTCAACTGTTCAAGTTTTTTGTAAGTTTATAAACTCAGGTAAATGTCATTATTTGTGGGCAATAGTTGACTGCTCGCTTGTATTTATTTCATAGTTAGGTTAAAAGTCTCTTCTCTTTTTGTTTGATAATCTTTCTCTTCCATGTGGTGATGGCATTATGGGAACACGTTACCCAAGTTTAGGGAGGTAGAAAGTTTGAGGAGATTAAAGAGAAGGACAGTGTTACATATATTTTTAAGGGATTTATTAGATGAGTCTCACATCTTCAGATCCCTCTAATATCCTCTGCCTAAAATAAAGGAGTGGCTTTTGAAACCAGGGCACCAGCGGGAAGAGTAGGCTAGAATAATGGCCGTCTAGGAAAAAACGACTTTTACCTAACATACCCTTCCACTTGTAACTTCTTTAAGTAGGTCAAACCACTGATGATTCTTATAAAGGATAATTAATCTCAAGATATCTAGGATAGATATACCTTAAACACTGCATATGCCTTGGCAGATTAATTATATGTAAAGAAAGCAACTTTCCCATTTAATATTTAATCATTTTGCCTTTCTTTATTCTATTTGGGTTCTCTATTGTTTTCATCTACAATAATATAATGTCTAAAATGTTTCGTTGTCAAAATATTTCATTTGTCTGTCATATTTATGAGTCTTTTAATTCCCACTATCACCTTACAAGAAAGGAACTTGTTTCTTATGACAAGAATTGAGAGTGATGGAACTTTTCTGTATTCATTTGCTTTGCTTATTTTTTCTGCCATTGGTTCTTTCTTCTATCGCATGCAACTGCCTTGGAAAAAACATCTTCACTTGAATTATATACAACCCTTTTCCTCTACATTATTTTTCAATTTTAGCAGGAAATTAAGGAGAGGACTACCATATTGGAGTTATTGGGATGAATATAGACTTCTTGATATTGCGGTTCTTTACTGTTGCAGAACCCCCATGCTTCAACCTCATCAAAGAAGAAATAAGGTCAGCTACCTGGAAGATTTCTTGTATCTGTAATTCACTTATGCTTCCTGGTTGTTATGAATATGAAAGCTTACTTTAGCATCTCCACTCATGGGGAAACCTTTTTATTGAATAGGATAAAGTAGCTCAATGTTTATTTTTTATTCTGTATTTTAAAATCAAAAGTTGGATTCATTTTATAGGTAGGATCACAATTCCAACCCCAGCTAAATGTTGAATGCGTTGGCAGTTTTAGGAAATGAATATAAAAATTAGTGTAAATGTCAGCACTCTATAATTTAAAGTATCATCTATGACCTTACTGTTCTCTCTGTCATCGAGCCCCACAAAACAATTATAATTCTTTGCATAAATTATAGAAAACTATTCAAAGAGTTGGTGACAGAGGAGGTTCAATTTTCAGAAAGAAGCAGGCAAGAGAGGGGTATGCATACCATCTCCTTTCTCATGTGGGTAAAGCTTCATAAAATTTCTCTTGTAGCACCAACTCCTAACAAGTTACATAAAATTTCAAGGAACCAGTTGGGACTCGTAACCACCGATGTGACAACACACCCATATATTGAGGAATTATTGTAACACGGTAGGAGTTGGTATCTTATGTACAGTCATGGAAGCTACCATGACTGTATAGAAGATAAAACGGCTGAATATCTAGTTATATATGTAACCTTAAAAGCAGAAACTTGCTATCAACATATGAGCAAATCACTCTAATGCATCATTAGTTTCAAATCGTGCAAGTACAATAATAACTCAACTCAGGGAGTAGCTAACCCAGGATAGGGGAAAGATGGAAAGCGATGATAAAAAAGAAAAATAAAAAAAAAGTATAGCAATCTCTCCATTTCTATTTACAAAAAGTACAGTCGAGACTCCAAATTTTAAGAAATCTTTTATAGAAGAGGGACATTGATTTGCCACACTTTGATATCACAGTCCAAACTCCCACTGTAAAGAAGAAACGATGCATCAGATGAGGAACGGTCAATTGATGCCGTCAAGCACTTGACAGGGCCTCCATGCCCTTCCAAAACTGCCAAGCAAGAGTAACTTCTATCAACACCTCTCCAAATTCTAATGGTTTTATCTGCAGAACCACTAAACACCAAATCAGAGACAACAGCTAAGCACAATATGGACTGTGTATGGCCCCTAAGGGCTCCCAAAACCACCATGTTGCCATCATCATCCTTCTCCCATACTACTATTGATCGGTCACACGCACCGGAGTATAAAACAGACCCATCAGTGCTTAGTGCCAAGGCATTAATCCCAGACATGTGTTTTTCTAGCGTGGCAACCAGGGAGTGTTTGTTCTCTTCTGAACTTTTCCTCCACACCTTGATTTTCTTGTCGGCCGATCCGGTATAAACATTCCCGTCATTCGACAATGCCACTGCATTTATAGCATCATCATGAGCATTGGCTACCGACTCCAAACACTTGAAGTCATTCGTTCTCCATATTTTAATTGTCCGATCCCATGAAACGGAGTAGAGGTGGGACTCGTCACCCGACAAGGCAAGTGCAGATACTGTGTCAACATGATGAACCCATGTGCATGTTTTGTTCCTTCGAATCTGAACTTGATTCCTTGGCAACAGACTCTTAAAGGCACGGTCACCAAGTGTTGGTAAAGTGGCCAAACGTGTGTACTTCTGCTGATTAGTCTCCTGGTTATTGGTTTTCCATACTCGGATTTTGTTATCTTGATGAGCACTAAAGAGTTTTTCTGCCAAAACTACCAGGGACTTCACCGCTCCGTTCCCCACAGCCACTACGACGTTGTTGCTTAGGTTTTCCTGATCTATTTCAGAATCTAAAGGGTTTCGCTTCCACAGTCGTATTTCTTTGTCAGAGCCGCTGTAGAGGAACTTTCCTGCGAGGGTTAGTGAGGATATATAAGAGGAGTGGCCTTTCAGGGTGGTGAGGCAGTGGTGGTGGGTGGTTGATAGGATTTCTTGGTGGGGATGATGGGGTTTTGAGGTGAGGAAAGGTACTGATGGGAGGCTGGGCTGCGAACAAAGTGTAGGCAGGTTTGCTTGAAGGTGGTCAGAGTGTGATTGAGAATCATAATCTGAGTAACTAGTCTGGTGGAATGACATGATTCCCACGTTAGAGAGGGGGGAGAAACACTGGGAGGAAGAAAGTGAAGTGAGTTAAATATAAAGAGGAAAACAATCATTTAATCAGGGTTAGTAAGTGATTAGAGAGACGAGATAATTAAATCAAGAGAAAATGTATGTTTGGCAAAGTGGCCCAGTTGGACTATCTACATATTGAGTTCTTTTTAAAAGAAAAAAAGAAGAAAAAAGAAAAAGGTTGAGGTCTGTATCAACGATAATTTGATAGAGACCTGTTTGTTTTATGTACGAAGAAAATGTACCATAAAAGGACACCACCTCCTCCCTCCTCCCTCCCTCGCAGCCTCCAATGTCTAAAACAATGAGATTGATTGGTTCGCAGAGGATGAATTTGTCGATCGCATTATGATTTGTGTACTGTTGCTGTTGGGATTGATACTGAGAATCCTGTATTTTGACAAAGATGTTTAATTGAAGTTGACGAATAAACTTAAATTATTTTCGTAGTTTTTCTCAATAGTGGACGACAATTCCATGTTGTTTTATTGTTGATATATTGTTCAATTTTTTTTTCAAATTATCATTAGTTTTGTTTTTGTTTTTGGTTTTTTTTTTTATGTAATTGCATCATTTTTTTAACTATCAACAAAGAAAAAACATTGAAAGACAAGGGAATAAATAATAAAAAAAAGCTATAAATAGGTGATAGTTTTAAAGTTTATATAAAAAATTTAATTTAGTCCTTATATTTAAAAATTATATATGTTCAATTCTTTGATATTTTTTCAATCCAATTTTATTCGGGTTTGTCATGCTAACTCGTATTATCTCGGAGCTTTTATATCATCTTATTTCATTTTATATTTATATTAAATTTAGTCTTTGTTTTTTTAATTTTTTTGCTTTGATTTTTTTTTTTAAATTTCATTATTCAACATTTGATTGTTGAGAATTGAGCTTTTTAGGTTTTTTTTTGTGGTGATTCCAGTCTCATGATCTAGGTTAATGAAATGAAATGTTAACTCAGATTGACACTAATATTTTTTTTATTTTTTTTAATTCATTTTTCAATATTGAATTTATTAAAAATTGAGTTTTTATTTTTATTTTTTTTCAATTTATTTTCTACAAGGTTGACTCAACCGAGTTTGCCATGCTAACTCAGATTAGCATGAGATTGTTTTTGTTTTTTTTTTTTAATTTTATTATTTAATATTATGTTATTTTAAAATTCAACTTCGTAAATTTTTTTTTTGTAGTTGTTATCATATTTTTTAGAATCGATATATTTATTTTCATTATTTTTTTATTATATAATTAAATAAATTTATCTTATTAGACTCGATAGGGTATAGGACTGTGTAATCACAATTTTTTTCTTATGCTTTAAAACATATTAGCAAAAATTATTTTTTTAAATGAGAAAAAAATCAACCTCACGAGCTGCAAAGCGCATGCCACCCATTGAGTATTCACCAAAACTGATGAGAGAGGAAGGGCATCATAGACTAGGTGGAATCAGTACATGTGAGCTAGCTGGGACCTAGTCTTAGCACAGCTGCTGCATATCCCTTTTATCTCCAAATTTGCGTCTCACTAAATTTGTTAGCCATGTGACTTCGTAGCATTGCATTTTATGGTTAGATTTTGTTCATACATGTAGGCCAATGACTAATAATTTGGGACTTTGTTCCCAGAGAAACAGAGAAGTGGAATAAGTAGAACCATTGATTATATCAGCTGGGAAATCGTTTGGAGTACTGTTCTCCTTCCTTTTCTTCCTTACCCTTGTATAGTTGTATGAGCCTGACTTTTCCTTTCACCCAAGTACGGGATCTATGGTAGGTATATATGCTTGTAATATCTAGATAGAATGCAGTGGGACAAGAGAAATAGGAAAGAAAATGATGCCTGGTTTGAAAATTATTGGATTAATGTCTCCTCTCAAGCAATTTCATGTGTGGTGGGCGCTGGTGAGATGTCTTTCAATTATACTGCACTTCTTTGAATGTGCAAAACATGTACGAGCTGTTAGCGTAAATTAATGGGTGCAGTGCAAATCAAGTAGGATTTCCTCATTTCGTAGGCTGGATCGCTAGAGGGAGCTGGTGATTCATAATTAATTCTTATCCATTCCCATTTTTCGTTGCTGTGATTGGATAGAATCATCTGAATTAAACCCATCTTGAATTATATTCTTATTTTTTTTATTTTTTTTTTGCATAAAAATGATATTCATGAATAATTTTTATAAAGATGTCCTGTGATAAGTATCATGGAGATTATAATCCATCTTGTAAAGCCGAGTCTAATCTACAAGAAAATTCAGATGGCTTAATAACAAAAATGAGAATGAAACAATTACAAAAGGTCTTGACGAGTCAAATTGGAATGGTTGAAACTGCTTCGAAGTTAAAACTAGCAATCTGTTCGAAATTGATTCAAAGGTTTTTATTTGCCTACAATTGAAACTTGGACATGAAAAACGCTCTTAATGGTTCTTTTGATGTTGAGCTACTTGAGTTTGGATTGATAATGCAAATAAGTGAAGAAATTGATGCTGTTTACGGTCAGAATAGTAGATGAATTTGAACCCGATTTTGAAGTCATCTATTGCATGTGAAGACAAGATTAATCTAGGTGGATTTTAAGTTCAGAACGTGATCTTTCTAGATTGTCCAACCATGATTGCATTGGATTTTTGTGCAAGAAGTTATAGCCGTTTTAAATTTGGTTTGTTTATATTTCAATTAAAGTAAAAAAAAAATGTGCTAGTTAAATTTGTCTAGTTACTTTGTCAAAATCTAATTTTTGAGCATGACTTCTGTCATGTTGAATTTTTCGAAGGGATGTTCCAATTATAAATATAGTATCAGAATATGTAATAAACACTTTGATCAAGATTTGAAACTTAATTCAAAGAATCAAGAGTTGTTTTTTCAAATTGATTTTGTGAAGAATCTTATATGACTTATCACTCTTCAATCACAAAGAATGTAACGTCGAAATCCTAGATTGATCTTTGTGGTGTTCAGATCGACTTATCAAAGTATTATTATAGTCTATCTTCCATTTTATTTACTTTAAAATCATTATAATCCAGCCTAAATACTAAAAGAAAAACAACTAATCAAACTCATTCTTCATCCATTTTTGTCACATTCATTGTTACTGATTTTCGAATCATTCACAGCACATCATCATCATCATGCTTACGTGAAAGAAAAGAATACAATTTCTAGCATACCTTATAGCATGTTACTATAGCGAGGATAAAATAAATGCCAGAACTCTTTCATTTAACAACGATGGAGAGGAAGATACATCACATGAGCACAGAACTTGCACCATCATACTCTTAAACCTATATATATGCTTAATGGCTTACAATAAACACTCCATTTATATTAAATACTGACATATAATATTATATTTATGAATTTGGAAGATGGAAAATGGATTCTCAAATGCATTTTTTACGCTTTAAACCAATCTCTGGTATGCTATTCCCCCCCTTAATCTGCTTAAATTCGTCTCGTTTTCATTTTTCTTTTGCCCGAGTTTATATTGTTGACTTCCTGTCTAATCGAAGGTTGGACCTAAATAAAAGCACCAGAAAAAAGAGATCATGATGGATTGATTCGGATATATAGAAAGAGAAATTGAAAACTGGAAGTGCAAACATCTTAATCACTTCCCACTACAATATTATTTCAAAGTAAGCATCAACAAGCTTGCTTACTTTTGCAAGTAGGTCTTCATTGCATTCTACGAGAGAGATAAAGAGTGTCTGGTCCACAAATAACTTAATCTTCAAGGATGCGTATTCAAGAGGTAGGCGATGAAGATTACATATACCCACCCTCTAAAAGCTTAAGAAGAAAAGTAGTAATTAAAATCATGAAAATTACAAATGCAAATTTTTCAAAAAGCACATTGCTTTAGGTTCCTTATAATTAGTCTCTCAAGTGCCTAAGCTTCAAAAAGCATGGTTGAATTTCTCAGATAACAAAAACTTCCAACAGAGAGTTAAAAACTATAGCTTTTGGAGATGCTCAGGGGACCAATTTCATCCTGGGGTGCCAACCTATTTAAACCAAAGCAATACGAAGGCAACATTAACACACGTAGCTTTCTTTTTCCTTTTCTTTTGTAACAATAGGTATTCGATTCTTTTACGCGTATCTTGACTAACTACTCTAAAATTAACAATCAGGTAAGTCTCCAGTAACACTGAAGTTTATAACATTTAAACTAGTGATTTTTATAAAATAAATTCAATAACTGACCAGTTAAATTACATCTTTTTTCTTTATAATTTATACATATTTCGACTAATCTTCTAAGATTTTAAAGTTAATAACCAAATAAATCTTCAATAACACTAACACTAAGTGATTTAAACTAATGATTTTAAAAAAATAAATTTAAAATCTATCTAATCAAACTATAATTCTTGAATTTTTTTTTATTTTCAAAGTTTCTATTACATCATCATGAATGCTAGGCTCTTTCTAGCTAGCCACTCCATTAATTATAAATAACTGGCCAATGGCACAACTTGCAGAAACCCCATGCCTATATCCTGTCTAAGAGGGTGTTTGGTTGCGTGGTTGCTTCTGCGTTTGAAGCAACCACAGCAACTCACCCGTTTGGTAATGCTCCCACAGCAGATTTCTACTGGTGGGGCCTACCTTTAATTGTGGCACGGCCACAAGTTTGCAAGAAGCAGCAATTTGCTGCTTCTTGAGCTGGAAAACTCATGAACAGTGGAGCATGCTCTACTGTTCATGGGTTTCTTCCATGGACAGTGGAGCATGCTCTACTGTTCATGGGTTTCTTCCATGGACAGTGGAGCATACTCCATTTGTTCAAGCGACCGTCCGGTTCAATGCTAAAAATACATTGAACCGGGTCCGATCTAACAAAATAAAAAAAATATTTTTTATTTTTAATTGTGTTTTATTCAAAAAAATAGTGTTAAATATTATTCAATGACACTACATAAATTAGACGGAGATCGCTTGATGACGTAATATTTGCAGAATTTGATCGCAATCCCAATTTTATTTCGATTATATTTTACCTATGTTGTCGCTCTTAAAAAATTTAATGGAACAATAAAAAATATTTTATATAAAGTATTATTTATTTCATGATATAATAGTACAATATTTAAATTAAAAACCATAAATATTAATATATATTTTTAAAAATTATTTTATAACCTCAATTTCAAAAGCATTCTTAACCAAACACATTAAACTACTTTTTCTTCGACCTCAATTTCAACCACAGTTTTAACCAAACATCTATTTTTTCAAACCAACATCAACTAAAAGTTCTTTTTATAAAATAATTTTTTTCAAACCACAACCGCAACCGCTACCGCAATAACAAACAAACTCTAATACTGGTCCCATCTGACTTGGCAATTGGATCAGCAAGCTCTATGATTTCATGCACTAATACTCTCAGCTAGACCCTAGCTAGCTACTTTTCATATTTTGTCGCTCGAACCCTATACACAGAGAGAGGGTTTTCAAAGTAAGTAGACCTGCCTTGGTTAAATAAGGTATTCATGAATTGTCACCATGCATGTGAACCTTCAATTATCTCAGGCGCCATGCCTAAACATTCCGAGCTTGATATTCCATGGCGTCAGGATCTGTTGGTTTAAGAAAGTGAAAGATGCGTACGTAGAAAGTAATTCAGACTTACGTTGTTAGTAATAACTACTCACCAAATATTGACAGAGAACTTCACGTGGCAGTTAACGAAGACTCTAGTACGACCTGCTGAATTTGTAGTCAATTATTACCTTCTCACTTCAAATTTTAAATAGCTGCAGGTTCTGATATTTCTGTTGCAGCCAAACTTACGATAGCCTTAGCAGACTGGTTTTTATATATTTTTTGAAAGTATTTTTTTTAAATATATTAAAATAATATTTTTATTTTATTTTTTAATATTAGCTCATTAAACAATTTAAAAATATTAAAAAAATTAATTTAAAACAAAAAAAAATTAAATTTTAACACAAAAAACAGGTTAAACTTCAATTTCAAACATGCAAAAAGTTTACTTATATATTCTTGATTTTTTTTTTAATAACTAAGTCAATTCGCAAACAATTTTAAAAGTGCACCCCTTTAGATCGACATGATGTATTTAAAAAATCTTAATAAATTGTTAACCTTAAAATCTAAGCGTATATCGGTGCAAAATAATTCTTTTTAATAAAAAAAATTATATTAAAATAATATTTATTTGATTTTTACTATTGCTAATAATTTTAAACTCCATTTAAAAATTAATTTAAATTTAATATAAAACTTAAGCTTGACAAAGAAAAACCTAGTATTCAATGAACCAATGAATAACATCATAATACTCATCAGGAATTCATAATTATTAAATATAACTTGAGAGTTGATTAATTACAAGATTTAGATTATGAGTTGAGTGAGTTAATATAGTTAATAATTTTTTAAAAATAATCAAAACAATATTATTTTTATTGAGTTTGCAAATTGATTCACGGGGTTATTCAAGTCAATTTCAGATTAATTGTTTTTCAAACAGGAAGGGTTTAATATCAGTGCCGGACTCACCGAGGCCGCAACCAACTGCATTTGATCTACACGAAGCGTTTTTTTATCGGAAAATGGTTTTTGGGAAACCACTTTTCAATTTTTCCTGTGTTTGTTTGCCATTAAAAAAGTTAGTTAACGAAAAACACTTTCCAATCAAAGAAAAATTTGGCTTGGTTTTCAGGAAAGTGTTTTCCTTTTATTTTGAGCAGAAAACACTTTTCGGAAGTTGTGAAAAATTTAGAAATGTCATATTATTTGCTGATTATATCAAATTTGGTCTTCAAACTTTTGGTTGCTATATATATTTTGTTTTGAATATTTGTTTTTCAATTTCATCTCTTAGAATTTAATTTTTATATTAATTTTGGTCCTTATTTTTATAATTGTTATTTGCTTTTCCCTTATCATTTTTTAATTGAAATTTTTTATCTATCAAATTTGGTCCTCATTCTTTTGATTGTTACTTATTTTATTTGAAATAATTTATGAAATGTCAATTATTATTATTTTAATTTCTTCATCTTTCAATTTTTTTATTTTTTAGATTTGATCTCTATTATTTTGATTATTATTTATTTTATTTGAGATAATTTATGAAATTATATTTTTTTTCAATTTCATTCTCATTCAACTTTTTTATTTGTAAGATTTGTTCCTCATTATTTTAATAAACTTGAGAAAAATAAAATATTAATAAGTTATTTTCCTGCTCATTTTCTATGACATAATCAAACACTGGAAAGTGTTTTCCAACTTATTTTCTATTACACTACCAAATATCAAAAAATAATTCATTTTTCTGAAATTTACTTTTAAAAAAAAACTACTTTCCAGCAAATAAACATGTATATTTCTCCTTTTTTTTCACACGACACTTTCCTTTTAAAAGCCCGAATCACACCGGAGTTCTTATCAAAATTATTGGGCCCATATATTCATAAACCAACCTTAAATTCAAGCCACAATCAGGGTGGGACCCGAGCCCATGCCGAATTGCCAACCATGAACCACCACCATCACCACCACCTATAAGGGCCCCTTCTTCTTCGTCTGATTGATGTGTTGCTTTGGAACATTCTCTTGCTTGGTGGGATTGTAGAAGTTGGGAAAAAGAAAGTGATTGGATGGCCCTTCAAGGCATCAACTTGCCTCTAGCATTTACAGTACAGGAAACTATTGGCAAAAAGTTTTCCAGGTGCCTTTCTCCTATTGTTTTCATGTTCTTCCATCTGAGCTCTGGAGATTTTTTTTTTCTTTTTTGCTTATCATCATGGAAACATTCGTACTAGTGAAATTTTTGTACTAGTACTTTCTATGATATTGGGATCATGAACAATCTCTATTCAAAACAACAATGACAATAAAGAACTGGGATCCTGATACATGTAACTCGCATTATTTCAACTACTAATTTAACCTGATCATTTGGGAAAATGTATACTGCGCAAAGAATTGTTTTACACATAGGTGTATATTGCAAAAGGTAAAACTTAAGTATATTTCTCTATTTTACAATCCCTTTTGTTGAAGCCATATATCACTTGAATTATATTTTTCTTTATGTGACTGATATTAGTGAGTTGTTTGTGTAGCCATTAAACTAGCCATAGGCATAACCTCTGGTTTAGCTACTGACATGTTATTGGTGTATCTATAGACATAGCTGTCGGCATTGTCACCATTGCATTGAGGTTTCGACAGCCATGAATTAAAAAAAAAAAAAACAGAAATGAATTGACTTTTTGTTCGCAGTTAATGATGATAGCCATGAATTTAAAAAAAGAAAAACAGAAATGAATTGATTTTTAATTCATTTCCCGCAGTTAATGATGAGGCTGGAAAAATCCCAGGAGAAAAAGTGAAAGCTCTTTCCATGAGCTGATAAAATTGGATTTAGAGGAATTGATGGGTAAGCGACACCTGCAAGAAATGTACTTTGAAGCTTAAATCAATATAGAATATAGTGTTTGTGAAAAATAAATATTTTCTTAGTTTAAATATTACTTAGATGTTATTTAAGTCTTGTATTAAATTTGTATTATATTAAACTTGAAATCTAAGAGAAATGAACATTAGAATGATAAGCTTTAGCTCTTTTGACCTTGATCAACATTAAACCTAGAAAGATGAAGCTCTGTTTATATAAATTTTTTTTAAAATAAATATCTTAAAATACATTTAGGATATTTATAAAAATATTTAAGGAGGTGTATGTATTATATAATTAAATCATTTGTGTACATGGTATAAAACATCATATAGATCCAATTAGACTCGGTCTAAAAATTAATATTATTGTGTAGTTACCATTTTATTTAATCATTCATCTTGTTCTATCTAGTTGCTTATGTGAAGGTTGGTGTTGGAATGCCAATGGACGGTATTAAACAAAACCCAGTTGTTTCTGACCTCATGTCTAAAATGGCATTTCATCAGAACAAAGTTGATGTCAAGGTAATGTCAAGCTTTTCCCCCGTTTCCCACCATTTCATATTTGTACATTTATGTCTCTGACTTGCAATATAAAAAAGTCTGAATGTGAGATACCTAAAGAACTTTCTCGAAATCGTGTTTGCTAAACTGATTCTTTAAGCCATGAACACTGTCATCCTCGCTTTTCCTGTCATGTTTGGTGACTGGTTTCTATGCTGTCCAGATGCATCACTAAGCACTATACTAAATTATTATTGTGTCAAATACTGGTCTTTTGATGGTTCCTCTTGTCTTATTGGAATTGAATTAGATCACCTCCGATGTGTCATTGTACAGTCGCCTCTCTAAATGCTCCATAAAATTGTGTTCGATTTCAAAATCCTACTGAAAGCTTTGTTACTGGTTTTTAAATGTCAAGTTTATCAGGGAACTGAAGACTTCTTTCTGAAATTAAGATGTTCCCCCTCCTTTTTCTTTCCAGAAGTGTGGGCATATGGGACACTAAATAAGAATGGATTAGATGGCCACTATGCATTTCAAATTCAAAACACAGAGTTCGGAAAATGGCCACGGTTTCCAGTTAAAGGCCTGGAGAAACGAATGGATAAAGCTTCTAAACAACTGGCAGAAAGTCGGAAGATAATCCCAGTGGAAAGCAACGGAAATGCACTGAACATATCCCGGTGGCTCTATTACAAATACCTTGGCAATCTGAATGAGCTGCCATTGGTCCATAGGACAATGTTACCAAATGAATGAAGTTTTTGCATCAAACTCATTCTGGTGCGCCATCTTGTCTTCTTAACTCTCAGAAGAGTATACAGTGCTAGTAAGTTATATTAATGATGGATGATCAAAGTCCAAGTAAGTGGAGCTTTTAAGTATAGGGCGGTGGATAAGTGGGAGAGCTTTTAGGGGAGAGAGTTTGGGTGTTTAGCTAGAGAGCAAAAGAGTTGGAAAAGTCCCACAATTAGTGAGAGGTTGGTATCTATAGTGAAATGAGGATGATTGTCGATCGCTGTGATCGAGCTATGTCACCCAAGTTTGGATGAGCTTAACGAAAGAAAATGGGTTCTTTTAGTCTAACATGTTTCAAATTGCTAGTGAATACTAAAAGTAGTGATTATATTTTACTGATGAATTTAAATATTTTGATAATTCTGTCTGTAAAAATAACATAATATGTCATTATACTTCTTAGTTTTGTTTTTGTTTTTTTACATTATAATTCTTTGAGTATAAATCGATGAAATATTTTCATCAGTATTTATCGATGGATACTGCGATGACATATTTAGTTTGAAAAATTCACCACAACCTATAGACAAAAATATTTTGTCTGTGTATCTATTTGTATTTGCTAATTTTCTGATAGTGACCTCTTACAAAAGCTTCTTAATCGATAAGGATATTCATGCAATCATGTTTAGTGAGAGATAAAGAAAATATATTTAGAAAAAATGACCTGGTATAAGCAACTTGAAAATAGATAAATTCAAGTTTACTAGCCTCATTCAACCTATGATCTAACTTGATGGTGAACACTCATGTAACAACAGATAATTTATTGTCATTTGTGCATCCATTCTATAATGGTTCGTCGAAGTCTTTTAAAAGATCAAAAAACTTGGTCGCGTTTGCATTAGGTTCTTCATCTACTATTGGACATTGACCGACATAACTTTGATTAATTTTCATCGCATCCATAACCATATTCCTATAAAGATTACTATTTTCATCTACAACTTCATGCATGTTGCTAGAACTAGAAGTTGATCCAACCATCCTTTCTATCATAGCCTCGTGTGGAACATATGGTTCTCCTTGTACAAATCAACACAAGTATCTCTCTATAAATCCTTTTTTTTTTTGTAGAAGATGCATCGTTACAAAATTTGGATCAAAAAACTTTTTATTTTTACACCTTTTATATGAACATCTAATACCGCCTTCACTAATATTTCTTGGATTGGATAGTGCATACTTAATAAAACCATGAACCCCATTACAAAAATTCATCTTACGCAACCTTTAGGGTGAATCTCAATACATTCATGAACGATCATCCATTACTCGTGTCAAACTTATATAGAATATTGATGATAACATATATTAATTAATTACGTAAACTAAATAAATAATAGAACATTGCTTTTACTCAAACTTATTTAAATTATTTTAATAGTACAATTAAGTCATTATCAGTTAACTACATAAATTCAAATTTCTATATATTTATCAAAAATTTCAACTCAACAATATAATTAACAAAATATAGAACAGATCCGTTAAATAAACCATTATTTATTTCATCCCAAAACACCTAATTCATAATTTCAAATTTAACCCTAACATGTACAGATCATATATTCATACAACAAATTTCTATAGAAAAAAGATATAAAACAAGTAAACATCCAAATAAAATACATATACTACAAAGATATACAATAAAAATTAACATTTTAAAATTAAGTTCAAATAAATAAATAGATAGTTTTGCTTACTTGAAGTGAGGAATCCTCAATAAAATTTGAATCATAATAGAAATGCTGACAAACTGAGTATTAGGGTGACTAAATTTATAGTGAGAGGTTAATTTGTGATAAAATTGAGGGGGTGTTGTTTGTTGCAAAGAAAAATAAATGAAGAAAAGGAAATGAGAGAGAGAAAGAGAGGAGGGTCGCTCATCGGGTCATAAATTAAATATTCGGATGGAATTGCTGATGAATTTAAATATGTTGGTAATTTTGTTTGTAAAAATGACATGCCATCATACTTCTTGTTTTTTTTCCACTATATTTCCCTAGGTATATACCGATGAAATATTTTCATCAGTGTTTATTGATGGATACTGCGAGGGCATATTTAGTCGGAAAAATTCACCATAACCTACTGAAAAAAATATTTATCTGTGTATCCATTTGTATTTACTAATGAAGCATTTTAATCGATAAGGGTATTTATGCAATCATGTTTAGTGACAGATAAATAAAATATATTGAGAAAAAAATTACTATTGACTTGAAAATAGATAAATTTGAGTTTACCTTGCACATCATTAATGGGATGATATTGCCATATACATAAATTGACTTATAGTAGACTTGATGTGAGTCCTTCTTCGCATGATGAACGTGCAGTAGAGAGTACAATAAAATCATCATAAGCCTCTCCAAAGCATATAAAATAAAACGATGAAACATGTAGGCTTTCAAACATCCATATCAAACGAGGACATCAAATGTAAGCTTTCAAATTAATAAAAAAAAAAAAAAATGGCACGTGTAAGTGCCCCCTTTCTAGCATCAATGGGGACCCCCATATATTCCCCCCTTAGATGCTTGCACGTTTTGCAAGTATATTGCCTTTGTAAAACATGATACAAGGGTAGACCTAGCCAAGGAGAGTACATCTAAGTTGATTATAATTTTTGTTTAAAAATTAAAAAAAATTCAATGGTAAAGAACCCAAGTTTTGATGGGATGATAGATTAATTTAAAATTTTAATTGAGTCAATTTTTTTTCTATTTTTTTTAGCCCGTACCTCTTCACAAGCCTAAATATCTAAGTTTCATAACTAGGCATGATATGCCTCTCACTTCTTGTGCGCACCACACTTGGTGCGCATCATTGCTAGTGTCTGCACCACTGCTGACTGTCCAAAAATTTTGCTAAGCATATATGGGAGCTTGCTAAGCGAGAAGGTAACTCCCGGGTAAGAATGTACATTTACAGGGAATTCAAGCTTGTCAATAGAGATGATCTCATCATCTAGGATATATTCACAAGATTAAAGCTTATGAAGGTCAGTCTCCAAGCTACTAGAGTCTTGGTTGTACATCCATTTTCACATGAACAAATCAATATGGACCATTACCAGAAAATTAATAAATACAAACAGAAATACTGACGAAATATTTTTGTCGGTAAATTACAATGAATTTTATCGATAGAAATATTTCTTCGGTATATAACGAGGAAACTACAGTAGGAAAAAAAAAGAAATTAAAACAAAGCCAAAAAGTAAGATGATGTGTCATTTATACCAACAAAATTACCGACAGAATTACATCTGTCGGTAACATCTATCGGTAAAATCGTTAGTAAATTGTTCACATCTCATTTCACAACAGACAAGCCTCTTTTTCTTCTTCTTCTTCTTTCCCTTGTGTAAAAAATATCAACATCCATTTCTTTCTCTTCTCTTTTCTTCTCTCCTCAACTCCTTCTCTTTTCCTCCATGATCAGGTATGTCTTCTTTTCTTTTCTCGGTTTTTTTAATTAACATACATTATGATTTTTTTTTCTCTTCTCAGCTTCACTCGCAACTACATTAAGGTAAGATTTTTCTTTTTTCTTTTTTTTGTGTTTTTCTTCATTATATTTTTTTATGTTCTTAATAATTGTGTGAATGTTGTTGTAGGAGTTTTTTTCATGTGAGATCAATTTTTAGTTGATTTATTTATAGGATTTTTAAATAGATTTTAATTATTTAATTATTTTTCTAGTTTTCTTAAATAGATTTAAAAAAATATATATTTTTAAATAATCACCTACAGAATTGCATACGGTATTTTTGTCGATTACATGACAAGCTTCCCAAAGGAAATATCGACCGAATAAAGCGGGTAAATTTTTTTTGTGGTGCACTTTTCCCGTAAGTAAATCCTTCGGTAAAAATATTTTTTTATTGACAACGGATTTACTGACAGACAAAACATTACCGATAAAAGATTCATCGATGCAACATTTTCATTTGTGATCCCGTCAGTAAATTAATTACCAACAAAATGATAGTACAAATACCGATAGAAAATCCCGTCGATAAATATAAGAATTCTGGTAGTGGAGGGACAACTCCGTAAGACTCATTGGCTTTTCCTTTATATTTTTTTATCAAATAATTATAGAGGAGGTGGGATCCCTTTTTTTACACTCAACTAACGATGATGATATTTAGCTTTTAATATTAAAAATGTCATGAGATGAATCCTTGGAGCTTGTGAAAGCTAAAACTTAGTCATGATAGAGCAGCTTAGCAAGATGAACAAGGCGTGTTAATAGACAACTAGCCCTCATAGAAAAAGAATGACTAGCCATTAAAAGCTTAACATGAACAACACATATATAGATTGGTCAATGGACATGGCATTGCTATATATATATATATATATATAAAAGAACAATTAAGCATAAAAAAACTCACAACACGGATAACACGCAACTCAGCATTACCATAAGGAAGAACAGTTGAAAAGGAGAATTTCCCACAGCCTAGCCAGGGTTCATCTTGGCAAGTTGGACTTGGTGTTGCTAACTTGCTATTATAAAAAAACAACTTTGAAAAGTTCATATGCTAGCCAGCACGCAGCTACGGCTGATGGATATGATATATATTGCCATAAAAAAAAAAAAAAAAAAAACAATTGATCATGAGAAGCTCAAGTCTTTACCAACACACAGCTTGGCCGGATGGACATGAAGTCGCCATTAATTATAAAGAACAGCTTGGTCAGTGTGCAGCTTGACCAGATCGCATATGGCATCGCCTTTGGAAAGACATAGTAAGCACGAGAAGACCACGATTTGGCCGGCATGCAACCTGTCCTCATGAAACCTGTCGTGATTATTCAATAAATATTTTAATCTAAAAGTTTAAATAGATAATTATTTAAGATATAATTTATATTATTTTTTAAGATAAAAGTTTTTTAGATTTGAAACTTGCATAGGTTCACGTTATCTTATATTTTAATTTTTTTTATTAAATAAATAAGGATGATGAGATTCGAATTCGTGACTACTTGATCATCAAGATTCTGATACCATATCAAAAAATTATCTTAATTTAAAAATTTAAGTTATTAAATAATATATCTAGAATATAATTTATATTATTTTATAAAAATAACATCTTCATCAGAAGAACAAATAAGCATGGAAAGCTCACAGCTTGGCCAACAGGTAGTTTAGCCATTTGGACATGCTGTTGTAATAAGAAAAAACAACTTAGCATGGAAATTAAGCTCACCGTTTGGCCCGCGCGTAGCTTGGACAGGTGGATATGGTGTTTCCCTAAATTAAAAAAATTGATCATGAGAAGATCACGGCCTGGCCAGCGCAAAGCTTGGCTTGATGGACATGGCATTGCCAATATAAAAGACTTCTAAACATGAAAAACTCACAGCTTTGCCACACCACATAGCTTGGCTCGATGGCCATCATATTAACATTAAAAAAACAATTAAGTGAGTGTATGGAAACACGGTTATACCCATGTTTTTAAAAAAGTTAATTTTTTTATTTTGTTAAAATTTAATATTTTTGTATGTTTTGGATCGTTTTAATGCGCTGATTTCAAAAATAATTTTTAAAAATAAAAAAATATATTATTTTAATACATTTCAAAGACGAAAAATATTTTAAAAAACAACCGTAACGATATTTCTAAACCAACCTTTACGGTGAGAAGCTCACCACCTTGTCAGCGTGCGCTTGATTCAATGGACATGGTATCACCAAAAAAAAAAAAAAACAACTAATTATAAAAAGATCACAACCTAGTGAGATGGACTTGGCATCACCATTAGTGGACGTCTATGGATTTTTAGATTTATCAAAAAACTTTGTCGGTATTAATATTCTCAATTTGTCAACATGAATTTTATCAATAGACTCACAAATAGAAATACCCCATTAGAAAAATTCTCGTCAATGATTTGTGGTCTGTCAGTAATAATTTTACCAATAAATTTACTGATAACAAAGACATAAAAAAAAAAATTACCTGCTTCATTTTATCGGTATTTTTATCAGTGAATATAACATATCACCGATAGAAAATCTGTATGTAAATCCATTAGTGACTTTTTTTTGTCTGTTAGTATTTTCCTCAGCGAAGTTGACATATAACTGACAAATAGACCGTCTGTAATTCTGTTGGTGATTAAATAATGGCAGTAGCACTTGCAGTAATTCTTTTTCAACCCTCTAGAATATACCAACAGACTAGGTTCGTCGGTAACCCCGTCAATAATAATTTAAAAATATTTTTTTAAAAAATTTATATTAAACAGAAGTAGAAAATAATTAAAATCAATTAAATTAATATATAAATCAAATATTTATTATAAATTTAAACATTTATAAGTTCAAATATAATTAATCTAGAATAGAGACATTGGAGGAGGAGGAGGAGATAGGTCTTTTTCGGGACCGTGAGGCATATATATTATCCATCTGTGATCTCATCTCTATTATTAATTGACGAAGTTTGGTCGTCTTAGCATTGAGTTGTTCATAATCAACAACATGGTGGGTCGTTCGAGCTTGAACTCGTTGGTCTAAAATCACCTCGAACTTTGGAGTTTGAGTGCTCAGAATCAATTGCGAGCATCCAACGATTAAAGTAATACGGGTCGTCCACAAGTCCTCGATCATAGTGTTAGAGAGACTAGACACATGATTTCTATCAGGTCCACCGGACGATCCTATTCCCAACCACAAATCCAGATCGAGATCTAGATGGGTCAAAAGATCATTCTAGTATCTCTCCTTCAATGTGTTATATGTATCCTGGAAAAAAAATTAGCAAATTAAAAAAAAATAACTTAAGAAAAAAATGGTTGAAAACCAATATACCATAAAGTGTTGAGCTAGACTATTCACGAGCTACTACACTTCTTTTTGGCAATCATCACTCCACACATGTATTTTCACAAAAAGTTTCATCAGGCTTGGCTTGTGTCCAAGAATCGTATCCCACAAGAGAAATTGTTGTTAGTTAAATATATGTATAAAGAACAATAAATAAAAAATGGATGTAATTTCCATTGGTTTTTACTGATTGATACAACAAGAGAAGATTATGTTGATAAATTCACTACAATTTACCAACAAAATTTTTTTGTCGATGTTTTCATTTGTGTTTGTTAATTTTTTAGTAGTGCTTATATAGTAATCAACATCCATGAAAAGCACATCATTTTTATTCTTTTCCATGTTCCCCCACTAGATAGTTGGTAGTAAAACAATCACCATATTGTCTGTTGGATATCTAGATAATGATTGTTATATATAGTTGATTGTCTAGCTTCCCCGTCAAAACCTAAGAGAATGATAAATTCCAAATCTTTGAGTTTTTAGTAGAGACTATGTAAAAAATGCATCGATAGTATTTATCTCTTTCACATAGGGTGCGGTGTGACTAGGAGCAACCTAGTGGACTTGTATGCTAAAGTCATATTCCCCCAACTTTGTTGGATCACGAGGAAAAACATGCATTTGGCCATAAAGGTGATTTTAGTGTTATGACAAATTGACAATGGGTTTTCTAAATGTACTCATTGTAAAAAAATAATCTTCTTATTTATTTGTCATGTTAGAATAACGATCTTAGGATGTCAATCATACCCTAAATATTTAACTATATAGTAAACATAGCAGGGCATAAGTAATAGGTTGAGGCAGGTTGGCTCTTAGAAGTAACTAGATTTGTGTCTCGTGTGATGTCGTGGGTTGAATTAAAAAAAAAATTTAACTAAATTTTTTTTATGATGTAATTACTTTTTTAAAAAAGTAAGAGAAATTCAATAATCATGTTAAATTTTAATTAATTGAATAATATGATAAAAAATAAGGTAACAATAACAATAACAATAAATAAATCAAAACAAAATATTGTCCTGGGCAAAGTTGAGCTAAGACATGAATCTCGTGACTTAGACATGAGATATGTCTAAATTAAATGTCTATTGTGTGTTCTATATCATGAGATCGGGATAATTCGATAGAAAAAAAAAGTAACGATAAATAAAAATAAAATTGAAAAAATTAAGAGACAAAAGTAGATCAAGATTGTAACACCCCTCCTCACTAGCAAGATATTGTCCGCTTTGGGCCTCCCAATCCACCCAAATCCAGGGCTTGCACCCAGGTCCCCCTCACGGTTTTGTTCTTGGCAGCCACGCATGACCCTAAAACGTGTCTTTCAGAGTAGCACAACACACTCACCCTGTCCGATACTGTCCTTTCTAGGCCTCCCAGTCCACCCATTCCCGGGCTTCCACCCAGGTCCCCCTCAGGGTTTTAAACGTGTCTTACTAGTCAAGGTGAGCATGCACTTATAAGACCTTGGCTCTGGACGCTCGCTTCCGATGTGGGATCTCACAATCCCCCCACCTTAAGACGAGCCATCCTCGACTCTGATACCAAATGTAACACCCCACCTCACTAGCAAGATATTGTCCACTTTGGGCCTCCCAGTCCACCCAAATCCAGGGCTTCCACCCAGGTCCCCCTCATGATTTTGTTCTTGGCAGCCACGCATGACCCCAAAACGCGTCTTTCAGAGTAGCGCAACACACTCACCCTGTCCGATACTGTCCCCTCTAGGCCTCCCAGTCCACCCATTCCCGGGCTTCCACCCAGGCCCCCCTTAGGGTTTTAAACGCGTCTTACTAGTCAAGGTGAGCATGCACTTGTAAGGCCCTAGCTCTGGACGCTCGCTTCCGATGTGGGATCTCACAAAGATATTTAATATTGCAAAACAAATCATTTACCTTGTTGTGTTTAATGAGTTTCTTTATTAAAATCAACTTGTAATAAAAATTGACACACATAAAAAATTAAATAATATCATTTCATATTAAAAAAATAATAAATTTAGATTAACCTAATGACCCATTGGTTAACCCCATAATTTAGTGACCAGACTATTTTCCAAGTCTCATAACTTTAGTTTAGAGTCACAGGGAGCTAATCAGTCTCTAGCTGCCTTGATAAAAAGGGTGGGAAATAACCATACATTTATGGGGGTGAGGAACAATCCTTACTAGCCCATGGATCATCATGGGATGGAGATGATCGAGAATGAGCTCGTGACCATATATGCATGAGAAACTGGATACCTTTGACATTTTACAATGTGCACTCTTTAAAAGTTTTAGACTTCATACTAAAGGCAAATTGATGTAATCCAAACTACATTAATGGATTTAGGTATGTGTTAATTGTGCTTATTATATGGTCAAGAGCTAAGAACGTTAAAGAAACATTCAATGAGTTAATTCAAAATATTTAGACATTATTTACTACAAAACTTGTAAATTCAACTTATTTTTCGACTTACATATGAATTGGGTTTATTTTTTAATGCATAAATTTACGCTAATAAGCATAATTTTCAATCCAACAGTTGAATCGAGCTAAAATTTGACCAAACATTTCTAGAGATCTTGTTTATATTAGGTTAAAATTCTAGGTTAGTCGAACATCGATAAGGCTTGCAATAAGATTCAGAAGCTATTGTGCGGGAATTGTATTAGTTTTCTAATTGATTTAGGATTTTTTTTCTATTTTATTTTTTCTATTTTATTATTTTTCTAGCATTATTTAAGAAGTTTTTACATATTATAAACAGAATTATTTAGCTTGTATTTAGGTTTTAAAAATTAATGAGAGATGGATTGATTAGAAATAAAACTTGTGTGAGAGAGTTTTCTCTTACTCATGGTTTCTTATAGAACTACTCTAGCAAATCAAAGAATTAACCAAGTTTTGTAGTATCTTCTATACTTCTCGTATGGATCTTTATTATAGGTGTTGGGTCGGAGTTTGGTTTTTATAGTTTTGGTCTCTCGGTACAAGTTATTATTGTGTCAAACTTAATTTTAAATGTAGTCCTAACTTTATTGGGAAGGATTAATTTCACAATGGGTTTCTAGATATTTATATCCATAAGATTTACATCACAAATTCTTCAATTCTTTGGTTAAAATAACTTGTGTTAGATTGTTTATTCAAAACTTGAACAGGAAATCACATATATGCAGTTCAAATAGAAATATGTATTTGCAATTTTATTCAAATTGAACCAACTTTTATTCATTAAATATACCAGTTTGTGAGCATTTAGTTACCTTTAGGCGGCATGTGTACTTCTTAAAAGCTCCATAGCTGACTTTCTTTTGTATTTACGGCTTCATTATGATTTTCTGGTAGTCCGAGATGTGTTTTTATTAGAGCCATGGTGTGTTCTCGACATCTCTTTTTTTTTTTTTCATTTTACTTTTTTATTTTCTCTCTCCTGCTTTAATTATTATGTCATCCTATTCTTTTTCTTTTTTTCTCGTGTGGTCCCTTAAGTTTTATTTTTAGTTAATTTTATTTTCATTATTTTTATTTAAGTTGAGCAAAAAATAAATATCTTTCTGGGCAAAAATTAACTACGTTTTTAGCATTCTCATTTAAAAGTAAATATTAGCTATAGTTTAAAAAAAAAAACATTTGTGCAAAAACAACATATGAAATGATTATAATAATAAAACTAAAATTAACTATATAGAAAAATTAAGGGACTAAATGAAGAAATCAGCTATCTCTGCCCAACTAGTTAAATTGTGTTAGTTTGGGAATTATTCCTTCAGTTGTTCTAGTTTGAAAAATATTTTCATTTACTGTGTTAGTTTGGAAAAAAGAAAAAAAACAAACTCCACAAATTTGGCTGCCGCTGTGGCTTCAGCTTGTGCAGCTGCTAAAGCTGCCTATTTAGATAAAAAGAAAAAAGGTTTGGAGCTTATTGGCTTTTTGACTTCTTATTTCATTAATAGTCAATGAATTTTTGCATAAAATCCTAAAAGAAAATCGTTATATAATATATAATGTGCGTTTTTTTAAAGAATTTTAACATGAAGGAACTTTCCATAATAGTTTTAATTATTATTTAAAAAATGTACTTTTAATTAAACAACTTCACTTTTTTTCAGTTTTCTTAAAAGCTTCGTCACTTATAGTTTTTAGACCCGGTCTAATTGCCGACCCGATTCAAGGTCCGGGTTCTGGATTTTGACTAGATTACTGGGTTCTGACCGGGTTAATTTTTTTTTTTAAATCAAAACGACGTCGTTTAGTAAAAAAAGTCAACGGGTTGCAATCGCGTTTTTGACCGGGTCTTGCCGGGTCAACCCGCCGAGTCAGCCGGGTCATACCGGGTTTTACCATTCCCTGTTTTTTCTTCAACTCAGCCTGATTCCAGTTCCGGATCGACCAGATCCCGGATCGACTCACTAGACCGGATTTCAAATCTATATCACCACTTCAAAAAGCAAATACCATAATAAAAAGAAAGCATGGACCAAGGCGATATCGTTAGTCTCTAAAAAAAGAAAAGAAAAGGGAAAAAGAGGCTGGACAACCGCGGTTGACTTTCCTCATGGAGCGGGCGAATAACTGCACCTTTGGGAGAATGCATTCTGTCTTTCCTTTCCTTGGGCATTAAGAAAACAAGGCAACAAATGCTTAAAAAATAAACTACATACGACTCATGTTAGCAATAGTGTAATGTATTCACCGTGCAAATTGTTTTGTCTACTCACGGTTTTTTTTTTTTTAATCTCAATTCTTTCTTCTTTTTTTTACTCTTTTCGGACTAAATTGAAGGACAATTTAAATAAAATTATTAAGGAATGACAATTAAAATCAAAGATAAAGAATGAAAAAAAATAAAAAAAAAATAGATAGTGATTCCAAAGTTTATGAAAAAGTGAAGGTGTTAATTATTTAGCAAAACAAAAATAAAAATCTTATTAAAAACTAATGGATTCCATGATTTAAGTTGCAGGTTTCACGAGTTGAGTCACAAAGTCTATGTCAATATAATATATTGTTTGTTTTATATACACACACACACGTGTTTGCTTCTATATGATTAGTTTGTTGTGATTTTGTTTTTACAAGATCATTACAATCTCATCATCTAGGTCGCAGTAGAGCACAAATATATGATTCTTTTTGTACTTTATTATATGTATACATCAATTTTTTTTATTCATAGTTATATATTTTTTCTCGATGTCTAAATCTTTGTTAGTAGCACCTACACGTTTTTATTTTGCATTAGAAAAAAAATTATTTGATCCGAGTTTAATAGACATGTTAATATTTTTTTGTATTTATTATCACATATAGTTCTTAATTTATTTAATTAAATGCACATTTAGATTTTTTTAATTTATACTTATAATATTTTATTTGTCAAAAAACAAGTCAAGAAACCTATATATTCATTTAAAAATAATATTCAGCTTGCAGCAAATCACGAGTCAAAAAGCTATTAAATATACTATTTGTTATCCTTCAATATTTTAAATATATGTTTTTTATTTTATGATAAAAAACATTTTAAAATTAATTTATACATTTTTATATATATAATTTTAACAATGCATGTACAGGAAAGAATTATATTGGGTAGGTGTGGGTAGGTGTGCGTGCTCCATTGGAGGTGTACGCGTAGGGATATATAGGCCGCGCAGCATCTATGAGCCAACGCATGGTGTTTGGTTACTTAAGAAGATCCTTCCTAGCGTCCCAGATGTTCAAGGTCAAAAATCGCCAAGTTTCTCGATGCTTCCAGAAGCACAAGCTCGTTTCTGCATTTACTCCAGTGCCCCTGAATTCTCTACATGGTTGTTATTAGTATAAACTATAATCGGGAGCAAATGAAAGGGTAGTTTCGTCCAAAAAAAAGATTGTCACCGCAAACGTATGAAAATTTAAAAGACTGGTGCAAATTCTAATCCCCACGCTACCATGTTGGACCGCGTCAGGAATAGTATATATATAATAAGCAGCAGCACACCAGGTCATAAACAAGAAACCTGCTACTCCCTCCTTTCTGATTAGCCTTCCTTTGACAGATTCCAGTAATATTTCTTTGACGAGTCTCTTTCTCTTCCATCTCTTCTCATTCTTTGTTGGAAAGAAATCAAGATCATGTCTGGAAATAGTTCTCATGAGACTTCATGGGCTGATCAATGGGACTACAACCCAGATCCTGCCGTGTATGATCATAGCAAGGACAGCAGCAGCGATTCGACAGCCAAATACAAGCAGAAGGTTGGAGAAGGACTTGGAAAGACGAAACAGGTTGCTTCAACTGGGATCAAGAAGGTGAAAGGAGGAACCTCTGTTGGCTTCAGATGGATTAAAGACAAGTATCAGAAGACTACCCAGAAACATTAGTGATCCTCTGATCACATGCATGCACCTCTTATTTTTTACATAGGCTCTCTGTGCTCTGTACTGTCTGTTGTTTTGACTGCTACTGATCAGTACTGCCTTGTTTTCATTAATCATGCTTCTTCTTTTCCGTTCTTTCCTTCTCTTTCCATTCTTTTGTTCATATATATAAAACACCGCAGGCATCCATCCATATTTTTTATGTGAAATATCATGTTTTATACATATTATTTTCTTCTTTTTTTATTGATTCTTGAATCAGATTTATTTTCATGCGGTAATATTTGGATGGTTGATTTTTCTTTCCTTTTTTTTATTAGTTTTTAGTATCTCTTCTTCTCTTTATCGTTCCAATGAGGGATTGATGATATGGATTATCACGGGATTTAGGTTGATCATAATTAAAATTCACGATTTATTAGCCCCTTTAAAGAGTTCATTAATAAAAACCATTGACTCCCAAAAGCATGGTGGAAACTTCAGGGCTGGCCATGTTGCGAGGTCTGGTTTATTAGGTGAACGTGATCGCAAGCTCAATCAATATTCTTCTTTAGGTGGATTTTATTTATTAAAAAAAAAGAAATTGTTGAAGGGAATTAATTTGCTGTACAAATTAAGAATCGGATAGCATCACGAGATTGATCCGCAAGTTGGATATCTCGCCGAACCAAAATTGTATTCCTTTTTTTATTACCATCAAATTCTTTTACTTTGGACCTACATATGTAATAGTATATTATTTTAATTACATCCTATTCTTTTAATTTGAAACAATTTAGGGCAAATTCTAAGGTGTTAGTATGTTTAAGAAGGTTTACTCTTTTTTTTAGTTTAAATTTTGAAAAATTATTAATTTTTCTACATGTTGTTTTGAATCAATTCTAACTTTACTATAATTGAATTCAGTGTTTAATTTGAATTCAATTGATAAATAAATTAAATATATTTGGAGGAGATAAAATTCAATTTATTTTGTTTTATATATTACATTCATCACCTTCATCCTATATGAGTATTTTAGAAAAGCTAATTTTAACATTAATTTATCATTTTTAATGTAGTAAATTAGAGTGGTTGGCCTTTGGTTTATTTTTGTACTATTTTTAGAGATTGAGTTCCATTTAGAATTTAATTCTTGATATTCAAAATAGTTTCAAATATGAGATTTCATTAAAATATTTGAATTAAAATAATTCAAAGAGTTCCAAATATACTTTAAATATATCAGGTTAATGTCAAGGGTGTATTTTTAAGAACGAACGTTGAAAGCTAATTTGAAATAATATTCTTTTTATCAAACCAAAAAAAAATAAAACATTGAGAGCAATATTAACTCCTAATAGTAACATACATTTTATGTACATAAAAAGATTTAGTAATAGTTTTCATCAATAGATGAATGTGCAACAAAAATTATGAAATACAAATAACAACAATAATGAAATAAATTGTCCATGACACTATACTTATTCTGTTGAGAAGTCCATGAAATGTTATTCTAAACTAGAAATCACAATTGTTTAATTTATTCAGCATGCATGTACTTTTATGTAATCAAGTTTTTTTTTTGGTCGCCAGCCCCAGTATACGGGTTGCCCCGACTAATCTGGGTGGTCGCCCGGTCGCATGCCTGGCAGTGCAGGTGAGGCTACCAATGGGTGTTGCTTGCATACATGGGGACTCGAAACCGAGACCTCGCTTAAGCGGAACAAGCTGCTTACCACTTGAACCAACTCCCATGGGTTTATGTAATCAAGTTAATCTTATAATAGAGATCAAAATAGAATTTTAACATGCATTCATATAATGAAATATGTAATAGAAATCAAAATATAAACCGCATACTAATTATATAAAACCATTATTAAACTTGAAATGAAGTTCATAAGTAAAGTAAAACACTTAAAATTAGATTCAAATGAAAATTGTTGTCATAAAGATTAAATTATTTACCCTTTAAACTTTATTGCTTGTCTTTTAATGCAACTTTAATAACACTATTTATAAGCATTTTAAAACTCTAAAAAAATTACCATGATTAGTTGCACTATTTGTCAAGGTCCACAAACCAAAGAAAAGAAACTCACAATCTCTTTATAAAGGACTAGAATGAATTCCCACCATTTTGCCTTTATTACTTGCCATGAAAAGGAAAAAAAATTATGATAATTTCTTACCTTAAAAACCAGATATTTTTTTCCTTTGAAAATAAATTTTTCAAAAGTAAGAAGACTATTCAAACTCTTTATCCATGGCTAGATGTATAAATAGGCAAGCAAAAAATAATTCCTTATAGGCCAAAGAATTAATTTATAATAAACCCAAATCCAAGTCCAAAATATGTTAGCAAAACACAAACTCAAATTCAAGCAACCCATGCTTGGCCTGGGTCGAGTACACAGAGATAGGTTAGATCCATATTATGTTGTTTAAACTCATTTATAATCCTTCAACTTCCCACTATACAAACAATAAGACAATCTTAATTTTTTTTCTATGAGGTATGGAGGGTTTTGGATTTTATAAAAACATGTCAATCAATAATTTTTTAAAATTAATTTCTCATTCACTCAAAATTTATTTTAATATGTTAATGTTTCATGTCAATAAACTTTTGTTGGATCATGACCAGCGTAAATGAACTTTTATTCCAACAAAGTTTTAATCCTAAAAGTAAATGGAACTCACTTTAAATTTAGCTTCAATTTCCTAACATAAAATTCAAAGATAGAGCTAAACTATCATCAATTATTTATAGAAATTAAAAGATAAACATAAAACTAAAAGTTAATGAAAACCACATAAAATGACAGAAAAAATTCACAAATTATCGCAGTGCCATAATTTGAAAGTAGCAAAACCACATAAAATTAATTTTAAAACATTTCAAAATTTAAAATGGAAACTAGTTAGGCTATTTCAAAGAGAAATCACAAGATCAACTCCATAGGAATTGCCCTCAATTATAACTTGGTTCTTTTATTAATTTCATATTTTTTTCTAATTTATTTTATTTTTTATTTCTTTGAGAAATAGTAAAAAGAAAGGAGAACTAGATACAAGAGTGAAAATTTTCAGGGAGGAACAAGATATGTTTTTTTTGGAATAAAATGCTACTACATTGAGGATGGTCAGTGTTGATTAAAAGCCTTGATGACTGTGTTTCATCGTGGGGTCGAATTATTTTTTTATATAAAAAATAATATTTATTTATTGAAATAGGATAAAAAAAGACATAAAAACGTTCATAATAAACTTATAACCATGCTAATTAGGGTTGAGTCAACCTTGGATATCCTGCCAAACCCGCAAACTAGGTAATATGATTAGAATAACCCAATAAAAAACTAAAGAGAACTATAAAGCCCTATTTTTTATATAAAAAAACCATGCGAACTTTTCAAACTCATGACCCGAGTCACTAGACGCGAAGCACCCAATCTAAAAAAACCATGAAGTCCGATTCTCAATCAATTATATATTAAAGAATAAAATTGAAAAGAAATTTTAATTATTAAAAGGATTTTTAAAAAATTATCAATTAAAAAAATAAGGATCAAAATTAAATACAAAATAAATTTTATATTTAATTGAAGGGTGAAATTGAAAAAAAATCTATAAAGTAAAAGGATAAAAAAATAAAAAGAATAATGATCAAAATTGACATAAGAAATAAAAACAATGTTGTAATTAAAGGGTGAAATTGAAAATAATAATAACTTTTATAAAAGGCCAAGAAAAAATTAGAAATCAAAACATTGAGGACCAAATTGAAAACCACAATACCATCAATGTAAATTGAATGATTAAATTAAAAACCACTAAAACTTTTACAAAAGGTTCTAAGAAAAAAAATGAAATTCAAAGAACGAGGACCACATTAGAGAATATAATATTTGGTAAATTAGGATTGAATGATAAAATTAAAAACAAATAAAACTTCTACAAATGGGCCATGATAAAAAATAAAAAATAAAAAAAAGGACAAAAGTTGAAATATTAACAATTAAGAGAGCCCATCTGTAATTTTTGGGGAAGGAGAGAGAAAAAAAGGAGGGGAAAAAAAGGGTCCACCAACGATAAACCAGACCACCACTAACAAAAAAAGGACATAACAACACTTCCAACAATATAGTGGAAGGTTATTATTTTTATGCTAGAAGGCGTCTCCTAAAAGGAGCAGACACCTCTCATTTTCCCGCATGTGTGCCACATGTGTGCCCACCTTTTTGGTTTTTTTTTATTTAGTCAAATACAAAATTGTCCCTAAGCTGAATTTATAATTACAAAAAAACCATTGTGAAAAAAAAAATGCCCCCTAACCCCAAGCTTAATCTTTTTTACTTTAAAGGTAGTGTCGTCATTATAATGTGCAATTTAATTATTTATTTTTTTATTTGAGAAAATACCAAGTTGTCCCTCAGCTTAAATTATAATAATAAAAAAACTATTATGAAAATACAAAAATATTCATTGACGTTAAGTTGAAATTTTTTGCTTTTAAAGGTATTCTAGTTGTTTCACTATATAATCAAGATGAAAAAGTACTTATTTTTCTCTGCTCTATTTAAAAATGATAAATGAGCCATGTGAAAAGACTTCAATGCCCTTGAAAGTAACGTTAAGTTTTTTGGGTGGAGTGACAAAAACGTTATTACATTGTTCTAGTGAACAATGTTTTTGAGTGTTCATCTACAATGATTTTCTAAGGTGTTTTAGGTTCTTTTAATTATAATTATACATTATATTAGAATTAAAAGTTACAATTATATTATAAGATAAATTGAAATAAAACCTTTTTTTACTGATTATTTCATTATGGCACTAGACTTAGCATCATTCTAGATATGACCAGTGCTCCTCTTCTTCTTTTTTATTCATTCTTGCAAAATTTACTCAGTTTTTTCCCTTATTGTTTTTTTCATTTTTGTCATCTTAATTTATATTTGCAAGATTTTAACACAATTATTTTTCTCATTTCATGTGCAATATTGTGTTCACGATGTAAAAAATACAACAATATTGGATTTCTCTTCAATTTTGCAACATAGGATTTGATTTATCAATTTTAGAAATTGAAACAACAAGGATCAACATTGACACATCCAAACAAATGCAACCCTTTTTTCACTTTGGTAGAGAAAATTACAATTTGGTCTCTATAGTTTAACGTTTTTCCTTTTTGATCCCTCTTTTTTTTTTAAGTTTCATGGTTTAATATTAAACTTTATTTGTTTTACATTTCATTCTCTGAAAACACAATTATTTTTCTCATTTCATGTGCAATATTGTGTTCACGATGTAAAAACTACAACAATATTGGATTTCTCTTCGATTTTGCAACATAGGATTTGATTTATCAATTTTAGAAATTGAAACAACAAGGATCAACATTGACACATCCAAACAAATGCAAACCATTTTTCACTTTGGTATAGAAAATTACAATTTGGTCTCTATAGTTTAACAATTTTCCTTTTTGATCCCTCTTTTTTTTTTAAGTTTCATGGTTTAATCTTAAACTTTATTTGTTTTACATTTCATTCTCTGAACTTCGAGAGAAGAGAGATAGATATCGAAAAATGAGGAGGAAAGAAAAAGTTGTTAGTCAGTCACATATCAGACACTAAAAAAGTCGATCTTGTTGTCATTTAGTTCCTCTTAATGAGAGGGAATTTCATTAAAGTATTTTTTAACCTCTATCTCATTGGAAAACACATATTAAAGTTAGGAAATAATTTATTTTTTTCAATTTGATTTGTTTTGTTTTGACCAATTTTAAGGGTTTTTTAGGATTATAAATTGGTTTATTATGATTTTTAGGGTTTTGTTAGGTTTTTAAGGTAAAAGTATATTGAGAATAGATTTTTAGATAAATAAAAAAAAAACCTTGCATTGACTTTTCAGCCACCTTTTTGGCAATCAAAAACGTGGATGATGTGTCCTCCTCCCTTAAACATTAAAAAAAATAAAAAAGGCTACTATCCTTTTCTATGTTTTTTTTCCAAATTTCATTAATATTTTTTTATTGATATGCACTATAAATAAAATACTTAACATGATATTTAAATTATTGTTCAAATTTGGCATAATTCTTATACAAAGTTATAAGTTTTGATGATAATGTTAACAATTCTTCTTCTTATTATTATTATTATTATTACACACCTAATATGAAGTAAAATTAAAAGTTTATTCTTGAATATTCAATGAAAATGAATTTTCTATTTATGTTATTTTTCAATATATTTTTTACATTATTTTTTCAAATTAATTAAGTTCCTTTTCCTTCAATTACATACAAAATATTAAAATATTTTTTTAATTTTTTTAATTAAAACTTATTTTTGAAATCATGATAGTTTTTTTTAATCTAAAAAACAATGTTTTTGATTAAAAAACATTTTTTCATCAAAACAATAAAGAAATGTACTAATAAGGTAATGTAATCTAGATTAAAGAGGTATGTTTTCATATTTGAAATGATTGAAAATTTTAACAAAGTTTTATTTTAATTGTTTCTCGCCTTCTATTAAAAAAAACCTTTTACTAATATAAATTCATGTAGTTGTTTTTAAGAAGATTAGGGCTTTTTGTGATGATATCATAGATTATTTTATGCATAATTATATGTTAGCATGATATGTAGAATTCTTAAAATAAATTGTTGCTTAACATTGAATGACAATAAAATACCTATTTTTTAGTTTTTTATTCTAAATATTTCTCAAATTTTTTGTTCAACCCTTTTGTTTTCCATGGAAGTGCATAAAAATGATCAATTCTTAAATTTTAAATTTTTCATGATCGTAATAAGTTTGTGATTAAAACACAATGTTCTCATAAAAATAAAAAGAAATATGTTAATGGAAAAATTAGGTTTTTGATTAGAAATACTTTTTTTTTCTTTTTAGTTCAAATCGTTATAGTTTTACCAAACTTTTTTTCATATAGTTATTGCTTTTCATTCAATGAACTATCTTGCCAAATAAATAAATAAAACCTTTTTGTTATAAAAAAAATATCATTTTAATGAAACCTTTTTGTAAAAAAAGCAAATTAGGTTTCGACTAGTCAATCAAGTTGTTAATGCACATGCCAACTCAACTAGGTCACATCGGATTAATCTTTACATGCTTTAATTTGAAACTTAGCCCAAGTTAGATACTGAGTTCACTAGCCACCATGTTGACCCATTAGATTGAGATGAATTCAACAATATTGTTAAAAAGTTACTTGTGGCATCATGTGGGGCAACTACATATATGATAATCTTTTTTTATAGAAGAAAATGAAAATGTAGCTAGGTTATCTCACATTTTTTGACATAGAAATTCTGTATACATTATTTCTAAATAAGCATTTCTTTACTAACAAAATCTTCATTTCTTCTTCTTCTTGGGTTTATAATTTATCATTTTCATATTCCCTTAGGCTATAAACATGTTAGATTTTATTATTATTAATCACATTGCTAAAGTTTATTTAGAAATTATTTAATTTAATCATATTTCTTATTAGGGTTTACAACTACTCCCTTACTTGACCTAAAGTTTAAGATGTGTATTTTTAAAAAGTGATACATGACAATATAAATATAAATAGGAATGTATGCTAAAGTTGTAAGGGGAAAAAAAACATAACAAATAAAATAGCAATTGAAAAACAAATAACAAAGCTTAGTCTTAAAAAATTCTCTAGTGAAGTCGTCACTATATCGCTACCCGACATCACAACAACTATATAAAAAAAGAAAAAAATAGATATCTGACATCATGTTCTTCAAAGGAAAAAAGTCTTGTTTAAGGAGTAGTTACCATGAATTGTGGTGTATGGAGGAGACTCTCTTACGGCCTGGAGTGCACATGAGAGTGGATCGTGTAGTTCTCTCCTACCTCCTTACATCAAGATTAGTTGTGGCCTACCACGCTTCTTTAAGTGATAGACTCAACTGCCTAAAAATACATTCTTTCTTATATTCTCTCATGGTCTCTCCATTGATATTTTTATTGTCGCTATCATTGCTACTGTTATTGATGAGGCTGGTCAACAGTGTGGGTTTTCTAAGAAAAATAGTGACCAGTGTTAACTAGTGATGCAAAGGGCAAGGATGTCTCAGTCGTTGGAGGATAATGGATGGGAGGAGGTTGTTTCATAAGAAGGGAGAGACCGATGATCGATGGTTTTCTTGTTAGAGGAAAGGTCAGTGGTGGTCGTTAGTCTAATGGCTGGAGAAATGTTGAATCAATCACGATTATGTTAGGATGATAAAAAAAAATCAATGTGAGAGGAATAACCAGTTGCAGGAGGCTGACTGTCGTAGGCAAGGTGACAAAATTGGTACTGGTTTGTGGTGCTACTGAGAGAGACATCATGGGTGATACAAATGGATAGCCACTAGGGAGGAAACCGATAAGTCACTAGAAAGATGAAAGGTCACCAGTGGGAGCTGAGAAGTCGGGTAGTTAAGATAAGAGATGAATTATCCGCTGCTTTTTGGTTTTTGAATATTAAAGATGAAGGGTTGGTCTTTTTTTTGGTTTTTTTAGTATGCCTTTTAAGTGTTTGTATGCTTAGTGTTAGAGAGAAAGATGAGGGCTATGTTTTATTTTTAGTGTGTATTTTTAGAAGAATGTAATAAGAGAGAGGTTATAATGTTTTTTTTTTCCTCTTAAAATGATGGACTCTCTTTTCTCTTACAAGATTCCTTTAGTATTTACTAGATTGATAACCCGTTATTCGCTTGAGCTGAGCTAATTTCTTTGTAGCGGGAATAAATGATGCTAAAGCGCTATCATTGTATTTTTAAAGAGCAAAAAAAAAATCAATGACTTGACATAATATAAAGAGAAATAAAAAAATGATTGTCAAGCTCCAAGAATCAAACTGTAGAATGATTAAATCGGGAAAAAAAATCAATGAAAAAACTATTAAAAAACAAAGCACCAGTAAAACCAAATGAGGTCGTCAAAACTCACAAGTAGTATCATGTCAAATCTTAAATATAAAAAAATATTGAATTGAAGGGAAAAATCAAATTCACAAAAGAATCCAAAACATAAAAAAACAAAGAACATCAGTTTTTAAAGAACTCAATGATGATGGATGAAATTTAAAAAAAAATAAAAAATGATTGAATCGAACTTTGTTCAACCTTTAAAATTTATGACATGGATCATGAGACTGAATCACAACGTAAAAGGCAAACCCAAAAAAATAACAATGTAAAATTCTATACCAATCAAAATAATTAGGGATAAACTTGAAAAAAATAAATTAAAAAAGTGATTTAAAAATGTAGATTTGAAAAGAAAAAGAACCAAATTTGAGATAAAAAGAAAATAAAACCAAATCATAAGGGATGAAATTGAAAAACGAATTCAATTAAGAAAATGATAAGAACAACTAAAAATAACAATCAAAAGAATAAGGATCATATTTGATATAAAAAAAATATTAAGGGATGAAATCCAAAGACAAATTAATTCAATAATGGATTCAAAACCAAAAACATAATAATTAAAACAATGAGTGTCAAATCTAGTATAAAAACAAAGTATAAAAAGATGTAATAGAAAAAACAATTAACTTAATAAATGATACAAGACCAAATACATTACAATTAAAAGAATGAGGACCAAACCTAAAATGACCTTGCATCCATAATAAAGAGAGTTTATTTTTTAGGGACATTTAAGTACAATACATGCACAAAAAATAGAAAAAACCTGAAAAGCTCATGAACGAAAATGAGTTTTTTTCAAGGATTATTTGGTAATTATACTGTAGAAAAAAACATGAAATTACTAATTAATACCCTTCTTTAACATAATTACCAATAAGCCCCATGAAAAAGACTCTTAGGCCCCGTTTGTTTGCTGGAAAGTAGTTTTCTTTTGGAAAGTGAATTCCGGAAAAGTAAATTATTTTCCGATGTTTGGTAGTGTAATGGAAAATAAGTTGGAAAACACTTTTCAGTGTTTGGTTATGTCATGGAAAATAAGCTGGAAAATAACTTATTAATGTTTTATTTTCTCAAGTTTATTAAAATAATGAAGAACAAATCTTACAAATTAAAAAGTTGAATGAGGATGAAATTGAAAAAAAATATAATTTCATAAATTATCTCAAATAAAATAAATAATAATCAAAATAATAGAAATCAAATCTAAAAAATAAAATAAAAATAAAAGATGAAGGAAGTAAAATAATAATAATTAACATTTCATAAATTAATTCACATAAAATAAGTAACAATCAAAAGAATGAGGACCAAATTTGATAGGTAAAAAATTTCAATAAGAAAATGATAAAGGAAAAGCAAATAACAATTATAAAAATGAGGACCAAAGTTAATATAAAAATTAAATTTTAAGAGATGAAATTGAAAAATAAATATTCAAAACAAATATATATATATATATATATATATATATATATATATATATATAGCAATATAAAGTTTGAGGACCAAAGTTAATATAAAAATTAAATTTTAAGAGATGAAATTGAAAAATAAATATTCAAAACAAATATATATATATATATATATATATATATATATATATATATATAGCAATATAAAGTTTGAGGACCAAATTTGATATAATCAACAAATAATATGACGTTTCTAAATTTTTCACAACTTCCGGAAAGTGTTTTCCGCCCAAATTTTCCAAGAAAACACTTTCCTGGAAACCAAGCCAAATTTTCCTTTGATTGGAAAGTGTTTTCCGTTGACCAACTTTCCTAATGGCAAACAAACACATGAAAGTTTGGAAAGTGGTTTTCCGGAAACCACTTTCCGAAAAACAAACATGGTCATTTTTCACAACTTCCGGAAAGTGTTTTCCGCCAAAAATAAAAGAAAAATACTTTCCTAGAAACCAAGCTAAATTTTTCTTTGACTGAAAAGTATTTTCCATTGACCAACTTTTCTAATAGCAAATAAACACATGAAAGTTTAGAAAATGATTTTTCGGAAACCAGTTTCCGCGAAACAAACACAGCCTTATACTCCTATCTTATACTTCTAAAACCAAGTTTCCTATCAAGGAAAAAATTTCACTGTGGATTCATATAGTGAAAGGTTGGCTTCTTTTAGTTTATAGTTAATAGACCAATATTTTTATTTTTTCCTTCAATTACTTGGTTTCCAAGCAACTTGATTTCACTTTGATATTTTATATTTTTTTATGTGCTTTTGTTTTTTTTTTTCATTTTACTCTAATTTTTTCTTATATTTTGATTTTTTTATTAAAAAAGAACATCAATATCAATTATATGAGAAAAATAATTGAAGATCTTGGAATGAACATCTCGAAAATGACACGAATGTATAAAATATATATATATTTTTTTAGATTTTTGGAAAAAATATTTCAAAACAAAATTAAAATTAAATTATGACAATTTTTATAATCAATGAAGGTGGTGGAGAATGAACACTGTAAGAGGACCGTAGGTACTGTCTTAAAAAAAAAAGAAAAAAAGAAGAAGGCACGTGGGTGAGATTGGAAAAGATCATTATCTTTGTTTTCTGGTAAACAGAAAGAATAAAAGAATGGATATTGGTGTCAGGTAAGGTGATCATCCATGTGGAAATTATATGTTCCCAAGAAAAAAAGATAATGTGCGTGCGTGGCTGGGTGCTTGACTGCAGCTGCTGCTGCTGCTTGCTCTGCTCGTCTTTAATACCAGGAAATCGGTGGTGTACTGTGCATAATTGAATTATATTATGTCCATTAATATTATCCTCCCAACGCAATTTTAATCCCTTAAGCAAAGGGCCAAAGCTTAGACAGATTGCTTTTGTTTATGAACTTTTTGCCAAGGAGATTAGGGTTCAGCCACTTGAGGAGGAGGAGGGGAGGTGGAGGAGGAGGATAAAAAACTCTTAATCTGAACTTCTCTATTTCGATTACAAATGGGAAATTGAAATGTTGGGAAAGACGAACAAGTTATATATTTTTTATTAAAAAAGAAAAGAAAAGAGAAACTAGTAGAGTGGAGGAACAACAAATTAATTTCTACTTTGAGCACATTTATATTTGTGTTTTAAAAAAATTACAATTTTTTATTTTTTTATTTTAAATTAATATTTTCAAATCATTTTAATATACTAATACTAAAAAAAAACATTATTTCTCAATATATTCATAAATAAATAAAAAACAATTTAAAAGCAACCCCAACAGCTCTTTGTCAGGTATCGCACAGAGAATCTGTAATGTAAATATCAGCATCGAGTCCAAGATTTTGGATAAAAAGAACTAATCCACCGTAAAGCTCTCAACTCACGTTTAAAACTCAATCGAGTCAAAATGGCGATCCATCTACCAATTCGACAGCTATTCATCGACGGAGAGTGGAGAGAACCCATTCTCAAAAAACGCATCCCCATTATCAACCCTGCAACGGAACAGATCGTCGGTCAGTTCACTCACTATATCTCTGCATGTGTGGGTGTTTTTGCTGGGTTAAATCGTTAATTCCTGTCCCTAATGAATGTTTTTCTTGCTTAAAATTTGTGGGATCTTGTTATTTTCCTTGTTAAATGATTTTCATTATCTTAAAAGACTTGCAACCCCAAAAAAGGTTTCCATCCTTATAGTTTTGTGGAACATGGTACTTGTTCAGGTGATATACCTGCAGCTACTGCAGAAGATGTGGAGATTGCAGTGGAAGCAGCTAGGAAAGCATTTTCTAGGAACAAAGGCCAAGACTGGCCCTCCACTTCTGGTGCTTATCGTGCCAAGTATTTGCGTGCTATTGCTGCTAAGGTACAGTTTAATTTGCTGTTTTGCTGACATGTTTTGTCACTGGCGACTCGAAAGCTTACTAATCTTGGAATCTTTTTATATCTTGCAGTTTGCTTAGATTCTTTAGTTTATATTGCAGTTTCTTATCTGTTTGCGTCCAATTATGTAGTGAATTGAATTGCTTAATTTTCTCGGTGGTGGTGTCCATTCATTGTTATGAATTGCTTTCCTCTGTTATAGTAAGCTTTACTTTTGAATTTTGATCACCATATACGTTTTATAAGAATGTTTTTGTATCATTTATGTTGTTATTGTTGTGAGGAATTACAAAGGTTATTTTCCGTCATTTAGTATTGTTTGGAATCAAAATCAGAGAGGGATGGTTTCTTTGATTACTAAATAACAAGCTCACATTTTTCATATTCAAAATGTTCATGACAATTTACGGGTGTCAAATATGGAACCCATTTTCTTTTTAATGAAGGAGTATGAGATAAATTATTTGTTATTGATGTTTTTTTTGTGCAAGTCTATCAATAATTTTCTTAATGTTGGCCATTGAACTTCCCCTCTGATCTTGGGTTTCGATGCTGTTGTATCTTTGTTTGTGTGCAGATAACAGAGAAGAAGTCTGAACTAGGAAAACTTGAAGTAATTGATTGTGGAAAACCTCTCGATGAAGCACTGTGGGACATGGTATGCTTGTGGTACTGTCAAGATATTGAATTGAATATCATGTGCATTGTCTTATGTGGGAATTCTTGTTGTCCAGGATGATGTTGCAGGATGTTTTGAGTACTATGCGGACCTTGCTGAAGGCTTAGATGCAAAGCAGAAAGCTCCTGTTTCTCTTCCTATGGAAACATTTAAGAGCTATGTTCTTAAAGAACCACTTGGGGTTGTTGCACTGATCACTCCATGGTATTTGCTGCTTCACTATGTGATAAGTTTATGCCCTTTCTACTCTTTATTATTTAATGTTTATCTTTTTGTAATTAAATTTTCTGGCTTGGGCATGCCAGCTGTTTTTGAAATTGATCATCACCAATAAGCTACCCCTTTTCAGCTACACTAATGTCAATAACGAGCAATAGTGGAATTGTGAAAAAAACACATTGTGGTTTCCATATGATAGGATCTAAGGAAGCTGGAAGAATGAATTGTGTGGAACCGAGAAGCTCCATTCATTACTTGGAAAAAAGATATATACTGAATGTGACTTCTTATTAATTTCTTAGCAATTTGTTGGCATTAGCAATTTGTGAAGTTCGAGAGCCTGGAGCTTCTAACTTTTCCTTAATTTTTATCATGTTAACAAAATGCCTCTATGAGCTAAAACCCCTGGCGCCGTCAATTTTTAGGTGGTTTATTGGTTTGATAGTAATAAATCTCCAAAAATTCTCCAGTTGAAATCTATGCAAGAGAGTGTTTCTTTAATTGTGCAGAATAAAACTTGAAGTGTCTGCTTTGCATTATTAGATTTCAGTGAATTATTTTTAACCAAGTCTTATAGCAGCCTTTTGTGGTTCTCCATCAATTTGTTCGTGCAATCTTACTCTGTACTTCTCCTGAGATATAATGTGTTATTTCACTGATGCTGGCTGTTTGAGTCTGCACTTGAATTTCTACTTCTTTGCGATCTGGAATCTTGTAGTCTGGGTTATAACTCGTATAACTTTATATTAGTTGCCTAGACGTCTACTTGCAAAATTCACATTGCATGCAACCATGGTTTTAGTTGCTCTCTGAATAATAAACCAGATGTTATAGAAACTAACTATTCTTGTCTCTTATATTTTGAAGGAATTACCCACTATTGATGGGTGCATGGAAAGTGGCTCCAGCCCTAGCTGCTGGGTGCACTGCAATACTGAAGCCATCTGAACTGGCATCCGTGTATGTCTGGCCCTTACGTTATTGGACCTTGCATAAATGATGGTGGTGGTTGGCTGCACTTTATGCTAATTATAATTTTTTTTATTATTATTTCAGGACCTGTTTGGAGCTGGCTGAAGTGTGTAGAGAGGTTGGTCTTCCTCCTGGTGTCCTCAATATTTTAACTGGGTTGGGCACTGAAGCAGGTGCTCCTTTGGCATCCCATCCTCATGTCGACAAGGTGTGGTATTTTGTCATCATTTGCTTCTTTGGACACCTTTTCAAGTCAGATCTTCATAAATACTATTTTTGGGTTTCATATCTACCTTGCTTTAATTGCTAATAAGTTGTTGACAGGTTGCGTTTACTGGTAGCTCTGCTACAGGGAGCAAGATAATGGCATCTGCAGCTCAAATGGTCAAGGTATGTCTTCTGCTAAACAATTTTTGCCAGCTTATTTTGTGCTCTTTGTTGATTTGTGCCTAATCACTGCATGTAATATTTTGTCAGCCTGTTTCAATGGAGCTAGGTGGGAAAAGCCCAATCATTGTTTTTGAGGATGTTGATCTCGATAAGGGTAGGAGGATCCCTCGTGGTCTTTTTTTTTTTTTTTTTTTAACTTTGTAGATTTTTTTTTTTTTTTTTTTTTTTTTAATCAACAACAATATGTTATAGGATTTTTGCTTGCAAGGTTTATCACATAGGGGAAGCAAGTATATGATTATGCAGGTGTTGCTCTTAATAGTAGTTTACTGTTTTACTTGCTATCTTCCAGCGGTTGAGTGGACCCTCTTTGGTTGCTTTTGGACAAATGGCCAGATTTGCAGTGCAACATCTCGTCTTTTAGTGCATGTAAGTGTGATACCTTCTGTGCTTAATACATACCATTGACCTCTCAACCCGTAGTTTATAGTTCCTGCTTTGGGTTGAATTTTCATGCCTTGAAAAACAGAATTGAACTAATATTCCTGTTAGCTACAGCCAGAACTACTGAGATCCCTAAAAAATGAATTTAGCATCCTGATATAGAGAAGCAGCACCAACCATGCTACAAACTCCAAGCCAACAGCCTCAAAAGAATTTTATAAATCATCCCAAGGAGCTCAGAAAATTGCATAAAAAACAAATCCCGGAAAGAATAACCAGATTTTGGAGCATGTGACCAAGTCAAAGCATGAAAAGAAACCCTCCATTGCTACAATCCAAACAACAAAACATCGTGGTCAGATACTAAAAAGGCAAGTGATCACAGCTTCAAAAATTCTCTCCACGCTGGAGAACACTGGTGTCTGAACTCACTATAAAATATTAACAGCTTGTGGCTAATCTTCTTCATCTTCTAAGATAAATTGAAAACTCGATGTTTCTTCAAGAAAATGACTCTCCATAAGGACAATAATTACGACTTTCTAATCTTTTAACTGTACATGAGGAACTTCCCTGTATCAGCAGAGTTAAAATCTAAGATTTACTATGAGTGAAAGAAAATGGGATAAGAAATGTTTGGCAATCTTCATCCTTGAGTGTATAGTTTATCAAATGATATATTTTTGTTAAAATTTGTTAGCCTTCTAAAAGTTGAGATTTTATTCACTTTAATGTTTCAGGAAAGCATTGCATCAGAATTTTTGGACAGGCTTGTCAAATGGACCAAAAAAAATTAAAATTTCCGATCCTTTCGAAGAAGGTTGTAGGCTTGGCCCGGTTGTTAGTGGAGGGCAGGCAAGTATTTGTTAAATTTCTGCGTTTTGATTTCTCTTTGCTGGTTTAGGTGAGGGTATATTTTGTTATGCCCTACTATATTTTGTTAGTGGAGGGCTGGCAAATTTTTGTTAAAACTATCATTGTTTCAACCAATCTCTAATTTTCTGTTCAACTTGTGATTTCACCTAGTCACATTGTGTATCTTATGCACTTCTCTGAACTTTTAATATTTCTTGGCGAACTAAACTTGCTAAATTAATTATTTACTTCGTTGCTGCAGTATGAGAAAGTATTAGAATTCATTGCAACAGCTAGGAGTGAAGGTGCAACCATTTTGAGTGGTGGCGATCGTCCCAAGGTATTTATAATTCCTGCATTTAGTGGGAATTGCTCTTTCTCTCTATCTTCCAGGGTATTTGAGTGATTTTAAAAATGCTTTGGCAGCATTTTACCAAGGGATTCTTTGTTGAACCAACCATCATTACTGATGTAACGACCTCCATGCAAATCTGGAGAGAAGAAGTTTTTGGGCCTGTTCTGTGTGTTAAAACATTTAGTACTGAAGATGAAGCCATCGAATTGGCAAATGACACCCAGTAAGTTGATTCTTGTATCTCAATAAAGACAATGAATGTATCGGAATACTTGGATTGGATTTATCTCCATCATCTTTTGTTGTGGCTTCTTTTCTTTCTTATTTCCCCCCCTCAATCTGCCCTGTTCTTGGAGATTTTATTCTGACTTTCTATGGATGTCCCACAGTTATGGCTTAGGAGCTGCTGTTATATCAAATGATCTAGAAAGGTGTGATCGTGTAACCAAGGTGAGACATGAATTAACATCCAATCTTGTGCAAATTACACACCAAAATCTGTTTATAGGGATTGTTCACCTTTTGAGTCAATATTTCTCCTTTGCCCCCGTATTACAGGCTTTCCGGGCAGGTATTGTATGGATCAATTGCTCACAGCCATGCTTCTGTCAGGCTCCATGGGGAGGCATTAAGCGCAGTGGTTTTGGGCGTGAATTAGGAGAATGGTATGACCCTAATTACACTTACCAGATATGCAAGATACTATTTTTTAGAGAAAATTGTTTGGTTATCATGCGAACTTAGGCAATGCCCAACTGTGCAGCTTTGTTTTTCCTTACATTGTTGAAATTATTCTAGATGTCCCTCAACTGATAGCTAGCTGATGCCGACTCCTTTCGCAATCCTTTTTTTTTTATTTTTTTCTCAGGGGACTTGAAAATTACTTGAGTGTGAGGCAGGTAACGCAATATATATCTGATGAACCATGGGGTTGGTACCAGTCTCCCGCCAAGCTATAAGAGCAAGTTTTCTGGGGAAAAAAATGCAGAATTGCAGTCGTAGCAAAATGATGGAAATGAATACCATATAATGAACTCCATGTTTGTGTACTGAATGGAACTTTGGGCGGAATAAGGAATTTCTCCCCAAACTAGATTGTCGTCTGGTGTGGTTTAATAACCCGCACATAGTGTCTTTGCTGGCCCCTGCCATGTACTACTGTTGACCCTGTTAAAAATCTGGAGCATAAAGCTGCCGTATGCTGCTTTTATTCGGCATTTACTATTGAGTCATTTACCATCAAATCCAACCGTGTTTTGCTTGTTTTAATTTAAAAATGGTTGGAGGTCAACCAAAGTTGAAGCTGGGTGAATCCTGCGGCAATTGGTTCTATAAACTGATACCAAACTTGGCATCTCGGCCTTCCTGATCACCGGTAAGAAAACCAAGAGCCCAACTGCTATGGTCAGTTTTCTAGCCCATTCAAAATTGTGCGGTGAACAGGCTGCCATACCCACTTCTCACCTTGTTTCTGCCACTCGTTTCCCAGTGGCTGATCCTATTCTTAATTTCTCAGTTCCTAACCGCTCGTGGGTTCTAGTTATCTAGCTCTATACACATGTTATCTGACTTTAACTGTCATTACTATGTCAATCCTAATTTTTACCATTCTCTGCCGGTGCACCCTGTTTCTTGTCCAAATCTCCTACCGAAACGGAAGATGTTTTAAAATCTAATATATTAGGTATCAGAGATTTTATTTTTTTAGATAGAGGTGATTACATGTTTACATCAATATTCTCTTATCCAGAATTCATAACTGCAAAATATTTTTTTTTTTTTTGTGGGATTTAAAGACTTTACGGTAATAAAATTAGTGATTTTTAATAGCATATTACAATAAATAAGACAATGAGTTTTAAAATCTAAAAACAAGAGTGTTTGTTGTATGATAAATGCTTTAATAAGAGTATAAATACTTAGAGAATAGAAAAAATATGAATACTTTGTCATTTTTCTTGAATGAAGGGGTTGGAACATTATCTCATTCTAATAATATTAAGGATGAATAAATATTTTTTACACAATATTAATGTTGATAAAAATATGATAGATCCTTGTGAGACTTTTATACATTTAGGGATGGATGTAGGGATATGATCATTCTTAACTTTTAATATTTTAAGTTAAAAGTCATAATAATAAAAATAAAAATAAAAAAAATTTGTGACTCAACATGGAACCTAAAAAGATTATCAACTCCACATGTATTTGGACCTGAAATGATTCCAAACCTAAGAGTGATGAGTCTAACAACTTGTCATACTCATATGTACTTAGATTCAATGTATAATTGAACCCAAGAATGTTAGATTTGGTATACCTCCAGACCCACATGCACTTGGGACCAGTGCGTGGCTAAACCCACCCAAGCGTACTAGGTCTTGCATCTTGCTAGATCCAAGTGTACTTAGACTTAGAGTGCAGTCGAACCCAAGGATATTAAGTTTGGTATCTCATTAAAGCTATATGCATTTGGGCTCAATGCGTAGCCGAACATAAGGGTATTGAGTTTGGTATTTCACTAGATGTACAGGCATTTGGACTCATCGCGTAATCGAACCCAAGGGTATTGAGTTTGTTATCTCGTCAGGCCCTAGCTGAACCCAAAAGTGTTAGGTCTGGCATCTTGTCAAACCTACATATATTTGGGTTCAGCGCGTAGTTGAGCCTGAAAACAAACCAGAATCATGTTATCTAAGCTTGACATTCTACCATGTCTAGATACATTGAGTTATTATCTTATTTTTAGCCCTTTTAATTATAGGCTTTTAAACAAACATGTATATATGTTTCAAAAACCCTTGGTGGTTAAAAAAAAAAGACCGGTGAGATAGTGTCGAATCCAAGAAAAATAACATTACACAATACGCCACGCCTTATCCAGACATAAAATAGAAGGCAAGCATTCATTCTTCAGCCGTTGAGCTTGAGTTAGCACCAAGTGTTGTGTTACATATTACAGTCAAAATTCCCAAATCAACCCTATACCTCCTCCAGAGGATCGATTTTATTTGGCAGTCCTTAAGTCTTACTCTGCAAAAAAATTCTAGTTTTTTTTTGTTAACCGTGGGTTTTCGTGCCAGGTTCTGTGTATCTTGACTAATACCCTGAGGCCCTGAAGTTAATGACTATATAAGCCTCCAGTGACCATGAGGTTTGTGACACTCGAACTGGTGACTTCTTGGGAGCAAACTCATGACCTAACCAGTTAAGCTACATTCCTCAAGGTTTTAAAAAAAAAATTCTAGTTTTACAATAATGTAAGAGGTGCCCTCACATCCACTTCGCATTATATGTATTTTTTTTTATTAATGTGGGTGTCCGGGCCAACTTCGTGCACCTCGACTAATCCTACAGAACCTGAAATTAATGACCATATAAGTCTCCAGTGACCCTGAGGACACGCAAACTTATAATTATTAGGAACCAAATCCAAAACTTGATCAATTAAACTATCCATCAGAGTTAACTATGCTAATGGAGGGACTCTTTACTACTTTTCATCGGGAAAAAAAAAAGAAAGTTAGGGGTTCTTCGGGTTTAGCTTTTCTGGTCAAATTTGCTCTTTTACATGAAACTGAACTTTAAGCTTTTATTAACCAACCTGGCAATCGTGATCCTTTTAATCAAATTTGTTGGTTAAATAAAAATAAAGGTTGAGATTCGTGACAACGGAAAGATTAATAAAACCATGCTGAAAAATACAAATTATTAGCAAAAGTTAATTTGCAATGGAAAAACACTGCAGAACGGAGATCCATTTATACTGTTTATTAGAACAGTGTAATAATGTACTTGCACTTCACATAAAATAAATAAATAAATATTAAACCGGCTAGGTATTTTTATAAGGCTTATTAATTATTAGTAAATTAATTAAGAATAAATAAAGTTTTTTTCATTTTAAAAGTATAATGATCAAAATGCCAAAATTTTAAAATTGCCTCCAAGAACTTTTTTATATTTTCATAATATATATATATATATTGTTATTATCAAGTCAACTGAGTGATAATTTAATATTTGATTAAATATAAAAAAGCACAGCGAAACAATCAAAATGCTCTTAAAAATAATAAAAATTAAACTGGCGTCTAAGGTTTTTTTTTTGTTATTATCAAGTTAGGTGAGAGACAATTTGGTATTTCAATTTTGATCTTCATTCTTTTAATTTCTATTTTTTTTTATTTGAATCATTTTGTATAATTAATTTTTTTTTTCAATTTCATCCATCAATATTTGATTGATTGAGAATTAGGTTTCATGGTTTTTCCTGATAGGGAACTTCGGGTCTAATGACCCGGGTCATGAGTTTGAAAAGTTAATGCAGGTTAACATTGTTTTTTTTTTATGGGCTTTGTGATTTTCTTCATATTTTTTTTTCTATCAGGTTATCTCGATCTCATGACTTAGATCATATGTTTGACAGGATAACCCATATTAGCTCGACCTTAATTACCAGGGTTATAGGTTTATTATGCTAACTCGAGTTGACCATGCATGATTTTTTTATATCCTTTTTTTCACTCCATTTCATCCTTTTATATTTAATGGGCTGAAAATTAAGTTACATCATTTGTTTTCTTTTAAAAAAAATATTTATTTTCCAAGGTTATTGGTATCACTTTAAAAAAAAAACAATTGTTCATAGGTTGTTGTTGTCGTCTTTTTTATCACGTAATTTAAGTAAAATCAACTTATTTTATTTAGTCGGGTCTATAACCAAAATCACATATTTTTTTCTTTTTCAAAACAAGTTTACAATACCTAACATTATTTTTTATACAAAAAATAGTCTAGCTCTGAGTCCAAACCTAGTGAACACACGAAATAACAATTTATAAATACATTAAATATTGAAATATTTATAATAAAGCTTTTTCTTGAAAAATAAAAGAAAACTTAGTTATCCCTTTACCAAAAAACAAACATTGTCCAAAAATCAGAAGTTATAACTAAATTATTTTACCTCTTTTCATCTAAAACTTAAAATTACATTTCCTTAGCGTGACTGATTGTTAGCCTTGGATTGGAAGGAATGCCACTTGATTGGGAAATACAATGAGCTTTGTATATTAAAAAACATTACCTTTTTTTTCATAGATTTCTTAGATTTCCATGCGTTACAAGGTAAACTTAATTAGGTGAGACTTCATTTTCTCTATTTAATTACTCATCCTCGCAAATATACTTTTTCCTGTATATTACTACTTCATGCCTGTCATGATGTGTTTACTTACTTTTTATGGAAATGTCTTTACTTTTTTGTTCTAATTACTATGTCTACATCTCTTAATTTTCCTTATTTGCTTTCTTGTTAATATGTCTTAATAAGTGTAGCTGTCTTGATTTAATTATCTCTATTTATTGATGGATTCTATTTTTTTTTGTTTCAAATTATTTTTATCATATCGATTTTCTAGTTTTTTTATAGCTAGAAAAAATAACAAAAAAAAAATTATGTGAATCTCGATCAATTTTACCAACCATGAAATTAACGATCATATAAGCTTTCAATGGTCCTGAAGAAACTCAAACTCATAACCATTAAATAATAAACTCAAAACCTAACCAATTAAGCTACCTCTCACAACGATTTTGTTTGATTTTTCTTATATTATCTCATGTTTGCTTTCGTTGCCCTCTTCCAATCTGCCGCATCGTCTCATTCTTCTTGGTTATTCGAATCTCGTCCATTTCCGCCTCTGCTAAATTTTCTTGCTCGACATGTTTTTCTCAGTTTTGTCAGCTAATCTAATAGTTTTTTTATAATCTTTTCATGTGGTTTTCCGTTCAGGTCCGTCACATCTCTCTCTTCACAACCATCCTCTGGGCCCTCCCTTCTTACGTATCTCATTTGCATGTGATGATATATATATTAAATAAGATAAATTCTGGAGAATAAAATCTAAACTGCAATAATTTTCTCATGTTTAAGATCATTTACAATACAAATAAGACTTATTTTTCAAGAAAAAATATGCATATAAGCTTCTAATTTCTTAATATACTTGTTAACATGCCTTGGGAGAACAAATTCACTGAAGAAGAAATTAAAAAAAGTGACAAATGGGGTTTTTAGAAAAGGAAGAAAGGGACATATGTGTGGGATAGGTTTTTTTTTTTTAGAATAAAAAGTTTCTCTCGTAAGATTAAGAACTGTTTGGGACGTTCCATAAAAAATTAAACATATTTTTACTAAAAATTATTATATTTTATATTTTAAAACGTTTTGATGTGCTGATTTTAAAAATAATTTTTTTAAAATAATAAAAAAAATATCATTTTAATATATTTCAGCACGAAAAATATTTTAAAAAATAATCATAATTACATTCTCAAACAAACATATCCATCATGAGGTTTTTTTTTTTCCAGGTGAAGTGCACCAATTAATTATTAACATGCAACTATATTTCACTTTCTTTTCGTAAAAGTGTAATTCTAATTTATTTATCAGCAACTGATTTTCTCTTTGCAAATTTTATGATACATGTTAGCAACAGAAAATTCATTACTAATTTTTAATATATTAGTTTTTTTAAAAAAATATTATTTATTTTTAAGTACACATCCACTTTATTTACTCAAAGCATTTAAAAAAGAGATTTAATAAATTTTCCAAGATGTAAATCTATGATTTGAACCATAATATTTTAAAAAAATTATAAATCTCTTATTAAAAAAAAAATTTATAATGACGTATAGTACCGATTGTTTTTCAAAAATTATTTTTATATCACCATACCAAAATAATCTGAAAATATTAAAAAAATTTATTTTTAAAAATATTCTTTTAAAATATAAAAACAAATGATTTCTATAAATACCTGTTGGAATCAAGAATATTCTTGAATAAAAATAAAAAAATAAAAAGAAAGAGGAAGAGGAAGCATCCTGGTCTAGCTGTCAAGTTGTGATAGTTTAGAAGAGCGGGCCAGAATGAATTTGTCCTCACTCCCAAGGCTCCATCTTTCACCAAAAAGCGGAGATACATTTACTTCCGATACACCAAAAACACGGATCACTACCACTAGTCGGAGCACTAGTTGTCCAGCTCCACGAAACTTCCTTTGCTTTTTTACTCTCCCTTGACAACTCTCTAAGACAAAAGAGCAGCTGCGTACTTACCGGTAACTAGTGAGTGGTCTTTGCTTTGCCCTCTCTTTTTAACTCTTTTCACTCATACGTCACTGCACTGGATCTTAAAAATTCATTGCATACTTGTTGCCAAAAAAAAAGTAGCAACATATTTTTGGTCTTTTTATTATTACTGTGTTGGATTCAATGGTCACATGCTTTTAATGTTGTTGTTTTTGTCGTTGCACAATTGAGTATGGTCTGTATACACATACATAAATGAATAAATAGACAGGAGTTATTGAAGAATTTGAGATCTGGGGTTGTTGTTTTGATTGAAGAAGATATGGGTAGCTCAGAGGAGAGAGTTGTTGCTGTCATCATGGTTGGCGGACCTACTAAAGGTATGGTCTCTTCTTCTTTTGTATTCAATTGCTCTATCACAGTTTGATTTCTATCTGGGAATTCTCAATTTTGATTGTTTGATTGCATGCAATGCAACTTAATGTTCATTTTATAATTAATTGACTGGACCCTTTTGCAGGATTCTTTTGATTTTTTTCTATTTCTGTTGAAATTTTGATTATTTTGGTTCAAATAATGAAACCCAGTTCTTAGTTTCTTTGATTTTTCTTCATTCAATTGAGCTGAGTTGGAATGTGAAATGTTGCAGGTACTAGATTCAGGCCATTGTCATTGAATATTCCAAAGCCTCTTTTTCCTTTAGCTGGACAACCAATGGTTCACCATCCAATCTCTGCTTGTAAAAAGGTATTTATTTTATTCTTAAAGCAATGATTCAATTTTATTAGTTTGATTTTGAGTTCGTTTGTTTCTTTGTTAGCATAGAAGATTGTTGAGTCATTCAGATTGCATCTCTGTTTCAGATTCCAAACTTGGCACAGATCTATCTTGTTGGTTTCTACGAGGAACGAGAGTTTGCTTTGTATGTTTCCTCAATCTCCAACGAGCTGAAAGTTCCTGTTAGGTAAAGTGACTTGATGGTCTTTCTTGGTTATTTGCTTTTGATTCTGTAGTTGTGGTTTTCTGTTTTTAATGATCAAATCTGTGCTTGTAGATATTTGCGGGAAGACAAGCCACATGGTTCTGCCGGTGGGCTTTATAACTTCAGAGACCTAATCATGGAAGATAGCCCAGTTAACATCTCAGCCTAAACTTTTCTATCGGCATGCACATCTGTCTCCTATTTTCAATATTTTCTTTGCATGCTCTTATGTGAACATGTATAGGTGCTAGCATTTTCTGGAGATATAGATGGATGTCTTGTACTCCAAAATTTAGTACTGATGTTTGGTTATCATTTCGCAGTCCCATATCTTTCTATTGAATTGTGATGTTTGCTGCAGTTTTCCACTCCCAGAAATGCTTGGTAATCCACTTATCCAAATTGGATTCTTCTTTACTCCTTGAATTTGTATGAACTCATTAATAAATTCTTCTTCAGAATATCATGTAAATCCTCATGGAGCCTGGGAAAATTATTTTTATGTTGCAAGTGTATTATTTTTTATCCAGGGGCAGTTCTTATTTTATATTTTATGTAGCAGAAGCACTAATTACCTTATATCACCTACAATGTTTGCAGAGGCCCACAGAACATATGGTGGGATGGGAACTATCCTAGTAATCAAGGTTGGTTGAATGCAAAAGATGATAGCCAAGGAAAATTTTTCAGAGTTTGATATTCCAGCAGTAGGATTGTCCTCTGTTTGTCTACAAGATTTTTGTGCTCCATTATTGCTTTCTACATGCAGGTCTCTGCTGAGTCAGCCAGCCAGTTTGGCGAATTGGTAGCTGATCCTGACACCAATGAGTTGTTGCATTACACAGAGAAGCCTGAAACTTTTGTAAGTACAAGTTCAGATATACTCTTAAAGTCTTAATATTTAGGGAATTTCAGTGCTTCCACTATTTCTTGAATGATTGATTAAAGATGGATCTGGTTCAACCTTTTTAGCTTTTGCTTTTTATGCGACTGATCTTTTCTGGTTATCTCTTTTTTTTACTGTAAGTAAAATCAATACGTTTTCTGAATACCATATTGCTAGTACATAACCAAACATCAACTTTTTCTTTTCTTTTCTTTTATTGAAGTACGAAAGGCTTAAAATTTCATTGAATTGAATGGTGATGTCTGTTACTATCTACTACCCATTCACTTTCATTAGGTTTTTCTTTTTATTTGTTTGATGTTATGTTTTGATGCAGGTAAGTGACCGGATAAATTGCGGTGTTTATGTGTTTACACCAGAAATATTCACAGCCATCCAGGATGTTTCTTCTCAACGGAAAGACAGAGGTATGCAATATGGTGTTGGGCCTGTAGGGTGCTGGTGTGTGATTAATTTAGAAATTCCAGAATTCTGTGGTTCTTTTGTTAAAACAACTTGAATATATTAGTGTAGCCTGTTTCAGCAATAACCAAGGGTTTCACAATTCATCATGAAAACCTGCATCAACTAAAAATCTTTTGACCCTAAAGCTTGCCATATCCTGGCATGTTTTTTTAGAATATGATAGCATTCTATGTAACTATGGATAGTCTTGAGTATCGCTTGTGAAAAATTTGAACTCTGTTTTACCATTTGCAGCTAATCTGAGACGTATTTCCAGCTTCGAAGCCCTCCAATCAGCTACAAGGTTTGTCCTTACTCATGGTTTGGACTTTCCCTACTTTTTCATCCTTTTATCTTGGAATTACTGACTCTAGGTTGAGCATTGCTAGTATAATAATTTCACTTTAAACTATTATGATAAATTTATTGAAATGAAGTTCAACAAATGTTTTGTCTTGTGTTTTTATTCTAACATACAGCATTATTTTACTTGTTAAAGTTGGTAATTTGATTTCAAAATATAATTGACCTGTTGTTGACTATGTCAATCTGGGTTACATGTAAAGAAGCTATCAACTGGGATATTCCAAACAATCCATAAGATGCATATACCTGTACTGTAACTCACTGGTTTGAAAACCATCAATTACAATGCTTGTGTAATGGACTAAGAGTGGATCTATTTTCTTTCTTTCTTTCTTGGACCTCTTTAGTTGTTGAATTAACTAAAATTTAGACTGGTGCATGACAATAATCATATATTTGTTTATGTATCTATGTAGATGAGTGATTTGGAGAGTGACTGTTCCAGCATGTTCTTTTGTCATGATTGATTATTTATTGCCATGGGATTTGCAACTGCATCTTGATCTTGTTTGAAGAGTCAAGTAGTCAACAGGTCTTCAGTATAACAAGAAAATTCAATTTGTACAAGTCAATTGGAATACAGATTCACTGCGGTAATATGAACTTCATTGTTTAAGTTGCAATATACATCCTCTAATATCCGTACTAATATTTTGGGAGAGTCATCCTTGGTAGTTTTAACAAAAATTTGTATTAGCCTTTTCTTTTCCTTTCTCGACTTGCTAGAATATTGTTGTTATTGCGTAATCATGGATTTGGTAGAACCCAATATTTACCACAACTTCCTGCCCTTATGCAAGTTCCCTTAACAGGAGTCTTCCAACCGATTTTGTAAGATTGGATCAGGATATCCTGTCACCCCTTGCAGGAAAAAAGCAGCTGTATACATATGAAACCATGGACTTCTGGGAACAAATCAAAACTCCTGGGTAAGACAATGCTTACATATTATGTTAGTATCTTCTTTTCCATCTTTAACCATTCACCCTATGTGATTTTTACCAAATCCGCACTGCAGAATGTCTCTAAAGTGCTCTGGTTTATATCTTGCCCAATTCCGATTCACCTCACCCCATCTTTTGGCTGGTAGTGATGGCTCAAAGACTGCTACCATTGTTGATGATGTTTATATACATCCATCAGCAAAAGTACATCCAACTGCTAAGGCAAGTTTTCCATCTTGTTTATGATACAGAACTATGGGTACACTATTACTGTTGGCCGATGCAATCCTTTTAGAATAATCCTTTTTTTTCCTTTCTGTTTATAAGTTAGTAATTACTTTTTTTTATCCATGGAATGCATATTAGTACTCTGTTTGTCCCTTTATGGTTGATTAGGTGATGAGAACTGGGTGTGCATGCCTCTAGATCACCTTAAAAAACTTAGTTTCTTTATTCATCTATTATGATGCAAAATGATTGTTGCTGGCATACTCTTTTCCTGTTGGAGTAGAAAATGATTTACAAACAAACAAATCATACTGAAACTCCATACAAGTTGATGTGTGAAATATTAAGCGGTAAAACTGCGGGTCTTGCAAATAAGAAATGATTGTTCAAACATGAAAAAATTGTAGCTGCTACATCATTTTTTATGATATGTTTGTTTCTATAGCCTTGCTCTTCCTGTTCTATGTACCTTTTCTTTCTCCTTCATCTAATTCATATATGATACTGACCTTTTGTGGAATGTGATGAAACAGATTGGTCCCAATGTCTCTATATCTGCTAATGCTCGTATAGGACCAGGTGCAAGACTCATCTGTTGTATCATCCTAGATGACGTTGAAGTCATGGTAGGAAACTGAAATAAGGGATTTACTGGATTAGATTACTATTTTATACATTTTTTTTAGGATGGGAGGGTTGTGGAGGGGCCACTTAACATATCTCAAACTTGATGGTATGCTTGTTTCATTTATCAGGAAAATGCAGTTGTCATTCATTCAATTGTCGGGTGGAAGTCTTCCATTGGGAGATGGTCCCGTGTCCAGGCAAGTTTCCTGTTATATTTTAGTTGGCATGATACATCTGTTATTTGCTACTTTCCCAATGTTCTTTTCTTCAATCAGTATCCAGACAATGTAACAAAGGCAGGCATCATATTCCTATGGTGGTGTTTTTCTCAATATCTGTAATACCATTATAATATCAGTGTCTTGTTTGATGTTGTACTAGTACCTTTTTTCCCCCTCTTACAAACATTTTCTGAAATCTTCTCTCTATCTTGTCCAAATTTGTCTGATATGATACATCTGTTGGTTCTTATTACTACCACCACTAGGGTCTGTTCCTTAATCAGCTTGCTTTCGCTTTAATCCATGGTAAGATTTATTATGTTTAATGAACTGATTACACAGGCTGAAGGGGACTACAACGCCAAGCTTGGGGTTACAATTCTTGGTACTTTCTTTATGCATAAACCCTGTTTTACCTTACCAGTCCATTTCCATTTTTTAGGGACAAATTGTTTCTCTGCACAATCTCAGTGTTCTTTTCCTTGATCCAGGCGAAGCTGTTACTGTTGAAGATGAAGTGGTGGTGGTTAACAGCATTGTCCTCCCGAACAAGACACTCAATGTTAGTGTTCAGGAGGAAATTATTTTGTAGTAGACCTGGATGGCTCCGATGTCCATTTCTGCCTTCTCTCTTTCACCGGGAATCCAATATTTTTAAACAGTTTATTATCAAGGTTGTAAATTGAAATTTGCGAATTACAATAATAAGAAAATTATTAAAAAAATAAAGAACAAGAACATGCATATTCAGAATAAATTCATATCTTTTCTTATATATATTTTTTCAATCCTTAAAATACAAAACAAGTAATTTATTTATAGAAGAAGAAATAAGAATATTAAAGGACACTAAGAAATTCAAGTGTCATGAAGAATTAAAAAAACTAAATTTAAGAGTCATGGAAGTCTTAAGAGATTTTAATGAATATTTAATATATATATTTTAACACTTTTCTTTGAATGACTTGTACAAAAATTTAGTCAGGAAAGCAAAAGAAAACGAGTGCAATATTTTTGTGTGGTTTTTTAATACTTTAGAATTCAATAAAAGAATTAATGCTATATTTGAATATTTTATAATTTTTAAAAATATTAAATTGTCTCATTAAAACCTTATAAAAACCTTATAAAGTAAAATTTAATGGGAAAATCTAAGCAAAGAAAAAAAAATATAATTTATATTAGTTTCACCTTAAAAATACATGTCTTATGATAAATATTTAAGATAACACATTCCAATATTATGATAAAGACTTTGTAAATAAGTTTATTAAATTATCACTTGACCTGATTTGCTTGATATTAATTTTTCTCTTTTGTTAAAGCTTATGAGTATAAAAGAACTTTGATAATATATGATTTGTTTTGTCTCTTTTAATGTAGTCTCCTCTAAGTTTAGTGATGCAGACAACATTATCTTCAAACAATATTGCGGGACTATCTTTAATGGTTGACAATCCACATTTTTTTCTTTATGTGCTAGATAATTAACCTTAGCCATATACATTTTTTACTTGGTTCATGGATTACAATAATTTCTGAATGATTTGACGAAGTAGCTATTTTTGTTTGTTTGACAAATCTTCAAGAAATTACAGTACCTTATAGGTAAATAAATAACATGTTTCTGATCTTCCTTTATAGGGATCAGAGAGATAACCTACATTTGCATATTCAATCAATTGTGAATTTGATCCACTATAAAATAACCTCATTTTAGTTGTTCCATGGAGATAGTGAAGTATATATTTGATCTCATTCCAATGTCTTTTTGTGGGAGTGAAATTGTATCTTGCCAATAAATTGAGTGCAAAAACTATATTTAGTCTTGTACAATTTGCAAGATACGTGAGTGCTTCAATACCACTAAGACATAGTACTTCTAGACTAAGAATTTCTTCATCCTCTTCTAACAGTCAAAAAGGGTATTTCTTCACATCAAGTGATCCAACAACCATAGATGTACTCAAAGAATGAACATTGTCCATGTAAAAGTGCTCCAGAACCTTTTCTATATGTCGATTAATGAACAAATATTTTATTTGAAAAATGTTCAATCTATAAATCAACACAAAATTTTGTCTTTCTGAGATCTTTCATCTCAAATTCATCTTTCAAATAGATTGGAGTTTTTATTAGCGATCTTTCATCTCAAATTCATCTTTCAAATAGGTTGCAGTTTTTATTAGCTCTTTAGGAGTACCAACAAGATTTAAACCATCAACATATACTGCAACAATAGCAAATCTGAAAGTGGTTTTCTTTATGAAAATGCATGGGCAAATCTTATTATTCTCAAACCCTTTTTCTAGGAGGTATTCATTAAGACGATTATACCACATTCGACTAGATTTCTTCAACCCATATAAATATTTTTGTAGTTTAATAGAATAAACACTTTTAAGTTTATCATAAAAGGCTTCAGGCATTTTGAATCATTCAAGGATTTTCATGTAGATATATTTATCTAATGATCCATATAAATATGTTGTAACTATATCCATTATATATATATAGAGTTTCTGAGACTATTAAACCAATCAAAAATCTGAAAGTGATTGCATTCACAACTAGAGCATAAGTTTTCTCATAATCAATGACAAGTCTTTGAAAGAAATATTGTGCAACAAGTCGTGCCTTATTTCGAACAATTTCATTATTCTCGTTTTGTTTTTTAATGAAAACCTACTTATATCTAATGGGCAAAACACCTTTAGGTGTATGAACTACAAGTCCAAATACTTTATGTTTGGATTGCTTCTTTCCACATTGACCAATCCTTTCTATGTCGACATTCTTCAATAGTTTATTGTTCAATTTCATCATCACTTCTGGTGATGCCAAAAGCAACCTTAAATGCAAATATGTCATTTATGATAATTTTATTTAGATCCAAAATCTCTATATGAACATAGTTTATGGAGATCTTATTATTTCCATATACCTGGATCTCTTCAAGAAATGCCTCTTCAGGAGGTCCCTCTTCAGGAGAATCAATATTAGAAGATGATTTTGACACAATATTTATCGCCTGTTTTATGAATGAGAAATCTTTAGGAGTATCATCATCTATTGGTTGTAATTTTGATTTTCTATGATTTTTGTCCTTAGCACCAACAGGTCTTCCGTGCTTTAGGCATGATATAGATTCATTTGCTACTATATTACCTTTTTTTCTTCAGGGATTTCAATTCTAGATGGAGCATTTGCAGCCAGAATATGAGATTTAACCACCTTTTTATTGGTGGTAAAAATATCTGGTAATTGATTTGCAATATTTTGTAAATGAATTATCTTTTGAACTTCAAGTTCACATTGATTTGTTCTTGAATCAAAATGAGATAACTTCGGGTTATTCCAAGTAATTTCTTGTCTGTTTCAGGCACTAACTTTTCTTTCCTTAATGATGGAAAAATGTTCTCATCAAAATGACAGGCTTCAAAACGTGCTTTAAAAACATCATCAGTTAAAGGTTCAAGAAATCTAATAATAGATGGAGAATCAAAACCAATGTAAATTTCTATTCTACGTTGTGGACCCATTTTAGTCCTTTGTCCCCTACTATAGGCACATAAACTGCATAACTAAAAGTTCATAGATGAAATATGTTTGGTGGTATACCAAAAACAAGTTGCAAAAGAGAATATTTATGGTAAGCACTTAGTCTAATTCTAACCAATGATGCAGCATGTAATATAGCATGTCCCCATACAGATGTAGATAATTTTGATTTCATAAGTAATAGTCTAGTAATTAATTAAAGACGTTTTATAAATGATTCTACTAGACCATTTTAAGATTGTACATGGACAACAAGATGTTCAACATCAATTCCAATAGAAATGCAAAAATTATCAAATGCTTAAAAAGTAAACTCACTAGCATTATCCAATCGAATTTTCTTGATTGGATAATCAGGAAACTGCACTCGTAATCTGATAATATGTGCTATTAATCTAGAAAATGCAACATTTCAACTAAAAAGTAAACAAACATATGATCATTTACTTGATGCATCAATCAATACCATAAAATATCCAAAAGGTCTACATGGTGGATGAATACGTCCACATATATCTCCTTGAATTCTTTTGAGAAAAGATGGTAATTCTATAATAATCCTTGATGGAGATTTTGGTAATTAATTTACCTTTAGAACATGCAACGCATGGATTTCACTTGGTAAAAGAATCTTCAAGTTCTTTAAAGGATGCCCATGTGAGGTTTCAATAATTCATCTCATCATTATTGATCCCGGATGTCCAAGTCAATCATGCCAAAGCATAAATATTTTTAGGTCAGAATAATTTTGGTGTATCATAATATTTGTTTTGATAGATTTCATGATCGTATAATAAATTTCAGAAGAGAAAACATGTAATTTTTCAAGTACAAGCTTCTGGCCTGAAATACATGAAATAATATAAAGATATTCTTTTTTGTCTTCATCTATTGTTTCGGTATGATAACCATGAGCACATATATCTTTAAAACTGAGTAAATTTCTTCTAAACTCAGGTAAATATAATGCATCTTCGATGCCAAGTTTTGTGTTTTTTGGTAATAAAATACTAGTTCTTCTGGAGCCTTTAATCATGTTTGTTGGACCTGATATTGTAGTGACATTAGCTTTGGTTAATGTTAAATATTTAAAGTATTTATTTTCCTTGAGAATTGTGGGCATTGTTGCACTTTCTGCTAGACATAAATCTTCATCATGAAAATGCAAACCTCTATTCAAAATATAATTAAAGTTATTATTTAATTGAAATAAAATTGACATTCGTTATTGAAAATACAATAAGATAAATATCCTAATACAAATAAAAAAATATTAATCATCTCTAAGGATCCCACCACTAATCATGCTATCTGTTTTATCTGAGTTTTTAAATAAAACAGAAACATCAAGATAAGTATTTTGACCTTCAAAATCTTCTTTGTGAATAAAATTAGTCTCAATTACATTTTGTTTTAGAGAAGCTTAATATAAATATGTAAGATGTTTTGGTGTGTAATAAGTACGAGACAAGTGACCATGCATACCACACATATGACACTTATCTTCAAGTTTATTCAAATTCTTGCCCTTTTCTTGTTTGGGTTCATTGTGTCTCCATTTATGGTGGTATGGTGGGTTGCTTTTTTGAAGGATTATCTCTTCTCCTTTTCCATTTATTTTTTCCATATCTATACCCTTTAGTTCTTTATTGTCTTTTGAACAAAGGTTTCATTCACTTCAGGGAATGATTTAGAACCTGTGGGATGGGATTGATGATTTTTCATTAAAAACTCATTATTTTGTTCAGCCACAAAAAAGGATGTGAAATTAGTTCTGATTACCTCTTGAAACTACGTTCTCTATATTGTTGCTGCAGGACAATATTTGAGGCATGAAAAGTAGATAATGTTTTCTCTAATATTTGATCTTCTGTGATATTTTCATCACACAATTTCAGCTTTGACGTAATTTCAAAAGGACTTGAATTATATTCACTAACCGATTTAAAATCTTGCAACCTCAGGTGCAACTAATTAAAACGAGCTTGAGGAAATATGGTAAACTTTTGGTGGTCATATATTTCCTTTAGATTTTGCCACCGAACAAGAGGATCTTTTATTGTGAGATATTCAACTTTTAATCCTTCATAGAGATGGTGGTGAATGAAAATCATTGCTTTTGCGTGATCCCGCAAGAATGCGTTATTTTCTTCTTTGATGGTCTCTCCAAGATTCATAGCTTCCAGATGAATCTCAGCGTCAAGGATCCATGATTAAAAATTATTCACGGATATATCAAGAGCGGTAAATTCAAGTTTCGTCAGATTCGACATTATTTAAAAAAATAAGATAACTTACTAAATAAAGTCATGAATAAAAAAAAATCAGTCTTTTAAGACTGCTATTTATTTAGTTCTTTAGAAATACTAGCTCTTCAAGAACTGTATTTGATTATTTAATTCTTCATGAACTTACAATACTAGTTCTTCAGGAACTTTAAATCTTGATGAATAAAAATGAAAAAAAAATTGTCAAAATAAGTTACATAACTAAATATATTCCATAAAGTATGTACAATAATGAAAAAAAAATGAAATTGATATAAGCCACATAACATAGAAGTTCATGCATGCCAAGATTTCAATATAAATTAAGTAGAGTAATTGTGATGATAACATGTTAAAAAAAAAATAACAAGTAAAAACATGCATATTCAAAATAAAACTTAAAAGAGAAATTCATATATTTTCTTATATATTTTTTCAATCCTTAAAATGCAAGACAAGTAGTCTATTTATAAGAGAAAAAATAAGAACATTAAAGGATATTAAGAAATCCAAGTGTTATAGAAAATCAAGGGACTAAACTCAAGAGTCATGAAGTCTTAAGAAATTCTAATGGATATTCAATATATATAATTATAAATTTTATAACAAAATTTGATTTCCAGCTGTTTGACACCTTTTTGCCAAAGATTGTGAGCTTGATAGTTTAATGGCGCAAAAGACCATAAAGATGGATACATCTGGACAAGATTGTTAAAATCGTGATTTTAACACGGCACGTAAAAATGCAAAATAAATTCGGATCGTAAAAACGGATCATAAAATTATAAAATCATAAGGAATTTTAAAATACATTAAAAAAATTCATGCTTTAAATAAAAATTTATACATAATTCAAGCACCTTAAAATACATGCTTCAAATAAAAATTCATACATATTTCAAGCATCTTAAAATATATGATTCAAATAAAAATTCATATAATTCAAAATTAAATATTAAATATTTTTCTTTTCTTCAATACCAATTGCTATTATGGTACCTTATAATTTTTATACAACCAAGATGAAAAAATAATTTGGTTAGCCAAGTAATTTTTGCTTTTTATACTAAACTTTACTTTTGGCACTAAACTGACATGTAATTGAGTTTTAAGTTTTGATTATATAGAAGATAAAATAATTTATTTATTTATTTGACATTAAAAATCTATTTCATATTAATTTTAATCGACATGTATTTTTTTAAATTTATTCTGTTTAAAATTGTAAATAAAAATGTTTTTCTTATACGGATAAAATTGATACTAAAATTGAAATCCTAATTCAGCAACTAGTTAATTTATCTCTGGAATAAATTATCTCTATAATAATCTTCAACAGATATAAGGTTTCACCTGGAAAACAGCTCTTTTTATTTCATCATCTTGTACTAGAGCCAGCAATGATTTGTTTTGTGCAGCTGAAACACACGGTTGAATACAGTCTAGCAAAGGTGATTCCGAGTCAGGATTTTTGTCGAATAGTTGGAGAAAATACCCCAACACAACCTTGTTCATCCCCTCCATCTCATCAAACACCTCACCCACATCATTAATCGCGTAATCAACCTCTTGCACTTTCTTTTACTAGAAGCCATCTCATGGAAATACTACGTATTCAAATCACCCTCCTTCAACCATAGTTGCTTTGCTCGCTACCTCCAATATGCCTCCTCTTGAGCTAGGAGAGTTGCTAATTGATCGCGGCATCTAGCATAAGCTGAAATTGAATTCTTACCATCAAATTGTCTTTGTGAAAGTTAAACACTGAAAGTTCGAAAGAACATGATTTTGCAATTTTTGCTTTTGTTATGTAACAGCGATAGGCCAAATGCCAATAGTCGCTGGACACGTGTAATAGCAATGGCAATTTTATCTTCTGTGATGCAATCGTTAAATCAGTGGTTAAATCATGATTTTACATAATTTTATTTTACAGAATTTCACGCGATTTTAATAATTTTATCCAATTTCATTTATTTTCAAGTTTTATAACTAATTTAGCACATTAAGCTTATATTAACTTGTAAAATTATATGATTTTAGAAATCAAATCGTGATTTTAATAACCTTGCATCCATATATTTACAGTACAGTTTTCACTTTACTGAGGCAACCACTGTCTTGATATGCCAAATTAAGGCTGCGTCTAACTATTTTTTATAAATCTTAGTGCAATGACGATATTCCATTCGCCATTGTTGCCCAAAGTTGAATGCTTCATGTACTATCACTTCCAAAAGAGAACCAGAAAACATCAGGGTGTTTGTAAATGTGATTGACGTCTATCCCGTGTTAGATGGGATGAGAAGCTTCCATTCAATTATACATTTGCAGAGACTTTATCTGTAATATCATCTTTTATACCTTCTGGCATCATAAGAGTATTGAAACAACCAGGAGATGCAGAACAAGTTCTAGATAGAAAAAAGTCAGGAGAGTATTGTGCTACAGCTGCTGTCCCATGAAGAAAATGATATGTTGCACAATCGAAGGCAACTTCGTAGCTAGTTAACCTACGGAGAAAAGACCATATATTCAAATTTATTTGCTTCGATGCATCAGATAAAGAACATTGCGTGGCCATGCTAAGATGGTGCACGGGGAATGTGCATCCAACCTGAAGCCATTTCTTCTATCCTAAAAAGTACAAAAAGAAGAATTTTGAGAGCCCAACACTGTACTGGTCATAGCGAAAAGCAGAGCCACAAAGTATCAGAAATTAGGAGATATGTAATGGTTTCTTCTCAGCAACTTCAGTGTACCATGATTTCCATGCTTCCGTGTAATGGGAAAAATTAGGAGATATGTAATGGTTTCTTCCCAGCAACTTCAGTGTACCATAATTTCCATGCTTCCGTGTAATGGGAAAAGAGATCTTTCAGAGCTGCAAAAATTATCAGCATATGAGCTTTTTTCATATTTCCACACTTGGGTTCTAAAAATTCAACAAGAAAATTCAATTGGATGATAAGGCATATCAAGATAAACGATTAACAACAAGAATAGAGAACTAAGTGAATGAATGTGGATAGGACAAGGAGGAAAAAAAAAAAAAATGGACGACAAAAGGATTGCTCAAAAGTGGAGGTCTCAAGGGAATGGGTCCAGATATATTAGCAATCCACTGTAGTGGATAAACAAAGTGATATGACCTATGCAAACCCTATTTGCTTTTCTTGGATGTATAGCTCTACTAGCATACTTCTAAACAATAGCCTATTGACAATTTTCATGCCTTCAGGTAACTCAGCAAGGGAGTCATCAGCTGTCCAACTCATTGCATGATATCACAAGGAAACATGAAATGAAAAGCTGACCAGGTTATGTAAGACGGGTGTTTGTTGTTTCATGCTGCACATGTATTTCTGAACCTAACGTCAAATAATTGGAACTTGAAAACTGATATGATCAAACTATTTCACTGAATTTTTAACTAAGCATTAGATTGTACCTTGGTTGTGATATTGAGGACGAAAAGTAGATGAAAGACCCTCCCAATCATAGATCCGAGTCACATTGTCTTCAGGGTTTCCCGCTTTGGCCACGCTAACAGGAGCAAAGGGGCCAAACTGGAAACTTCCCGACTTCTGCTGTAAATCCTGACCAAAATTGCCTCTCTCGGCGACAGTTACCATATTTTCATCTTTTATTTGCTGCATCTTCAGTTTCTGGCTTTTATCCCCGTCAACTGAAGAATCCATTTTGTTTCTTTTGAAACATGTGTTTGTGATATCAGCTCCAAATGTCCTCTTCCTAGACTCAAAAGGAGCCAAAGGATCACCAGATCCGTTCTCTGATTTGCCTCTGAAGCCTAACCACCTGAATGCAGGTTTCCTTGTATCAGCAGTGTGGGTCTGCAACACATTTAATAAACATCAGAACTTCAAAGAATTGTATTAGCGCTTGAGTAAAAAAAGCTAACATGATCCTTTTAGTTTTTCAACAAGTATGTGTCGTAATTGATTACCTTCTCAATAAGTTTCAGAGAAGATAGCACATTTGCAATGTCATATAGCCTCCTTACCTTCGCTGTACAATCATGTTATTCAGAGGATGTAAATCAAAGAAGTAGATCACCAATAGCTCGTATCAAAAGTAGATAAGGTGAGAAAAATTACTTCTCATAATTGACAAATTGTGGCCATCTCCTAGTAATAACTTGGCAGATTCATCGAGTGAGATCAAATTTGCCTAAAAATGAATCCCTCATAAGCATCAAAGTAACTGATAATGGCATAATTAAACTCTTTTAAGATTTCACTCACGTTGGAGCACACAAAGAGCTTCACGAAGTTCTGAGTAAGAAGCCCCAACGACTTTTCTCTCCGATGATCTGTAACAAAAAATAATTGAGCTTGTTATAAGATGCCAAGAAAAGTAGATGGGTAATTATATCCACCGTTTCCTTAATGACCCAATTGACAACAATTGAGTCCACCCAAAAAATTTGAACAAAACAAAGGTCTAGTTCCAGTTTGACACATCACAAGAATAAATAATTAAAGGATCTTTGTAAGTTCGTTAAAGTAATTGCTTTTCTAAATCATATACATATTCTGGGAAAAAAATTACGAGTACAGGTGATGTAACGTACTGGAAAAACAAAAGAAAAAAAGAAAACATCAGTATAGATATGTTCATAAAAAAGAGAGGACATTACCAGATCTTGACACAGCCGTAGATTTGATAATACTAGAATTCTCATTCTGGCTTCCTGTGTTAGGATTAGAATCAGAGTCATCGTCCTCGTCCTCATCATCATTTGCAACCTAAAAAATTCAAAACACGCAAACAAAATACAGATTAACCCAAAACCCAACAACAAAACGAATGAAAGAAACCCTTTTTAAAACACAGTATGTTCATGAAGAAAGAATAAATAAACCCTTAAAAATCCACTTACTTTCGCAGAATTATTGCTTTGCCTATCAATTGTATTGACATTATCTCTCAAACCCTCTTCCTATTATATCACCAACAACATAAAATCAGTCCAATTTTCGAAAAATAACAACACTTCATAAAACCCTTATCTAGCTCAAATATACGAAACAAAACCTGAAATTTTTTTTTCTTCTGATTTTTGGGTTATTTACATTACCTTCAAATCTTGTAAAGCTTTAGGGACTGAAGCAAATCCCTTCCATGAATACTTGTTCTTTGCCTTTCTTGCAAGAACCTAAAGAAAATAGAGGGGAAAAACATATAAGAGAACTCACAAAACAAACATAAAAAAATCACAACATCATAAATCAAGAATCTCACCCCAACACTCTCCAAGACATTCACTATATCATAGATCCGTCTTCTCTCAACTCCTGCAAATCACAAACCCATTAAAAAAGGAATTCAAGATTCCACCCGAACAAAATACAAATCAATACATCTAAACCATAATAACCAGTAAATTATCAAAATCAGGGTCGAATAAAGAAATAATAAAAACCTAATTTAGAAGCGGCATCATCAAGTCCAATCACGTCAATGTCATCTCGATTATACAGGGTCAAAAAACTGCAAAATAAACAAATAAAAATCAATTTAATTCCGGGAAAATTTTGGGTTTTTGAAAGAAAGGAAAAGGGAAATATGGGTTTATTAACTTGGTGCATAAGAGACCGAGAGATTTCTGTTTTCTGCTATAAGCGTGATGCCTTGAAGGAGGATCTATGATATCGGTATAGGACAAAGCCATTATCTTCTTATTTGGCTGAAGATCTGATGCAGCTAATGGAACTGTAAGGACTGTGGATTTGATTTGATAAAAAGAGGGAGGAAGGGAAGAGAGGTGAATACCGTTAAAAAGGAAGAAAGGCGGAGATTGGAGAAGAGAGGGTTTGCTGTTTGACTTTTGTAGGCGGGGGTTTGGAATTTTGAACAGAGGAAGAGTAAAAAGAAGAAGACGTTTGGAGGGTTAATCGTCTTTTAAAAACTTGGCTCTAGCGGGAATTTGAATTCTCCATTCTCTCGTTTTTTTCACGTAGACGCGCTCTCTCCGTTTGTGTAATTATGATGCCATGATGGTTGGTGAGGAGTGTTTTTGTTTTTGGGATGTTTTTTAAAAGTATTATTAAATAAAAAAAAATTAGTATTTTATGATGGTTTTAACTTTTAATATATTAATATTAAAAATTAAAAAAAAAATTATTTTAATATATTTTTAATCAAAAAACTATTTAAAAAGACATTGTGTATCACAATTCAAAACATACACGAAAGCATTTTTAACCCTGAAAAATAGTTAGATTTTATTATTATTATTATTATTATTTACATTTAGGATGATGCTTTTATATATATAAATATATAATAAAGTGATGCTATTAAAACTTATATTCAAATATATTATCGAGTTGAATTATGAGTATTATCTATTCTATATATATATATGTATATATATTTGGATGCCCCTATATATAGTCTCATTTAAACACTTGATCATCTTCCCCTGTAATCTGAGATGTAAAAGACTCTCTCTTTTCTATTCCAATGCAAAAATATATCTTTGATTAAAAAAAATAAAGTTGCTGGAGGTAGAAATTAAAGAATGTTTTAAATTTGGTGACGAAAACATGATCATCCATGCATTCTCTGGGTTTGAGCTCGCAATTGAAGGAGTTTAAAATCACACCAGCATATCTACATTCACAGTATTCTTATACATAAAAGGCATCAAGACTTCATAATATTAGATGATTTTACCCCACGATGTGTAGATTATCATGGTTTCGAGAGCAATAATTTCAATATTATCAAAAATATCAGTGCATAATTTAGAACTCTTGTAGAGATTTTCATTCATAATGTATGTCAAATTATCATGGTGTATCATGTATGGGAGTTGTGGCTAGCGTCACGGTGGCTGTGTTTCGGCATGTCGATCGGGAGTTTTGTGTTGATCGGGGGAGGAGGAGAGGCTGCAAGTTTGTTTCTGATTCAATGGGTGGTTGCTGTTGATTTGCATGGAGTTTCTTTGATGGTCTACTGCCGTTTCTTTATTGCTGGGAAATTAGAGGGAGGTGTGGTCCATGAAAAGTGCTAACGTGATGGCTGGAGTTCTGGCTGGAATCTAGTAGGTGAAAGGTGAGAGGAGAAGAGAGAGAGAGAGAGCGGCGGATGAGGGGGCTAAGTGTTTTTTTTTTTTTTTTACTTTTTTTTTTATTAAAAAAATCCGTGATGATGTACTAGTAATAATTTATTAATTATTTTCACTTTGAAAAAGAATTACCAATTTTCCTTAAAAATACCAAAAAGCCATTAAGAAGTCATAAGACGACAAATCGTTAAATGCTTGATGATAATTTTATCACATTGTAAATTATGTTTTTTTTATCATAATATTAATATTTTTTTACCTATTTTTTATGATATTTTTTAAAATTTATAAGGAAACATGTTCAAGTCTCGTATTATTTAACAAAAAAAAAAAAAGAATGGAAGGGTTGAATTATAAAAATAAATAAACCCTAGCTCCAGATCGTCTTCTCTTCTATTTCTCTAGGAAACAACAACCCTCACCTCTCTCTCTCTCTCTCTCTCTCTCTCTCTCTCTCAAAGACCTTTCTCTTCCATTGATGTTCCCTCCTCTCTCCATCAACATTAATGAGTTCAGCAACATCTTAAGGTCGCCCTCAACAATAGAAATCGAGAAATAGAAGAAGAAATGATAGAGATCGAGAAAAAACAGAAAAAAAATAAACAAGAGAGAAAATACAGTTTTGCATTACCTTTAATTTTTTATTACCTGCCCCTTAAGCTATGTGACCGCGTTCCATTAAAATTTAAATTTTTTTCTATGTTTAGATATATTTATTTTAAAAAAAATATTATTTAAATATATTTTAACACAAAAAATATTTTAAAAAATAATTATAATTACAGTCCCAAACCGTCAATAAATCTTAACTACAATGAACAATAAATGCAACCTCCTAAGGACAAAAAAAACTTTTATAAGGATACAATTTAAAAGTTTCTATTTATAGGGCTAAGAATTCAATTTGTTGAAGAAGACGGGCTGGGAAAAAATTCCTTTCCAGACAGGGACTCTAATTCCACCTTGATTGTCCATTACAATTTATTTATTTTTTATGTTTTAAAAATTTTTAATTTTTTTATTTTTTATTTTAAATTAATATTTTTTTATTATTTTATTATTTTAATGTACTAGTATAAAAAATAATTTTTTCAAACAAAAAATTTAAAAAAAAACAACTACTACCATACTCTCCACCTCATTCTAAAATCAGTCATTGCTCTGCCTTCCTCCCCGACATCAACAACAATAACACCAGTCACTCGGTGCCTTACCCTCAAACCGATCTAAACCACACCATCTCCAACATCCACACATAGAAAAAACCACCCAAAACGTTGTTGTCTCCGATGCTCCGGTAACAGCCAAGCTAGCTGCCGAGAGGGAGTTTCTTCTTTTCTTCATAACAAGTAATTCTTTTATGAATTCATTATAAATTTCTTTGCCTCGAACCAACATCAAGAACATCCCACCATAGTATTTAGCCAAGAGGATCCATATTCTTCATATCTATCATCACTCCTTGACTATAAATTTATTGAGGAAGTGCATCAACAAATGTTATAGCAAGAGTAGCCATGCTTGGTTCCAAAAAATATGTTAGCTCTTATACGTGGCATAATGGAAAGAACTCCCTTATATTGGAAAAAGAATATATCTATCTCATCTTGCAATTAGTATGGGACCTTCATGTTAATGGAAGTCTTAGAACAATAAGTAAATACAACAAGAGAACCAGTATTTGAATCACATATATTGGTCATGTTAGGTTTCATGAAACATATATACACAACAAAAATGGTAAATTTAATAATTTTACAAGGGTTTCAAGATCATGTTAGATAAATCTAGGGTTATTTAGGGTTTATATAAAGATTACTTGAAAATAAGATGTTCTTTTCGGCTTTAAATAATTACTTCAATGTTAGATTGTTGCAAATCATAAATCATTCTAAATTTATTTGCCTCTAACGATAATTCATACGAACCACCTATAAAAAATCTTTCAAACACTTTTAGAAAAGAGAGATTCTTATAGTTTTAAGTACTAACTCTCTTTTTTTTGTGTTTTTCAGGTGTTATGTACTGTATTGTTTACTACTAAAAAATAAAAGGCATAACATTCTATTTTTAGATAAACCTAAAAACCCTATAAATGAAAAAAAATATTAATTTGCCCCTTGAATAATATCATATATATTATTTCAATATAATTTTTAAAAATTTATTCAATCAAGTCCCTACTTGATTTTTCTAGGTCTAGAATTGTAATTCCCCAAATAAATTACATTATAGTCCTCAATTTCTAAAACTTATTTACAATCAAGTCACACTTGATTAATCATCTCAGTTTTGAACTTAAACTCTTGAAGAATTAAAATTGTTTGAAATGTAGCAACACTTTCTCGAATAGTAGATAATACAACCAAAGCTTATATCTCTATAGATCACTCAATAGCACTTAAAATATGTGTTTAAGTACAGTGAGTGTAAGAATTTTTACTCTTTTACAAGAATATGAAGGTTTTAATACACAAATATGAGTATGATTTAAAATTAATGATTTGAGGTTTTTTTTTTACTCCTGAAATAGCTTGTATATGAATTCGTTAATCGATCGGTTAATTTGGTATCACCAAAAAGTCAACTGGTTCATGTAGAATACTAGATGTATCAGTTTTAATCCCGGTAATTTTTTACAATTGTTTTATCAATTCTTTTTAAATGCATACAAAGTGAAGTTTATGCATTCATTTTAATTTGTCTATCAAGTATGATATAAATATTTACATTTAAGCACTAAAATGAACACTTAAAAACTAAGTTTTTCCTTACTTTGTATCTTGAATTTGTTGATTGATTTTTTCATTCAGTACCCCATACATGTTGATGTGATTTTCATATAAATTTGTTTAAACTTAATCTCATCTAAGCATATCATTAGTCCATTTCTATATAATTGTTATCATTAAAATACATAAAATATTAACATGTGACCCAAAGGTCAACACAAGAAAAATATTATGAATCCACTAACCAAAAGTTTGTCGAGAGAGCTTGTGAATAATTCATCAAAGGGAATACGCTTAAAGCCTTTAAATGATGGTAACCATACCTAGTTGATTATAGATCCCAAGATATAGGTTCAAATAGAAAACTAAATCATATAATATTTTTGGTAGTACTAGAAAATTATTATTTCCTACTTATTTCTATGTTGAAATAAATGTTCATTATGGCATGATAAGATGTGAGTTGAACTCTTAATGATTTTTATATCTTGATACACTATTTTTGATGAAAAATCATCTATATAAGTGAAAAAAATTCCATTTCTTTGAGAATTTCGATAAAAATTGAATTCTCTAAAGCACTTATAAATTTAATAGTTATTCGAGGCCAAAATAAATACAACAGTGAGAGCCAAATGAAATATTTAGGTAAAGAACTATGTGAGTATTATTGTTTTGGTTTACACAAAAGTTTGAATAGTTTAAGATATCTCGTTTATTATTTAACCAAGTAAATCTGATAGTATTTCACTAAAAAATGTTCAAAGTCAAAAGCTACTTATTTTGATATAGTAATCTACCAAATCAACATCTTTCAACAAATCTTTGAGTTGTTTTCAAGTTGGTAAGATAATTTTCAATCATATGAGAAATCTAAAAATCCATGTTAATAAATTATTTCAAATAAAATAAATAATTAAACCACCGCTTCATCCCACTTTAAAAACTCATTTGTGAAACAAAAACATTTTAAAAATAATTAAATTCTTTTAGTTTTTTATTTGTTTAAAATTAACTTTTTTATATTTTTAAATAATTTTAATATATTAATATATTTTTAAATTAAAAACACTTAGAAAAACAACCACAAATCAAACTCATCGCAAATATGCCATTTTCGTGCCATGGCATCTTTGACACCGAAAAACACTGGCAAAAGTTTTACTGTTAAACGAAAAAAAAAAAAAAAGTCCAAAAACAACAGGTAATTATAACAAGTTCATACAGAGACAATTTCAGTTAAAAGACATTGACTAGGTCCAGAAACATTAGCTTTCATCACAAGCAGCTACAATGAAATGCTGGGATTTTCAAAAAGAAAAGATGACATTAATTTATATCCAATTTCCTACCAGGTCTACTAAAACAAAAAATTTCCACCAGAATTTAGCACATTATGCACTTCATTTTGGGTCCGTGAAGAAACTGTTGATGAATGATATAACTGTAGGTGGCGCTTCATTCAAGCATGCTCATAATAACATTGTCTCTCAGCCAAGTTCCATGTACTTCCATCAGCCCTGCTGGAACCCTGTTTCAAGAAATAAAAACTAAATGAATATTTTGCTTCAACCAGAAAAATTGCCCCCCATAACTGCTATGACTGAAGTCATTGAACACTTCAAAGCATAATTCAAGATTAGAAAATTCTTTCCTGAATTCAGTTTTTATATGGGGGGGGAACCCTGCTGGGAGTCTAGAACCCAACTCTATTTTAGTATTTCTTGTACTGCATAAATCACATTGGTGTCATAGAAGAAAAGGACAAACTCAATCTCTTCGCAGCAGGTAATGTCTATCTAGCATTGATCGATTTGAAACCAAGTTACACCCCCATATCATATCATCCCACAGAAGCTAACATAGTTGAATCAACATAAAGTTTCCTTTCAAGTCACAATATACAAGCAATGGAAAACTAATGACATGATCTAGCCAAATAAATCCCATAATATTCACAATAATATTATATCCTCAACCCCATCACCTTTCCAATCTCCATGAACCAAAATGAATAATACCCTAGCTTGTCTAGCATTTTTAACTGGTTTCTAAAGCATTGCCCCTTGCTACAATGACAAACTGATTCATCATTTAACATCAAAGATCAAAAATTGAAAAATTAGAAAGAAAAGGCAAATGTGGTCAAAATTTATCCATAGCAATGCATGGTAGCATATACATGTAGTGATAAAACAAGTATGCTAGCACAAAGAGATGAAGGGGAGGGAGAGACATGACCTAGTGGTTGACATAGACATTGCCAACTAACTGTAAATCACGTGTCACTGAAACAACATCAAGTCTTCAACAGTTGTGAATGGATGATACACCTGTGAGCAGAATGCATCAGCAAGATCTACCTATACACAAACAAATATGAAGAAAAAGGTTGAAGAATCAATCACAGAACAGAAATGCATCAATCCGGCATACACTAGTTGAGAGTGCACTTCTATGATACCGCAAGAAAGTCGAATACCCTCATAGCTCCCATACAAGAAATTTCACATACAAGACTATTTACAGCTTCCATCACCCTTTCTATTTCATTGCATGACCATAATACACTCCATGGCATTGGATTTGGAGATGGGATCAAGTAATACACAATCAAATAGGACATTATCTGCTTCCACCATTTTGTGGAGAAAACCATAGCACTCCCGCACAATCCTTCTAGACAAAAATTCCCTTCAATTTCTCTTCTTCTCAACTGACACCAAAGAAATTTTTACAAGGTCTGGTAATTTTTTAGCATTGAACAAATACAAAATCCGATGGGATTCATAACTTTATTAACAGGAATGATGGCCAGATGAACTCTGCAATCTCAGAATCTCTTTTGCAGAACTGTTTACCAGTTAGCAATAGCCCATCGAAACCCAATTGAAAGTAAAATTTTGAGGCACAAATCCGTCATGAACTTTCTCAATCAACAACTTCCCTGCCACAGTTGAAAGTAAGTTTTCTCATAAACATCAAGTCTCTGAATTTGGCAGATAATCCCCACTAGCCATATTCTGAAGAAAGGCCAGCCCATTTTCAATCTGTCTCACATCAGGAAAATGTTGAATCACAAGACTATGCTTTTCAACTTTGAACATTGCAACCATCATCCTTCATTCTTAACATAAACTTCATTGCCCACTTCATTTCACCCACATGACACAATCCCATAATCATCATATGTTATTGAATTTGGCAGGTAACCTTTTATCATCTACTTTGAACCAATATAGCTCCCTCAGCAATATTTTCACACAAAACATGAATCAGAGCATTTTAAATGCCAAAGCACTCCTTCCTTCACCATCTGATCCAACAGCATCAAAGCCAAGGATCACAGAGTATAAGTAACAACATCTATATCAAAATCTCTCTTCTTCATTTCCGAAAGGAAATCCCAAGCTTCATAATCTGACCAACTCTAAGTTGTACCCTTTAAGCATTATATTACAACTTGTCAAATTTAGAGTCAAATTCAATCCTCTCCCAACCATCTCTTTTAGCATCTCCAGTGCTCTATTATCATAATCAAACACTATCTGATGCAGTGCACGATGAAGGATTTTTTTTTTCATCGCATAACCATCCATTCACAATTACGTTATAACTAACACAATCAACCTCAAACCTATATCTAAAAACCTTAAATGAATTATAATCTATTTCGTCTCACTTTGATTTACACACATCAAGAATTGTATTAAAAGGATGCGGGTCAAGAAAACAACTAAATCGATGCATAGAAAAAAGAAGAATTAGACAGCTTAAAGGGTTCACCTGATGCAGCATACCTTTCAGCAATGATTGCATAGGTTTTTGGGGAGAGGCCAAGGGAGGCACAGTGAGTGCAAGAAATAGGATCAGAGAACAGGGAAGTCACAGAGGTGGGCAGAAGTGCTGAATTTCTCATTCTGGTTCTCTGGAAAAGAAGATGGGTGGCATAACTTCAGGGCTGCTGTTGCAAACAAATTTCCTTAGGACATTTTCAGAATACTTCTCCCTCTTCAATGTTATCCAAAACTGCAGAAGCACTCCTCTGCTTGGTCAATTTGTTGAAGAGATCAGAAACAAAATAAACATGGTATCGACCAGAAAAATCACCTCCAAAACTGCCGCTTTCCTCCAATTCATTGAACACTTTCTTCAAAGCATAAACCAAAGAAGACAGGAGAATTCTTTTCCAAATCCAAGTCCTTTTAAAATCAAATACGAAGCTGAAACAAAAACCATTGGGGACCAACTCTTTCTTATTGTTTCCTATCAATAAAAGATATGAATTGAAGATGTAAAATCAACACTTTCACGGGCATCAATCACATTGGTGTAATAGAAAAATAAGACAAGATATGTCTCTCCAAAGGAGTTAAGGCCTTTCAAGCACGCAAGGTGGAAATTAACAAGAGGTCCTCTCCCTCTCTTTTTTACCTGCTGATTGATAGATTTGAATCCAAGTTTCAACGTATTCTAACATACCATGGAAGCTAACATAATTAAAGTCAACATGAAGTTTCTCTTTAAGTCAAAATTTACAAACATAGGAAAAAAGACAGCATCATACAGTTACATGAATCCAAGGAAATTCTCATCAGTATAACCATGAACAAAATTTGTATGGAAACCACCATTTGTTATTTGTCACCCACAATGAATATACTACCTAGCTTGTCCAGCACCTTAACTGAATACGGTTTCTAAAACACTCTCATGCCAAGATAACAACAAATTAATCTGTCAAATACTATCAAAGATGAGTTTAACTGGCATAGGACCTTTGATTGACCATGGAGTGTATTTTCATTCCAAGAACTGGGTTTGAAGTGTAAAAAGCACCTTCTAATGTTGCATTTCTTTGGTTTGGAAGTTTCAGTATGTTGTCTGTGGGTTTCTAACAAAGGAAAGCCCCCCATATGCCATTTGATTAATTAAGTTCCGTGCTGCTTGCCACTCCCTGAGGCCAAGGACAGGGTTGAACCATCATTCCAGGATTTGCAGAACTTCAGTGGAAGTCAACAGAGCATTACCTACATCCGTACATGTATAAGTAATCTAACCATACACTAACAAATATACCAGAACAACATCAAACAGCAGTCAAGAAAAAGAATGAATCAATCTGACCAACAATAAAAGAGAACAGATCCTTACAATAAAACAAAAAATCGAATACCTACTTATCTCCCATAGAAGAAATATCACATTCAAGATTAGGTACTACAGCTTCCATCATCCTCTCTAATTCACTGCATGACATAATCCACTCACCAGCATTTAATTTGGAGATGGGATCAAATGATACATGACCAAACTGAGCATATTATCCCTGTCCACCTTTTGATGGGAGAGAGACATACACACAAATCTGTTCAAAACACTGGGTTGAAAATAAATGAAAAGTCCAATCCTTCACCATTTTCACAAATAATGAATCAGTTTCCTTCATCTCATATACCAAACAAACAATAATTATTTACAATTTTCGAAGGTGACATGTTGAAGTCCAGTAATTTATTGGCCAATTAAAAGTCTGATGAGCTTCACAACTTTATTTTACGGGTAAGACGGCCACATCTACTCTGCAATCTCAGAATCTCCTTTGCAAAACCTTGATTACCTGTTAACAATAGCCCATTCAAAACCCGATTGAAAGTGAATTTCCGAGGAACAAATCCTCTATCAACCATCTCAATCAACAAGTTTCCAGCCACCAATAAATCATCTGATTTTTTCCTAACAAACATTGCACTTATCAATATATTGTAAGTGTCCAAATTCGGCAAGCAATCCCCACTAGTCATCTTCTGAAACAAGTCCAGCGCTTTGTCAATCTCTCCTTCATCACAAAAGTACCGAATCACAAGATTGTATGTTTGAACATTTGGCTCACAACCATCATCCTTCATTCTTCCCATAAATTCCATTGCCCGCTCCATTTCACCTCTATGACACAGCCCTCTAATAACCAAATTATAAGTTATTGAATTTGGCACATAACCCTTCACCACCATCTCCTCAAAAATGACTATAGCATTATCTACGTTGTCTTTCTTACACAAAACCTGAATGAAGGCATTATAAGTAGCAACGGAAGGAAGCACTCCTTTCTTCACCATCGTATCAAAAACCTTTCGAGCTCGCTTAATCTCACCAGCAACACCAAACCCATGAATCACAGTAGTATAAGTAATGACATCAATTTCACAGTCTCTCTTCTTCATTTCCAAAAAGAAATCCCAAGCTTCATTAATCTGACCAGCTCTAAAATACCCTTTAAGCATGGTATTAAAACTAGTCAAATTCGGAGTCAATCCTCTCTTAACCATCTCTTTCAACATCTCCAAAGCTTTATTAGTCCTCTTAATCAAACACCAACCATTCACCATCACATTATAACTAACACAATCAGCCCTAAACTTTCCCTTAAAAACCTTAAACAGATTATAAGCCATTTCCACGCGTTTGGACTTGCATAACACATCAAGGATTGTATTAAAAGATTGCAAGTCTTGAAAACAACCAAATTGATGCATAGACAAGAAAACTTTAACAGCTCTATGGGGTTTACCCGCAGAGGCATACCTTTCAGCAATGATTGCAAAGGTTTTAGGGGTAGGGCCAAGGCGGGCGGAGCGCATACGATAAATTAGGGACCGGAAAGAAGGGGAGTCGCGGAGGCGGGCGGAAATGTCAATGGCGTGGTCGTAGGAGGAGGGGGTGGTGGGAGTAGGAAGGATGGTGGGAAAGGAGGTTGAAGAATTGGAGGGCTTTTGGGCCATCGTTCCAAAGGCGTTTAAGGATTGTGTTGACTAATTGTGGGGTCCATTGGATGGTGGGGGAGTGAAGGGTTTGGGCTAATGCTTGTGGGTTTGATGACGTGAGGATTAGGGTGGCTAGAGCGGCGGCTTCAAGTGGTTGTTGAGGTGGTGGTGGAGTGGGGGTGGCGGTGGTGAAGGGGTACGATTTTGGTGGACGAAGATAGAGTAAAAGGGAGGGGTTAGTTCTTTGAGTGAGCATTTTTTGAGTCTGCATGCTCGTGTTTTACTTCAGTGCAGTGACCTATTTATGTGTTCTTGATGAGCAGACTTTGGTGGCAGTGACACAGCTTGAACGTGGCTGGCTGTTAAAAGGCAGGAGATTTCAGTTGATTGTGGCTGTATAACGTGTTTGTAGCCTTCAGTAGCCAAGACTTGGGCAGGCCGATGAGGGGAAATTTTTTACAGTCTATTCAACTGAAATAGGTTAGAAAATATATTAAAATAATTTTTTTTAATTATTAAAAGATTATTTTTAATCAGCGTATAATAATAATTTAAAAAAATTAATTTTTTTATCAAAATATTTTTGAAACACAAAAATAAACAACATCTTCCTCTTTTTAAAATATTAAGATACAAACATGATGATATATGTTAATGTGTTTTTTAGTAAATATAAAAAATAAAAATAAATCATTAACTCAAAAATTGATATATGTTGGATTTTTTAAAAAAAAATATTGAGACAACAACATATTAAATTGATGTGGGTTAAGTTGTCAAATCTATGATTCAGTTAATGAGATTGGAATAAGTCTATAAAAAACAAACCGAAATAAATTATGAAGTTTAATTTCCAATCAACTCAGGTTAACTTGTTAAACCTACAATTTAGATTCTAAGATTAAGATAATTTCTTAGAAAGCAAATTAAAAAAATTACAAAAATCAATTCTCCGTCAACTAAATGTTATAGGATGAAATTGAAAATAAATCAATTAAAAAAAATAAATAAAATAAATTACGAAGTCTAATTTCCAATCAACTCAGGTTAACTTGTCAAACTTACAATTCGAAATCTAAGATTAAGATAATTTCATAGAAAGCAAATCGAAAAAATTACAAAAATCAATTCTCGGTCAACTAAATGTTATAGGATGAAATTAAAAATAAATCAATTAAAAAAAATTAAAAAATAACTTAATTCAATTCAAATTAACCTATTAAATCAATAACTTAAATCATGAGACCAAAATAACTCTATAAAAATAAATCGAAAAATATTATGAAATTCAATTTCCAACAAACTCAATGAAATTGAAGAGAAAAAATCATCATACCATAATGATTCCATAGAAAACAAATTTATAATTTTATTGAAAAAAAACAAATCCAAATCATGAAGATGCATAAAAAAAGTGTTTGATAAATTTTAAAAAAAATGTCATAATGTTATGAAAATCTAAATATAAATCGAATAATATTTAATAAATTGATATTTATATATATATATATATGTTTAAGTTATTTAATTTAATTAAAAATTAAAAAAAAAAAACTAAGTAAATAATGGCCTAGCACGCATGGACCGAAGAAAAAAAACCAAGCTCGTGGGCCTTAGGCCTAATGTGCATGGCCTTGACTTTTTTATTATTGATAAAAAAAAAGATAGAGAACCTATCATCCATTCTTTTATTTGAAAAAACAATGCTTGATGACGCGCCCAATTTCCAACCATCATAAAGGTAATTGGAAAATTTGATTGGGATTTTTTGTATTTAAAAAATTATTTTATAATATATTTTTATTTAAAAAAAATCTATTAAACATAATCTTATAATGTTAATAAACCAATAAATCATCTCAAAACACCCAAAAACATTGTTTAAAATACAAAACCAAATTAAAAAAAAAATCACATCCTAACCTCAATCTATGTTTTTCAGCAAAATGAAGAACAAAGAATACTTCAAAGAAACTTTTCTAAGAACACAATTTTTTCCTTGTTTTATGCTTTGGTCCTAAATGTTTTAATTGTTTTTTTCTATAACAAATTCTAAGAAATTGATCATCAATTCAGCCATAAAAAAAATGCAATCAAATATGAAAAAAATTCAATAACTAAAATGAAAAATAAAATAAAAAAACAAAATTAAACTGCTCCTACCTACAAGAATTTATAAGAGAGCATGCACAGTAAAAAATGCTGAGGTATTTTCCCAACATCGTTTAAATTTTTGGGTTTATTTTTTAATTGTTAATAATGTTAATGTTAATTTTAACAATAATGGCTGATTATTTAGGTGTTTATTATCTTTAAAGATCAATTTGGTCTCATAAATAGAGCAGAATGGGTTATGAAGAATCAAATTCAAATATTAATAGATAAATAAACAAATTGACATCAATTTACAAGTTACATAGCTCCTCCTTGGCCTTTCAGCATACTTACACAAAAATATTATTGTCCCAGATCATAAAACTCCCATTACTGATCTCTACCAGGATGAATCAAAACTGTCCAGCAATGAAGCTTCACCTGTACTTTCCAGTCCTCTCACCAATTCCTATCATGCTGAAATCCAGAAAACATAAATTATAGATCATGTGCTGGTTTTCACCTATCAACTTGATCATATACACACTACTCTCCAAGAATTCTTCTTGAACCAGATGGTCAATTGCAGCAACTGATACTGCCTATTCCTTCTCTAGCATTATTACTAGGAGACAGTTAGCTTCTAGATCAATCTACACTTTACGAGCACGGTCACGCCAAGAACCTTGCTGCTTTGCAAGTACCTGAAACCATGAGAAGAATTGCTTAGATTTTGCTCTCCAAATCTCTCTCTTTTTCTCAAGAATGAACCCACCTTCTCACTTAAAAGGCTAGAAGCATGGTCGGTGTCTTTGCTCTCGTTTCTATTGTTGTCCATCTCTATCTCATTGTCTGAAGTAACAGAAGCCAAAAGTGATGGTGCACCAAACATGGCCTCATCGTGAGCAACTTTGATTTGCTCTTCCCTTCTTGCCTTTATATATTGTCATTATAAAAGTTACATAAGAAACTACAGAACATATTCATGCTTAAGAGAGAATGACAAGGAAGAAAAACACAGATAATAGGAACCAACACCTATGATCATTAAATACAAGACAAATTGAGAGAGAAACAGCACCAGATGCCTACCTCCACTGCAGAGAAACGGAAACTCTGGTCTAAGTGCTTGACTAGTGCTGCATCATCTTCCACAGCTAAACAGACACAAAGAAACATTTTTATATCAGTTTTAATTATTCTGACCAGGTCCATGGATATCCTGTGTTATAATCTAAAGAGTATTCATCAGTCCAGAAAATTTATAACCAATAAAAATGATTTAACTTTAAAATATGAATTTATATTTAGCTGATTTGTGATCATCTCATTTCTCCAACACTATCGCCCATAATTGCAGAGTGTGTACTTGTAAACAATATTACAAGAACATAAGCATTACAGGTAAATAGACAATCATAGGAATTAATTTTATTTCAGGTATGGTTTCAAACTAATACAGAGGCATGTTCGCAAGTATGACAGTTTGGAATTTATTATTTTTATGTATGCCAATTGAAAGGCATGCTTAATGAGTATATGCAACATACTGGGAGTATCTTGTTTCATTATTTCATAAAGTTCCCCCTTTCGTTTCTTAACCTAACAGTTTTCTGAAAATGAAGTGCACATCTTCTTTCACAGCCAAGTAAAGAAAAGCCACAGGAAGTCAGGAACACAAGATGATAGTAGCAGCAATGAAATGAAATTAGAACAGCAAGCATTTTAGTATCCAAAAAACCTCAACCCATCAGCCAATGGCCGAATAGTGCAAGCAACAATATTTGACCACATACAAACAACATCACCCTGTAACTTGGGAATAAAATGTAGATAAATATATTTAACCTTCAACTTCCTCATCATCAAGTGGGGCATCCTTGTTGAACACAAACCGCTCCCAACCAGAGCCCATTCCCTCATCCTTTTTAGCTGCATAAAAATGCAACTGAATATTATATGGAAAATATTTATGAGCATCTATAAAAAGGGCAATATACATAATTTAAAATAGCAATACCACCGAGGAAGAGTGGGAGTTTATCTGGTGAGAAACACAGCAGTATATCTTCCAACTAGTATGTTCACATGCTTAATAAACCAATGTTTAAGACTAATCTGGATATGAAATTGCAGTAAGGTTGATATTTACAGAAGTCTAGTAACAACATTCACAAAAGATGGATCAATTATGAATAACATACACTAACAACCAGCCCAACTATAAACAAATTATATTATAATAATTCTACATAAAAGTTTACATTTCTATATAAAATGCATTATTAAGAATTACTAAAAGTAACGTGGGAGGAAAATATTTAGGGCCTATATATAAGTGTGGTAGAGGTTGCTTTTCAAAGTGCTTTTCACTTAGAAGTGAATCAAAATAATATTTTTTATTTTTAAAATTCACTTTTGACATCAACACATCAAAACGATCCAAAAACACAAAAAAAAAAAATTGAAGCTAAAAAAAAGTTCAAAAATTTTCAGAGGCGTGGTAGGGACTGCAATGTCAAACAAGACCTCATATTGCAAAAGTAGACAAATGCAAAGGCTAGAAGTATAACTAAATAGAGTGCATGGTAAAATCAAAACACTGGAGTGCAATGAGAAACATGTTAACTAACACTCTTAACCAAAACTGACCAATAACAGTTTCTTATAAAATCAAGCATGAGTGAAAGAATATGATCTCCTTTTGTTCCCAAATTAAAAGCATGTATATTTAAAAAAAATTAAGTGTCTTCCCAATAGCAAAACTAACTTTTAACTCTCATTTATAATAGTTTCATAATTACACAAGCCCCTTCCAACCTGAAACCTTAACCTTGTCATAAAAGTTAAGATAATTTGTTAATTTTCTAACATCATGTCTTGCAATTTAGAGCAAAGCCAATAGTTCTACGCCACTAGTATACTATTAGATATGCAGATGATGGTGTGACATGTCAGCTTCCTATTTAGTGCAAAGCCACTGGCTACCTGCCGTTATTATATAAGTAGATATGCAGTTGATGCTTTGACATGACATGGTTTGGGTATAACTTAGAATAATTTATGAAGGTGCACTTAGTTTTATTGTTTAAAATCACGAAAATGTGTTTATCTCTATGTGCTTGTGACAAACATTCTACCAATGAAATATTCATGTAAACTGTAGTAATACGTACCTAACAGGGGTAGACAAATTTCTGCAAATCAACAGCTTGCCTAATTTTCCATCGAAATATAAAATTGCTTCATAAATATGAGCTATCATTGCCATTGATTTGTTGTAGTTTCAAACAATTTATTTTTTTCATGGATCCATGAATATTACACTATTCATGATTGCTAAATAAGGCAGGAAGTCCTCAGATCAATTCAGACAGGAAAACGACATGATGATCTCAAATTTCAGCAAAGGATGTGATTGCTTACCAGTTTCATTAAGCTGAAGTTTCATCCTAGCTTTGACTCTTGCAGCTGGTGTCTGTTTATCAAGGAAACCCAGTCAACAGCAGAAAGAAATAGATTTGAGCTTCTTAAAGATAGAAGATAGCCAATAGACTCAATTATTAAACCACGTAGGAAAGAAAAATAAAAGATTTTTAGTTAGTAGTTCTTTGAAGTAACTTGGGAGATGGAAGCAAGATACACTTTCTTCTTTCCTTACATGGAGCAATTTGGGGGTATTATCGAGTTTCGACTTAATTATACAAAGAGAAGCAGAACTAGTCTTGCTTTCTTGATATTTTCTTAAATCTCTGTTTTTTTTCTTTCACCGGTGATATGACAGAGGTTACAACAATTAGCATGTTGGACAATTTTGACCAGTCATCAAGAAATTTCTTCCAATTTTCCCACCCCAGATGCCAAATCCAACACGAACATATTGTTGAGAGTTCAGGGAAACACGATATGTTCCATCTTCTACTGATATATCTTACATTTATGTTCTGATTTTGTTTTAGGCAAGGACAGGCTAGTATCCCTCAAGCATTCAACAGCCTAAACACTGTCTTCCATGTCTTGCAACAAATCAAAAGAAATGAGTGTCTCACCTACGTAATGTTTAGTATTCAAGGTTTGGCAACACAACAGTGCTGGTGTATAATCAATAGTTGGACTAATACTACACAATATCATCATCTTCTCAATTCTAAACTTGAACCAGAAAACTACTAGTACCCTTCATTTCCATTTTTTTCCACTACGAGTAAATCCTGTAGACTAGCATAGCCTCCAATTAAACTATCAGATTATAAATTCAAAAGCCCTTGTAATTATTTCAAAAAAAAAAAAACCCAGCCATACCATTTTCTCATAACCTTCAATCAACCGCGAATAATCAATGCTGCCATTCTTCTCCTTCCCTGCTCTCTCCCTTTCCACATCATCACCCCTTCTCTTCTCCGACCTTCTGCCCTCTCGTGGCGATAAACCACGACTTCGGCTTCTTGTCTCCAATCTCCGGTTCCTTCTCCTCTCTCCATCTCTATACCTCTCTCGGCTTCGGCTTCGGTTTCGGCTTCTGCTTCTACGCCTATAATTCCTCTCTCGGCTTTTGCTTCTGCTTCGCTTCCTGTGATTCCTCTCTCTACTTCTCGACCTCGATCGATGCCTATGATGGCCCGATTCTCTTCTGCTTCTCTCTGACGCCTCATCTTTGGGTTTCTTCTTGAGTTTGTTTTGAATTGATTCGAGCTGAGCTTGCCTTTCAAGATTTGAAGCTTGTGTAGGACTAGAGGCTTTAACAAAATTGCTTAAAAAAGAAGCGGTGGAGGAAGGGAGAGCTGAGCCTCTCGGAGGAGGAGCGGCAACGTCCTTATTGGCGGAGAAGCCGAGGCCTTGCTTGAAGAGCGCGGCGCCTTGGCCTTTTCGAGTGAGCTCTTCGTAGTACGCCGCAGCTTTCTCTTCCTCCATTTTGATGGTAGTTGTTTTTGTTCCAGTTATTCGGGGTTCTGGTTTGGGAATGGGAGAGGTAAAGAGGCTGAAGTGCCGGTTAATGGCTGGTTAAAGGGTAAATGTTGTCGTTTAGTTATATTAAGTATATTGGTTCGTGCGTGGGTTAATATTAATTTTTAAAAAAAAATTAAAAATATAAATGATATTTTAAACGTTTTGGGTCTGACAACCATGTAGACCCAATCGATTTAGATCGCCTTGGGTCTAGTAATCATGTCAACTCGTGTCTGGGTCTAGCACTAAACATGATCGCTAGATCCAAGACTTTTAGGTTTGGCGTGGTCTCCAAACTCAAGGCATTTGAGCCTAACGTGGTTCCCAAATCCAAGGCGCTTCGACTTGGCGTGGTTGCCAAACCCAGGCACGAGTCTGGTATTTTTTTAGGCCTGGCGTGGGTAAACCCAGGAAATTTTAAAAAAAAACAATATTTGAGTTTTTAATATTTTATATGAAAAATTAAAAAACAATCTACATTGATATGAGCTAAAAGAGTATTTCAAAAGGTTTTTTTATCTCATATTGAAAAAACACAACTTTATATATATATATATATATATATATTAGTGGGCTTCAAAATCTCACATAGAAAAAAAAAATCTTTTAGTATTTAAATAGTGAACTTTGATATGAGTTTATAACCAACTAAAAAAGAGGGATTTCTGATTAAGAGAAAAAACACATTTGAAAAAAAAAAATCTTTACCGGCTTCTGTTGGGTCACCCGAGTCCTAGGCTGAGAGTACACTTATAATTGTTGTAAGAACATATTTATTTTTTATTTTTATCTTTGTCTTTTTAACCAAATATATTTTTATTTTTTCTACATTTCTTTATTCTATTTTGAGACATTAACCATGCGCTTCCCTAAAATTCACTCAATTTTTTTTATTAATCTCTGATTTTATTGAAGAAATCATCTACAAAATTGTATAAATTAAGATAGTTAAAAAAACAACAAGTCTTTTACATATATAATATTTTCTTTTCATACAACATAATATATCAATTCAAAAGTTCAAAAGTTTTCTCTTATGATCATATATTTTAAATTTTCGTATATACTAATAGTTATAATGTAGAGTAAACTTTTATTATAACAAACTTTGACAATTAGATCATGCAACATCTCAAATTCAAAAAAGTATGAACCCTTTAAAAAATTATCCAACACTTGGATAGAAACATAAAATTAATAATTCCATCCACAATGCATACAAAAAAGGAAAGTTTATTTTTAAAGATTTGAAATAAATCACTTAAAAGTCAACATTTTTTTTCATTCTTTTCTCTTCCAGTATAACAAATTTATAAAATAAGTTGCACAAAAAAAAAGTTTGCAATTAAGTTTTAATGTATATGAATGAAAAATCCTACTTGAATGAGACAATATTTGTTTTTGCACTCTAATTGTGCTTTTGAAAAAAATTAAATTTTTTGACCCAGATGCTTGGGTCTGACATGATTGCAAGACCCAAAAGGCGCGGGTCTAGCAACCATGTCACACCCAATATACTGAGTATGTCAACCATGCTTGATTAAACAAACAACAAACAAATAGGACAAGTATACACTTTAGTTGTCAGGAGAGAGAAAAGAAAGAAAAAACGCAATAATCGATCACTGACAGCAATCCAATAATTATTTGTCTGCATGTGCCACGCCATATGGGAAAGGGTACGACTGCGCATCCAAGGAAACAATGGATGACCAGATTTGGCCATCGAGAAGCGTCACACACGTCCTTAATGACATGGGCGCCACCCATTCATCTGGGAAGAAAAGGAAAGCCAAAAAATATCTCACAAAAAGATGAGAAATTGAAAGTGAAATCATCATTACAATCCACAATAAAATGTCTCTTGATCCATAGTGATTTTCATATACCATTTAGCTTTTGTTATAACTAGATTTGTGTCCCGAGTTTTGCTTTTTTTTTTCAACATAAAAAAAATTATTGTTAAGAAAAATTCAAGACTTGAATTATTAGTTTAATTGGTAATTTAAATAATGTAATTATAAAATACAACAATTATCAATAAATTGATAACAAAATAACAATAAAAAAAGATAAAAAGAATATGATCTTAGCCTACTAGAATTATCAAACAATTCAATGTTGAGTGACCAAACTAAAAAAAACAAAACAAAAAAAAACCCAATCAAATTGGGTTAACTCGCAAACTTCACAACCATAAATATAAGATTAAGATAATCTCATAGAAAGAAACACAAGAAAAAAAGTTCAAAAACTAATTCTTAATAAATTAAATGTGAAACATGATAACTCTACATAAAAAAATAAAAAGAAAAATTTGTTACCTCAATTTCTAGCAAATAAAATGTTTTAGGATGAAAATTAAAAAAAATATATAATTAAAAAAGTTATAAAAAAACTCTATATAAACCTATCCGGATCAAGATGTAAAATCTATGACCTAATCGTGATATCAAGATGACCACTTTTAAAACCAAATTAAATAAAATTATAAAATTTAATTATTGAACAACTTGGATAGTGCTTTGAGAGTGTGGTGTAGCAATTTGTTAATTTCATATATATTAATTACAAAAATATCCCGGTAACCTTCAAATCTCTAATAAAATCAAAGTAAAATGACAAAATCTACTCATGATTTTCTTATCACAAGAACTTCTAAAAAATAATATATAAAGAACTATATAATTTTTTTATATGCACACTTAAAATTAAAAATATTTAGTAAAACATAGTTTTATAAGAAAGTTTCCTTTTTCAAAATAAAAAACGGAGAAATAAAACTTTATTCATTCTTGCAATGAATGTAAAAATAATTCTCAGAAAAAAGATGCAAATATTTTCATATAAAAAAGTCAATTATAACATAGGAGTATAACTAAGGATCCCTTAAAAAATAATCTCAATTTTTTTTTAATTATATCTGCATGAATATGAATAAAAATTAAAATTAAAATATAGACATGAATAGAAAACTTATGAATGTTTTGTTTGAAGAAGTCTTTTTTAATATTAGTAGTGATTAAAGAAAGTAAAAATATAGTACATCATGCTCTAAAATCTTTTTTTATTTGTTTTTTTTTATTTTGACCAATTATATTTAGTAATGTAGTTGAAAAATCTTGAAACAAAATCCAAAGAAATGTGGAAAATAGGTGTTAGTCTTTTTTTTTATATATAAATGTATTGGTATTACAAAGGAATGACAAAGTTTTTATAAATAGTTCTTGTCTGAAAGAGGAAAATATAATGCAAGACAATAACCAATGATTTCAAATAAAAAAAATAAGAATTTGATTTAATAATTTGATAAATTTTGACATAATCTTACTATTTTCTTGTATTTTAATTATTTGACTTGATGGGGTTATTTTTAATTATACAAGTTAGGAGTAATTTAAGAAGCTTGTTTTATATTATTTAAAGTTTTATGTGATATATAAATAGACATAAAATAGAGAAATAGGAGGAACCTATTTAAGAAAACATATTATTGGAAAAAAAATGCTTTTTGGAGGAGACAAAAGATAATTCAACCAAACAAAGAAGTAATTGCAAAGACTAAGATGCATGGATTTTTTTTGTTTCTTCAGTGCTTTAATATCTGAGTTGGGCCCAAAATACACAGTGAGGCCCACAATGGAATCAACCATCGTTGTTAGGCCCACTGCATCATTGTGAAATCAATTAAGAGCATTCGATTTTCACTAACAGTACAAATGTCTGCTTAAATAAGGTTAATAATAAAGTGTAAAGCTTGCAACATGAAACTTAGCCCAAATAACAATTCACTAGGAATAGTTCAAGCATACATTGACTTCTTCTTCACAGCAGTAAAAGCCTCTTTTTCCAAGAAAACTATTAACAAAAAAAATACTTATACCAGAAGCAATAGAAAAACATAAATAGAGAGGAAGATGGAATCCTAAACTTGGAATCTTTTATTTTAATATTCTTCAGGGTATTTGAGAGTGTGATAGAGATTGTTTTTTAAAGTATTTTTATTTGAAAATGCATTGAAATAATATTTTTTTATTTTTAAAAATTATTTTGACATCAACACACTAAAACAATCAAAAAAACATATAAAAAAATTAATTTTAAGCAAAACAAATTCAAATTTTTAGAAAACGCGATTTCAACCATATTTCTAAACACACACTTCACTTTATAGAAAATCACCTATAATTATTAGAGTTGTATTACTACAAGACAAAAAAGAAAACATTGCACAAACTTTACTATATTCACTAGCCATTTAACATATATTTTGCTGCGGGTTATAATTTTTTTTCAAAACAATATTAGGTATTCAGACTGCTTCAAAATGTCTTTTTACATAAAAAATTCAAAGTGTTATTATAGAAAATCGAATCTCAATAAAACAATGAAAAGAGTCCATTCCAATATAGGATTTTACATTCAATACTATTTGAGAACAAATAAGATATTTTTTTTAATTCATCTAGAGTAATGAATCATTTCTTAATTACTTAAATACCTTTATATAGTTTATGTTATACCAAATATTTGCTCATTTGTTACCTTAATTAGGATAATGTGTAGTCAAGATCAATGCATGTTACTTCCTATATAAGATAATTTAGTGATCTCAAGTTTAAGGATCACTGACACAGCTATCACGTGAGTCTTTTTATAAACACAAATAATCTCTTTATATGAAATTTTTATATGAATCAGTTCAATGTGTATGTCATCTCACAGGCATCTACATATTAGTTATAGGTATTTCTCGTATCTCAACTTATACTATTTTCTTTCGTGAAAAAACAAACATAATATATATATAAAATCTAAAAATTTTAATTAATATTTAATCTTAATAGAACATTGAACATAAACATTTAGGAACAATGTTCAATCTCATAATGTTGAATCTTGATTTTCTTCTCTTATATATATATTTCTAACTTAATTTGACACACAAAATGAAAAAATAAAATAAAAAATGTTTAAATGATTAATTGACTAAATCTATAGAAAATAAAGTTTTTGAAAATATTTCTACTTAAAAAAAAACAGGGGTAAAAAAATAGATTATGACAATATCTATACTAATACAAATAAGGTTTCTACTGCACAAATTTATTAAAGTTTTTCCTATGTTTTTAATATTTTAATGGGTTATTTCATTTTTTTTTGGATGTTCCATGTTTTATGTTTCTATATCTTATTATATTATTTTTAAAATATCTAATTTATTGGTTTTAAAATTTTATTAAGTTTGTTAATATTTTTTTTATTTTTACTTCTTATAAATTACTTATTTTTTTTTAATACGAGGGGCATTTTTAATCAAAAAGTGATAAGAATATAATAAAAAATATAAAAAAGGGTGAGAAACTATATAAAAATATATATAACAGAATGTGTCGAAGATAAATAGATCAATTAATCCTATTTTTTTCTTATCTTAAAGAAAAAATATTTTCAGAATAGATTTATTTCACAAAACTAAAGTAAAGTAGCCACGTGTTATTATGGAAAATCGAATCTCAATAAAACAATGAAAAGAGTCCATTCGAATTGACTAATGGCATTTTGGTGATAAGATCGTGGGAAAGTAAAAAACAACATTTTTTTAACAATTTAGCGTAGAAGGTGCTGTGCTGTGCCATGTCATCTCGTGGATTCTGTTGCCGAAATGAAAGGACACAGAAAATCAAATCCAATCTCCTCGCAATTCCCACCCAACTATTGCATCGCATCCCTCTTGGATTCGATGGATGCCCCATGATGGCCTTTCCGGGCAACACAGACAACTATATTAATAAAATATAAAGGGCTTCACAAAAAAAAAAAAAAAAAACTAAAGCACAAGATACGATACAAATTACGTTACTGTGAAATATAACAGTGAATTAATGATTTTATCTTTTATCAGATTATCCTAAAAGACTTATCTTAGGGTGAAATAATCTTTCTTATATTATTTATTTGATATTTTTGTTTTCAATGAAGTTACCAAAGTTTTTCTATTTTAGCACAATAAAATATCTTTATTTTTCTTAAAAGCAAAAACCAGATCATTGGTTGTTAGGGAATTTTTTAAGATTTTATATTTTTTAACACAGTAAAATTATCATCTTACTATTAGAATGAAACTTAATTTAGGTGTTTTTAGGGTTTTCATGTTGGGTTTTGCATTATAACAAGATTAGTAAAGGGGTAAACTGATATTTTATATTAATTAATTTTTTTTAATTTTTAAATATGTTAGGTTCTTGTTTTGTACGCTGGTGCACATGGAAGGGTTCTGTCACGCTTCGATGGCTTGTACAACATCTGGCGATGAAAAATTACTCTCATCATGTCTTTAGATTTCTTGTGGTATCCTCTTTTTCTTCCAACAACATATTTTTGGTTTTTGCTAGAGTTGTTTTTTTTTTTCTGTTTTTTTTTCTCTCTTCTACCTTGAAATTCATGTTTGTCAATTAAAATCTCGGGATAGCCCATTTGTTGGGGATATTTGAGTATCAATCATCATTCTTTTGATTTTTTATTTGATTTTTATACTTTACCTTTTTGTAAGTTTTTGTTTCGTTTTTCAATTTCACTATTTAATCTATTTTTTTTCTTTTTCAAATCTGGTCCGGGTTTTTCTTTTCTTTATTTTTCTCTTATCTCTTTTATAAACTTTCATTTTGATCATCATTCTTTTTATTGCTATTTTATGTATTTAATTCTTTTTTGTGATTGGATTTTTTTTTCAACTTCATCATTTGACATTTGATTTTTTAAGGTTTGAGCTTCATGATTTTTCCAGTTTGAATGTTTCTGATCAAATGACCCGGGTCACGAGTTTCAGGATCTAACACGAGTTCTCATCCTTTTTTTCATGGACTTATTTTCTTCTTTCGACCTCTTTACTGTACATTGATTATTTTAAAAAAATATTGGCTTCATGGTTTTTTTTAATTCTCTTTTTATATGGCTATCTCAATCTCATGATTTAGCTTATGAGTATGGCGAGTTAATCCAGATAGGCTTATGTCTTTTTATTCCTTTTAGTTGCATATTTTTTTTGGGATCCTTTTGTGTTATTAATTTTTTTTAGAATGTTATTATTTAATATTTGGTTTGTTGAGAATTGACTTTCATGATTTTTTCATATTTGATGCTTCCAATTAAATGTCCCAAGGCATGAATTTTAAAAGCTAACAATGGTTGGCATCAAATTTTTTTGTACTTGTTTTTTTTTTCCATCTCCTAATTTGACATTGTTTTTTTTATATAAAAAATAAGTTTGGTTATTTTCTTCTGTCGGGTTATCTCAATCTCATAACATAACCTATAGGTTTAGAGGGTTGACCCAAGCAGGTTCAAATATTTTTTTGGCTTATAATTGTTATTTTTTATTCTTTTTTATGATAAATTTTTTTCTTTAATTTTATCCCTTTTTTTTCCTTTTTTTATCAATTAACAATGCATTTTTTTTAATTTTTAAACACACCTGCATTAATTTAACATTTATTTTCTTAATTTTATCGGAGCCGAACCGGATCTCGAGTAAGATATCTGGGTAATATTATATACACTTTAGAAAAGTAGAGGCCAATCCAATCACCGAAGATCAGGCATATAAAAATAGTACAGTATCTTCGAAGTCATCGGTCACCTGTCCTGCATACAGAACATATCTTCCTATGCTGTCGTTGGCAAAATGGACGCCATCTGTTACCGATTTTATTACTCGTGGAAGAGGGACCTTCACGCAAATGGAGGAGATATATAAATAAAAGAAAAGAAGTGAAGATTACACGACAAATATATATTGCTTTTTCTATGGAATCCCACTCAGCTAACCCTTTTGCCTGTTGCACAGTGTACGATGATGTCATCTCATCAAGTTTATTTCTTCTTCTTCTTATTATTATTATTATTATTTAAACTTTGAGAATACTAATTAATTTTTTTATTAAATTCTTCCAAAGAATGAGGTATTGAAGTTTAGTTTGATTAATATAAAAACAATCTGTTTGTTTTTGTACATGAAAAGCTTTTTTAAAAAATTTAATTTTTTTATTTATATTTTTTTGATATTTTTAGATCATTTTGATACGTTTATGTTAAAAATAATTTTTAAAAAATAAAAAAATATTATTTTAATATATTTTTAAATAAAAAATATTTTAAAAAAAACAATTATAATCACAATCTCAAACACGTTTTAATATTTTTATTATAAAATAATAATAATAATAATAATAATAAATTCTGTAGTAAAGGGATATCCAATCAAAGATTTTGTGATCCGTCGACGGGTCACGGCCACAGGCAGTCCAAGGGGCGGCCTTTCCAATTTTTGACGCCGCCGCTTCGGACCTTTCTTGGTTATCGAATAGAAACTTCACTTTCTATTTGTCAGGTCCAAGAGGTCAGCAGCCCTCAAACTGTATGCTACAGATAGTTAATAGTAATAAATAAATAACAGTATTTAGAACTAACGGTGTTGACTTAGGGTCAAAGGGACTTTTCTTGCCATTCTCTCAGTTCTGTGATCCTTGGTGATTAGACAGAAAGGCATCCATCCTTGTAACGGGAAGAAAAGAAAAGCAACCTCCACCTATTTTTGAAGTAAAAGGTTTCCTCCTTTTTTTTTTTTCCCCTCACTTTTTTCTCATTGAAGAATAAACCGATCATTAAACCATAAAATGTAGTGACATTTTGTAGTTAAACCTAATATAGAATGCTTATAATATGAGTTAAGATTCTCTAAATCTTTTTTTTTTTGCTTTTTTAACTTTTTAGGTTCAAATTATAAGGCACGATGGAAAATTTTCTCTAAATACACTAGATGGATGAAGAGATATATCCTTAAAACCATCATGAAATGGATTTAGTCATAGTCGACTTACAAGCTAGCTTAAAGATATGTTTACTATCAAATAAAAAATATAGCTATAAGTGTCAAAGAACCAATTCAACCTGAAAGCTTAAGCTGTTAGGTGATGTCTTAATATATGATTTATATTATTATTTAACACATTCTTTCAAGTGAAAGCTCTTTGGGCTTGAAACTTGCACGGACCCACATTACATAGTGCTTGATTTTTATCAAATAAATGGAGATTATGAAATTCAAACTCGTGACCGTTTGATCATCAAGGTTCTGATACCATGTTAAAGAATCAATTCAACCCAAAAGCTTAAGCTGTTAGGTGAGGTCCCAATATATGATTTATATTATTCTATAGTAATAAGAGAATGTGAAAAAACTGAAACCGAAATGATATAAATATAAAACCTAAAATTTCATCATAAAACTAATCACTTTTAACTCGTTATTTTTATCAGTTGTAAAATAATCATTTCTTCAAGTTAGGGTTGGTTGCTTATTTTTTATTTTCTTATCATCTTTGTGATGACTTTTTTAGAAATTTCTTTTAAAATATGTCATTTGACTTGCTCAAGAACTAAAGCAACCTTATATGTGCACGAAGATGATGTTTGATTTCGTATCTTCCTCACCCTTTCTATCAAGGGATTTTTATGCATATTTAGATTGTCTTTAATGAAAATTTATCATTTTATAATATTTTCAACTTCTTCTGTACAAGTTTAGGCTCAATTTGGTTTAATAGTAATTGTTTGTTTGGTCGATCATCAACATCATGTTTTAACAATATAATAGGTGTTTGATTATTAATCAAAGAATTAATATTTTATGTGGCTAATACTCGTTTCTTTTAGTATGGTGTATGGCTTAACATAATCTTTTTTCACCATTATATTTAAATATTGCATCATTTTGAACTATATCTCAGTTAATCGACCTTGTTTTCATCTTTTATCAAATGATTTTTGATCAATTTTTTATTTTCATCATTGAGTTTGATGACTTCTATTATGGTTGATGTTTATAAAATTCATTGTCATAAGACTTTTTACACCTAAATGTCTTGGATTTTTGTTAAGTGTTAATTTGTTCAGCCTTGGCCCTTAAGTATTTTCTTTTAGATAAAATTATATGATAAGTGAGGCACCTATATATTTCACAGAAAATGTTTTTCATAATCTTCTAGCCAAGTCAATTAATGTTATTTTTGGTTTTATTATATAAAAGTACTCACGAAAATGAGCTTCCATCTCTTATTAACTATTGATGAAGTTAATTAGAAGTATAAAGAACCAATAAAATATAATTTTGGTTAATGATGAACCAAATAGTCTTAGTTTTACAAAGGGATAGACAACACCATCACCATGTTGATCAGTGAACTTAGTGATGTGTTCCTCTATTAATTTGTTATCTTTTATAATTTGTTATCTTTTATAGAAAACTATTTAAATTCAACCATCTTGATTCATGTAAGGATTATATATAGCCTATCAATCCATTCAGAATATGAATGATTATATGAATGACTGTATATAGATCTAGTTGTTCATCCAACTTCTAATCCTATCTCTTTTAAGTATTGGGCTAACTTAACCCTATTAGTTTTTTTCATTGTTTGTTGATCAATAGCAGGTGCTCATGGTGTAGGATGCGTGAGGACACTAAGATTGTTTTTCCAAGAATAGTTTTATGCTATTGTAGGGAATTAGATGGTGAACATTCATCACGTGACATGTTCATTGCATGTTATTCCATTGATAATTGTGTTGGTGAATTGTTAATTAGACTCTTTATATCTAGAGAATGACATTTATCAATTGTGTGGAATGACTGATCATAAGTTATTATGACTATATTTTTTTAAATTTATTTTCCAGGCATGATGACTAATCTAAAACTTATCCCATCGAGCGTGCCACTCTATTTATATAATAGACAACCAAATAACCAATCATCATTAACTTGTCGATCGATCATTTCTTAATATATAATCTTTTACTCGTTTTTTTTCTTCCAACAAGAAAAAACTATAATTTTAATCTTAGGTCTTAGTGGAGGCATATAGTAGCCTCACTAATCAAATAAAATGTTAATTCTTAACTTGATCTCTAATTGGTTAAGAAGGAAAAATGATAATGCTAAAAAAACAAACTACAAAAGAACATATAAAAAAATAAAAGTAATAAAAAAGCTTGTAAGTAAAACAAATAAGTTGCAATAATCAAAATAAATCAATAAATAGTAGAAAGTGCAAATAAATTATGTTTATGGGGTTGATTATTAATTTTAAGTTGTTGGATGATCTATTTATATTATTATAGAGATAAATTTTATGTAAACATAAAATCGTAATTCTATATAAACTATTTATAATTAATAAGGGCTATATAATTTTAATTTTTGTATAATTTATATTTTTTTACTCGTACATATCCTTTTGATAATCATATATATTTATATTAATCTATAATATCCATTAGTTATCTTGCTAAATATTTCTATTCTACATGGAACATGACCAATCGATTATTAAATTCTAATAATCTTCTTGATTGATGATCGGCTTTACCCTTCTTTAGTGGTCAATGACCGACTTCAAATTTCTTAATTGTTTTGCTTTAAAAAATAATAATTAACAATTATTGTTCTTAATCACATGACATGTGAACGATTTATATATATATATATATATATAAACAGCTTGTAATCTAGATTGTTTTTGCAAGGATGACAAAATCACTTGTCTCTATCAATATAGGGCGAGGACGGGGAGGTATAATCCATCCCATTTCCATCATTATTGTTCAAGTAAAAGTGAAGAGCGAGAGAGAGATTTTTGAAGATAGCTTTGGATTACTGAAAAATAAAAGTTTTCCTTTCTATAGTATTATAATTTCAAGCCTAATTATAATTTATCTTGTATAAAATCTTCTTTGTATGCTTTTAATGAGCATATAGTTAGCATCTTTTTTTTTCCCTCTTAATATTGATGTAATTTGGATATGCTTTAAATTGAGATGTGGAAGCGTTTTTTTATTTTTTAAACAATAAAAACTTTTACTTTTGGTTAAAAAAACTTACAGATATTTTTTTAAGAAAGATTTGAAGATAAAAAATTGATATGATACTTTATTTGATGCATGTAAGAACACAATACTATTTGATATTACATGTAATATAAATAATATGATTTATTAGTAAGGGGTGTTTGAGATTAGGGGTGAGCAAAAAAACCGAAAAACCGATTAAATTGAGAAAATCAGAAAAAAATAAAAAAATCCGAACCGTGAAAAAAACCAATTAAAATTTTGAAAAAACCCACGGGTCGGTTTCGATAAATCTGAAACCAAAAAAATCGAATCGAACCGAACCTGAATCGAACAAAAACCGGAAAAAACCAAACCAAACCGGGAAAACCAAGCCAAATCGGAAAAAACAGAGCCAAACCGGTTTGAATTGGTTTTGTTTTTTTTTCAAAAAAATTGGTTTGATTATTTTTTTTGATAAAAACCGAACCGAACCGAACCGAAAATGATCACCTCTATTTGAGATAGTAGTAGCAATTGTTTTTCAAAATATTTTTTACTTAAAAATATATTAAAATAATATATTTTTTATTTTTAAAAATATATTTTTGATATAATACCTTGAAAAGGATTAAAAACACTAAAATAAATTAATTTAAAGTTAAAAAATAATTTAACTTTTTAAAATTTTTTGATTGAAACGCACGAGCTCTTCATCAAATCAGTTGTTTTAAAATTAAAAAAAAGATAAAAATTAAATTGTATAAAAAAACAAATATTCAGGAGAAATTCTTTTTAGTAAAATCATATGATGTGATTCTAAAATTGTGCGGATAAAATCTTGAGAGATTAGGAAAAAAAATTTGAAAAGAATAATCTACTCTATTATTCAAAATTGAAAAAAAGAAAAGAAAAGAAAAGAAAAAGAAAGGACATAATAACGCTGTTTGGCACTTTTGCTTTTGTCTTGTAGTGGAGAGTGAAAATCTAAGAGAGACCATAGTATCCATGAACGTATGACAGGACAAGAGACGAAGTGGGGCTACTTTAAGATTTGCTAAGATCTCAAGAAATGAAATCTTCAGAATCTCACGACCATTTTCTGCTTTAAAGAAAGAGGGGAACATGGCAATATCTTCCTCAAATCTTCCCCCTTTTCATTTTCATATAAATCCACCCACAAACTTTGAAACCTCACTACTTTTAAACTTTGACATATAGTAGTTCTGCATTGCAAGAAAGCCATTACCAACCAAAGACCCCGTCAAAAGATACACCACACACACACATATTTTCTGGTGATATGGCAACGGCCGGCGAGATCTTAAGGCGAAGTTTGACGGAAGAAGTTGGATTTTCTAAAGGGTCTGTTTCTGGTTCAGAGGAGTTGCATGTTCTTGCTGTAGATGATAGCTTTGTAGACAGGAAGGTTATAGAGAGGTTGCTTAAGATATCATCTTGTAAAGGTGATCCTTTTTTTTTTTTTGAGGTTTTAATTAATGGCTTTGTTTTTTGTGTTTTTGAAACTGATTGGGTTTTTTGGATATTTGCAGTGACTGTTGTAGAGAGTGGGAGTAGAGCTTTGCAGTATCTTGGATTGGATGGAGAGAAGAGCTCTGTTGGGTTCAATGTAAGGAAAAAGGAGTAACTTTATTGGATCTCTGTTTCTTTGCTGAGAAATTAAGTGGTGCTGACGGTTTATTATTGCTTAATCGTTGTGATTATAGGATTTGAAAATCAATCTCATCATGACCGATTACTCCATGCCGGGGATGACAGGATATGAGCTGCTTAAAAAGATTAAGGTCCGTGCGATCCTCTTACTTTCTTCACATACCTTTTTTGTTCAATCTTTATTTTGTTGCTAGAAGAATGCATAAGATGAGAAATGAAAATTAATTTATTGAATTGTATGTTGATGGGGTTTTGGAAATTTGTTTTTTTAGCAGGAATCATCAGCTTTCAGAGAGATTCCTGTAGTGATCATGTCATCTGAGAACATCTTGGCACGTATTGATAGGTATCCTCCTCTCTGGCTTAATCTTTCTTTTTCTGTGGGTTGGGTGGAACGATGAATTTTTCATCTTGTTTAATGTTTTGTAGTTCTCTGTCAATTGATGAACTTTGAGTTAGAAAAGGAAATAAATTTGTTAAATATTATGATAACTAACAATTCAAAGAGCAAATCAATATCTTAGATTTCAATCCGTGTCGAGTAGGATACAGTTCTTTCTACAACTCTGCCCAAGTATAATTCTGTGGAAATGAAGGGCTAATTTGATGTAATTACTGATTACTTAGCGCTGTTTAAAATTCTCTGATTCATTGTTTATTAGCAGCATATTTTGGGTGTATCAAAATCTGATAATATTTTCAGTCTGCCTGTATTTTTTTAAGATGTCTCTGTTTTCAACCAGAGACCAGTTCCATGCATTTTGAATTATAGAATATCAAAATTGTATATGGGGTGAGCTTGCTCGACAAGTTGATCTCCGCGATGAGATTTTCTTTTCCTTTTTTTTTTTATGTTTTACCATGATTGTATCAGAAATGAACATTGATGCTAACTGCTTGTTATTAAATGGCTCAGGTGTTTAGAAGAAGGGGCAGAAGAATACATACTTAAGCCAGTGAAATTGTCAGATGTGAAACGAATTAAAGATGTTATAATGGGAGGCGATGGAGAGCAAAAGAAAAGTAGTAGTGTTAGGAAGAGAGGAAGGGAAGATTGTTTCTATTCATTATCACAACCACAGCTTGTACAATCATCCTCATCCCCTGCTTTTGATTTTCTGCCGTCCGAACTTCAGTCTTCATCACCGTTTTCTACTTTGAGTTTGTCAAAGAGGCCTAAATTGCAAACCAGAGACTAATTCTGCAGTCACATGGATTGGAGTGGCAATTTTGTTAGGTCTTGTTTATACTCAATAGCACACCCTGCTTCGGACAGGAGATCACTTTCCCATGTTTTGCTCATACTTGGCTGACTTAACCTGACATGAAGAATTGATTAGCACATGAAGAAGCAAGTGTAGGGAAACCGTGAAAGGGGTTTGAAGAACACATTAAGAAATTCTTTTGTTGATATTCTTTAGAAGATGGCATTTTGTGTGAAATTGCTATTGCTAGAGGGATTGCACCACAATCGTGCAATCGATTATTGTAGCCTGGCCATCTGAATGGGTGCCATTGTTTTACTAATTTTGGTCTTCATCAATGCTCGGGCTTGCTTTCTGATAGGCCTACACATTAATAAACACTTGAGCACATATTTGTTGTGATTAATTGTATGGAAAGATGAAACCTCGTTGGGATCGTTTATATCACAATTCTTCAAATGTTTGCGTTGCCTGGTTATCTATTGCTCCTTCTGTGTCTGCCAATTATCGTCTGTTGTCTCTCCTTCTGCGAGGCCTGGTAAAACAACGAGTTCGTGTATTATAATTTAAGGAGATAGCATATGTTCCTGATATAAGCATGGGCGATGAAGCCGAAACCCGTCTCTACTTTCTCATTTTTGAAGATTTCTGCTGGATTAACCAGTCTTGATCGAGCTTGCATGTCAAAAGTCTAGGCAAGGCAAGTTGCTAATGCCTTCAGAAACCATTAAAGAAAAGGGGCTACTATTATAACTCTTGGATGGAGCAATACAACCAATAGCTTGATCCAACACTATCTAGCCTAGTCCCACTCAAGTTCTTGTCGGTTGTTTCTACACCCTTTTTTGCATCTCTTGGGAAACTTTCTACGCACCGGAAGGTTTCACTTTTTTATCATACAGCTATGTGACAGAGGCTTCAGTCCCCAAAGAAGACCAAAACAACCATGGTCCACACACTCTTATCTAATTTGGACGGAGTTCCCCAGCTACTTGAATGTCCAGTCTCTTAACTATGCTAGGTGCCCACTATGATTCGACAAATCTGGCAGCCTTGAAGACTTTGTTTTCACTCTCGCGAGCCCACACACACGCCTTCAACCTTGAAATTTAATAAATATATTGCTAGAAGGATTAACAGGTTTGGTTTCATTCATTGCAGAGTATATCAATTTGCTACCTCTTTTAATTTATTTCAGCTACCAAACGATCATAAGAACGCGACCATCCATCGTCCAAGAAAAGGGTGCGAAGCTTTCAAATCATCCCGCAAACCATGAACTGGATGGTAGGCCTCAGTTACCGACCAGCCTGCCATTCTTAATGTCTTGTCCCTCTACCAGAATTAAGGCCTCCTTGGGATTGTGCAGCTTGTGTTGGCTTGGACATGTAACATGCGTACAAAGGGGGTCCCAAGACAAGTGAATGAGAGACAGTCCCATCTGGCTCCGAGGCAGCTTGTGCTGGCTTAGAAACGTGCTCCTTCCAATACAGAAATGTCTTTTGTTTGCCCTAGTTTTGTTTGGCAGGTGGGTGCCTTGCAAATTAATGTTTTTCTTAATTACCATCTTTTTTTGTTAATGCACAGGACAATGCAAACCCTGCAACTATTTTAATCTTAAAATATTGCCATTAGAGACCTTGCATCCGAGCTCAACATTTTCTATTTTTTGCAAAGAAAGTAGCGTGTCTCGATAACAAAAGCAGCTCAAGGATATAGCAACAAAATGCCAATACAAGTGACATTGTTATGTCAAGATACAAGACTCCATTTGGCACTAGCATGACTTCATCATCATCGTTGATCACAATGGAACTCATGCAGGACGGCTAAAATGTCAAGCCAGCCTTATTCACAACAAAATCATCCGACCTTAGAACAAGAGCCATTGTCTGTACATAAACAATTTCATCATCAGGACAAGGGCAGTTAAGTACATATAATAAGACAAACCCAGGATGAGTAAACAAAGCTGCTAACAACAACTACCTTCATTGAAGCTGTCAGAAATAACACAATGCAGAAGACAGGAAATTGCTCAAAAGCCGCTGATAGCCACAATGAACTAAAACAACCAAGATTCTCTCCCTTTCTCTGCATCCTTGTCCCTGGTTCACGTCGGAATGATGGTCCAGCCGCGGTTCCATCCATGTCTCATTTTCTTACTGTTTTTCTCCCCTCCCCTTTCTCATTCTTATTGTAAACAAAACTCCTCACAGAAGACAGAAATTTCTCCTGCATTTGATTCTTCACCTGCAAGTTCAATGATAAGATCTGCAAGTTATGAAGCAGTCTCTCCCGATCATGATAGGGAAATGCTGATGCCTCAACTCTTGGGACCTCCTGCCCGGAAACAGGCAATGGAGGAGTCCTCATCGTCAAATGGAAAAGTTGTGGCAGCCATTGTTGTCACAGCTGCAATCACTCTGGCCATTGCTGTGATCTTCTTCTTTATCTACTTGAAATTTACCAAAAAGCGGGAAAAAGTTATGGCAACTAGTGACGAGCTCAAAAAAGTTAGCAGAAAAGTGAAAAAGTTTACCTTCGATGAAAATGGGCAGGGTTTGCTTTATGTAAAAAGTTTTGACAGGAAACCCAAAAACACTTTCTCGAAGGTTACGCTGAACCCTAGCTATGAAGAAGAAGGGGAAGAAAAGAGGGTGGATGTGATAGTAGAGCAATTAAAAAAGTATGAGCCACAGGAAGTTTTGCTTTCATCTTATGGAATTGGTCATGGGAAAGTAACAGAACCAGTTTTGCGAAATGGAGAACCTACAGCATTAGTTACAGAAATGGAAAGTCCAAAACTACCTCCTCTACCATCCCCTCCAAGAAAGAAAATCCCGCCACCACCACCGCCACCACCTCCTCCTCCTCCACCGCCTCCGCCTCCGCCTCCGCCTCCGCCTCCGCCTCCGCCTCCGCCTCCGCCTCCGCCTCCGCCCACGCCTACGCCAACAAAACCACCACTTAGAACAAAGAAAAATCCTGCATCACCACCCCCACCACCTAAAATAGGCGGTTTAATCTCATTACTGAAACCTCCACCAGTTCCAAGAGGGAAATTAAATAGCAAGAGCAGGGAATGGGCTCCAACAGAGGGAAGCTTGAGAGGGACTAGCAGTGGGCATACAAAACTAAAGCCACTGCACTGGGATAAAGTAACAGCCGATGTTGATCATTCAGTGGTTTGGGATGAGATTAATAATGGCTCTCTCAGGTTTCCCTCTGAATTTTAAAATATTAGTTTTTCTTTTCAGAGCACATTGCATTTCTTAGGTTGATATTTCTCTGATCCATCATTTTCCCATTTTTCTGTCAGATTTGATGACGACCTAATAGAAACATTGTTTGGATATACAACTGCCAATAACAAAATCCTTCTCAGAAATGAAGTTTCATCAAGTAGAAGCAGCTCCACCCCTACCCCAGCTACTCAAGTTTTCATCCTTGAACCAAGGAAGTCTCAAAACACAGCAATTGTGCTAAAATCTTTAGCAATTTCTCGCAAAGAAATTCTTGATGCTCTTCTCGAGGGTCATGGACTTAATACAGATGTCCTCGAAAAGCTTACCAGAATTTCCCCGACTCAAGAAGAAGCAGTCAAAATCACCCAATACAGGGGCAACCCATCTGAACTTGCAGATGCTGAATCTTTCCTTCACCACATCCTGAAGGCTATTCCTTCGGCATTCATCCGTATCAATGCAATGCTTTTCAGATCAAATTATGATTCAGAAATTCTTCATCTAAAGGAGTCCTTACAAACACTTGAATCGGGGTGCAAAGAGCTACGAACCCGTGGCCTCTTCTTAAAACTTCTTGAAGCCATTCTCAAGGCTGGCAACAGGATGAATGCTGGAACATCCAGAGGCAATGCACAAGGTTTCAACCTTACTGCTCTTAGAAAGCTTTCCGATGTTAAAAGCACAGATGGGAAGACTACTCTACTTCACTTTGTTGTAGAACAAGTAGTTCGATCAGAAGGTAGACGTCGTGCACTTAATCGGAACCATAGTATGGAAAGAAGTGACAGTCAAAGAAGGATAAACAGTGATTTGAATTCAGACACATTTACAGAAGAGAGAAACAAAGAGTACCTGTTGTTGGGACTACCAGCATTGAGGGACATGATTGCTGAATTCTCCAACGTTAAAAGAGCAGCCGCAATAGAATTTGACAGTTTCGTCAACACATGCTCCTCTCTCACAGCTCGTGTCACAGAAACTCAGCAACTCGTGGTAAACTTTGGCAATAGTGAGGCTGGTGGGTTTGTGATGCAAATGAAAGGATTCTTGGAGGATTGCGAAGAGGAGCTTAAGGTGGTGAGAGATGAGCAAAAAAGGATTATGGAGGTTGTTAAGAGAACAACAGAGTATTACCAAGCAGGAGCATCAAAACAGAAAGAAGCAAATCTGCTTCAACTGTTTGTTATAGTGAAAAATTTTCTTGACATGGTTGATCGAGTCAGTGTAGACATATCCCGGAAGGTGCAGAAGAAAAATGTGGCAGCAAGAGCAGGATCATCATCACCACCTTCACCTCCATCAAGTAATCCAGTGAGATTTCCAGACTTCCGTTTACATCCTATGTCAGATATGTCAAGGGCAACATCTTGGAGTGAATCAGATGATGGTTTCTGAACAACAGGATTTGTTCACATCAGAACATTACATTCAGTTAAATCAAGGAGTTGGCTCCCACGGAAACAGAAGTACAAAAACATGATATTCACCAAGCTTTTACTGCATAGGTACATCTGTCTGAGACTGAAAGGGTTACTCTGCCGGGGAGAGAAAGAAAAAGAAGAAAAGCGATCAACACAACACGAAAATCTTAGCCCCGTGAGACAAGAAACCGAGAGAAAAATCCAGATGGACAGTAGAGCAAACAATAAAAACCTCTGAACGTGGCATTTTCTGACCTATAAACGCAAATAGGCACAAAAATATATTTCTTAGTAATTGTTCTTCAAATTTCCAGCTCAACTACGTTCTTCTAAACTTTGTGTGCTCTGTGTTGATTATGATCATATAAATGGTCGTGTTACCTAAAGCAATTTTCTTGCAAAAGAAGAAATAAGGGACATAAAATTTAGTTCAGCTACATGCAGCAAGGATGGAGGATAAAGTAGCAATCAATGAGTAAAATAGAAAGAAATGTCAGAAGTTCAATCAAAACCCACGTTGATTTAAAGCTTCAAATTTAAAGCAAACAACCTGTAAAATAAATCAATTATAGAAAGAAATTCATTGAAGCAGAACTTGAGTGCAATGTTTAATACGATCCCAGGAAAATTCTACAGTCTAATCAAAACTCCTTTCACACACCAAAAGCCAAAGGAAAGTTTAATGGTCATTTTAAGCCAAGTAATTTTTTTTTTTTTAAGAAAAGCCTTATGGAAATCATTTTTACTCCAACCAAACAAGAAATAATGGGACCATTTCCAAACCCACCATCAAATAATGACAACCACACTTATTAATTAAAAATAATTATGCTTGCTTTGCTTGTGATAAATCTAGGCATGGTGCTAGAACTTGAAGTTTCCAAAAACACAGACTTGTTGCTGAAGCTAACATTACCAAGGAGCCACTTGTGGCTATGATTTCTAAGATTAATATTCTCAAAGGCTTAGATGGATTTATTCAAAAGCTACTCAACATGTCTCCTATGATAAAACCTTATTCAAGATGTATACCATCTTTGATCGAAAAAAAAAGAAGATCATGCTTGGTGATTCACACACTACTAAGTTATTGGGGGTTGGAGATGTTCTTAAAACTCGCAAGAATTTAGTTTATGATTTTCTTTCAAGTAAGGGTAGTCTTAAACAAGTTATTGAGTTTGCTTTCAAATAAAGGTTTATTTTTGAAAAAAAAAAAAAATGTGCTTGTGATGGGATGTTTAATTTTAAAATTGAAATGAGTGAAAGTTCTTGAAGAAATATTAAATTATAAATATTTTAAAAGTGTCTATCGATCATAATCTTGAATTATTATATCTCGTACATACTAATTTACATGAGTTTGAAGGTATTTTAACTCGTAATTAATAGGAATTATTATTTTATAACTTTTATTAATAGATTTTTAGAATATCCATATTTACAATCTTATATATAGTATGGTGCATGAATAATTAACTCTAATATTTAAATGAATCTTTAAATGGTATAGCTAAAAGGAACAACATAATCTTAATTGATTCAGTGAACTCTACACTTATTAGTTATTGTGCTCCTAAAAACTTATAGGTAGAAGCTGATTTAATCATAAATTTTGTTTTGTATAGAATTCCACACAAAAATATTTTTCATTCTTTTAAGAATTCTTCCATCTTGAACAACATTGATGGAATTCTTTTTATGTAAGAGTGAATCTCTTCTCTCCTAGAACTCTATAACTTTTTATTTATTATAATATTCAGAAGAAAAGATATGTCTTCTCTACTTTTAATATAAATAACTAAGAAAGTTGATTTTTCTTATCAAATAAGGATGCTAAAGAGATTTTATCTCTTTAATGGAGACAAAATCTCTTCTCAATATATCAAATTGTTAGAAATTACTTTGACAATTTTACCTTTTAATTTCTTTCATTTTCATACAATTTTGGGTCAAGATTAATTATGGTCACCTAATTACAAAATAGATCCAAAAAGTCATACATTTCTTACTCGCACATGATTGGGATGACCTTACACAACTTATTCCTCATCACTTCATTTTTAATATTGTTCATACGGATTAATAAAGAATGCGACCGCTGAGTTTTTTATAATTTTAGAAACTCAACACCAATAACCTATTTGAAACAACATAGAGAATTTAACCTGAGAAAGTCACTAATTATGTTGCAAAACCAGAAGCAACAAAAATCTATCATTAATGAGTCATGGTGTAATTTAGAAGTCTTCCCTTTATACTCATATCATTAAGTTAAGAATAAGTCATTTCCTAGTAATGTCTTGTAAGGTCATATCAATTGTGACCATAGAAAACATACTAAAATAGAAACATAAATCCTTCACTTTCATGATATAACCAAAAGTGATCAAAGGCTCTCCTAAAGAACAAAAAATAAAAAATAAATCCTCAAGGACTCACATGGTGAGGAAGCATGGATCCATTTACTCACCCCTAGTTTTAGTCGCTCTAACACATGTAATATGACATACATGTTATGGTAGAGAAACTCAATAAAAACAAACGTATGTAGTATAACACATGTAATATTGTACTTACAATTAGATCGGTCCATCCTAGAGTGTCCAATATATGTTTTTTAAATGCCCGCCATGCCTAGTGCCAAATATCTGGATTTATTGTAGAACCATTCATACATGATCACAGGGCCTCATCTTGATCCTTAAGGCAACATTTTTTATGTCTCAATCTGCTCAATTACTGAAGCACTACTAAAGTGATTGTTCATGTAAGCAAATCAATCAACTAAATATGGCTCATGAGTTGCCTCAATTGGGCTCGTGATTGCTCGTTTAAAAGCTTACAAGTAAACTCATTTGTAAACTTGTAAGGATTTATAAGGAAAAAAAACAACCTATATAAGATTTCATAAAGTAACTAATTTAATATGTAATCCAATGCAATTTTATATGATAAAATTTCAAATAAGGTAGAGATTAATTACATATGATTTCTTGTATAAAGAACTTAAAAATATAAATATATTTTATTTTAAAATTTATTACATACTTATATTTCTTGTTTTGGAACACATTTATAATATTTCGTGAAAAATCCAAATGACAGAATAAACAAGTTTTCTATTTATTTTTGTTTATATATATTACCATGTTCAATTTGTTGTATTTTAAGGAATAAGGATTGATCTTTATCAACCATAAACATGTGAAATTAAGTTTTATATGCTCTTTAAGCAATTTAAACGAGCCAAGCATGAACCTAGCAAGTTTTAAATAAGCTGAGCTTGAGCCTTGATAAAATTGTGATTGGCATGAACTCTAAACGATAAATTGTGATTTTACGTGCATGGACTGAAAGGGGGAGGATGATGGGTTCAATCCATGACGACTCATTATGATTGATTAACTGAGAAAGGGATTATTACAGTGAAAATAGAAAGAACAATGAAGGAACAGAAGCTGTGTGTCAATGGGCGGTGACGGGGGTTACCGTTATATATTAAAATAATTTTTTTTTTATTTTTTAAATTTATTTTTAATATTAATATACTACAAATACAAACTGAACAATGCTATTAAAAGTGGAGTTAATGAGAAAAGATTGTGTACCCATAGATGAATATGGTTAGGTGCGTCCATATGCTTAACAAGCAGTAGCGAGTTTGGATTTCTAATTGATTTATTGCCTATCTTATGAGACACAAGGCACATTAATGTGAGCTGGTATATTTGTAAATCGGCTGACTTTGGAGGATCCTTTTGGTGTATTTGTAAATTGACAAGCTTTGTGAGATTCTTGTCACATAGGTCCCTATAATATTTGAACATTTCATTTTAGTCCCTTAATGCCAAGATATGTTTGCTGGTAGGTTCTTGATTTTGAACTTATTTCATTGTTTACTAAAAAGTAGGAAAACTTGCTACTAATAATATCGTTTTTGCTCCTAGTTATTTAGACATAACATTGACCAGAGAAGAATCGAAGGGAGGGCTAAACAGGTGTCAATCAAGACCTAAACTTGTGCCTTTTAGGGTAGTGTCCTTTCCTTTTAGGGTAGTGTCCTTTCCTTTTAGGGTAGTGTCCTTTCATTTTAGGGCTACACAGGTGTCAATCAAGCGAAAGGAGGTGAGGTTCCCAGTCCTTTCATTTTTCGTCTTGCTATTTACTAATCCAGATCAAAATAATATTGTTCACATGCTAACCTTGAGCAGAATGGCTAATTACCTCCGCAATGGGCGCGCACCTTTTTGTATCGATCACAGCAAACTACCGAAGCAGAAGCTGCTCACACCACAGTACGATATTATTCCACAACAAGCGGAAAATATACACTGAAGAAATCCTCGTTCTCTTAGTCCTAGCAGGCTTTTCAAAAGTGCTTTTCAAAAGCGCCTCACAAAAAAGTAGAACTATATTGTGAGATGGTTTGTTTAAAAACAAGGTTCCAACTATGCCTCCATGGTGATTGGTCAATCATCTCCTCCCTCCTCCCAATCCACTGATGAAACTATTTACACAAACAACACAGCACCATGCAAAGTTTTGGCAAAAAATCCGCAGAAAGTGGGTTAAGGAAGATACAGCAAATATGATCGAAGATAACATGTTGCCGGATAGATAGAGATATTCAGCAAATATGATCGAAGATAACTTGTTGCCGGATAGATAGATACACATTTCGACCAGCACGTCATACCGCCAAAACCAAATTCAACAAAATAGAAATAAGCAAATTTGCCAAATGAAATCTGCATACACTGACATGTAATTTGTCCTGCCTATAAGAGGATATATCATCTAATTTAACAAAGGGCCTTGACTATTCTTGTCTATGAACAAATAACAAGAATAGCCCAAGTCAAAATTCTCAAGTTGTTTATTATATTGAAATCATAATCAACTAAACAAAGGAAAACAAGCAGAAAAAAAAGTAGACAGCACAAGCAAATCATTGGAAGCTTAAACTCTTCTACAGTATCCCTTACCTTTTTACCTGGAACATGAAACAAAGAGAGAGAATGTTTCCTGCTGCCAGTAGGATGAGGTGAAAAATGATTGAAAAAAATGCTCCATGTTCAACTTCTTGATCATCGTATCTGGGAAGGGGAACAGAGCAACCCTGAAGCATCTGCCCCAACTACTGCAAGATCACACACAGTACACAGCTGCCCTTCCTGGCTTGGTGCAAATCGGGAGCCACAATATGGACAAGAGACGTCCTTTTGTCCTCGGTAAATTGGAACATAGGTTGCACCACATACCACAAATGGATTTCTGAAATCATAGTTCAGCTGAGCGGCATCTGTCATGCTCCTCTCTGCAGCTGCCAATACTTGCCTGGCAGCCCTTGCCTGGTTCTCATTCGGGGGTTTGTCTCCAGTAGCCGCCTGGCAAAGTTAGCTGCTGTAGCAAGGTTCTTATTCTTGAAGCAAACAGTCATTGCATTTTGAAGAGCAAGCCTTAAGTGAGGAGCTTGAAGGTTGCAGTGGGTGAAGTACGCAGCAAGCTCTTGTTGGCGCACTGGATTGTCTTTCATCTCCCTCCTCTTAAGCTCCATTTGCAGACCCAAAACATACTCTTTGACTATAATAATCAACTCCTTGACTTCATCAACTTCCCTCCTCGAATCAACAACAATCAGAGGAATTGTGTGAAGAATGCCAAGGAAGAGTCTAAGTGCCTCAGTAAATTTCCCAGTTGTCGTGGCCTTGTAACCAGCCTTAAGCTTCTCTTCCAACTGAGAGAAATTGAACACCAGAGCTGGAGGACCCCTAACATTAGGGCTGGCAGACTCATTCCATCCCCGTTCAACAGCCAGTGATATCACTGGGGTAGATGAAAATGCACGAAGATAGGTATGGCTGCCTGAGTAAAGATCAAGAAACATGGACTTTAATGGGACAAAGTTTTTAATTCCAAGTTGTCTGTTGAGTAGTCGCATAGCCGTATCAAAATTGCCAGCTGCGGCATGTTCAGCAGCGAGTGAAGATCTCTGAATCCAAATCTGACTTACAGGCATACCAGGAGTTGGAGCCACAAAAACTGATGAGCGGGCACTGACAGAAGCCCTTGGTGTGTCTGCCTCGGGAGGTAGCTCCAGATCTTCAAGGTCCCATCCTCCCTCCTCTTCATTTTCTTCAGCTGCTTCCCCATCCTCCAAAATTGCTGAGACATCCCCATTTTGCAAACCATCCACATCGACCATGTCCAGTTCCTCACCCCAGTCACCATCAGCAGCTTCTTCGTCCTCATCAGCACCACCTCTGCCCATATTATCCAGCCCACCTTCAAATATACCTTTCATAACTCTCAGAAGTGGCCAATCACCACCGCACATAATAGGGGCTGGAGGCATCAGAAGGGATGGTGTTTTGCCCTCTGGCAAAGACGGAATATCATCTCCCAACTCAGCTGCTAGACGTTCCACAACATCCTCTAGGCCATGGACCTTAGCTGTGGCATAAGCAAGTGGCAAATGGCCAGCATTCTCCAGGATCTTAACACGTTCTCTGACATCACCCAAATACAAGGCATTGTGAAACTGACCCATGACATCATTTTTAACTTCAGCAATTCTAAGCATCTTAGAGAGCTTTTCCAAATTCCCAGTTACGAGATAAAGGAAAGATAACCTCTCAAAATTTTTTGTCCTCTGGTAGGCATATTCAACTATACCTGCATTCCCTTGGCGAAGAGCTTCAACCCCCAACCTATACCAGTGGTCTTTCTCATCAATTTCCTTTGCTGAAGCAACAGCAATCTGAATATTTCCACTCTCTAAAGCCAAATTAAACCTAGTTCTCTCATCTTTCACAAAATGCAGAGCGACTTCTGGGAACCCCTTCTGTTGCAAATAAGCAATCATTGCCTGACCACAAAGCTGGGAGTTCCTTATCATGCTCATAACATTTTCATATTTCTTCTTCAGCAGAGATAGTTTGAAGATGTATTCTGTTGCATCAATAACAATAGGCCTATTCTTCCCATCCCGATCCAAGCAAAAGATAGTATTTCCAGAAATCTTAGTAATATATATGGGGACATTGAGGGTTCTGATAATGCCACTATCTCCATTGGGCAGGCAGTATTTGATATGATTCAAAGTCGTGTAAATGAAAACACCATTATCATCCCAGGCTCCACTCTTTACACGAATTGTTTCGTGGAGAGTGCACTGGTGCACAAGCTTCTTGCTAGCAATGATAATGGCATGTTTGCTTAGCAAGGCAACACTTTCCATGTCATTGGACCAAATAACATACTTGATAAAAGGTGTCTGCAGCTCCCCAAGAACAAGCCTCTGCTGGAGATCAAATATGACCACCCTATCCTCTGTCCTGCAAAGCAAGTTACCTGTGCCAGCATAGAATATAGCATCTGCAGAGATGGGAAGACTGCTCTTTTTGACAACTTCATTCTTGAGGTTCTTAACTAAGACTTGATTGCTGCTCTTGTCAAGCACAGCAAACCTATTCCGAGCTACAAAGACAGCAGATCCACCAACACCTCTCTTTGCCTCTGGCACAGCATCACCCCTAGCAATGCTGTCTCTAGGGATGACGTACAGCTCGTAAGATCCTCCATCCACATCCGAACAGATAAGGACAGCATTTTCTGTAGGACTGTACGAAAGAGTTCTTGGACTTTGATTCAGGCTTGTAGTACCAGGTCGTCGAATGGGAATTACTTGTGTATCTCTTTGAGTTGAAAACTCAAAAAATCGTAAAAAGCGATCTTTGGCATAGAACAAAGAATCACCACTCACAGCAAAAGCAGGCCTTTCTCTCTCTAACTTAAAGACAATCATGCCACTGTCGTGACCTGCAGCCAGAAGATTCATCTCAGGATGGGATGCAAGGATCCAGAATCGGTCATGCTCTCGGCGGAAAGTTTGGACTCCAGTTCGTTTAGTTACATCCCAGACACGAATGCTTTTATCCTCTGAATTAGATACAATTATATCTTGTTTGGCATGGAACATAACACATGACACATTGTTCATGTGTCCTCTTAATGTGTCCACTTCCCAGGCCTTTGTGTCTGAAAACAAAACAAACAAAAAACTTCATATGATGAATTATCCCAGGCAACAAATGCACACAAAGAATAGGGGATGCCAGGGGGTCAAAATTTCAGCTCTCAAAAATAAAATATAACTACAAATCCTCAACACAAAGACAGCAAGAGAACTACAAAGTAGTTTGACATAGATGCTTAATAACCATTTCATTGATGATAAATATCAATGCGAGCCAAAAATCAATAACAGGTAGTTAATGACTTACCATTCATGCGCCACAACTTCACTTGGCGATCATCTGCTCCTGAAACAATCAAAGGAAGTGTAGGGTGGAATGCAGCCCAGTTGACACCTCGGTCATGGCCTTCCAAAACATACTTAACAACTGCATCAACACCACCAAAAAGGTCACTGTTCATCTGAGTCAACCTCATGATGTCATCAGCAGGGGACACCGTCTTTTTTCTCAGAGCACCAATATCCCAAACACGAACAGTCTGATCTAGAGAAGCCGACACAACAAGGTCTTCTTTAGGGTGGAATGAGGCACACATCACATAATGATTGTGTCCTGTCAACACAGAAATGCAAGTACGAGACTGCCAGTTCCAAATGCGGATGGTCTGATCATCACTAGCACTCACAATCCACGGGTATTCATGATGAAACTGCACAGTGCGAATGTAATCAAGATGTCCAAGGAGCGTAAACAGACACCTATGCAATTTGTAGTTCCAGACTTTAATCTTGTAATCATCACCTGGCCATCAATTTACAGACATAAGCATCCTTTTTTAAAAAGCAAAGGAAAGCACAGCAATGTCTCTTTGTCATTGTAACCAGGACTGGGAGTTGATCCTACTTGAATCTCTGATGATAGGTTTTAAGACTATGATATCTACCCCCATTCAAATAAAATCAACATATATCATTGTGAGGTTGGGTAGGGAAGATGAAGGAAAACATTAATATAAATATCAATGCCCACTTAAGAAGAGTGATAACACAATTTTCTGAATCTAAAATCCAACATTATATTCTATCAGCACATAAGAATTACATCTTTCATCCAATCAAAATCCTAAATCTAGCACCTGGATCTTACTTCTGCCAACGAGGGGGTGGAAAGTACTATAATTCCATCAAATCACAAGCAGATCTACTGTAAATTCAACCAAAACCAACAAGACAAACCTAATAGGACAAATGGTTACCAGAATCACTTAAAAACCACAATGTCATTGCGTAAAATGAGGGAAAACAAGTACCTCCAGATACAAAAAGAGGCTGAGATTTGTGGAAATGAACACCACGAACAGGGCCATCATGCTCATCAAAGCGATCAATGAGAGTGCCCATACGATAGTCCCATAGCTGGATCACACCACTGTGAAGGCTAGCAAGGATCCATGGTCTCTTACTGTGGAAACTCAGCCCCTTCACTCTATTACTCTTGGTCTCAAACTTGGTCAACATCTTCTTCAATCCAACAAAAACACTACAACTACACACATCAACAACAACAACAAATCACCAGTCAATCAATCAAAAAAATCACACGCCAATTGTCATCATCACACTCACTGAAACAATAGAAAAGAAAAACAAAAACCTAATCCCATCACTGTTCCATAAAATCAAATCAAAACAGATCTACAAGAATCTAAGATTCACTAAAACACAAAGAAATGAGAGATAATTAAGTTAGATCTGATTGGGAACCGGAGAGATCACATTAAGGGATCGAATTCTAATCCAAAAACGTAGAGAAATTAGATCCAATGGTTCGGATTAGAAACAAATATTACCTTTAGATCTGATCAAAATAAACGGAAACGCATCTGCAATTTACAAAATAGTATTGGAATTTGAGTGAGACTGTAAATTTGTTTGTGTTTAAAAAAAAAAAAGAGAAAGCAAGAGAGCAAGATGGGGGAGAGAAATTTTTTCCTTTTCCTTTCCTTTTATTTATTTTTTTGGGAGCGGGGCTCTCTCTTTATTATTATGGAACTTTAGATCTGCGTCTCGTCGAGGAGTTAAGTGCGTGTGTGAGTTAATTTTAGAGAGAAGAATATATGGAGGGGATTTCCGTAATTTTCAAGAGTGTAACTCTGTGGATTTTTTGTTATTTATTATGATGTTAAGGCACTGTTTACCGTCCGATTAGAACTTGTTTGCTGTGACTTTTGTGACATGGGAATGGTGGCCGTTGGATTAGAAATTTGAGGGGTGTGTTTTCAATTTTATTTTTTTAAATAATAAATGTAGGCTTGTATATTAAGCAAGATTTAAAGAGAAGACAGTCAGTTGGTGGTCAGGTCTGGATCTGTTATTCTTTAGGTAGTGTTAATTCATATGCTTTGACTTAAAAATAATGGACAGTAGTAGTAATAATGAAAAATTACTGTCACATTCCTGTAGTTTAATAAATTTTTTTTCCTAATAATAATAATAATAATAAATATTATGCATAAAAATAATAACAATAGTAAAGAATACTAGGATTCTGTACGAAACATAACATATTTAACAAGTAAAATTATGAAGATTATAACATTTAAATTATTACAAAAACATTAGCATAGATTATATCAATTTGTACATAAATATGTAAGAATGACATTATACAAATGAGTTTTAACTAGTTTTAATAGGCATGAAGTATGAATCTTCAATAACTAATTCGAGTTTAAAATAAGAAAAAAGATTTATAAAATTTAAATTAAATAACTTAATCATTTTAGTGTTTTAGTGATTATAATAATACCAAAAGAATAATAATTTCTTTTTTTCAAAGCTATAAGAAACTTCCTAGACCAATATATGTCAACATCTAGGTTATGTTTGGTTAGGTTAGTGTTCCAGAATAAAATGGATAAATACAAAGAATATAAAAACATATTTATCTAAGAAACAGAAATGTAAAATAAATATGTCTATAATATAATTTTATAATAATTTTATATATTTTCAAAACAGAAAGTATATAAAAAAAACATATTTACTTTGTCTTACCCAAATGCTTCTTTAAACTTTTTACATACTAAATTATTATTTAGCAAATATATTGAAAGTCCAAATCAATCATCTATAGTAAAAAATTAATTTTCCTTCTAAACAAATGATTATGATAAAAAAAATTTCATTGACTAAAAAATAAAAATAAAAAAGTAAATAATGCTATTAACACATGATAGAGACTATCATGTATTAGGGATGGAGAATTATTATTATTTAGGCAGCAGAAAACTATAATTCATTCCGAAATATACTTGACATTTAGCTGTGTGTTTTAATAATTCAAAATTTATTTATTTATATTACATAGTTGTTAAGGAGGATAACCCGTTCTGTTGATTGTTTCTCAAAAAAATTGGGCTAGCTGAGCCTCGAGCAAAGCAGAAGTCCTATAAGCCTGCAGGAGACTTGTTAGAGTGGGAGAAAAATGAAATTAATTTTATTGGACTCGGGATGATGGAGGCCTATTAGAATTTCTTTCTTTATAGGCAATGGATTTCTTAATGTGGCCCAACTTTACTTAATATGAGGTGTTTGTTACTATGTTTTTTAAAAATCTTGATTTTTTTTATTTAAAATTATTTTTTTAATATTTTAAAATTATTTTGATGTATTAATGTAAAAAATAAAATTTAAAAAATATTATTTTAATATTTTTTACATAAAAAATACTTTGAAAAGTAACATCTTTCGCTATTTCAAACACCCCGTGGATAAGTTTTTGACACGCATGTGTATTATTAAACTATTATAGTAGTTTTTAATTTTTTAATAAATTAATTTTAATTATTATAAATAATATTTTTAGTTTTTTTTAATTTAAATTGTTGTGCATCAGATTTAAACAGTACCTTCAAAATTTGACATTTAATTTATATAAAAGTTTCGATAGTGTTTGAGAGTGTGATATAATTTATTTTTTAAAGTGTTTTTTTGCTTATAAATGTATTAAAATAATATATTTTTTTATTTTTATAATCAACATATCAAAATATTTAAAAAATATATATGAAAAACAATAATGATTTTTTTTCTCAAAATTTAGTGAACTGTTCGAAACTTAAGAGACTAGCCTTTACTTCATCAATGAAAATGTCAGTTGTATAAGATATTATCAAACAGACAAGATCCTACCCAAAGCTTGACTTTTGGGCTTTCTTGGCCAATCCTACCATCATTCAACTAGTCCCCTTCAGGGATAAAACTTGACTTTTCTTAAGTCTTCCCTATCAAACTAGGTTCCCATAACTTTCATGAACGTGTCCAGCAAGTATGATCCTTCTAATGTTAATTAAGAGCATCATCATGTTCGTCATTAAATATACTTAACCATTTTACAATATAGTGCAAAAACTAAAGTAAGATGATGTTTTTTAATGGTTTTGATATGCTATATCGAATGTTAAAAATATATTTAAACTTGAATGATCATGCTAAAAGTTGAATTAAATTGTAAACAAAAGGTGGGGTGGTATTCCAGAGTTGAGTGTAAAACAGCATGGAATATGGGAATCTTTGTAAACTTCCAACATGTTTCAGTAGAAAAGGGAAGACAGAAAGCTTTCGGAAATTTCACGTTTCCAACCAAGTCAGGTAAAGTCCACAAGTCCACAAGTCAACGACGACGACGAACCGACCATTTGTGCCCATATGATTTCATGAGTGTTTCATTTCGTTTGTGTGTGAAAGAAGAAAAGAAAAGAAAAGAAAAAATCAAAAGCAGCAAATTCCAGGAGAAATCGAAGAGTAGTGATGGGTATTGTTAAGCTTGGAGAGAACATGGAGATCAAAGAAGAGGTGATCATGAAAGCATGTTCAATGGCCATGAAGGCTCACAAATCTCCAGAGAAGCAATATCTTTCTGAAGGGATTCAAAGATCATCATCTGAAGTTGTCTTTAGCTTTGCTGGATCTTTGTCTGTAAATGATTGGTTTGCTGGAAGTGCCTTTGGAGAAATGAAGGTGGATCTTCAGTTCTTTCCTTCTCTCAAATATGTTGGTCTTGATCAAACTGGCAGGGTCAATGAAGCCTTTTTCAAAAGATTCGAAGCAGTTTTGGCTAATCCACGGTTCAAAGTTGAGGTAACTCAATCCACTCCTGGTCATTTTATTTCCATTTCTGTTATATAGCTGCATTTGTGTTCTTGATATCCTTCTAAGAAGCTAATTGAATTCCCCGAGAACAAACAATAATTGATAAGATTTACAAGTGTGAGATGGAAAACAGATTGAAAGTAGAATAGATTCAATAAGTAAACATTAAAATAATTGCTGGACTAGAAAAAATAACTCCAGTCTGATGCTGGTTTTCAATTTTCCTAGGTGGAAAAAGCTGTGGCCGACAGAAGGCAAGTTGTATTTACTGGCCACTCTTCAGGAGGGGCAATTGCCATACTGGCAACAGCTTGGTTCTTGGAAGTGTACAATAGACAGAGCTCCAACTGCATGGCGCCACTCTGCCTGACTTTTGGATCTCCCCTTGTCGGTGATTACATTATAAACATTGCAATTAGGCGTGAAAAATGGTCTCGCTACTTTGTGAATTTCGTTATGAGATATGACATTGTCCCTCGGATTTCACTCTGTCCACTCTCTTCCATTAAGCAACAACTTCAGCGAGTCCTCGATTACTTTAATCAAAACGCGCCACAACCTCCTAATGATGCCCTAGCTTTCTATGAAACTGTGGTGAAAAATGCATCATCTGTTGCTAACTATGCTGCCTGTAAGATCATGAGGAGCACGAATCCGTTGCTGGAAACTGTATCGAGTTTCATTGAACCAAGTCCGTATAGACCCTTCGGGACTTACGTCTTTTGTACAGGAACTGGGAAACTTGTTGTCATAAGTAACCCTGATGCTGTGCTGCAAGTACTGTTCTATTCCTCCCAGTTGAGCACTGATGAAGAAAAGGTGACAGTTGCCCAAACAAGCCTAAGAGATCACTTGAACTACGAAAATTACCTGCAAGAGCACTTAAAAACGCCAGCTGTAACAAGTTTATTCCATCATCACCAAGAAGCACTTGCAGTGTCTTGGAATGTTGCAAGCGTTGAGCGTGAGAAAGTTGATATGGCCTTGAATGACCTAGGCCTGGTAAGTTCTTTTACTCCCTGCTGAACGTGTCATTCCATTTCATATATATGTTCACTCATCACACATTGGCTAAAGTTATCCTAGCAAATTTTATTTGGTTACAAGTTTCAGTATATAGGAAATAGCAGTATCAGACTTGGAAATGCTCAAACTTCTTTCTGAAACTGGACATATTAGTGAAAAATAAAATGAAATTAGTTGACACCTCCAATATTTATAAATGCTCAAGTGTTTGGGATTCCAGAGTGAAAGAGCCAGACTGTCTCTTCGTGCTGCTGAAGCGTTAGAGAAGCAGAAGTTGAGGAACCAGGCTACAATTGATGGAAAGAAGAAAGATATTGAGAAATGTTTAGATAAGCTACAAGAATACCAAAGTAAGTGTGCACATAAAGTCGGCTATTATGATGCCTTCAAGAGTTCAGAAGAAGAGGAGGATTTCCGTGCTAATGTAGCGAGGCTTGAGCTAGCAGGTATATGGGATGTAATAATACAAATGTTGAAAAGGTATGAACTCCCTGATGAGTTTGAGGGCCAGAAGGAATGGATAGGTCTCGGTACCAGGTATCGCCGCATTGTTGAACCCTTGGATATCGCAAATTACTACCGACACCTCAAGAATGAAGACACAGGACCCTATATGGGAAAGGGCAGGCCAGGACGGTATAAATGCACTCAAAAATGGCGTGAGCATGCTGAGCAGTTGCCAAATGAAATTCCAGAATCCTGTTTCTGGGCTGAGGTAGAGGAACTATGCATTAAAGCAGGTTGCCAGGGAACTATAGAAAGCATTTTGCACCTAAAGACCAAAGTTGATAAGTGGATTCAAAATGAGGAACTAGGTGATGATGTTCTGTTGGAGAATTCCACCTTTACGAAATTGCATAAACAACATTTCCTGACCAACTGATCTCTGGATCTTGTATTTTAGGGCTAAGGACGGAGTTGCATGTGCAGGGACTTTTAGAAGTGTAACTAATGTTATTATGATGCTCTTGCATACCTGAGCCAAGAACTTTTTCTTAATTAGTAAATATATCATGTAACTAATAGTATTCATCTTATTTATATAAAATATATTTATTATTAATAAAAGCTTTATTTATCTTTAATATTCATTTATATTTGATTAGTAAGTTTAATGTTTAATTAATAAATTTAGAATAAAGATAAAGTTCATAAAACAAAAATATTTTGCAAAGAAAATTACAATGTTGTTATAATTATAAGATTCTAAATGCATTAACACATCATTTCAAAATGTTTCCTTTCAATGTTCTATTAAGACTGAATATTAATTAGAATTATTAAAACCAATATATATTATGTTCATTTTATAATCATTTTATTATAAAATAAATCAGTTGCTCTCGTAAACTAAGCTATGAGGTGTTTTGAAGCAAGAACCTGCTGATGAAGCTCAAGGTTTCTATGTAACAGTGATGGAGAATGCATCTTCTGCTGCTAGCTATGCTGCCTGCAATATCATGGGGAGTACAAACCTGCTTTTAGAGACTTTATCAAGCTTCATTAAATTATACAAGTCCCTATACACCCTTAGGGATCTATTCTTACAAATGCAAATTGTGTCCTGTTTTCACCATGCCCACCTAGATGCACTTGTATTAATTGCAAATGATCACAGTTGATTCGGCCTCAATCGGGCTAGGCCTAGTAAGTTTTGCTTCTTTCGCATCTCACATGCTCAGTCCTCAAGACTTGGCTAGTTATCCAGCTTAGTTTATCAGCTTACATGGAATGTAACAGTGAGTTAGAATCCACAAGATTTGCTGAAATTGGACATTTTATCAGCTTAATTCATGACTGGCTGATGCCCACAACTTGTGCCGATGCCTTTTGTTCGGTATCCCACAGTGATGGAGCATGCCTCAATATCAGTGGCGCTAAAGAAACAGGGAAGCAGAAGCTGAGGAACCTCGCTGCAATTGACGAAAAGAAGATAAATGTTGAGGAAAGAATACAGACGCTAGAAGCGTGCGTACAAAAACAACTGCGAACTTTGCAAAGGCTGCTATTATGATGTCTTCAGTATTTCAAAAGACAAGGAAGATGTCCATGCTAATCTAGAGAGCCTTGAGAAAGCAGGTATACGGGATAAGATAGTCGAAATGCTGAAGCGATATGAACTGAAACTTCAGCCTAGTGATGATCATGCTCCCCAGTTGAATACTGTGTATTTCTTCACCAAAACACACAATCCTCTATCACTGTTCCAATGCAGTTAGACCAGTGATAAGCAATCATTTTACAATCAAAGTTATAAATCTTGACATCATAGTAAAATTAGATAAGTTCTTCGTCACGGATTAGGAGGGCCAACTCGGATTGAATTGGGTTAACTTTTAATTTTTTTTATAAAAAACTAAATAAATCAAAGTAATATCTTATAAAAAAAGAGTTAGAAGGTTGATTAATCAAGTTTTACTAGGTTAATTTAAGTTGGAGATGATTACATGATTCAATCAAGATTATTGACCAACACGTACCCACCAAACCAGTTATCTAGCTACACATAAAAACCAAAACTATTTATCGAACTTCACCTCCTGGCTCCTGGAAAATTATTGTGAGATCCTCTGTTCATTGCCTCTTCCAATATATGCTCATCAACTGAACTAATATAGGAGATGAGTGGCCATAAAAACAAACAGATTCCAAGGCATTAATCGAGTGCAGGATCTAGTTAACTAACAAACACGTTTTAACATCTGGAAGCGTCGTATTTAAGAAAGAACAAAAAATGAAAGCTTGCCATTTGCATTTCCTTCAGTTGCCAGGACGCATCATAGGTTTCTAGACATTGATCATGCAGTGTACACCATTGTCATGCTAATTTGTGAACTTCGGCAATGGATGCTTCATGATTCCAATAAACTTTCAATTTCTCAAGTTGAATTAGTGAGTGGTTGATTGTGATAGCTTTTATGGTTATAATAATTTTTTTTTAAAAAAAGTATAAATTTTTGAAGTGCAATGTGAAGTGTTTTGTAATTGAAAATGTATCAAAATAATATTTTTTTTTTATATTAGTATATTAAAATTATTAAAAAAACATCTAAAAAAATTAATTTAATGTTTTTTTAGATGAAAAATAATTTAAAAAATATTTTAAAAAATAAATTGAACTGCAAAAACAAATACATCCATAGTTTTTTCTTAACCAAGATTTAAAAAGAGAATTTTCAATGCAACCTATACAAAACTGTGATATTTATTAATTAATTAAACACTTTTAAATATATGAATGCATCACACCATACTAAAAAAGGTATGGTGTTCTAGTTTGTTCGTTTTTTAGGTAGCTTTTGTGGTTGTGATTTTAAAAAAATAAGTTTTTAAAAAGTGTGGTTAGTTAGATTTAGATACAATAAAAATTATGGTTGGGGTTTATGTGTAGCAGAAAACATTATAAAATGTTTGGCAGTACTAGTTGTGTTTGGAAATGTGATTGCGGTTGCTTTTCAAAGTGTTTTTTACTTGGAAATAAATCAAAATATATTTTTTTAAAAAATTATTTTTGATATTAACACACCAAAATAATCTAAAAACACAAAAAAATATATTAATTTAAAGTAAAAAAATAAAAAAATTTAATTTTTTTTCCCAAAGTACTATAAAAACAAATAAGGTTACAAAAATTAAAAAAATATATAAAAATTACTTCACAAAAACTACATTTCAAACTTAATTTTTTTATTGGCTCTACCGTACAAAACACAATTTAATTTATTATTATGCTACACTATGCTACACATAGCAAACACAAAAACAGTTGTATAGCAGCCTCAAAAAAAGGAGCCTTAGACTGCTATCTGAGAGGTAATTCAAAATTTTCAAACTGCAAAATCACAATCTGTGCATACATACCTAAAATTTAACAAGTCACATGTTTCTAACAGAGAATGGAAGAAATCCAATATCCTTAGAATCATAGAAGAGTTCCTTAGAGCATTCAACTTTTCAGCATAATTGAAAATGAAACAGCCAAGAAATGACGACAAAATCACGTGATATCTGAAACGATTAGTATAAATGAAAACCACCTTCCACCATAACCAAAAAATTGTAGCTGGCACACAGAGATGTATCACCCCCACAAGCAACAAGGCCAAAACGAAAACAATTCCATCTCCGCAAATCACAAACATATAGGCTATAGCGCCAACAATTCTTGAGATGACAGTACGCTAAAAGTATCGAGCCTTGCTTTTCCAGCCATTCGATGCTCCCTTGACCTTGCTATGTAAATCACGAAGCCCAAAGAAAAATGAATTCATCAATACTAGTAAAGGAAACAAACACTTTTATGTATCTCCCCCTCCTAGACGTCTCAATCAGAATTAAGCCAAAAGGATGTCAAAGGAAACTAACATTTTTACATATCTCCCTCCTAGATGTCTCAATCAGAATTGAGCCAAAAGGCTGTCAATGAGATGCAAATTCTTCTCTGCTGTTACGTGGCAAAGGCATGGTGGCGTCACACACCAGCCTTTCTTGATAATTAAATAAGAAATAGAAACCAGGTTTTCAAGTGAGAAGCAAGGGAACTTTTTATTCCATAATTAGAGACAGCATTCATGCACCAACTTCAACCGTGAAGCAGTCTCAAGAAAGAAACAATTTTGTATGCGGCCCCAAAAAGGTGACTCCTAAAACATATTTTTAGCCCGAGAGGCTGCCTTCAATGTTTTCGGAACCCTGCTCCTTTTTGTTCCCATTAGCTAAAGCCAAAAAATGTAATTCCATCAATGAACCTACATATAATGTAACATTTAAATAATCACATGCAGTACAACTATGAATTATCAAGACTTGCATTGCAATCAAAGCCATTAGCTAATTAGCCCCATCCATGAACTATTGGATTCTAAGGTTGTCTCCCAGAAAGCAATTACCAAAGACGGAATCTACAATAATTAACATGCACAAGCAGATAGTAACTCAATCGAGCATTAGGGAAAGGAAAACACAGGATATTGTAATTACCTTTCATGTATTGAGTTTCTATATCCCTTATCTATTCACATACTGAAGTTTTCTACATCCGCACCACACAGATAAGAACCAAGAATCGAAATAAGAAACAGCTCAATTATCGGGTGCCAAAAGACATAATGATCTATACCCCTGCATCTAAAAAGTCTAAGAAGTGACAGCCTAACAATAGAACAGAACACACAAGACACACGGAGAAAGAGATGGACCCAAAGTTCACCAAAACAGAGAATCATCCTCTTACGACCTCATGCTACAAGAACGAGCCAATCTTAAAGTCAGACTACCTCTACGCACACTGGCCTCCACCTTCACAGGATCATTCTTATACAGCTCCCTGCAGTTTGGGCAGCGGCCATCCAGCTCAAGCATTTTCTTGTGGCAGAAAAGACAGACCTGGAACCCACAGGAACATGGCAGGAAACTTGTATCCGTGATGTCCAAATCTTCTGTACATATAGGACATGAAGTGGGCACATTAGCACCACTAGCACAACCCCACGGAAGCACTCCTTGTCCATAATGCCTATCAGTATTCGGAAAGCTGCGCTGCTTGGGCAAATTAGGAAGACTCTGCGGACGAAGTGCATCATCCGGCCTCCACGCCCGACTATTTCCAGGAGTCACTCTCGGTGGCACCGTTCTCTCCTGTGTCAAATTCTCGTTATTAGAGCCCAAATTTTGCAAATTACAATCCAATTGAACAACAGGTTCATGCTCCAGTGAAGACTGCAATTCCAAACATGGATTGTTTTCATCAATATGGTTTTCTAGCTTATTATCATCATCATTGGCAACCAAAGCATCAGCCATAGCCTCCCAGTCATCCAAGCAATTATCATTCTCTTCTCCATCCTCTTCCGTTATGCTGCCACCAACGCTACTTCCACTATAAGTGCTGCTACTACTGGAAGCAGTAAAATTGGTGCCCGATTCGTTGCCACCAAGGAAACTGCTGCCAGTAGGACTATTCAAAGGGGAATCCAAATCAAAATCATGATGGATCGACCCATTTTCATTCTCATTTTCATCCTCCCCTACTCCTCCTCCTCGCCGCCTCATCTGCGAGTTCTCCAACGGATTCTTCCTTCCCTCTTCATGATTTTGCTGAGGCGACACGCGTGGACCCGTCAACTCCTCCTTACATCCCTTATTCTTCACTGCACCTAATAAAAATGAAATAAAAATCCACCACCCATCGCATCAATAAATTAAAAGCCCCACCACAGTATCCAAAAACTAAAATTAACTAAAAAAATATTCAAAAAGAATAATAAAATATAAGAAAAAATTTAAATTTGAGATCATCATGGTACCTTGAGAAAGCCATTGCTCTCGACGAGCGTCAAGCTTGCATTGTTTCAATTTGGCTGACCTATTGGCCTGCATAAATCCCAAAAAAGAATATAATTGATTGTTTAGAGAGAAATCAAATTCCAGAGAGGGAGAGAGAAAAAAAAGGAGTCGCCCTCATACCCTCTTCTTCTTGCCGAAATCTCTAGGGATAGAAGGAATTGAAGCGTTGATTGAACCGGAAGCCATGGTTACTGCTGCAAAATTTGTGGATTTGGAAAACCCTAATTCGTTTCAATTGGGAGAGAAGGGAATTTGTTTTCTGGAGAGAGAGAAGAAACTAATTGGTTTCTTTGGAGAGAGAAAGAGAAATGGATAACGGAAACTCCTCTGCTTCGCTCTGCCCTTCAATTTTTTCCAGGAACAGATGGCCTTCTGTTTTATTTATATAATGACTCTGTTACAAAAATGCCCTTAATTTTCACTTAATTTGCTGATGTACCGCATTGGGTAACGTGTGTTTTGCATGTAGATTGTGGGGAGCAAAGTTTCTGTGCACGAGCTGCCGTCGCGAAGCCGAATGAACTTCAATGCGTGACAAACGATGTCGTTTGACCTTTCTCCTTTTTCACAAGGAAGTTTGTGTTATCCAGATTTTTTTATTAGACAAGGAAAGTAGCATTAATTAATTAATTTAATTAATTAAGGTGGTCGATTGTATATAGTAATTATCTTCGTGAGAAAAGTAGTTTTTTTTCCATATCGATTCTATTTCAAAGTTCAAACCACTCGCGTTGCGATAGAAAAGATGGAGTGATTATTGTAATAGGACAAAAAAAAAAATAGATAGAATAAACAAGATATGTCTTTATATATATATATATATATATATTTTTTGAAATGATTAAAATTATTAAAAAAATTATAAATGTATTAAGTTGATATTAAAGTATGCATTTAAAATCACATAGGATGGGATTTAGTTTTTATTAATGCATAAGCTGACTTTAAAATATCTCTTACTAGTGAATAAAAAATATATATATTAATAGAAAACTAAAGGGAATGACGTTTTTTTTTTAGCATTTTTAATATCTCTAAACTCATTAGTGCTTCAAGTTGAAATAGTAAAATAATAACTTTATTATTTTTAAAAAAAGAAGTTGGTGGTCAAACCAAGTTTTATATGATGATGTTTGAATTTTCAGGGTGATCCATCCACCATTTAGAGCACGTGTGAAAAAAATTGGTGGCTAAACCATGTCTTTTAAGGTTAAAGTTTTTTTATATTGAACTTCATGATTTTTTTTAGTTTTTTTTATATTATTTATTTATCCCAGTCATATCATTTAGACTACAGGTCTAGTAGGTTAGTCTAATTTGCTCAGGTATTTTTTAGGAATATTTTTTTTTTAAGTTCAAAGTTTTTTACATTTCATCCTTCAACATCGGGTTATTTAAGAATTAAGCTTTGAAATCTTTTTTGGTTTGCTTTTTATTAGGTATCTTATTCGCATTATTCAAGTTACTGAGTTTAATTGGCATGCTCAACTTTATGGTTGTTTTTTTTTAATTGATTTTTTTTTCAAATTAATCCTTTTACTTTGGAATTTTTTTTTTTTTTTGCTTTATCTTGGCTTATCTCAATCTCATTACTTTGCTTGCATATTTGTCATACTCACTTAGGTTAGCTCATCTTGATTTTTCTCTTTTTTTTTTAGTTTTTTTTTAATTTAACTAACTGAAATCTTTGCTTCATCATCTTTTTTTTTCATTTTGATAACATTTTTTTTCCTACAAGTTCCTATAATACCTTTTGGTTTAAATTGGTCAATTTACTGTTGTTATTTGGTCTTTTATTATCTAATTAAATCATACTAGTTTTTTTTTCCCTTAGTCAAATCTATGCCCCAAGTTATTTTGTTTTACTTCTTTGAGACATTTGTATCATCCGAACATCTTTTTTTAATCAATTAAAAGAAAATGTTGGCTCGCAATGTAGCGCAAGCCCACAAATCTAGTTTACACTATTTTTATTTTATTTATTTATTTCTCGAGGATTTTTTTGCAATGGTGGATTGGTTAAACAATAAAGTTATACTTTTAAGTTGAATTATTTTTTAAATTTAATATAAACTTTGAAATTGTACTTATTTTAATTTGTATGAAAACAACTTACACACGTATTTATAATAATTTTTAACAAGAAAAACATTTATAATTATGTATATGTTTGTCGCATCTTGCATAAAGCGAGTTGGTGGTAGAATCACTCCTCCGAAAGATAGGTTCGTGAAAAAATAGAGTTGCCACTCTTTATTTTTAAGTAAGGAAGACAATTGAATCCAATCCCAATAGATACGGACTAAACCAACCCATATATATATTGGTTTCCATGTAGTCATAGACACAATTCACTATTCATTACAATAGTGAAGTGACATTTATGGCCTTCCTAAAAAACAATTGCTTGTCTTAGAATCAGAGGTATTTTTATCTTTTCTCATGGAGCATTAGTCATTATAGGTTTTTTAGTTTATTTTTGTCTTTTTTATATTTTAATGAAAATTAAAATAACTAAAGGAACAAAAAAAAAAAACACTTTCGGGCAGTGGTATTTAAGTCTTTTTATTTTTTATACATAATAAAATTACAAATATGCCTTTGGATCCAAGAAATTTAAGTCATTGGAATTAGGGGTATTAGGGTCTTTTAGCCTTAATTATTTTGTTAATTGTTGGTTTGATCGAGGGTAATAATATAATTTAACATTTAATTAATATTTTTTATTTTGAAAAGCTAGTGGTGCATATTGTGCACTTTGAGTGATGCACGCGAGCGCGCGTGTATATATATATAGTGGTTCTATGTAGTCATAGACACAATTTACAATTCACTATAATAGTGAAGTGACGTTTATGGCCTTCTAAAAAATATTGCTTGCCCTGGAATTAGGGGTATTTTTATCTTTCCTCATGACGCATTACTCATTATAGGTTTTTTAGGGTATTTTTTTCCATATTTTAATGAAAATTAAAATAACTAAAAAACTCCCAGGGACAAAAAAAAAACAACACTTTCGGGCAATGGTATTTAAGTCTTTTTCTTTTTTATACATAATAAAATTACAAATATGCCTTTCGATCCAAGAAATTTAAGCTATTGGAATTAGTGGTATTAAGGTCTTTTAGCCTTAATTATTTTGTTAATTGTTGGTTTGATCGAGGGTAATAATGTAATTTAGCATTTAATTAATATTTTTTTAATTTGAAAAGCTAGTGGTGCGTGTTGTGCATTTTGGGTGATGGGTGTAGCAGATCCCAGTAGTGGAAAATATGTTTTCATTGTCTTCTTTTTCTTTGTAAGTGGTGTGTGTCATCATATGATGATCGGTTTATCACTGGTGACTCTTTTTTTTCTTTTTTTCCTTCATTTCTCTCCCTCACACTAAGAAATGCACTATGGTCTAAATTCTCCGAGACTTCGGTTCCTTGTGCACCGCCCTCCTTTTGCTCCCACCCCCGTACGTTCGAGCCCTGAGATCCCAGGAATGATGCATGATCGCATCCCAGCCTCCGCAACGCCTTGCTCTTGGAGGGGCTCGGGGGGACGAATCAGAGCGATGAGGCTGAATCTCAGTGGTAGTCCCTCGAAAAAAAAAGAATTGAATGATAGTAATAGTGCTATTGTAAGATCCCACATCGGAAGCGGCGTCCGAGCCGGGGCCTTATAAGTGCATGCTCACCTTGACTAGTAAGACGCGTTTTGGGGCCATGCGTGGCTGCCAATAACAAAACCGTGAGGGGGACCTGGTGGAAGCCCTGGATTTGGGTGGACTGGGAGGCCTAAAGCGGACAATATCTTGCTAGTGAGGTGGGGTGTTACATTTGGTATCAGAGCCTGGTTACGGCTCGTCTTAAGGTGGGGGGATTGTAAGATCCCACATCGGAAGCGAGCGTCCAGAGTCAGGGCCTTATAAGTGCATGCTCACCTTGACTAATAAGACGCGTTTTGGGGCCATGCGTGGCTGCCAAGAACAAAACCGTGAGAGGGACCTGGGTGGAAGCCCTGGATTTGGGTGGACTGGGAAGTCCAAAGCGGACAATATCTTGCTAGTGAGGTGGGGTGTTATAGCTACTGATAGCAATAGTGCCATACAGCCTACAACCCTAATCGGGCGGTAAATTCTGTCGGGTTGTTTGGGAATGCATCCCCTATCGATCCTTTAGACCTTCAGAATTTGAAGCTAGAGGTGTCAGAAAAATTACCATAAGGATAACTGGCTTGTGGCAGCCAAACGTTAATAGCGACGTTGCTTTTTGATCCTTCGATGTCAGCTCTTCCTATCATTGTGAAGCAGAATTCACCAAGTGTTGGATTGTTCACCCACTAATAGGGAACATGAGCTTAGTTTAAACCGTCATGAGATAGGTTAGTTTTACCCTACTGATGACAGTGTCGCAATAGTAATCCAACCTAGTACGAGAGGAACCATTGATTCGCACAATTGGTCATTGTGCTTGGTTGAAAAGCCAATGGTGTGAAGCTACCATGCGTTGGATTGTGACTGAACACTTCTAAGTCAGAATCCAGGCTAGATGCGACGCGTGCACCCACCGTCCAATTACTGACCTGCAGTAGGGGCCAATCAGGCGGAAAATTCCATCCAAGGTATGTGCCGTTGGCCAAGCCCTCGTAGTGAAAAAGTCGCGCGTGCCGCCTTGAAGTACAATTCCCACCGAGCGGTGGGTAGAATACTTTGCAGACGACTTAAATCCATGACATGTCTACGAGTTGGGTTGTTTAGGAATGCATCCCTAATCGGGCGGTAAATTCCATCCAAGGCTAAATACGTGCAAGAGATTGATAGCAAACAAGTATCGCGAGGGAAAGATGAAAAGGACTTTGAAAAGAGAGTTAAAGAGTGCTTGAAATTATCGGGAGAGAAGTGGATGAGGGCCGGCGATGCGCCTGGTCGGATGTGGAACGCTTATGGCCGGTCCGCCGGTCGGCTCAGGGCGTGGACCGATGCATATCACGGTGGCTGCCCAAGCCCGGGCCTTTAAAATGCCCGCGGAGACGCCGTCATCGTGATCGTGGACTGTAGTGCGCGCCGTCACGGTGTGCCTTGGCACATGCGCGCTCCGGACATCGACCTGTGGGCTCCTCATTCATCCCGTCTTGAAACACGGACCAATGAGTTTGACATGTGTACAAGTAAACCCGTAAGGCGTAAGGAAGTTGACTGGTGGGATCCCCTCGAGGGTTGCACCGCCGACCGACCTTAATCTTCTAAGAAAGGTTCAAGTGAGAGCATGCCTATTGAAACCCGAAAGATGGTGCATTATGCCAGAGCGGGGCGAAGCCAGAGGAAACTTTGGTGGAGGCTCGCGGCGATACGACGTGCAAATCGTTCGTCGACTCGGGTATAGGGGCGAAAGACTAATCGAACCGTCTAGTAGCTGGTTCCATTCGAAGTTTCCCTCAAGATAGCTAGAGCTCGATGCGAGTTCTATCAGGTAAAGCCAATGATTAGAGGCATTGGGGGCGCAACGCCCTCGACCTATTCTCAACTTTAAATAGGTAGGACGATACGACTGCTTCATTGAGCCACATCACAGAATCGAGAGCTCCAAGTGGGCCATATTTGGTAAACAGAATTGGCGATGCGGGATGAACTGGAAGCCGGGTTACAGTGCCCAATTACGCGCTAACCTAGAACCCACAAAGGGTGTTGGTCGATTAAGATAGTAGGACGGTGATCATGGAAGTCAAAATCCACTAAGGAGTGTGTAACAACTCACATGCCGAATCAACCAACCCCAAAAATGGATTGCGCTGAAGTACGCGACCTATACCCGGCCATTGGGGCAAGCGCCAGGCCTTGTTACAACTTGTTGGAAGGTCAAAGAAGTTGGTGACCTGATGACAGGGGAGCCGGCGACCGAAGCCCCGGTGAACGACGGTCGTAACAATAACGGTCCTAAGGTAGCGAAATTCCTTGTCGGGTAACTACGGGGCTCCAACGATGCTTCGTACGAGAGATGGATTATGAAATGGAACTTTCTCTAAATGATAAGGTTCAGTGGACTTCTCGCGATGTCGTCGGTGGCGAACCGCTTACGTCGCCACAATCTGAACACTTCACCGGACCATTCAATCGGTAGGAGCGACAGACAGTGTGTACAAAGGGTAGGGATATAGTCAACGCGAGTTAATTACTCACGCTTACTAGAAATTCCTCGTTGAAGACCAACAATTGCAATGATCTATCCTTATCACGATGAAATTTTAAAGATTACTCGGGCGTGTCGGTCAAGGCTATAGACTTGTTGAATGCATTAGTGGAGCGCTCGTGCGGCCCAGAACATCTAAGGGCACCACAAACCTGTTATTGCCTTAAACTTCCTTGGCTCGGAAGGTCATAGTCCCTCTAAGAAGCGATCGCGGAGAGGGTCACCTCCGTATAGCTAGTTAGCAGGCTGAGGTCTCGTTCGTTAACGAAATTAACTAGGCAAATCGCTCCACCAACTAAGAATGGCCATGCACCACCTCCCATAGAATCAAGAAAAAACGTTCTCATACAAATGCTTTTCTGAGGATGCTGAAGATGTTGGGAAACAACAGTCTGCTAGTGATGTCCCTCCTGCACAACCTACTACTGCTGATGTTGTTGATCCTGTGAAAGGCCACTCTGGAAGTAAAAGGTCAAAGATTGCTTGTGACTGGCTCCAAACAAGCCGGATAATACGTGCACTTCTTGAGCGAAGCCACTCCTGATATAGTGTCTCCTGCACTGAAGAAAACTGCTGTTGCTGTTGATATCACACGTCAAAGATCAAAGCATGTTGTTTCTGGTGCCAATCCATCTTCTACTGAAGAAGAATCAGCTCCTCCTGCAGTGACTACAAGGAGGCAATACCTCACAAGAAGCCGAGTTGTTGTCACTTCTGATGGCATTCCAGTTGAGAAACACAAACCCAAGGGCCCGGCCATAGTCCTGATGTCCATGAGTGGCTCTAGCACTCCTTCATAGCTGCTCACTTTGTGTTCAAATATTGCAGGGGTTTATTCCCCTGATTGCTGGTTGCAGGCTGTATGATCTGTTGGTTAACATTTTAGATGCTTAGAATTGGCCTTTATGTTGTGTATAAGCCCTATTATGGGGTATTTTTGCTTGGTGCTGATTGATTGGCATGTTGTTGTCTAGGTGGGACTGGTTTTCTTGTTTTGTTTGAGCCCTGTTGTGGGGTCTCCTGCTTGATTTGTTGATGCGGTTTCTCCAAGGGGGAGACAGCATCTGCGTCTTGGCTGCATGTTATTGGTTGATGATTGATGATGGATATCTATGTTGTGTTTATGCCTGTTGTGGGGTCCCTTTGCTTGCTGCTGTTTCCTGGCAGGTTGTTATTCTGATATGATTGTGGCCCAGCTGGTTGGGTTGGTTGGAATCTGATCTGTTTTTCGTAGGGCCCTAGTATGCCCTGGTTGGGATTTGGCTGCTTGCCATTGGCTTGAAGTTAGTGGATTGATGCTGGCTCACTGCTGGATTCACATCTCTATTTCGGCTCACTGCTGTGGGGACTCATGCTTGGCTCACTGCTTGGATCTATAGGCTCATCACTTGGAAATCGATTCTTTGTCTTGGAGCTGGTTTGCTGTTTGGTGGCTTCTGGTTCAGCTTAGTGGGGGCATGGCCCCCTAGTTTTTATTCCCTGCATGAGGGATGTTCATGCTATTTGGTTTTGGGATCTTGTTCGGGAGTCTGTTCCTGTTGATCCTGTTTATGGTTTGTTCAAGGGAGCCTGTTCCCTTTGCCTGGATTTGTATGACTTTTGTATTGCTGGTTGCCAGCTTGTATCGCAAGCTTGTCTTGCTCTTTTTGATCTATAATATTCTTACATTTGATCAAAAAAAAAAGAAATAGCTCTCATTGAGAATCAAGAAAGAGCTCTTAGTAGTAGTGAGAGAAACTAGAGAGAGATGCTCTCCAAGTTACTCCCCCGTGAGTTTGATCTCTGTCCACTGTTTGCTTTCTTCCTTGCTTAGATCTGTCGGATCTTGTTCATTTTCCTAGTTATGGCCACCAAAAAGACGAAACCTAAGTCCCACAAATCACATCTCAAACCGCAATTCTTAATTAACGATTCTGTTCTTGCATTAAAGGCTCCATCTCCGTCCTGCAATGTTCCCCCAAATTCAAATTCACCTTTAGATGGGTCTTCGGTGGAGCACAAAAATCCATCCTTTGATGGGTCCCTTGAAGCCGATTGTGCCAAAGTGAAAGCTTGGTCTTCGGTGGAGCACCAAAATAACCCTTTAGATGGGTCCCTTGACGGTGATTGTTCTGAAGATGGAGAGTTTGAAGAAGAACAACTTGACTTCTCTTGTTCTGAGGAAGATTACACAACATCTCCTCCCCCACTATCTTCTCCGGCTCCGGCCATTTCAGAACCGCCGTCTTCTCCGGCTCCGGTTGTTATAGAACCACCAGTCCCTTAAAATTCCACTTCTACTCCGTCCAGATCTATTAAAACAGGTAACACTTCTGTTCCCCCACCTGTAAATGGTAAATGGAGAGATTTATTCTCTACAAACAGAAACTTTTCTTCTTCACCGAAGCTCACACATTTCTCAGCCTTACATAATATTTCGCCCTGTCCATTTTTAATTGAAGATCTAGATCACTCTTGTGATGACTGGAAACTGTGTGCCATTGGTTATGTTTCTGGCAAGTTTCCTGGTTATAGAGCTTTGAATAGCATCATTGAGAATGTATGGAAATGTGCAGCCACACTGAGCATGCATGAATCGGGTTGGCTTGTATATAAATTTCAAAGTGAAGAAGATAAGTGGTCTGTCTTTGGGTAAAGGGCCATACTTAGTATATGGTAGGCCACTAATCTTGCGTTCAATGTCTCGAGTACTTTAATTTTTCAACCTCCGAGATGACTCAAGTTCCGGTCCTGGATCCGGTTCCTAGCCTCGCCATTAAAATGCTTTGGACACCTATATGCTTATCAAAGCTAGCAAGTGTCTTTGGGAAAACCTTTATAGTGTGACAAATTTACTGCCACCAAGGAGAGGATATCATACGCACGAGTTCTAGTTGAAGTTGACCTCCTAGCTGATCTTAGATCCTCCATCAACGTCTCCCTGCCTAATGGAAACTCACTTATTCAAAAAGTTATCTATGAGACTCTACCCAAGTTTTGCAAACACTGTAAAGTGCTAGGCCACTCCACTGGAACATGTTCCAAAGGTAAGGAAGAGGCCAAAAACTTTGAGAAAGCCGACCCTGGAGCTACCAAAAGCAATGACAAAGACAAGGGAAATGACTCCACTCACAACCTGGCTGCTGCAACGAGGTCCAATGGTGAAGGACAGATCACAAACGTTGATAAGGCTGCCTCTTCTAGTGCAACTACCAAAGGCAAAGACAAAGACAACGGAAATGACTCCACTCATCTCCACCTAGGCTGGCGCAACGTGCTCCAATGAAGAGCACCTGGCTGCCCGCACCGTGCTCCAATGAAGAGATCCAAACGTGCCCCTCTAGTGCAGCTCCCAATGACAATGACAAAGACAAAGTAAATGTCTCCACTCATCTCCCTTTGGCTGCTACAACGTGTTCCAACGGCAGGGCAAGTGCAGCTACTAAAAGCAATGTCAAAGACAAAGGAAATGATCTCAATGCTTCTTTGCCCCTTCGAGTGGAAGTCCCCCACGTTGCTCCCCCTTCAGTGCGCCCCGAATTTGTTGCCCCCACCGATCTCTCCTCGTCTTGTGCGGCTCACGTTGATCGGCCTTGTTCAAATGCATGGCAAATAGTTTGAAAAAGGAGACAAAGCTAAGGAACAAACAACAAACTCAATCTCTTTTGCCAGCTGATTGTAACCCACCAGCTCAACAAAAGGTTCCCAAGGGGAAATCTTCCGTTTCCTCAGTTGAAATCACTGGCATCAAGTCTCCCCATTGTCCGGGTGTAGGTGTGCTCACCGGAGCTCGGTTCAAAAGAATTCCAATCCTTATTTAGGCGGTGGTGGGGTTCCTCCCACCCTCCCCCCACCCATGATTATTCAATCTTTGGAATGTGAGAGGGATTAATAGCCCTCTCAAACAACATGAGGTCGCCGGCCTCATGAAGAGTAAGAAGCTTGATGTATGTGGTCTCCTAGAGACCAAGTTGTCTAAGTCAAAAGTCGCTCGCATGCATAAACTTCGGTTGAAGACTTGGAAATATGTAAGCAATGCTGAAGCCGCTGCTTATGCCCGTATAATTGTGTTTTGGAATCCCGCCACGGTGCAAGTTGAGATGATTCACTTCTCGCCGGGGATTCACGTTATAGTTACAAGCTTGGTGCAATAATTCCGTTTTACGGCCACCTTCATCTATGGGTTCAACACAATTTCGGCCAGGAGGACCTTGTGGGCAGACCTCAGAAGATGGAGCGTGGACTCTCCATGGCTTCTACTTGGTGACTTTAACTCAATCCTCTCTCAGGCGGACAAGCATAATGGGGAGCCGGTATCTACTTATGAAATTTCGGACTTCAGGGAGTGTTGCTTTGATCTTGGAATTGCCGACTTGAATGCTACAGGCTCCCACTTCACATGGTCAAACGGCACGGTCTGGACAAAGATTGACAGGGTGATGGTGAACACCCACTGGTACTCTATGCAACAAATGGCTCACGTACATTTTGGAACTCCAGGGGCTTTTTCAGACCATGCTCCATCTACTGTCCAGCTGGGACTTCGGGCTCCTCAGGGCAACAGAAACTTTAAATTTTTCAACATGTGGACTGCTCATCCCCAGTTCTTGGAAACCATCTCTCAGAATTGGTCTTTGGATGCCTACGGGACGCACATGTACATCCTTTGCAAAAAGCTCAAACTTTTAAAGGGCAGTCTAAGGTCTCTCAACAGCCTTCATTTTAGCCATATTTCGGAGAGGGTTGTTAGAGCTGAAAAGGCCCTGGATGACACTCAGCTTCTTCTCCAAAATGACATGGACAACGGTCAGCTCCTTGCTCTTGAAAAGCTCCAGCGGCTCAGCCTTGTTAATCTTAAGTCACTTGAAAAAATGTTCTTTAGCCAAAAGTTGAAGTGTGCTTTCTTTAAAGAATGTGATAAGGGCTCTAGATTCTTTCATTCTTTGATGAACCGGTCACGAGAAGACGCCACATTCCTGCCATAGTTAGAAGTGATGGTATGTTAACTACTTCAGCTGAAGAGGTGGGTAGAGAGTTCGTCTCTTACTACAAAGAGTTACTGGGAACATCCAAGCACACTATTCCTCTGCGAGCTGAGGTGGTACAAAGTGGTGCCTGCATTAATGTTGATTCCCATGCCTATCTCCTTGCTCCTGTTTCAGCTGATGACATTAAACGAGTTCTCTTCAGTATGGATGATAATAAAGCTCCAGGGCCGGATGGGTACACATCCGCATTCTTTAAAAAAGCTTGGAGCATCGTGGGAACAGACTTCTGTTTAGGCTGTGAAGGACTTCTTTGCCTCAGGGGAGCTTCTCAAGCAGCTCAACCATTCTACCATAGCTCTTGTTCCCAAGTCAACCACTGCCAACTCAGCTGCAGATTACAGACCCATCTCTTGCTGCAACATCACTTACAAAGTTATCTCCAAGATACTTGCTGGGAGGTTGGCTCACGTTCTAAATGATATCATTAGCCCCTCTCAAAATGCTTTTCTTGGCGGGAGACTCATGGCTGACAATATAAATCTCATGCAAGAATTGCTGAGAAATTATGGGAGAAAGCGTGTGTCACCCCGATGCATCATCAAGATTGATTTCAAGAAAGCATTTGATACAGTTCAGTGGCCTTTTCTTCGTCATCTCCTGCACCTCTTGGGGTTCCCTGCTAGGTTTGTCCATCTGGTTATGGAATGCGTTGAGACTGCCTCCTTCTCTCGTTTGCATAAATGGTAATCTCTATGGTTTCTTCCCTGGAAAATGTGGTGTCCGGCAAGGAGACCCGTTATCTCCATATCTCTTTATTATTTGCATGGAATACTTCTCTAGGCTTCTGAAAAGCTCCACTCAGATTTCGGGTTTCAACTTCCACCCCAAATGTCAAGCCTTGGGAATTACTCATCTTGGGTTCGCTGATGATATCCTGCTGCTCTGTCGTTGTGACATGGCATCTGTTAACATTCTCCTTCAACAACTTCATATTTTTGGTGAGTCCTCTGGCCTTGCTATTAATGCAGCAAAATCCTCCATTTACTTTGCTGGCGTATCGGAGGTTATTAACGCGGCCATTCTCGAGACTCTCCCGGTTCTCAGAAGGAAGCTTTCCTTTCAAGTACCTCGGCGTGCCACTCAGCCCTCACAGGCTTTTAGCCAGTCAATTCTCTCCTCTTATTCACAGGCTTGAATCCACTATTCAGAGTTGGCTGGGAAAGTTTCTCTCATATGCAGGTCGGCTGGAATTGATCAAATCGGTCCTGCATGGCATGGTGCAATTTTGGATTAGCATCTTCCCTATCCCAACTGTTGTGATCAACAAGATTACTAGCCTGTGCAGGAATTTCCTATGGATCGGCAATATGTTTCGAAGCAAATCTGCTCTTGTAGCTTGGAAGCAAGTGTGTACGCCAAAGAATGAAGGGGGACTTGGGGTTCATGATATCAAAGCCAGAAATGACAGCTTCTTTGCCAAACATCTCTGGAATATTCACGTGAAGGCTGACTCCCTATGGATTCGATGGGTAGACCACTTCTACATTTCGTGAGCATCCATCTAGTCCCTGGAATCCAAGAAAACCGATTCCCCTTTGTGGAAATCTATCTTCGCTCTTCGTGACAGACTGCTTAACCTCTGTGGTGGGGAGGCTCCAGTGCAGCAGTTACTCTCAAACTGGCAATCTGACTCCTGTCCATTTACAGCCACTGCATATGATTTTTTCAGATATAAATCTGCTCCGATCCGTGGGCCAATGTAGTTTGGGAACAATGGTCTCTCCCAAGACATAGTTTTTCCCTATGGCTGGCTATGTTGGGGAAGCTGAGAACCAGAGATCGTCTTCAGTTTCTGTCCCCTGATCCTATATGTCCTCTTTGCACGTCTGTCCGATGAATCTCATGGCCACCTCTTCTTCACCTGTGATTGGACATCTTCTCTTTGGCGGAAGGCCAAGCTCTGCTTAAGATTCATAACTCTATGCTTTCCCTAAGTAGAGCTGCAAGGGTTTTACACAACAACAAAAAAGGGCTGCAATCAAGAATGAGACGAGTATCTCTTGTTGTTCTTGTGTATTTGATCTGGGAGGAAAGAAACAGGAGAATTTTCAACAACACTGGGAAATCAGTTGAAGCCATTTTCAGGAAATTCCAGATACTGTTTTATACCATATTGTATTTCCATGAAAATAATCCCCAAGCCTACAGTGTTGCATTCTGAAAGAATCAGTTTGGGGTATTTTGAGTACCTAGTTTTTGCATGGTTATTGCATGGGACATGCATGCTTCCACGTCCCTGCCTCTGTTCCCCTGTTTCGGTTTGGGGATAAAAACAGTCTCGTGGCATGGCTTGATTGGGTGATCTTCTTTTTGCATGGTGGTGCAGCTTCTACAAAGTTGAATGGGTTTACATTGGCTGCCTCCTGTGAGGTTGTCAGGTGGTGTTTGGCGGGTAGCTTGGACGTGCATGGCTAATGTATGGTCTCTTGTCCCTGCATTGATGAACCTCTGCGCCTTGGAAATTTAAGTTGTTCGGGTGGGCACCTGGGCGAGTGCTATTGGCTACTGTCTTCCGCATACCCGCATGGAATGGCTCTTGGCAAGCTGTCGGCTCCCCTCTGGCTGGGCGTTTTTAGTGAGCTTATGGGCTGTTTTTGTCTCCATCTCTGTTCTTGTTGCTCCGCATGGTTGCTCTGTCACTATCCTTGGCTGCTAGTGCTATGTTTTTTCTTCGGCTGATTTTTGGTGCTGTGTTCAACATGGTTTAGCTGAGGTGGTATGCTCCTTTGTTCTCGTGTTTCTTGCGTCATTTGTGATAGGCATTTGCCTCCAATGCTTGGGGAAATTTTGTTTTGTGTTTTGCATGGTTCAATGGGCGGCTGCTTTGGCTTTGAAAGGCTGAAGTTGCTTTATCATTTTTAGTGGATGTCAGCTTGTGAATCTGCATGGCTCTGCTCTTCTTGCTGGAAGTGAGTTCCATTTGTCTTCTTGTTAGCTTGCAGTGTGGCTCTTGTTTGCCTCGTGGCTAGTCTATTTTTGGTTTTTTTTCTCGGGAGCCTGTTCCCGGTTTTATTTTGGTTTGGGTCCCTGTTGCCCTTTATCTGTATATTTTTAATTTTTAGTTTGCTATTTTTGTAGCTGGTTACTTTTCATCTTAATATATATTCTTACATTTGATAAAAAAAAAGAAATAGCTCTCATTGGCCCGTTCCATTTATCCTCTTTTGTTTGCTTGTGGTTCCTTTATGTTCTGCATGGCATTGCATGAGCTGGCATATGTTTTCTCGTTCTTTTATCTTGATCAGTTCTTGGTATCTCTGTTTGGCCTTACATGTTGAGGGCTGCACGTGCATGGTTCCTCGTTTCTGCATGGTCTTTCATTTAATTTGGCTGGGTGGGAGCTTCTGATTGGCTTTACTTCGTTTCTCTGGATGTGATGATGAAAGGGCTCTGCATGCACTTACATGTGGTCTTATTTGCTTGGTGATTCAGCTGCTGGCTGCTTTTATTGACACCGGTCATCTGCTTCTTGGGTGATCTTTAGACATTTGTCTACACTCTTTTTTGTGTTTATTATTCCTTGAATATGCATGGACGAGCTGTTGCCACTTGTTCTTGGCTGCTGCTAGTGTATTAATGTGTTCTGGCTGGACCCTGGCTGGGCTGTCTCTGTCTCTGCAAGGATGGCTTTCTTCGTCTCTGCATGGATGGGCACGCTTTGCATGGATGGCTGCTTATGGGCTCATGGATTGGCTCCTTTTAATTCTCTGGTTGTATTGCAAAATGGCATCTGTATGCTCTTGCATGGGATTAATTGCTTGGTGCACTCTGATTGGCAATTCTTTGTTCTTTGGATGTGTGGAAGGAATGCATTTGCCTGCTCCTGCATGTGGCTGTGATTGCTTGGAGATCCACTTGCTGGCTGCCATTGTTGACTTTGGTTCTTGACTTTGGCTGTGCTTTGGACATCTGTCTCCTTCAAATGGCTTCCTTTGTCTCGGCTGGGAGTTTGCATATGGCTGTGATTGCTTGAGATCCACTTGCTGGTTGCCATTGTTGACTTCGGTGCTTAGCTTTGGCTGTGCTTTGGACATCTGTCTCCTTCACATGGCTTCCTTTGTCTTAGCTGGGAGTTTGCTATTCTTGGTTGCTTCTTGTAGCTGACTCTCCTTCAAAAGCTTGCAGCCTGCTATGATGATCACCGGCTTGGTGATCCTTCACTCCAGTTCTTAGTGGTTCTTGGCCTGGCTTGCATTGGGCTGAAGTTTGTTGCTTGTTTCTGTTATTTCTTGTATGATCTCTTTATGGTTATTAGGATGCTTCTTCGTCCTGTTTTTGCTTTGTGTTAGGTTAGGAACCTTCTAGTTTTTGGTTCCTCTCATAACTGTTGTCTGTTTCTATGCTGTTTTTCCATTCAGTGGTTGTTGTTTCGGTCTTTAAAGGAGCATGTTCCCTTTCTGTTCATCCTGTATCCGAACTTGCTGGTTTTCCGGCAATGTATATCTTTTGATCTTTTATACACTTACATTTGATCAAAAAAAAAAGAAATAGCTCTCAGTTGCTCTCCTTCCACCCGAAGCTGTTTCCTCCCGTGTTCATGGCTGTCCACTGCACCCGATACCAAAGCTGTCTCCTGTAACCCGTTTCTTTCAACCCGTTTCCTTTCTTTCTCGCTTGTTACGCAAATGGCAAAAAGCAAATAGGAACCTACAACATCTGTCAAGCGTTAATAGGACCCATTGCATGCTCCTGTTCCATCTCACACAACCCAAGGTGGTTCGCTGGTTCTTGGACTCAAGTCGGCTCTTGGTACGCTTGATTGTTCTATTTCCCACATACCAAACGCAGATCCACCCCTTTCCCCTGCTGTCATCACATCCAGCGGCACAGGTACAAGCACTGTCAGAGAGGCAGATAGGTCTCCGATGGATAATACAAATGCATCTCTAGATGGGTTCCTTGTAGAAGACTGTTCAGATGGAGACGATCTTGAAGAAGAGTAGCTAGTTTTCTCTTGCTCTGAGGAAGAATATGAAAGGTCTCCACCATCTTCTCCAGCTCCGGTCATTTCAGAGTTACCACCTTCTCCGTCTCCGGCCACCCCTGTATCACCTGTGAAGCCTAGCGGTGTTGAGTCTAACCCGTCAAATATCAAAGCAACAGGTAAACCTCATCCTCCTTCCTCAACAAATGGTAGATGGCGAGACCTGTTCTCCTCTAACCGAAACACATCTATTTGCTCTAAGCTCATGCATTTCTCAGACTATAATGCTATTCCATCATGTCCCTTCTTAGAAGAAGACTTAGATCATTATAGCGATGATTGGAAACTCTGTGTTGTGGGATATGTGTCTGGCAAATTTCCTGGGTACAGGGCACTTAATAATATTATTGGGAACACCTAGAAGTGTCCAGCCTCACTCACCATACATGAATCGGGCTGGTTAGTATACAGATTTGAAAATGAAGAGGATAAGCTCTCTGTCTTGTGTGGTGGTCCCTATTTAGTTTATGGTCGTCCGTTAATCTTGCGCCAAATGACATAATATTTTGATTATTCTTGCTCTGTAATGACTTATGTTCCCGTTTGGGTGAAGTTCCCAAACTTGCCTCTAAAATGTTGGACACCGAGATGCTTATTCAAGCTTGCAAGTGTCCCGGGGAAGCTAATATAGTGTGATAAACTAACATCCACAAAGGAGAGGCTGTCATATGCCCGTGTCTTGGTGGAAGTGGATTTACTTGAGGACCTTCGGTCTTCCATTGATGTAGTACTGCCTAATGGAAACCCTCTCTATCAAAAGGTCATATATGAGACATTGCCAAAATTCTGTAAAAACTGAAAAGTGCTTGGGCACTCAACCGGAGCATGCTCCAAAAATCAGGTTGATCCTAGACTAGTAGAGAAGAAAGGAACAGCAAAGGAGGTTGCCATGTCCAAAGGCAGTGTTTTCTCTAGACTCGGCCCCTCTGTTGATGCTCCCACGGACCCTCCACCTAACCCCCCTGTTGATGCTCCCACAGAACCTCAACCCTACCCTTCTATTGTAGTTCCCACAGACCCTCAGGTTTCCAAAAATGCTTAGGAGGAGCAGCAATGTGACCAAGCTACAACAGAAATAAGCTTAGAAAGTTAGGAAATTGTTAAGAGGAAGAAAAATGGTACTAAGCAACATTCTTCTCCATCGAAGGGTTTACCTGCAGAAATTAGTTATGCCCCCACGCAGCCTGTATACGCCAAAGGGAAGGAAGTTGCAACTACAAACGATGCTAATGGCAACGAAAAAGACACAAAGCTGCAGTGGTTATGCTCACCAGGAGTTCAGTGTAAAGAAACTCAAATAGATCATCCGGCAGTGGTGGGGCATCTCCCACCATTCCTCATCCATGAATATCCATTGCTGGAATGTGAGAGGACTCAATAGTCCTCTCAAACAGCATGAGGTTGCTGGCCTCATGAAGAGTAAAAAGTTTGATGTTTGTGGTCTCCTAGAGACTAAGTTGTCTTCTTCCAAGGTTGCCTTCATGCAGAAATTTCGGCTGAAGAATTGGAAGTTTGTAAGTAATGCTGAGATTGCCAATACTGCAAGAATTGTTTTTATTATGGAATCCTTCCACTATCAGTATTGATGTTATTAATTTATCCGCCCAAGGTATTCATGTAGTCATTAATAATATGGTGACTCAATATTGTTTTGCTGCCACGTTTGTCTATGGTTATAACATTATTTCAGCTAGGAGAGCTCTCTAGGAAGATCTAAAAAGGTGGTGTCCTTCCTCACCATGGATTGTTCTTGGTGACTTTAACTCTATTTTATCTCAGGATGAGAAACATAATGGTGAACCTGTCTCTAACTATGAAGTCTCTGATTTTAGGGAATGTTGTGCTGACCTTGGGCTTGCTGATTTGAATGCTACCGGTTGTCACTTCACCTGGTCCAATGGCAGTGTGTGGAGCAAGATTGATAAAGTTATGGTGAATCCCTTATGGTCCAGCTCACAGATGCAAACTCATGTTCATTTCTGCACTCCTAGAGCTTTCTCAGATCATTCTCCAACTTCAATCAAGATAGGGTTGAGACCTCTCGCCAGGCAAGCGGAACTTTAAATTCTTCAACATGTGGGCGCTCATCCTAACTTTATGGAGCTGATTACTAACAACCGGGAACCGAGGTGTCTGGATCCCGAATGTATATTCTCTGTAAAAGGCTCAAGTTTTTGAAGAAACATCTAAGGGAGCTTAATAAACTTCACTAGAGTCATATCTCGGAAAGGGTGGCTAGAGCTGAAGCAGATTTGGATCGCCATGAAACTCTCTTATAGATGGATAGAGATAACAACCAACTCTTGACACAAGATAAGCTCGCCGTATTGACTCTCATTAATCTTAAGTCTCGCAGAGAAGATGTTCTTCGTCGAAACTCAAAAATACTTTCTTTAAGAAAAGTGATAAGGGCACCCATTTCTTCCATTCTTTAATGAATCGTACTCATAGGAGAAACTACATTTCAGCTATTCAACATCCTGATGGTATGCTCACTACATCGATATCAGAAGTTGGAGAAGAATTTGTCAGATACTATCAGGAGCTTCTTGGAACCTCCAAAACATACTACTTCCATTGATGTAGAGGTGGCTCTCAGTGGTCCCTGTATTGATGCAGGATCCCATTCTCTTCCTCTAGCTTCGGTGTCTAATGATTCAATTAAGGAAGCCTTTTTCAGTATTAGTAATGACAAGGCCCCTGACCCTGATAGTTACTCGTCCTATTTTTTCAAAACAGCTTGGGACGTGGTTGGCAATGACTTCGTGCGGCTATACGTGATTTTTTTGTCTCCGGCCGACTCTTGAAGCAAGTAAATCACTCGTAATAGCTCTTATGCCCAAGTCCGATAATGTCACCTTTGCTTTGCTGACTTCGTGCCAATATCCCGCTACAATGTTATTTATAAAGTTATCTCTAAGATCCCGGCGGGTAGAATGGCTAATGTTCTTCATGAGATAATTAATCCCGCTCAAAATACATTTCTTAGAGGTAGAAATATGGCAGACAACATCAACCTCATGCAGGAGCTCCTTAGGTATTATGGCGGGAAAAGAGCCTCACCATGATGTATCATTAAAATTGATTTCGGGAAGGCATTTGATTCCGTCCAAAGTGGCCTTTTCTTAAGCAACCGATGAAACTATTTGGGTTCCTAGATCATTTTGTCCATCTTGTTATGATGTGTGTTGAAACAGCATCCTTCTCAGTGGCAGTTAATGGTGACTTGTTTGGGTTCTTTGCTGGTAAATGTGGTGTTCGGCAAGGAGATCCATTATCTCCCTATCTTTTATCATGTGCATGGAATATTTTTCTCGGCTGCTTAATATGGCTACTCAAAAGGCTGAGTTCCATTTTCATCCGAAGTGTCAGTCCTTGGGTATAAGCTTTTTAGCTTTTGCTGATGACATACTTTTGCTATGCCGTTGTGATACACCCTCTGTTGACATTCTGCTCCAGCAACTATTGGTTTTTAGGGGGATGTCTGGATTAACCATTAATGCAGCTAAATCTTTTATTTTCTTTGGTGGTGTTGGGGAAGACACCAAGCGTGCTATGCTGCTTCACACAGGTTTTGCAGAAGGAAGTTTTCCATTTAAATATCTAGGTGTTCCGCTAAGTCCCCATCGTTTGCTAGCTAGTCAATACCACCCTCTACTACATAAGTTGGAGTCATGTATTCAAAGCTGGCTGGGGAAGCATCTGTCCTATGCTGGAAGACTTATGTTAATTAAATCAGTTTTGCATGGTATGGTTCAACTGTGGCTCAGTATTTTTCCTATGCCAAGTCTTGTTGTCAGTAAAATCACTTCTCTATGCCGAAATTTCTTATGGAGTGGTAACCCGCAAAGCAACAAGTCTGCACTTGTGGCTTGGAAACAGGTCTGCCTTCCGCTGAATGAAGGGGGGTTAGGTATTCTTGACATTGCATCCAGAAACAAATGCTTTTTGGCAAGGCAACTCTGGAATATTCATCTTAAATCTTACTCCCTCTGGATCCATTGGGTCCATCATTTTTATCTCACTCACGGTACAATCTGGAGTTTCAGGGCTCATAAAAGTTCATCTCCTCTCTGGAAGGCCATTCTGCTGTTGAAAGATCAGTTGCTCAATGACTGTGGAGGAAGTGCTGAAGTTGTTAACATGTTACAAATATGGCACAACAATGAGAGAAATTTTACTGCTAATGCACATGAACACTTCAGATTCAAAAGACCAACTATTCACTGGGAGAAAGTGGTATGAGAGCTTTGGTCATTGCCTAGGCACAACTTCATCTTATGGTTAGCTGTGCTTGGAAAGCTGAAAACAAAGGATAGATTGCGTTACATCTCACCAACCACCCAATGTTCTTTCTGCAGGCAAGAAGAGGAGACTCATGGCCACCTTTTCTTTGCTTGTGCCTGGACCTCCACGTTATGGGGGAAGGTTAAATATTGGTTAAGGACCATGGATATCTATGGGAAACAAAATTTTAAATTCTTCAATATGTGGGCTGCTCATTCCCAGTTTTTGGATGTCATCACACGTCATTGGACCATGGATATCTATGGGTCTCATATGTATATTCTCTGTAAAAAAAACTAAAGCTTCTGAAAAGGGCTCTAAAGGAATTAAACAATCTTCATTTCAGCCATATCTCAGAAAGGGTTGCTAGAGCAGAAACGAAATTGGACAATATCCAGCTCCTCTTGCAGAATGACAGGGACAATGGACACCTTCCAATGCTTGATAAATAGTAGAGACTAAATCTTGTGAACTTAAAATCAGTTGAGAAAATGTTTTTTGGTCAGAAGTTGAAATGTGCTTTTTTCAAAGAAAGTGACAAGGGAACCAGGTTTTTTCACTCCTTGATGAGCCAGAAGCATAGAAGAAACCAAATCCCTGCTATTCTTCATGGTGATGGTCTGCTCACCACGTCGGTTGAAGAAGTTGGAAGAGAATTTGTCTTTTTCTATAAAGAGTTGCTGGGGACCCCCAAGCCTCCTCTCTCACCAAATGCTGAGGTGGTTTATTGTGGTCCTTGCATTATTACTGATTCTCATGGTTTTTTGCTTGCTCCTGTAACTGCAGATGATATTAAGCAAGCTCTTTTCAGTATGGGAGATGACAAAGCTTCAGGTTCGGATGGGTATACTTATGCTTTCTTCAAAAAATCTTAGAGTATTATTGGTGGAAAATTTTGTTCAGCCATTCAGGATTTTTTTACTTCATGAGAGATTCTCAAGCAAATCAACCACTTTATCATTGCCCTTGTTCCAAAATCAGCAAATGCAAACTCGGCAGCAGACTACAGACCCATTTCTTATTGTAATGCCACCTACAAAGTGATTTCCAAGATTCTTACAGGGTGGTTGGCTCATGTTTTTAATGATATTATCAGCCCTTCTCGGAATGCTTTTCTTGAAAGGCGTTACATGGCAGATAATATAAATCTCATGCAAGAGCTCCTTAGGCAGTATGGGCGAAAGCGTGTCTCCCCTAGATGCATCATCAAGATAGACTTTAGAAAGGCATTTGATTATGTCCAATGGCCCTTCCTTCATGATCTTCTTCAGCTCTTGGGTTTCCTTGCCAGGTTTGTCCATCTTATTATGAAGTGTGTTGAGACCACCTCATTTCCAGTCTGTATAAATTGCAGTCTTTTTAGCTTCTTCAAAGGAAAGTGTGGTGTTTGGCAAGGAGATTTGTCATCATCTTATCTCTTCATTATTTATATGAAGTACTTCACTAGGTTGTTGAAGATAAATGCGTAAAATCCTGGCTTCCACTTTCACCCTAAATACCATGCTCTGGGAATCACCCATCTCGGCTTTGCTGATGACATTCTCCCCGCTCTGCCGTTGTGACATGCCTTCAGTCGGTATTATTCTTCATTAGTTAACTGTTTTTGGGGAGACATCTGGTCTTGCAATTAACGCAACCAAATCTTAAATATTTTTTATTGGAGTTTTGGGGGAAATGAAGCAGGCCATTCTTCATTCCTCAAGGTTCACTGAAGGGAGTTTTCCTTTCAAGTACCTAGGTGTCCCTCTCAGTCCGCATAGGCTGCTAGCTAGCCAATTCTCTCATCTTATTCACAAGTTAGAATCATCTATTCATAGTTGGATGGGTAAGCATCTCTCCTATGCTGGTTGGCTTGAACTAATTAAAACAGTTTTGCAGGGTATGGTGCAGTTTTGGATCAGTATTTTTCCAATTCCAGGCGTGGTTATTAACAAGATTACTAGTTTGTTTCGTAATTTCCTATGGACTAGGGATGTGCTAAGAAGTAAATCTGCTCAAGTTGCTTGGAAGCATGTGTGTACCAAAAACCGAAGGGGGTCTGGCGGTCCTTGACATCAAAACCAGGAATGACAGTTTTTTTTACCAAGCAACTCTAGAACATTCATTTGAAATCGGACTCTCTTTGGATTCGATGGATAGATCATTACTGCATTCCTCATACCTTTATCTGGTCCTCTAATGCCAAGAAGACAACTTCTCCACTTTGAAAGTCAATCTTCTCTCTCCACAACAAAATGATTGAGCAATGTGGAGGGTTTCCTGCAGTGCAACAAATGCTCTCAAGCCGACACTCTGGTCCGGGGTCTTTTACAGCCAATGCATATGATTTCTTTAGATACAAAGCTGATCTTGTCCAGTGGGCTAGTGTGGTATGGGAGCAATGGTCTCTTCCAAGGCACAATTTCTCCCTATAGGCGCGATGTTAGGCAAGCTAAGAACAAGGGACAAACTCCAGTTTATCTCCTCTGATCCTCTATGCCATCTCTATCAGAATTCTAGTGAATCCCATGCGCATCTCTTCTTCAGTTGTGCATGGTCGTCTTTTTTTTAGGGTAAGACTAGATACTGGCTCAAGATTCATAGTAGTATGCCTACTTTAAACAGAGCCATTCGGGTTCTTCACAACAACAAAAAAGGGTTGCAGCCGAGAATGAAAAGAGTCTCTCTTACTATTCTAGTGTATCTTATTTGGGAAGAAAGAAACAGGCGAATATTTAATAACACTACTAAATTAGTTGAGGCTATCTTCAGCAAATTCTAGATCTTGTTTTACACAATCTTGCATTTCCATGAAAAGAATCACCTTGCCTATAATGTTGCTAGCTTAATCAGGCTTTTTTGTATTTTGTTTTGTCTTGGACGTGCATGGTTTCTACGTCTTTGCATGGATGAGCTGAAGGGTGGTTACTTTTTTTGGCTGGTAGTGTGTTAATTTGTCTTGGCCGTTCCTTGGCGTTTGTCTCTTATTTAATAAGTGGTTGTAGTGGTGCTTTCTAGCTTTATTTCTAATTGTTTCCTAGGGAGCTTGTTCCCTTTTATAGTTTTTATTTGTATATATTTTCTCTGTAATTGTTGTTTTTACAACATAGTTACTTTTGATCTATAATATATTCTTGCATTTGATAAAAAAAAAGAAGAAGAAGAAGAAGAAAGAGCTCTCAGTCGAGAGAGAGATGCTCTCCTTCTCCAAGAAGCTGGTTCCCTCAAGTTTCATGGTCGACTATTGCATCTGACCTTTTTTATGACTTGCCTTCTCCCCCCCGTTTCCTCTTCCTTTCCCGCCCATTTTTCAAATGGCTAGAAACAAACGTAAGCCTACAGTTATTGTTCAACATACACAAGGTCTCTTGCATGCTCCTATTACATCTTACAGTAATCAAGGTGGTTCGCTGGTTTTAGGCCTAAAAGCTTCTCTTGGTACTCTATCCGGTCCCGTTTCCCAAAAACTAAACCTAGATCTAGTCCCTCCTGCCATCATGTCCTCTAGCGGTGCAGGGCCAAACATTTCCAGAGAGGTGGAAGAGTCACCAGCGGCTTATGGACATCCGTCCTTAGAAGGGTTTCTTGTTGAGGACTGTTTCGATGAGGAGGATCTTGATGAGGAGCAATTAGATTTCACTTTCTCGGAGGATGAATATGAGAAGTCTCCGATCTCTTCCCTGTCTCCAGCCATACTCAAGCCACCTGTAAGCCTTGTTGATGTCAGTCTAGACCCACCAAAAACTAATAAAGCAGGTAAATTGCATTCTCCTCCTTCAGCTAGTGGTAGATGAAGGGATCTGTTCTCTTCTAACTGTAACACTCCCATCTGCTCTAAGCTCATGCATTTGTCAAACTATAATGTTGTTAAGTCATGTCCTCTTTTGGCTGAAGATTTAGACCATACTAGTGATGATTGGAAAATATGTGTTGTGGGTTATGTGTCTGGAAAATTCCCTGGTTATTGGGCAATAAATAACATTATTGGGAACACTTGGAAATATGAAGCCACTCTCACCATACATGAATCTAGCTGGCTGGTTTATAAATTTTAAAATGAAGAAGACAAACTCTATGTTTTGTGTGGGGGTCCTTATTTAGTATATGGTCGTCCTCTCATCTTGCGTCCCATGATTGAATACTTTGATTTCTCCTGTTCTGAAATGACACAAGTTCCTGTTTGGGTGAAGTTCCCAAATCTGCCTTTGAAATACTAGACACCGAGATATTTATCTAAACTTGCAAGCGTCCTTAGTAAGCCAATACAGAGTGATAAACTGACTTTCACCAAGGAAAGATTGTCCTATGCTCGAGTTCTTGTGGAAATGGATTTGCTTGAAGATCTCCATTCTTTCAAAGATGTTGTTCTGCCCAATGGAAATCCTCTCTGGCAAAAGGTTATCTATGAGACTCTACCGAAATTCTGTAAACACTGCAGAGTGCTTGGGCATTCAACTGGAGCATGCTCTAAAAGTCAGGTTGGTACTAGATGAGTAGAGAAGAAATGTTTAGAAAATGTTGTTGTCATAAATAATACTTAAGGCAATGTCTTTACTAGGCTAAGTCCCCCTGCTGATCCTCCTACTGACCCTGAAGTTCCTAACATTGCCCAAGTGGAGCAACACTGTGACCAGTGTGAAGGTTCAAGAGCCTAGCATGAAGATTTATTTAACTTTGAGAAAAAGTAGTAAGCTTGGAAAAGAAAGAACAAAAGGGTAGCAACCATTGTTTGAGCTTCGAAGGTATAAAACCTTTATTTAGTCTAGTAAACGATGTCCATGAAGCACATTTCTAGCTAATTCATGCATGTTTGATGATGTTTTTAAGTATTTTATTATTGTATTGGTTAATAGGCTTGTTTCAGTATCCCTATAATGTACTCTAAATCAACTCTACTTTGAGATCCACTCATTTCTAAGTTGTTTGGGATTAGTCTGTCACTCACATGCCTCGTGGTGAATTCTCATAATTAGTAAACTTAGTTTTCAAACTACTTTGAACCTCTTCTATTACTAAAGGACCTTTTCATTCTAGGCTCAAACATAGGGTTGCTTTTTATTTTATATTGTTTTGGCCAACCTGACTCCTTTCTATTTTGTTTAGAATCATTTTTTTTCTAAAGTTTGGTTCTTTTTCCTCCTTTTCGTTTAAGTGATTTTTTTCTTCAATTGCCACTTGTTTTGAAATCCTTTTCATTGTTTTAATCATAGTGTGATTAAAGTCATAAATTACTTCATCATTTCCTTTCTTTATTTTAGCATCCAATTTTAAATTAACATCTTTTATTGCTCTTATAATTCATTTATAAAATTCCTTACTAAAGTGTGCAATTTTTCTACTTCATGCTTTAAGCTTCACTCACCATTTTGTCTCTATCTAACATTGGACTCTAGAGTAGCATGAGTTGATCTCATTCATTATCCTAATCTTATTATAGTGATCTTCAATCATTTTAATCTTTAGTATATGTTTTTCCTTTTCTTTTTGTTCCAGAAAGAAACTATATCTCTCGTCAAGTATCTTGTTAGCTTATTCCACCCTTTATTCAAAGAGTATATATCTCTTTTCTACACTCAAGAACTTGAGCTCTTCCTTTTCTTTTTATATCCCTACTCTTATGGAATTGACTCTCTATTCCTTTCTTTAACAGGAATTTCTAGCAATTCCTCCTTTTCTTCTAAGTTTTCTGGTAGTTTTGATCTCAGTGGTGTCATAGTTTTAAAGAAACAAATATATAATATTTGCATTATCTGACCCGACTCAACCTATTAAAATTAGACAATGTGAATATTACAAATGACAATGAGTCAAAAACCTAAGACATAGATATCATGGGTTGAGTGGGGGGTTATGATTTTTGAAACCTGGTCAACTCGACCTACTCGTATACCCTATACGTACCCATAACATTATAACCCTATACTATAAAAATTTCTTGGTATAAATAATACTATCTTTCTTTCTCTTTGTTTATTTTTTTTCTCTCTCTCCCAACCTCTCATTCTTTCATCTCCCTATCTTGTTGACAACGACAACCTCCTCTAACTACTGTTTTAACAAACTAAAACCACCGATCCCTTTCTCTCATCCTTATAATCAAAAGCCCCAGCTTGACTTTGACAAACCTCCACCATATTTTTGTCGATCGAAACATCAAATAAAAATCATAACACTAAGTGTAAAGTCTAAAATCTAAATTGATCGATTCTTTGCAAGAGACGGGAATAGTTGACAACGAACTTTAATTCTTCTAGGTTGATTTGTGTTATTTTTTTATATTCTTTCTTTGTGATCTTTGGTTCTCCAAAATCTAATATGATTATTGCTTTGGCGCGCCTATGTTTATATTGCAGAACAATCTTTGTAGTTGTAGTTACGATTTTACAGTTTTTTTTCTCTCTATACAATAATCTGTTAATAATTTTGAATGAATTGCATATGTGCGGTGTCGGTAGAAGTTGTTTCCTTGTAATAAATAGGTTATTGAAGGCATTATTTGCCTATATTTTGTGAGCCATGACAATATCCTAATTAAGCAATTGCAGTTTTCTTGTTTTAGGAATTGCAAAATGATAGTGTAATGGCTAGTAATTCTGGACAAAGAAATTGTAATAACTTCACTTAAAATGCATGAATGCAAGTGTCACAACATGTTATCTACCTAATAAATTATATTCAAAAATTATTTATTGAATTTTTTGTATTAAAATTAATATGGAATTATAGTAGGTTAAAAATCCAATAGGGAATTAATTTTAGTAGGTGATTGGAATATAAACATAGTTGGGGTACTAGCATATTCTTTGTCCAAGATTTTGTTATTTGTAGCACTCTTTTATTTTACGTTACAATAGTATATTTTAAAATTAGTAATATAAGCTTAATACGTGGATATATCAGTAATATTAATAAAAAAATTCAGTTCAAACCAGTATGTCCAACCTTTGTAGGTCTAAAAGAATCGAAGGGTTGAATTTATAATTTATAAAATATTAAAAGATATATCAGATACAATTATTGAACACTATAGTCATGATTACACGACTCCACAATAATTAGGAAAAAATGAAAATAAATTTTTCTCGGCACGCAAGTGAAACACGTGTATGGTTGAGATCCAGACTGGTCTGCAAGACTATTTAAAGGAATGCAACTCAAGGAGTGGTTGAGAATGCAAAGACAAAAAAGGTCTCTTCGAGAGAAAGAAAAGTTCCGTAAAGCTCTACAATATCTCTATCATTCCGTACAGAAAAGTCAGCTTCTCTTTCTATAATATCTCAATCCTTCAAAATAACTCCACGTGTGTGTATATATATATATATTTTAGACCCGGCCAGTCTAAGTTTTAGGTTTCGAGTTTTGACCGGATTGCCCGAGTTAATTTTTTTAAAAAAATTAAAACGATATTGTTTTAATAAAAAAATTAAAATTATCGGGTTACATTTGAATTTTTGATCGGGTCTTACTGGATCATACCGGGTTTATACTTTCCCTGTTTTTTTTCAACCCGACCCAGTTTCAGCCTCGGGTTCCGGATCAACTCACCGGGCCGGATCAGGTTTTAAAACTGGATTGTAACCCAAGGATTACTCTACTCAAAAAAATATTTTATTTGAGTTAGAAATCTTCAAATTAGCATCTAACCAAACACAATAATTTATTAAATTTCTATAAACATACGATGTAAATCTGAGATATATGTCATTAAAATATTCTTTTATTATTGTTGAATTAAAAAAAAAAAGAGGAAGATTGGTAAAATAATGAAAGGGCACTATTCTTTTGTAACGTTAGTGGCTGAGATTACAAAGCCCTCATTAATTGGACCTGAGTTCCAGGGCCCAATCAGCCCAACTAGCACTTAAAACGGTGCTGGGACTCTTCTGAAGTGATGGAAGTTGTTTCTGTGATTGATGCACGAGATTGTAAGAGGAAATGCACCGGTGACTTGAATTTTGAAACGGTGGAGGTGGCCACCGTAAAGGGATCTCGTCACCGGAGAATCTTGAACTGAATTTTAAGAGAGACAATAACTTAGCTAAAAACATGATATTTTAGTTTATGCCAGCACTTAATTATGTTCATGTCAATTTCAGACAATAATTTGATTCTAAACATGATATTTTAGTTTAACGTTAATGGCCCAATACAGTGAGCACATTGTACAATTTTTATTTTTAAATATTTTTTACTATTTTCAAAAATGTTAATTTTCTTGCTGAAAGAGTAAAATGTATGCAGGGAGAGAGGCTTTTTAATTAGTTTTGAATATGAAATAAAATTTCGAAATCTAGATCCAATTGCAAATAAACTCTTAGATGCAGGGACTAAAATGAATTATTTAACAAGGGACTTAAATGGAGGGAAAACCTATCAGTAAACCCCTTATTTATTACATTATTTCCCAATCTTACCATTCTATAAGAAAAGAATATAGCCATTCGAGCTTTCCTCTAATTTTTTTATTGACTTTCTCTCTCTTCTCTATTTATCCATGAACTAAAACATGAAAAAATGAGATTGTGGTAAAATAGTAAAGTGCAAAAACAAGGACCAAATACTATATGAACTAAAATATCAGGGACCAAATTGAAGTTTCCAACATTGAAATGAAAATAAGATCTGTTTTGTTTTTTTTAATTTGGTCCTTGTTCTCTTAATTTTTTTTAACTACAACTTAAAATTCTATTTCACAAAATTAATTTTTAATGTATTACCAAAACATTCTTTGATACTTTGTATATGCGAGTATGGAAAGTAAAAAAAAAATCTAAATATAAAAGCATGCTAAAATAACATAGAAGGATGAGATTGAAAAAAAAATAAGTTTTAGGGACTGAAAAGAAGAAGAAGCAACGTTTATATGCACAATATAATTAAAAATGGATATGGATATGGGTGAACAATGGAATAAATCGTTTCTTCCACTCGGATCTTTTAGTTTTTTTTTTTAATTTAAAAAAAAACAATAAAAGAATAAAAGAAAATGACATTGATATCGGTCTTGTACATACACGTATTATTCACCTGGGATTGTTACTCCAATTGATTAATTCTGACTAAGAAATGAAAAAGACCTCATGAGGTTTCAAAAGGTGCCAAGGATTCATTTTTATTAAAATATTTAGGACTGCAACGGATAATCTTCAAAAAATAATAATATATGCTAACAAAAAAACAATTGCATTGAACAAAAAAGAAGTGGGATTCAAGATTTTTTTTTCTTAAAAAAAAGCAAGTAAAAAACGGGAAATCAAAGTTTTAGGAGGAAATGGGAATTCTACGTTAATAAAAATAAAAATAAAATAAAAGGTAATTAAGAAAAACTTAACTATATACGATCAAACACGAACAAATGTAGAAAGGTTAATCGTTTCTTACTAAAACCAGACAATTCCTAGTCTTGCAATATGGCTTCTCTGCTGGTTTTATTGCAATCTTGTGGGCCAAGTAAAGCCTTTCTTCTCGACCAAATTTAGAATCGTGCACAAGCGCAGAATATCGAAGACATGGATTTTCTTCAAAATTGAATGAAGCTGAAACGTCCCTATCCCTCGACCGACAAATGAAATGACCCGACACCATTGTCTCTTTGCTCTCTGCAGCTTGGGATTTTAATTTGCTCTCTGCAGCTTGGGATTTAATTTGCACCCTGCCACCATTTTCTCTTAAAATTTACATTTATGTGCAGTCCTCCTCCCTCTTCTTCCGTTCCTCAGCCGTCCTATAATATTACTGAGGAGTTGTTCCATCTATTGATCATCTTCTGTAAGGTTTAATCTGTGTTTTGCAACAATTTTACGCTAAATAACATGATTGTTCTGATTATATATAAAGTGGGTCTGATACAAGAACAAGTTTACCAGTCAAGATGATATGATTTCGATTGGAGCAGTAGGATCTGACGGGGGAGGAGAAAAACATCAGCACATTGCCTAATTGTCTCCACATTTATTTGAACCCAAAAACTATACACTAAAAATAGTGTCGGTTTTGCCTGCACATGGAATGAATGATGAAGGGAGTTGATAAAAAAAAATAATGCAATGCCGCCCTGCCATCGTACATAACATGATAAAGAACGCATCATGGCTATATATATAGCTAATTAAAACCTTATTTTCTTTTACATTTTAAAAATATTTTTGAAAAAATTTAAATTTAAATTTTATTTTATTTATTTTAAATTAATATTATTTTAGTGTTTTTGAATTATTTTAATGCGTTGATGTAAAAAATAATTTTTAAAAAATAAAAAATTATAATTTTAATACTTTTCTAAGTAAAAATTACTTTAAAAATCAACCACAACCATATTTTCAACCATTCACTACATGGGGTCCACAGTTTCCATAGCCAAAAAAGGACGAGAGAACCTTCACATGAAATGCTCGATGCCCACTCCAATCATGCAAAGGAAGGAAGAATTACGTGCTTTTCTTTCTTTTTTTCTTTTAATTAAATGCAATTTATCCCTGAGGTTTGTAGTTCTTAATGTTTAATCATTTATCCTTTTGATTTTTTAGTTAATTGCTCGTTAATTTTACTCTTTGAAATTGAGAATATTTGTTAATTTCAAATTCGGGGTCATTAATTATTAATTTTAGTGATCCCTTGAGATTTAGAATTATTTTTCATTTAAGTCCCCAAAATCTGAGCTATCCGACCCTTCTTCATTAAAATCATAACGGTGGTTAACGCCAACTATAATGTGATTAATTAAAAATTAATAATGGAGTAGATGGATTATTGACAAAAGCTGAATATTTATTGACAAAATTAACGTAATCATTCAATAATGTTGATTATCCTATTTTTTTTTCTTCAGAGCCAACATTTAAAAAAATTATTTTTGTTAAAGGAACCACGGAAGAATAAAAATCATCAATATTTTTCCGGCATCGGTTCTTGGTGATGTGGCTTGCCCTTCCCAGCAAATTAAGACAAGCAACTTCAAACCATCTAGGTGGTAGCCCAGTGGTAAGAGCTTGGAACTAAGGGGTTTGCTCCCTCTTAGGTCTCGGTTCGAACCCCGTGGTTGCTCATATGATGGCCACTGGAGGCTTACATGGTCGTTAACTTCAGGGCCCGTGGGATTAGTCGAGGTGCGCGCAAGCCGGCCCGACACCCACGATAATCTAAAAAAAAAAAAAAAAAACAAGCAACTTCAAACAAAAAAAAACCCATAATAAAATTACTTAATAAATCTAAAAAGTTGGGAGTGTCAGCTACAGCTAATTCACTGTTAATATCAATAATGAATCATGTGACCCCCCCACCTTTTCTTTTCTTTTCTTTTTTTTCATTTTCAAACTTTTTTTTCCTTACAATTGATTCCTTAGCTGAGATTTATTTAATATGAAATTATAATGAAATTACCAAATTAAAAACACAAATGACTGAAATGTCTAACATGATAAAAAATCAAGTTTCATCTTAATTTTTTTACAATTTAGATTTCATATTTGTCCATTTTTTTCTTAGTTTCATCTATATTTTTTTTATTGATTATTTAGACTGTCTTTAAATCGACTAAGCCGATCAAGTCAATTCAGAAAAAATCTCACATGTTTAATTTTAAATCTGAGCTAGCTAGGAAAGGATTCAAGTTAAGATGTTTTTCTCTTTAAATTTCTTTTTTTTTCCTCAATCTTGTCCTTAGGTTTTTTTTTTTTTTGATCATCCAAGTTGTCTTTGAACTAAACAAGTTGACTGAGTGATATCGAAACAAATTTCACAAGTTTAATTTTAATCCTAAGTAAAAAATCAATTCAAGAGATTTTTTCTTTTAATTTCATTTGTTTTATTAATTTCATTCTTGATTTTTTTTAAAAAAAATTATATATTTAGATTATCTTTAAATCAGTCAAGTCAATCATATCACATCAAAACAACTCCTACATGGTTTAATTATATATCCAAATTAAATAAAATATCAAGTTAAAAGATTTTAAAATTAATCTACTTAGCTAAATTTAATAAAAACACCAAATAATTCTTTACATTCAAGAATTTTTTTTGTTATGTTTAGAATTGTTTTTATCCAATATTTGGCAGTGCAGCAACGTAGACCTGAAAACTATATATATATATATAAAGCAAAAGGAAACCTGTCATCCCCTCTACACGAAAGGGAAAAAAAGGGAAATCGAAAACTTGGAATTACAATGATGAGTCCACTGACAAATGCAAGTCTACAATTGTTTCTTCCTAATATCAGCAGGATATCCCGAGATTCATTACTTGACATATATACTTGCTTTCATAAACCACATGCAATCACATGTATACAGCACTAGAAAAGGATATATATATATAGAAAGAGGAAATTAAAAAAAGAAAGAAAGAAAGAAAAGAGGTGAAACGGACAAAACAAAATTATATATAGCTTAGAAAAATAGCTTTCTCACTGTTGCTTATGATAATTGCTAACTTGAAGACAAAACAATTGTAGTTCAATGTCTTTGGTTTTTGAAACAAAGACCGCATAACAACATGCATTTTTCCCTAGAGAATGTCTTCAATGGATGCATAATGGCAGCATCCTACTTACAGCTTTGCTGCTCTTATGTCCAAAGACTCTAACATTCTTTAAAGAAACTTTGCGTCTCGATCCCCCCATTAAATCTTGAAAATGGCACATGCATGGTCAGTGATAATGATATTGAGCTGCTGGGGAGGATGAGTTAACTTGTGCAATCTACTTCAATGTCTTTTATTTTGGTTAAAATAGATATGATGGATTTGGTATTATTAAAATTTTTTATGATATTTAGAGAGTAATTACTAACATTTTATTAATTATTTCCTGAATCTATCTTAAAAAAAAATAGATACAACAAAAATAAAAAATTCATGACTTACTAATAATAATAATAATAATATTTCTACCTAAAATTTTTCTCTCTTGCTATATCTATTGACTTGGTTTTTCATGGGAAAATCCTGAGTATTATTAGGAGCTTTGGAATATTTGAGCCGTTTAGTATAGTTATTATTTTTTAAAATATTTTTTATTTGAAAAATATGTACTATAATAATTTTTTTTTATTTTTTAAAATTTATTTTTGTATCAACATATTAAAAAATAAACTTCCTAAAACAACCATAAAATTACCAACACACCTTTGCTACCGCTTGGGGTGTGTTTTGAATAATCTTTAAATGTCTGCTATACAAGGCAGGTTCTTTCTTCCCTATGTGATCAATTTGTATCTAGTTTGTTCTCACTTGGTATTGAATGGCCTCGGCTCGTGTCCCCATGAACCCTCCTAAAAGAGTGAGTGGCACGAAAATGCAAAACCAGAGGGTCGAAAGGACAAGGAAATAGGAATTGCACCACTGTTATGGCTTCCCCAAAGAATGAAGTTCAAGATTGTGAGGATAACAAAGACAAATATTCCATGTAAGAAGCACGCAACAGACCAAGAAATAGATCATCTCCATCCTTTTTGAAGCTCCTTCGATGGTTCTCCACAAACATTTTGCAACATAGCCCACCACAATACCTAGAAAAAGATACAGCAGAATCATCCCTGTCAGCAGCATCCCTAGTGAAGCTGGCAACATGAAACCAAGGGCTAAAAAGACAATAGTAGCTACCGCGATCCCTGTAATTTGAACACCATCGATCTCCAACCATAACACAGAGAAGCTTTGAGCAATCTGGTTCTGATCTGAACACATCACTGACAAAATTATTCATTTGTCGTTAAATCAAGTGTACATTCATGATATTTTAATCATTGCTCACTAATTTAACATAAAATAAACTCACAAATGTCATTCAATTGATCAGATTCACTTAAAAAACTTACTTTTTCACTGTTATTCACTGTCATGATAAATATAGTTTGAGTAAAATAACATCAACAAGAAATTCTTGGTTCTCGAGTATAAGAAAACAAAAATTTTGCTTCAGATTTAATGTTTCAATCTAGGTGTGTCATGCTATTAGAGAGAAAGAAAGACTTTAGAGAAAAAATTAAGCAGATTTATATTTATTATATACGAGAATATATAAAAATAATTTTTCATCTAATTTGATTTGTCTTGTTAATTATCAGAAAAAAAAAAAGCTGTAATTTTTTAAATCTTATTTGGAAAACAAAAAACAAAACAAATCTTGTGATTATCCGAAATAGTCAAGGAAATGAACTAATACAGAGTACTGAGAATAAGCTTTTTTTTTTTTTTTTTTTAGAATAGAACTACAACTGAGTTGGCGTGTAAACTAGCTAGGATCTTAGAATTATATATCAACATATATAAATACATTAATGTGTGCTGTCGATCACCATTTATACTATCCATTTCTATCATAGAACTTTTCTAAAAGGCAGTACCTCGTTTAAAATATTCTGTTCTTATGTAGTTTCTCTTTGTTTATTTGTTTAAGCTTGGTTCCTTCCTGCATGATTGCCATTCAACCAATTGACGACAACTTTTCACCAACTGGGACGCTCTTTTTGAGCTTCTTTAATTTTTTCTGATGCAGGTTCGTAAAGGAGATGCGGTGGTTGTGTGCTGTGAAGGTCTGAGGCCCACATATTGAGTAGCTTGTGGCTAAACAAACAAGTTAAACGTCATTAATTACAGCAAATTATGATTAGTTTACTTAATTCCCGTATGAATAGAGTGATGAGAGCTTCCATTTCCATTTCTGAAGCATGTAATAAACATGCAAGCGAGCTAGCTTTAGTAATTAAGCACACAAGAATGGCCCAGCAGTAGACACATGCATGCATGGTAAGCTAGCTGGGGGCACAAATGATTTGTTTTGGCAATGGTTTCTTCACTTTAATGTTCACGTCATGTTGAGAGAACTGTCGGCTCATGGATATTATTGAACTTGAACTACTATTGAACCACGATAAAGAATATTTCTACTTGTTAAGCCCTCTCTTCTATTATTGCGTTTGAAATAGGTTAGATAAATTTTTTTATATTTTTAATTTTTTTTAAAAAAATATTATTTTAACATATTTCCAAGCAAAAAATACTTTTTTTAAAAACTATTATATTAAATAATATTTTTACTATTAAACCCTCTGTTTTGGTATTGCGTTTCAAATGAGTTAGATAAAATTTAATTTTTTTATATTTTTGGATCGTTTTGATGTGCTGATATCAAAAATAATTTTTTTAAAATAATAAAAAAATTATTTTAATATATTTTCAAATAAAAAATATTAAAAAAAAACAACATCACGATACCATACTCTCCAACACCCCAAATCACATTATCCACCTTAAGCTAAAATGAGCGTGCTAAAAAAAATGAACTATTACCTTAAGCTTGTATAAAGTGAGAGCTGCTCACGGAGTAAATTACAAAAGAAAGTCAAAGAAATGTACAGAAGAGAAGAAATATGTATAGAAATATATACACATCCTTCCTGCTCAAATTAATCTATAGGACTAGACGTACGACTTAATTATTCCTTGTCTAAAATATTACTAAGACAAAATAATATTGAACCGTTCAACCACTAATCAATCAGTTAGTCCTCAATTATTAGGTGGCAACCAAACCTGGAAGAGAGCTTCTTAAATAATATATCGTATAGAGCAACATGACAGCTGATCAGATCGTTTCCTCCAAAAAAAAAAAAAAAAAAAAGCTTAGGTGTTGTTTATTTGCTCGGAAATCAATTTTTAAATTTTTTTATATTTATTTATCGTTAAAAAAATTGATTAATAAAAAATATTTTTCAGTAAAAAAAAATTTAATAAAATATTTTTTTTATTTTGGGCAGAAAATACTTTTCAGAAATTATAAAAAAATTATAAATATCATATTATTTACTGATTATATCAAATTTGGTCCTCAAACTTTTGATTAATATATTTTTTGTTTGAATATATATTTTTTTAATTTCATCCCTTAAAAATTGATTTAATTTGATTTTTATATTAATTTTGGTCTTTATTTTTATGTTTGTTATTTTGTTTGTCTTTTATTATTTTTTTATTGAATTTTTTTATTTATCAAACTTGATCTTCATTCTTTTGATTGTTACTTATTTTATTTGAAATAATTTATGAAATTTTTATTTTTATTATTTTAATTTCATCAGCTTTCAATTTTTTTATTTGTTAGATTTGATCTCCATTATTTTTATTGTTATTTATTTTATTTGAGATAATTTATGAAATTAGATTTTTTTTAATTTCATTCTTATTCAACTTTTTAATTTGTAAGATTTGTTCCTTGTTATTTTAATAAACTTGAAAAAAATATTAATAAGCTATTTTTCGGCTAATTTTCCATAACATAACCAAACATTGAAAAGTGTTTTCCAACTTATTTTTCATGACACTGCTAATATATAAAAAAATAATTCATTTTTCAAAAATTTACTTTCCAAGAAAACCAATTAAAAAAAATTTATTTTTCAACAAACAAATGGGACAAGTAAATGCATGGCAATGGTATTTTTTATTTAGATGACTCTTAGTTGTATGACCTAATTAATTAAAGCATCATCAAATCAATTTTCGAGTACTATTATTTCATACAAATAATCATAAAGAATTTATTTCGTAACATAATTAACTTGGCCTTAATTAGTCTTAGGTTTGGATTTATATTGTGATAATAAAGTAAACATCACCACTTAAATATGAATAATGGTTGTTATTATAAAATTAACTTATTAGGTGTATAAAAAATGATTTTTAATAATGTTTGGTGTTAATTTATTAATAATAAGACTGGCTTAATAATATATAAAAATTTAATTTATTTAAAGAGTTATGAGTAAGATGGTATTTGTGAGTATGGTAATAATTGTTTTTTAAAGTGTTTTTTTATTTGAAAATATATTAAAATAATATTTTTTTTAAAAAATATTTTTGATATCTGAATAGATTAAAAAAAGTTAATTTGAAAAAATAATAAAAGAAATTTGATTTAAAAAAAAAATACAAAATCGAACTGCCCTACATATTTATGATTAACCCCTGAAACACTATTTGAGTCATAGGATACTGAGCATCTTGGTTGTAAATCCGTGTCAGCGTCACGTGACTCCTTAGTTTTTGGCGCTAATTGTTACCCGTAATAACTACCATGACGCGCACAATTCGTTCATTTCTTCGAGGACCACAATACCGTGGTCCTGCATCCATCTGAAATTTCCCCATGCCGTGGTAGTAGATCCAGAGTCTCACTCAGGTGTGCCAAGTCACTGAAAAGTAAAGAGCGGTTCCTTTTGCTGCAAAATCCATCAAAAATAATGGCAGCGAGTGTAGATTAGGTAAGGTCGGTGCGTGATGTTTAAAGGCCGTGGAAGATGTTGCTTAAAGTGTAGAGAAAGCAAAATTCATTCTTGTCACAGAGGATTTATTTCAAAACGAGCAATTACCTTGTTATTAATTAATTATTTAATTATTGGGATATTCACTAGGAGGGTACTTGAATCTAATCAAAATATTGATATTATGTGCATTAATAATAATAATAATGTTTGTTTGAGAGTATGGTTGCGGTTATTTTTAAAAAAAATTTTATGCCAAAATGTATTAAAATGATATTTTTTTAATTTTTTTAATTTTTTTTTGAGATTAGCGTATTAAAACGATTCAAAATATAAAAAAAATTATTTTTTAACAAAATTTTTTTTTAAAAAAAACACGAGTTAACTCGTATTTTCAAACATTCACTTAGTATGGTAGATGTAGATAGACATCCAGTCCTAGAGAGTTGTATCAATTTATTTACTTTTTTTTTTAAGAAAAAAAGATGGTATGGTGATTAAATAACTTGTTTTTCTTCTATGAATTTAAATCTTAAAAATATTTAAAGAATTTATTAAGCTCTTCACATTTTTTTTTCCTTAAATTTCTGCATCTGCCCATGTTTTTTTTGGGACAAAACTATGCAAGGAAAACTTGTTGCCCATATTTAAAGCAGCTTTCTACATTGTTTGCTTTATCTACATTATTGTCTTTCACATGCAACGCAACCAAAGCCATAATAGTAACTTCCAGCTACGTTGATTCCCTTAAACCCTGCTTAAACAGAAAACGTCACCGTCTTGTGTTCAGCACAAGTAAAACAGCATCGTTTTAAATCTCTCAATCAGCTTTGCTGACGTTAGTCCCCGTTAGCCATAACCACCCACCTACTTTTATGTTTAAAAGGCTCATGCTCAACTGAGACAGCTTCACCACACCGGAAAGGAAAAGACCCAACCGAACCACCACCACTGGCAATGCTGCCACGAATACCACCAGCGCCACCACCCGACCACCGTTAGCTGCACCACCACAACCACCAGAACTTAGAAAAATGGCGCAGAAACTGAAACTAAAAGTGCTAACGTTGATAACAAAGCTGTCGGACAGAGACACGTATAAGATAGCATCAACAGAATTAGAAAAAATAGCAGGATCATTGGATAGCACGACACTTCCTACTTTCCTCTCTTGCATTCTCTCCACCGACGCAAACGACAAGCCGTTAGTACGCAAACAGTGCCTTCACCTTCTCTCTACTCTCTCTGCTCTCTACTCTAATTCTCTCTCAAACTCTCTCCCTAAAATCCTCTCTTACATTACTCGCCGTCTCCGTGACCCTGACTCCTCTGTCATCCGCTCACAGTGTCTGACAGCAATAACCTCTCTCGCTTCCAATGTCACGAAACTGCCATTCTCGACTGCCTTTTTGAAGCAGTTGAGTGAATCGGTGTTTACGGAGCAGGAATTGAATGCGCAGATTGGATCCGCGCTGTGTCTGGCCGCCGCGATCGATGCGGCGCCGGATCCGGAACCGGGGAGGTTAGGGAAGGTGCTGGTGCCGAGAATGGAGAGGTTGGTGAGGAGTGAAGGGTATAAAGCGAGATTTGCGGGACTGGTGGTTGTAGGGAGTGTGATTGGTGTTGGTGGAGCGAGAGGGATTGGAGGAGGGATTGGAGGTTTGGTTAAGTGTTTGGTTGGGTTTTTGAGTAGTGAGGATTGGAATTCGAGAAAAGCCGCGGCTGAGGCGTTGAGGAAGTTGGCTGTTGTGGAGAGGGATAGTGTTGCTGAGTTTAAGAGTGAGTGCTTGAAAGTTTTCGAGAATCGGAGATATGACAAGGTTTTTTTTTTTTTTTGTTCTGGTTTGATTGTGTTAGTGTTAGTGTTAGTGTGTGTCCATGTTTTTTTATTTATTTATTTTGTTTTAAATTTAGGTGAAGGCTGCAAGGGAAGTGATGAATGAGACAATAGAGGCATGGAAGCAGGTTCCGGATGTGTCAGAGGAGGCATCTCCGCCTCCTCGATCACTGGCTTCTTCCAGAGGTAATGGCTTGAGGAGTAATGTTGCTGTTTCTTTCTTTTCTCTTTTAGATTTGATCCTTGTAGATGTGGATTATCTTGGAGAAGAAGTTAATTTGCTTTGGTTTTGTTGATTTGTAGATGGGACAATTTCTGCTGATTTGAAGCCAGATTTTTTTAATTTCTTCTATTTATTTAGACTTAAATTATGGAATATACCCTGTTTTGATCTTTTTGTGGTCTTTAGATTTATTGTTAAATAAATCTGGGATTTTTAACATTCTACATGGCATATGCCATGTGTTGCAAATTATGGGATTTTGTTCTTGTTTGTCTGTGTAACCCGTTTCCAAATTTTGGTCTTTTATGATCACAGAAGACGCGAGTGATAAGCGTCACTGGTCTGGATCCAAGAATTCTTGCGCTGCTGGTTCTGAAGCCACTCAAATGGGGAAAAAATCCATTTTGGCTATGAGGACTACTCCACCTGACGGTTCATTAGCAGCCACGGCTAGGAAGAGGAGTCCTCTAAAGAGTACCGAGAAGAAAACAAGTCTAGCAATGTACGGGAAAGTGGACCAGAAGAAGCTCGTGGACTGGAAAGTTGAGATTTCAGTTCCTAATAGTATTTCGTCAACTGCAGCTGGGGAAAATGATCGTAATGAGAAAAATGCTAATGTTTCAGAAAGAAGGTTTGCAAAGCCAGAAACAAAACGAGCCCTTTTCAGTAAGAACTCTGATGAGAAGACGCTTAAATTTGGTGGTTTCAAGTCTGGTTCTCGAGTGGCTCCTTGTTACGACGAGAGCCCTCAGTCTACTGTTGTAGCTAGCAGTGGGACAGAGAATCAACATAGCAACCACAAGGAGCCTGAGGATTTATCTTTAATTCGCAACCAGCTTGTTCAGATTGAAAGACAGCAATCTAGCCTACTAGATCTCCTGCAGGTTTGTTCCACTGACTAGAAACTTGGGCTTCATCTTAGAATAACTTATCAGTACTTTGGTGGTGAAAATTAAAATGGTCAATGTATGTAGATTTCCTTATTATAAACTGTCCATCTCATTGTTGAACATAATTGAAAACATTTTGTAAGACTTGTCAATTTCGAATCACATCTTTAAAAGAATCATATACATCTTTAAAATAAATGCTAATAAACCACTTTGGATTATATGATGTATATTGCTGATTCAAGCACTAGTATTTTTAATGAAGGTTTCTGTTCACGCTTTCTCCCATTATCTTATCACATGTAGAGTTTCATTGGGAGCTCACAAAATGGGATGCGTTCCCTTGAAACACGTGTGCATGGCCTAGAGTTGGCACTGGATGAGATATCATATGATTTGGCTGTATCAAGTCGAGGGATGACTAACAGAGATTCCAACAGAACCACATGTTGTTTACTACCTGGTGCAGACTTTTTGAGCTCCAAGTTCTGGAGGAAATCAGATGGCCGCTATTCAAACTCAAGGATTTCTTCATCCAGGGGTACTTCATTATCAGCTGCTGTGCGCCATAGAGCTGATAGGAATGGCCAATCTGAAACAAGTAACTTGGGGAACCAAAGGTTGCGGCTTCAGGGTGGTGCTGGCTTCATTGTGAATCCCCTGGCAGAGATTCATGGTGGCGCACGGGTGAACTCAGAGGTGACACAACACTAGCCAAGGATCAGCAGGTATTTGATACTGAACTACTATTTAAGGTGTCCTACTGTTCATCCTTCTTCTGATTCGTTTAGACTTACAAGTTGCATGTCTTTACCTGAATTGGCATTTGACAGAGCCTAGATCCCCCCCTCCCCCTTCCTGCAGATTTACTTCTTTGAAATTCAAACCTGAAGTTATTCAATCAGGCATTTGTTAATGAACTATCTAATTCTGAAAATACAAAAAAAAAAAAAAAAAAAAAAAAAGAATCAGCTTATCAAATTCCGTGCATCACATGTTTTGCAATAAAACTTCTAGTTAACTGGTGGGTTCATGGCAACAATATCTTCATATTGTTTGCTTTTGTTGTTTTTTTCTTTCCTTTCATTTTCTGGGTTGGAGAGTTGTTCGCAAACTTAGGTCATGTGGACCTCCATGTTCCATTAATTACTCAAGGAGCTGTTTATGAATAATTTCCTCGTGAAGCTTCAAGGGAGAGGAAAAAATTTCCTAGTACATTTTTTTGTGCTTTCTTGCCCTTTCAGCTTGCATGCCAGTTACCATGAAATTTCAGGATGTTCTTCAACGTTCTCTGCTTAATGGGTTATTGGAAGTCTGCAAGATTTAAGTTTCTGATAAAATTCTGTTTTCGTCAATGACCTGATAAATTCTTGCAGTTTGCGGATTCGCTGCATAACTTGGATGGCCCAGTTCTTGTGAAATCTCCATTTTAGAAGAAACCAGTAAATGAAGAAGGAAAATTCAAAGACTATCTGTAAGAGAGTGTGCTGTCCACTCATGAAGTTTCTCATCACAAGTTGCAACATAAACAGTTCCCTTATACAGCTTGCCCAGGAGAGCTTCTCAATTCTATAGCCCTTTGCAGTAACAAGAGTGAAAAGACAGTCATTTTATCCATAATTCTTCATTTTACTGTAGCATTTTTTCCCCCTTCTGTATCGAGCATTTTAAATCCTGACATGATGTTGAGAGATAGAGAGGTATTCTGAAGACTGTGTGAACATTCCACCACCAAATATGCCCCCAGCCTGGTATACAGTGTTGTATTTGTATAGCTATTATTGTTTCCAAAGGAATGGTTTCAATTTCTCTTGTTGTTCTTGCTGATTATCCTTACCCAATAAATGGTATTGATAATGTGGACCTATTGTTGTCTGGAATTTCTACTTTAGAAACATGCATGTCTTGCCATATCCATCAGAGCTTGTCATTCTGAGCTTTTTGCAGATCAAAGAGACGCAATGGAGTTTTGCAGTTGGTCAAGGATCATCCTGCTCCAATTTTAACGTTCTCCAGGATAAGAAATATGCAACTACTTGTAAGCAGGTGCCAAAATCTTCTGCTGAAGAAGATTAATTGTACAACAGTCGAATAGCTTGAATATATCATGTGCTCGGTCGTGTTCATGCAATTCACAGGTAATTACTGAGAAGATTATATCGACAGAGGCAGTACATAAAATACCTGATTCAAAGGTTTGTATTACAGGCATATTGCCAGTTCATTTATTCAATTTACCAAATGAAACGTGTAATCTGCAAAATTGCTCATGACAATCCCTGGTTCAATTGTACTCTACAACACAAGAACTGACAAAACATGGCCTGGGCTGGCATTCAAGAGGGCCATCGGTCTATGACATATAGCAGCTGACTATAGACGATTATGGATTGGATTCAATACTTATCTAGTGATACAGAAATGGTACACAAATAAATAACATTGGAAAGAAAAAAGCAAAGCTAGCCAACGGAACAGCCTTCTCGCAATAGCAGCTGCAGATAAAGGAAGAAAGTCCACTCAACAAAAAAACCACAGTAGCATTAATTTCCCAAATCACACGTATATTTCTCAAGTTGGCTGCAGAACAAAAGTAAATTCTGCGAATTAATTCGTGGCCTGGAATTCAACTTGCTAGTCTATTACATAACATTGAAGTCATTATGGAAGTGAACTGAAATTCGAAGACAACAATTAAAATAAAAGTCACGAAGATTGCTGGCCAGTGCCTTGCTTGTTAATTTTCTGCAGAAAAATGACAGTCCCAGATAGAGTTCAAGAATGAATTTATGGTGATATCATGACTTTACATTTCGCTAAAGCATGGTGTCTTACAGCACACATTAGATCAAAAGCAAAAAGGATGCAGAGAGAACCACAACAAACAGGACAATAATTCAACCTCTGCAATGGCTTGCAGCATAAAACATTCTAACGACCACAAGAATTTGCAAAGCTGAGTAATAGAAACCTCAGGTAACTGGTCATAAGAGAAAATATCAGGGAACATATAATGCCTGAAGCCATGAGCAGTACTATCCATCATAGCGGCGAATAGACAGCAGCAAATATTCATGAACTGAGATAACATAATTGTTCTACATTTGACGATGAACAAAGAAAATGAACACAACAAGGAATTTTAAACTGGATAGCGGTAGAATATGTAAGGAAAAGAGAAATGATCAAGGCCACTTCAAACACTCAGCAAGCTAGAATGTAACGACAGACTAATGATAGATGTAAGGAAAAGAGAAATGATCAAGGCCACTTCAAACACTCAGCAAGCTAGAATGTAACGACAGACTAATGATAGATCTAGTGAAAAATTACGTAATCAAGTGTTGTACAAAGCATTCTAATTCTGTAGGAGGCGATGACAAACAAAGTGCTTAGGACATTTCACTTCCTCCTATTCCTACTCCATAAGAATAAAAAAACCAGAAGATTGAGAGACAATTTGGGTGTAAATTGACAACCTAATTAAAACATAAACAAGATCATAAAGCTTGAGTAAAATGAACAATGAGAATGTGGTTACAATGGTGATGGTAGCAAAGTAATGACAACAATGACAAAGTGGTTAGTGATGGGGTAATAGCGAGGTTATGGTGTGGAGATGATGGTGATTGCGGGGGTGTTTATGACGGTAACCAAATTAATGGTGGTAGAGGTTGGTGGTTATGGTGGTAACGAAAATAACATAGTCAATATATTCTTAAACTCGATGTTTTATCTTGAAAAATGAAAAAAAAAGTTTTTTTATTTTTTATTTTGTAAAAAATTGCATTTGAATAAAAAAATCAATTTCAGTGTTTCCTTTTTTTTGTTCTATTTCTCTTGAAAAATCGAAGTAATACTCTATTTCTAACTAACTTTTAAACGACTTGGCTAGCCATTGAGTTCAATTTGACCAAATATTTATCGAAGGATCGATCTGTATAAATGTAAGAAATAAAAGGATCCCGCGTGATTTTTACCCATTTGCATTCTATTCGAAAAGTTTATGACCGCGCGCCGCCCCGTCTTCAGTGCCTATAATAATAATAATTATTATTATTATTATAATTATTTTATTATAATAAAAGGATCCATTAATAATTCGGGCCAAATAAGTAAGTAAACCAAAACCTGTTAGATCCAATTAAGAAAACCCACCCAATCTGCTAGCTCCATTTTCTTCCCTGTTATCCACAAAAACTGCACGTGTCCTTCTCCAAGCGAACTCAATTCAAGCTTTCACTCTCCAGAGTCCAGACCCATCCCCCTTCCTCTTCTCTGCAAAACTTTCCCAATTTCCCGAGAAGATTTAACTGCAAATCCCAATTTTCCCCGAGAAAACCCACTCTCAACACGTCTCCTCGACCTCCCAAAGCTCATGCTATCCAAATCACCAAAATGACCCTATCTCCTTCCCTCTCCATCCCCAGCCCCTCGCCCATCTCCACTAAAATCATCAAATCCAAACACACCTTCCCATTCCCAATCCTTCCTTCCCACCGCCGACTAGTCTCCTTCTCTAGCGACCGGAAAGCCTATTCCGGCGCCTGGAAAGCCAGAGCTAAGCCGAAAGAACTCGTCCTCGGCAACCCTTCCGTAGTCGTCGAGAAAGGCAAGTACAGTTACGATGTCGAAACCCTAATTAACAAACTAAGCAGCTTACCTCCACGCGGCAGCATAGCAAGATGTCTCGACGTTTTCAAAAACAAGCTTTCGCTAAACGACTTCGCTCTGGTCTTCAAGGAATTCGCGCAGCGCGGTGATTGGCAAAGGTCGTTACGGCTCTTCAAGCATATGCAGCGTCAAATATGGTGTAAGCCAAATGAGCATATTTATACAATTATGATTAGTTTGTTAGGCCGCGAAGGCCTCCTCGAAAAATGCAGCGATATTTTCGAGGAAATGGGTGCGCACGGAGTGTCACGCAGTGTGTTTTCCTACACTGCATTGATTAATTCCTACGGCCGGAATGGTAAGTATGAGGTCTCTCTTGAATTACTTGAAAGAATGAAGAAGGAAAGGGTTTCGCCCAGTATTTTGACGTATAATACTGTTATTAATTCGTGTGCGAGAGGTGGGTTAGATTGGGAGGGTCTGCTAGGTTTGTTTGCCGAAATGAGGCATGAAGGAATACAACCTGATATTGTCACATATAATACTCTGCTTTGTGCTTGTTCTAATAGGGGATTAGGGGATGAGGCAGAGATGGTATTTAGGACAATGAATGAAGGAGGGGTTGTGCCTGATATAACAACTTACACTTATCTTGTTGATACTTTTGGGAAATTGAATAGGTTAGACAAGGTTAGCGAATTGCTCAAGGAGATGGCTTCTACTGGCAATGTACCTGAGATTTCATCGTACAATGTGTTATTAGAGGCATATGCAAGAATAGGGAATATTGAGGATGCTACGGGGGTGTTTCGGCTGATGCAAGAAGCGGGGTGTGTGCCCAATGCAGAGACGTATAGTATATTGTTGGGTTTGTATGGGAAGCATGGGAGGTATGATGAAGTAAGAGAGCTGTTTTTGGAGATGAAAGTGAGTAACACGGAGCCTGATGCGGCTACATATAATACACTTATAGATGTATTTGGTGAGGGTGGGTATTATAAGGAGGTGGTGACATTGTTTCATGATATGGCGGAGGAAAATGTTGAGCCGAATATGGAAACTTATGAGGGGTTGATATTTGCTTGTGGGAAAGGTGGGCTACATGATGATGCTAAGAAGATTTTACTTCATATGAGTGAAAAGGGGATGATACCAAGTTCAAAGGCATATACTGGAGTTATTGAAGCATATGGACAGGCAGCGATGTATGAGGAAGCTCTTGTGACGCTTAATACTATGAATGAAATGGGCAGCAAGCCAACGATTGAGACTTACAATACGCTGATTTACATGTTTGCAAGAGGTGGGTTATACAAGGAAACTGGAGCTATTTTGTTGAAAATGGGTGATTTTGGGGTTGCTAGGGACAGGGATTCTTTCAATGGTGTGATTGAAGGCTTTAGACAAGGCGGTCAGTTTGAAGAAGCTATTAAGGCTTATGTTGAGATGGAAAAATCTAGATTAGTTCCTGATGAACGGACACTTGAGGCAGTCTTAAGTGTTTATTGCATCGCGGGTCTTGTTGATGAGAGTGTGGAGCAATTTCAGGAAATTAAAGCATTGGGAATATTGCCGAATGTCATGTGCTATTGTATGATGCTGGCTGTTTATGCTAAGAGTGACAGGTCAGTATTCACTTGGTTTTCTAAACACTTGAAATCTGTGTGAGAGTTCATCTATTCATGATTACTTTTATTGTCATTTGTAAACATGAATTGGAATGTAGGCTTAGTAATGTACTTTTATGAGAGAAGTTGAAAGCACAATGTAAGCTATCGTGGTCAATATTCTGTAGATGTTAGTAACACATGCTGAACAAAATCTAGTTAGGTTCCTAGAATATAAGAGTTATAATGTAGCCTTAGACATAAATGAGTAGATAGACTTTGTTTAATTGACACTTTGTTTAATTGACTGTGAGTAGGACGCTGTTTTAGCATTCCCATTTATATATGGTTTGCTCCCTAAGTTTTATTTTGCATAACCTATTGTGGTGCTTGTCAATGGTATTTGAGATTTTGAATGTGAGATGAAATTTTCTATTCTCTTCTTCCACAAAATTAATAGGCTGGGAAAAGAAACTTGGCAGTAACATATATTCCTTTTCTGTTTTCTTTGTGTGAAGTAGCACTGCTACTTTCTCATGATGTTATTGTGTTGTTTATGGTGTCTGCATTATGCTGTAATGGCTTTCTAATGCTAGAAATTCGTTTTCGATGCTGTGCTTTGTTGAATTAAAACTGTTTGATTGTTAGTTCTCAAAATTTTGCAAATGCTACAGATGCATATTTGGGCTTTTCATCCTATCTCACTTCTTGGGCCCCTTGTTCTCAGATGGAATGAGGCCTATGAGCTTCTTGATGAGATGTTAACGAATAGAGCGTCAAATATCCATCAAGTGATTGGGCAGATGATCAAGGGAGATTTTGATGATGACTCTAACTGGCAAATGGTAGAGTATGTTTTTGACAAACTTAATTCTGAAGGGTGTGGCTTGGGAATGAGGTTTTATAATACACTTCTAGAAGCACTATGGTGGCTCGGTCAGAAAGAACGGGCTGTAAGGGTTCTTGGTGAAGCAACAAAGAGAGGGCATTTCCCTGAACTTTTCCGTAAAAGCAAACTTGTGTGGTCTGTGGATATTCACAGGTGCTGTACGAAATCTTTCTGTTCAAATTGTTTTTCTTCTTGTGACATCCTTTTTAACTTTTATGTTCAAATTGTTTTTCTTCTTGTGACATCCTTTTTAACTTTTATGTTGATGATTTCGCAGGATGTGGGAAGGAAGTGCATACACAGCAATATCTGTTTGGCTCAATAACATGTACGAGATGTTCATGAATAGAGAGGATATGCCCCAACTTGCATCAGTCATTGTGGTGTAAGTCCTTTTCTCCTAAGCACTATTACTTTCTTTCTTATTAGAGACTGACAGAGGGAGGGAGACTTTTGTTCAACAAAGATAGCTTTTAGCTGAATTGATTCCTCATCCCTCACAGTCAGCAATGTGATCTGTTTCCAGCATGTACCTTTATTTGAAGCTATAATAAATTCTTGCATTATAACCATCCCAGGTTGTCTTTGCCTCTCTTGAGCAAATCCATATTGGTTAAGTATATAGTTGGTATCCCTGCATCTCTTAGGTCTTAACATTAGTGATTTATACTTTAGTTGCCAACTCACAGTTGTACAACTCTAGTGAAAAGGTTGAAAAGTTGCAAGGTGATATAGCCTATGCTATGTATGCTATTTGGGCTTGATTTTCTGTTTTGCTTATCAAATATTTTATAGATCTTTCAAATGGATTGCATGAAACATTTTTAATATGTGCTATATTTTTTGGGCTTGATTTTCTGTGTTTGTCTGAAACTTTTGTCTCTTACTATGGTGATGTTTTTTCTTTTCTTCCTTATCAGACGGGGACTGTTGGAGAAAAGCTCAGTTGCACAAGATTTTCCAATTGGGAAGGCTGTACATTCGTTTCTGCAGGATATTGTGGCATCTTCATTTTCTTACTCTGGATGGAACAAAGGTCGAATTACCTGCCAACGTTCCCAGCTCAAGCGCTTTCTGTTGGGAACAGAATTAGTTTCAGATGGGACCAAGAAAGATAAATTCATTATGTTAACTAACTCCCCTTTTTCTCTTGCTGGAACAAGAACATCGAGTGATATTGAGACTAGCCAACACAACAAATCCAATTCTGGAGCTAGAATGGGAACCAGTACAGAGCTTATGACAAGCACAGTTTAAGTCGATATGCATAATCCGTTCATCAGTTTTCAGGGCCTGGAAAATCTGCATCTCCGTATTCCAGTTAAAAGAGCTATGTGCCAAGGATTGATCTGCTGCTTTTTTTTTTTTTTTTATGTGTCCACACGTGGAAATCAACAAAGTGTTTGCGGAGGTCAATATCAACAACCACATTGCTGGAATAGAGTAAAAAGTGGGACGTGTTGTAACATCAAGTTCCTTGGTTCAATAGTGGGGAGAGCTCGGATGATGAAAAGGATTGCTAGTTTTGTAGCTGTAGATTAATTTCTCACATGTAAATGAACTTCCATTTTTTAAAAAAGAAATTTACACGCATTGATCAATTATTTGAATAAGTTGAATTCTAGGACCTAGTGTTTCATGATTTTAACTTCTAACCACATTTAATTTGATTGTAGCTGCAACTTGAAGAGGCAGAGAGAAGAAGAGGAGGCGCCTTCCATGAGGATAGAGAGGCAAAGCAATGTAGCTGGCTAATTCAAATGCATTTCTCTTACTTTAATGAATGGGAATTTGTCTCTCATGTCGAATGGAATGTATTGTTAACGATTTGAACAATAAACGAAGTGCTTGAATACTCCAAGTTCTTGCATTTTTGCCCTAATATGTTTAAACAGTTGACAACAGATGAAGCTGGCGTTCGCAGAAGCTAGCTCCCTCGAATTGGAAAAATATGTTTGCTTTGGACACTGATGTTGCTTCATGGAGTTTTCGGCACAGGATGAATTTCTTCAAGGAAGCTCTTCTGAGTTTCCATTCCTGTTAGATGTCTATAAGCTTCTTTGTAGTTATTTGTTGAACATCCATGGTGCCTGCAACTTTGTCTTTTCTGTGAGAGATGTAAAACAAACTTTATCTTCATTTTGCGTCTCTTGTATTTTGTTGAAGCATATTTGGAGGGTTACAAGCTAAGTTTAATGCAAGTTAATGACCTCGTGTTTCTGCGGGATGGATTTATGATGTATTTGAGAATGCAATATAAAACTTTTCAAATAGATAACATGAACTTTGTTCGGCTTGCATTTAAAATGATTAAAAAAGAATTAATAGTAAAAGAAATGGCCACGAGAGGTTAAGTGAACCTGGTAAAATTCTTATTTTTTTTATCGTGGAGAAATTGCAAAATAATAATTCTTTTTATATTTTCAGTTTTTTTTTTAAAATTAAAGAGATAAGAAAAAGCACATTTTTAAGAAACAATTTTCATTTCAATTAGTAAATATATTTTCTTTATTTTTCTATTTCTTACAAATATTTTATATATAAAAAAAATTAAAGAGATAAGAAAATTTTATTCACACTGATTAATTTTGATATATTTTCATGAAACTTACTACAGGGAATAAAAAAATAATACTATTTATAATATTTTAATTAGTTTTTTTATCAACAATATAAAAAAAGAAAACATATAATGAAATGGATTGGGAACGCCTTTTTTTTTTTAATTACAAGAAATACAAGCACCAAAAACGCGTTCCCAAACGAGTTTTTTTTTTTTAAATTGAAATCCGTTCATGCGACTTTGCTAACACTACAAGATTTAACAGTTTTACCGACAGAATTTTTCCGTCGGTGTAAGACACATATTCCATCGGTAATTATATTACCGACGGAATCAAAGACGGAAATGATCCGTCGGTGAATCGTTCGTCGGTAATGTTTTGTCCGTCGGTAAATCCGTTGGTAATAGAATTACCGACGGATTTACTGACGGAACAGACGCATCGGTAATAATTTTTTTATTACCAACGGAATTACCGAGGGATTTACCTACGGAATTACCGACGGATTTACCGATGGAATTACTGACGGAACTTCCGTCGGTAATTCCGTCGGTAAGTATTGAAAAACATTTAAAAAAAATCATTTTATAAAATTATAAATTAATTAAATTAACATAAATTAACATTGTATAATATATACTCAAAATGCTTGGAAAAAAGAATAAGAAAATCAATTCAAACAAATTTGCAACAAATAAATAAAATAAAAAAATAAATTCAACTAAAAAATTAATTCATATGAAAAAAATGAAGTTGCAATTGCTAAAAATTTAAAAATCCTATAAATAAATCTACTAAAAATTGATCTCATATGAAAAAAAAATCTCACAACAACATTTATACAATTATTAAGAACAAAAACAATTAAAAATAAAATAAAAAACAAATATAGTGAAAAAAATCATGAAAAAAGAAGAAAAAAGAAAAATCTTACCTTAATGTAGTTGCAAGTGAAGCTAAGGAGAGAAAAAAAAATTTCATTAAGCATATTAATTAAAAAAAAAACTAAAAGGATAAAAGAAGAAAGAAGAAGAAGACATACCCAAGCATGGAGGAAAAGAAAAGGACATGAGGAAAGAAAAGAAGAGAAAGAAATAGATAAGAAATGATGTTTTTTACATAAAGTGAAGAAGAAGAAGAAGACATACCTTAATGATGTTTTTTACATATAGTGAAGAAGAAGAAGAAGAAGAAGAAGTAGAAGAACAAGAAGAAGAAGAAGAAGAATAAGAAACGGCTCTGTCTCTTGTGAAATAAAGGCATTCAGGCTATTTATTGGGACGCTTTACCGACGGATAATTAAATATTAATATTTTTTAATTATTCTGTCGGTAATTCCATCGGTAATATTTAATTTAAATTTTCAATTTCGTAAATTTTTTTCGAAAACCGCCAAAAAATTACCGATGATTTTTCAATCCGTCGTGATTCCGTCGTGTAATATTTAAATGAAAATTTTAAATTAATTGAATTTTTTCAGAAAACACCCAAATAACACCGACGACTTTTCAATCTGTCGGTGATTTACTCTCTGGAAAATACCGACGGAATTTTCCGTCGGTGATTCCCTTTGTAATTAACATGATGAACAGTGTTCACAATTTACCAACAAATTTACCGACGGAATTACCGACGGAATTTGTTCCGTCGGTGAATTCGTTGGTAAAAATGACACGTCATCATTTTTTTTTTGCTTTGTTTTAATTTTTTTTCCCACGGTAATTCCTCGGTATATACCGAGGGAATATTTCCGTCAGTAAAATCCCTTGAAAATTTACCGACGGAAATATTCCCTCGATATTTTCGTTTGTATTTATCAATTTTCTGATAGTGTAAGCTATAAACCCCTTGTTGTTTGTTTGTTTATCTAATCTTCTCGGCAGGAACAGAGGAAAAAAGTGCAGGTAAGTTGTTTATGCAATTTTGAATGGCATGTTTGTGCGTTTATTTTATGTTAAATAGTGTTAAATGGTTAAAATAATGTTCATTTGCACTTGATTTTCACAAAAAATCAAATAATTTTGAATTGATTCAAAGCTAATCCTGAAGCTCTAAAAACCCTAAAATATTGGTTTATGGCTTGATTCTCGACAATATTAAGTGTTTTTCATATGTTTTAGCTATTGTTTTATACTAGTTAATTATGCATGTTTTTTATTGAAATTTAGTGTCCCCAAAGCGCTAAAACCCTAACAAATTGGTTTATGGCTTGATTATTAACAATATTAAGTGTTCTACTAATGTTTTAACTAATTTTTATACTAATTATGCATGTTTTGTATCAAATCATGAAAACCCTTAAATTTATATGAGTTATGATTACTGTGAATAACAACTCTAATCGATAAATTTAGGGTTTGTTCATGTTTAATTGTTGTGTAATTTGGGGGTTTGACATGTTTAATTATCGTGTAATTTGGAGAATGTGATAGAATAATTCAAGGAATACCATCTCTTTAATTTGTTGTTTTCAAGGAATAACGTTAGCAGAGTGATATGGATTAGAAATCAGTTTCTTAAATTAACAATAAGGTTGCTGTTTATGCTGATTTGCTAATGTTGTGTAAGCCTTAAATTAACATTAGATTTTATGTCTATGATGTTTATGCTAATGCAGTGCTAATAACATGTTCCGTCGCTAATTTAAGATTACAAGTTGAATTCTTCTATAATTAATTTCTATTTAACATAGGTTTTTTTAAAAATATTAATATCGATGTTTGAGTTAGCTTATACGTATCTCAACTAATCTTATATTTAACATAGTTTAACATAATTGATCGTATTTTAAACATTGTTTACCATTATGTAATTTTGTATAATTTATCATGGCAGAATATAAAATATTATTTATTGTTGCTCGTTATGGTAACTTGCCGTACATTAAAAAAAAGTTGTTGCCATAATTATACGATTTAAATTTAATTCAAATGTGTGCGCTGCAAATTCTTGGTTGTTGTTGGCCGTGTGTGTTTTGGTTGGTTTGGTAATGGTCAAATTATGGTAGTTTTGCTATTTTGAGGCACTGGGGACAATTTAATCATTAAATTGAATATAACAACAAATTTCTTTGTTGAATATGGCAATTTAATCATTTTTATAAATACAAACATGTATATAACACAAATTTTTTTGTTGAATTTCTTTGTACCAAAATGGAAAGATGTATAGTGGTAAGAGGTTATTAAAGTTGAGGATATAAAGTGTAATTTTTCAAATAATGAATGAAAAGTAAAAAACGACCATACTATAAGATGATCGATGTAATTATTTTTTAAAAAATTTTGAAATCCAATTAAGAAAATATTCAATATAAAAGAATAAAAAAAGTAACAAAGTCAACCTGAATCAACCTGCTAAACTCGCGACTCAGGTCATAAAATCGGGATAATCTTATGGAAAGCAAATAAAAAAAACTTTAAAACTTAACTTCTAACCAACCCAATATTGAAGGATAAAATGAAAAAGAAAATCAATTAAAAAAAACAGCCTTAAAAAATAACTCAAATTAACCCGAGTTAACTTATCAAATCCACGATCTAAGACATAAGACTAGAATAAATTAAAAAAAAAAGTTGAATAAAAATTCAAAACTCCACTTTAATGTTGAAAGTTAAAATCATGAACATGAAAATTCACGAGATGAATTTGAAAACAAAACTAGAAAAAGAAAAAGAAAAGGAAAAAGAAAAAGAAAAAATAAAAACACTAAATAGTGTATATATTATCATTACAACAACAATTATAAATCGATCTATGAATTAGCCAGAAGGAGCCGTGCGCTGACCTTTTCAATCTAACAATGTCAATTGAAAGCCCCCACCAAAGGTAAAGAAAGGTTCTCTCATTTACCTTTTCATCTTGTCCTCTCTATCTATAGTACGAGGTAAATTGAACAACGTCGTTTTGCATTTCCCATTGGCCTCGAGGCTGTAGATCAAAAATGCGTGCTGTGTCGACCTTTTATATTCCCTGATTGCAATGACCTTTTTTCACATTCATTAGCATGATGATGACGACGACGACGACGACGACGGCTCATTTGCATTTTCTTTGACACTAAGGAAACACTTTCGGGACAGAGATTCATCCAGAGAGGAATTTTAGGATCACATGCTCAAAACGCAAAAGTGCTCACGACAAAGAATATATATAATGGATGATGGGGGCCAAAAAAGGCTATGATCACCACGCAGCTAGAAGCAGCCCGCAATATCCAAGCCAAGGATTTGCCAGTCATAAACACTATCGCCTCTGTAATTTCGCGGAATCTTGCATGGTTTTCGTGGCTGATTCTCTGTGCATTTTGTTTCTGGGAAAAAAAACAAAACAGAGAGAGAGAGAGAGAGAGGAAAAGATCACTGTCGCGTTTTAAGTAATTTCTGCACGGTTCTTGTGTGCCAAAGGCCGTGTCCCACGTCCTTATGATCTTTCACTATATTGCATGATTTTATCGTACAGTATTACCATGTAAGAGGTCAAAGATAATAAGATTATGATGCATGCAAGTTGTTCTCGCATGAATAGCTAGCCCTAGCTAGCTCATGATGGAAGTGGTGCGGTGCAATGTTGTTCACCTCTGCCGTGCTTATTATGTAAAGCAATCTAGCTAATTGGTTTATTTGCAAGAGTGGGAAAACAAGTGGCTGGCAGCTTCGACGGTGATATTGAGAGCATAAATATTCTCCTCCCAAGCTCCATCTTTTTGACATGACTACTTATTTTAGGTAGGCTAAATGTGATAAAGACACCCAAGATTCCTAAAGATTAATGAAGCAGAGGAAGAGGAGGAGGCTAATTCCTTCTCTCAACGAGGAATTGGAGAATGTAAAGGCAACTGGGCTATAAAAGTCAAATTAAATGGCTGGGAGATGGAAACACAGAAGTGACAGTGGAGCCCCACCACCAAACGTTATCTTGGCTTATCCTCCCAAGACAACCCACCATGAAAGGTGTTAATTTGTACAGAGGAGAAACCCCATGTTAGCAGTAAGCTAAACAATCCTCCTCTTTCCTCTCAAATTGGATGGAAAGTGGATGTGCGATGCCTCATGCATGGTCCACACGCCCCCATGATCTCCTCCGATGACAGGAGGGAAAGAAGATGGAAAGACCCATCAACATATTCTTACTCAACCATTATTGACCTCACTCTTGGAGGGTGCTTTTACAAGAAAGCATGGTATGTGAAAGGGCAGGGCTGGCATCTTGTTTTTACGTGGAAAATCCGGTGAATCAAGAAGATGCTGCCCATTTGGATCATCTTGAAGAATGCCTAATTAATATATAGTAAAGAAATGGGTTTTTTTTTTGTTTTTGTTAAGAAAAAAGGGTCAAGTGGCACAGACAATATTAGGTTGACTAGTTGGATGAGATATTTATATATTTCCTCGAAATCCCTCCAGCAGGACACCATGTGCGTGCATCGTCTCTTCACTTTCATTATGTGAAGTGAAGACTACGTGAGCTCGGGGTTCCAGGCAGCCCGTACTATGAAATAGGCAGCAGAGTAACTACGAAATGGTCTCTGATGGAAATATATTGTAAAGAAAGACTTCCATTTTACTGCCTCTCCTTGGTTCCTTCAAGGAAGCCAAGCTACCGACCTCCGTTGATTTATTTTAATAAATTCTCAAAGTTTTTTATTTGGTCAATGTTGTCGTGATTTACATTTTGTTTCGCGTCTTCAAAATAAATTTTGAATTAAATTTTATTATCATCTATTTATTTTAAATTAATTTTTATATATATTTTTGTATCGTTTGGATACGGGTATTAAAAATAAATTTAAAAAAATAAAAAAATATTATTTTAATATTATTTTAAAAAATAACTTTTATAAAAATATTAAACTGTCAAAATAATATATTAAAAAAAAAAAACAAAGTACTCTTGTTATACAAGCTAGCCAAGCCTCAATTTAAGAATTTATATTCCTTTGAGAAAAAATCTTATATGGAAAGGACTATCACCATTATTACATGGCCAAAGATCCATTGGGCCTCCAATAATAAAAAAAACAATAGGATATAAAATTCAAGGCAATAAAGAAGACTGAAAAAACAAAAAACAAAAAATAGAGTAATATAGTTTGGGGGTGTTCAAGATATGTTTTCTAAAGCGATTTTTATTTGAGAATATATTAAAATAATATATTTTTTATATTAACACATAAAAAAAAAATCATAGAAAAAAAAATCAGATTATTTAGGAACACTGTTTAAACACACATACAATTCTATTTCTATAAAACAAGAAAGCAGATTTTCCTGATAATGTTTTAGAACCTTGCACAAAATCTAGCTGCTTTCCTCTCTTTTTTTGCCCTGTGTGGGAGATAAATATTCCCACGTGAGAGTCATCAAAGTTATATCTATTCTGATTCTTGTCGTGCAAGTAATATAATTTGAAATAGAAAATTCAAAAGAATATATTTCCTTTTTTTTTCCTGAAAAAATCAACAGAATATATTTTAGATAAGAAATTAAGGAAACAAATATTTGAGACAAAATTGTTGGTGACAAATTAAACCACTTTTATTCGGATTCTGACGGATAATTAATTAATTCATTAAATCATTAAATACCAACAAAAAAAGAAGAGGAAACGAGTCCTAATTAAATCATTAAATATCGAGAGAGGGAAAAAAAAAAAAAGAGAGAAGAAGATTTATAAAACATCAGATTCTTAAACACTCCGAAACCTTGCCTAAAATCCATATCGCATCATCATCATCATCATCATCAGATCAGATCAAAGATAACAACGAGAAAACCTCGCGAGCTTTTTCCTATTTCCTTTTTTATTATTATTATTTTGTTTTCCAAGAATAAAACAGGAAAAAACAAGTGGCACGCTTCCCATAGCCTCGGTTTTGAAAAATATGTCCTATATAACAAGCATACACATGGACTCCTTCTCAACCCCTCACCACTTGTTGGATTCACTCTGTCTTGTTTAGCTACCAGGAAAGAAGAGAAAAGCTGTTGACGTTTTTGTTTTCGCTTAGATTTAGAGATGGTGACCGGGAGTAGCTCCACCGTTAGCGGTGGTGAAGGAGCGGCGGAGACGAAGCCGAAAGAGATCAGATTGTTTGGGGTCAGAGTGGTGGTTGATAACTTTAGGAGGAATGTAAGTTTGAATAATGTAACCGAGTATCAGTATTACAAGGAGATGACGCCTAATACGAACAATGATAATAATAATGAGGAGGAGGATGCTGGTGCTGCTGTTTCTGGTTATATGTCTGCAGATGACACCGTTCACCGCTCTTCTCCTGCCTCTGGAAGACGTAGTGAAAGAAAGCGAGGTTTCTTTTTGATCTTTTTGATAGTCTGCGTGTGGGTTGTGTGATACTAAACTATAAACTTTTTTATTGGTTGATCTGAGATTTGTGTTTTGTTCTCTGATTAATCACTCTATTAATCCTTGATTTGCGTTGGTGTGTCTAATTAATTGGGATTTGCTGGATACCTTTAGATACGCAGATTAATTAATATTTCTGCTGTTTTGTTTGTTTGGGTAAAAAGAAAAGGATTGTTTGGGGTGTTTTTTGTGATCGTGTGGATTGTGAAACAGGAGTGCCATGGACAGAGGAGGAGCACAGGAGATTCCTTTTTGGATTGCAGAAAGTGGGAAAAGGAGATTGGAGAGGAATTTCTCGCAATTTTGTCAAGACTCGAAATCCAACTCAGGTTGCTAGTCATGCTCAGAAGCATTTTCTCCGCCTCAATAATGTCAATCGCCGCCGCCGCCGGACTAGTCTCTTTGATATCACCGCCGATACGGTAGCAACATCGCATCACATCCCATCCCATCCCATACATGCTATTGTGCTTTGTCATCAACTGAATTGTTCTAAGCCTTTGTGTATTGAGTTGGTTTGTTTAGATTTTTTAAATCATAGAAACTTGATATCAATCCTAATCTTGAATCTCTTAATTTTTTATTCACTGAATTTTTAAGGCTTTGTGTATCAATCTGGTTTGTGTTTGATTTCTTAAACCAGACAATTTTGATTCTAATCGAGATGAATAATTGAATATGGATTTGGTTGATTGGAGGTCTTAATCCAAGTCAGTTGTAGATATCAACAGCACCGGGAAAAAGAAGAATTTAAGAATGCTTATGCCTTGACATTATTTGTGTAAAATTTTATTAGTTTCTTATAAAATATTTTCTTGGTTGTTGAGATCAACAAGGAAAAGCAATACTGATATGAAAGTGATCATTTTTTTTTCCTTAGAACTGAAACTATTGACTTTGAGGTTGCCCAGGTAACTGTACGAGTTGTTACTATCAGTTGTTTTTTCTTTACAATCATACATTTTGTTCCATGTCCCTTGTTTTCTTCTCCAAGCAATTGGTAAAAAGCTTTGAGCATCGTCTTGGTTTTTACTTTTATCAGTTGACTTCATTGCCAAAGGAAGAGCAGCAAGCTCATCGCCAGGACAGCAATATCAACAACCACGCATCTCCGTCAAATCCACTGCCACCTCCACCACTGCAAGCCAACAGCATCACCAATTTCTCTGGGGTGCCGTCGATCCCTATAAGAACTGTCAACCCCTCTGTGCTGCCTCTCCAAATTGAGAAGCCAATGATGGAGAGCCAATCACTTGGACAAGGCCATCAATTCATTAACCACTCAACAAATCTAGTCCGCCCAGTTGCCGTCGTTCCAGCTGTTTGTACTCCAGCAATGCCTGATCTTAACTTAAATCTGAAGCCAACTGCTGATTCATCATCACTGTCCCTCAAACTGTCTTCACCATTTGTTCAGAGGGAATCAACATCAAGGTCTTCGGCTTTCCAGGCGATGTCAAGTATGAAAAATGGGGATAACATCATCACTGTTGCTTGAGGAAGGATAACAAGGGAAGGCTGGTTCATAATTAATCAGAAGAAATAGGGTAGATAAGATAAGGTTAAATTAGGTGACTGAGATTTTTATCTTTTGCTAATGTACAGACCTGAAAAGGAATAGGTTATTTTGTTGGTTTATGCTATTATTATCTTTTGGATAGATTCCTCTTGGTTCTGTGACTGTTTTTAGCTAGTACGAGCTTGACATGACTGGAAATAAATAAGCCAGCACTTCTGTTCATTGCTGATATCTCTTGATTTGCTCCTCTCAACCACAAATGGTGTGGTTTCCATTGCTATATGGCCCAAAAAATCAAGTTGGGGTGGTGGTGGGGATGCTCTTTTTGTTTTTATTATTATTATTGGTGTGAGTGGGCACACAGTGGCTCGACGAACATGGATTGAATGGATGTGGTCCTTGCTAGTGGATCAGGGGTGGTTGTTCGCTGTAGTATTTGATGCCTCGGGACGGGACAGGGCACGCTTTATCTGAGAATTCAGATGTGTGCATGTTGTGCTGCTGCTTCTTAGCATTTATTGGGTGTTAAATTTAGTCATCTTCTGGGAATTATCATTTCTTGCGGGAGAATATTTATTTTTTAATTAGCTTTTTTGATGTTTCCATGCAGGCCAAGAGGCAAGTTTTGTTAGAATTTCTCATTTTCAATAAAAAGGCAAAAAACCTTCTGAAAGATACAATTCTACGCCATTAAAAGGATAGGCTAAGAAAGATTACAAATTACTTGTCAGTCTAGGAAGCATACATGATCTTATAGATGGGTATTAGACTAGGATTAGGGAATCACAGAAAAATTCTTTGCTTTCCATAGAATTATACTAATTTTGCATGAATTCATTTTAAACATTCTCCATTGTTGTTTTTTAGTAGACAAGATTTTGTAAATAGGCTACCATTGCATGTTCTTTTTCCATTCCTACACTAGCACATGCCCTACTTTGCTTGCATTGTCAATGAATATGTTATCTTTTCTAAGGCTTAAGATGGTTTGTTTTTTTTTTTATTATTATTTTTTTTTTTTTTTTTGTGATAGGTTTGTAAGTTGCTATCTTTTGTTGGGTATTTACATTATTAATTTATGTAGATATCAGCTAAGAGTCCACTTTGTATCACAAACCCAATATATAATGCCTTGTTCACATTGAATCTCTCTTGCTTAGCTATATAATTGAAAGAAGAAAAAAAACACCAATAAAATTAATCTTTATTTACCCAACTATCCAAGCAAAGTGGAATTGTTAATACTAATACTTGACAATAATATCATAATAATTGAAACATATAATCTAGAAAGAAAACATTTCATGATTCTTGGATAAAAGATTGGACTCCATCTCTCTTGCTGTTTTTTTTTTTTTAAAAAAAAAAAGAGACTCCATATCCCTTTTCATATGAATACCTACTTTTTAAGGTATTAAGTTGTCTAGTTGATTTGTGAAATCATAATTTAAACTATAATCTCTTTTATAATCTAATTTTGGATTTCTCATGAAATCGTCCTTTTCTTTCTAAAAATAAAATGAAAATGAAAAAAATATAAAAGGATCAGTAACTTAGTTGGCAAGAACTGGTTGAAAAGAGAATTAAACGCATGGAGGAACCAAACTGGAATCTTGGACAAAATTGAAAACTCAATTGTATCTTAAAGGACTTAAGATTGAAAGACAATGCAAATTTAAAGTTAACTTAAATGAATATCAAATGAATTTGTATAAACATTAAGTCTAAAGACTTAATTAAATTTTTAATAGGCTAATTTGATTTAATCACTAGCATAGTTAAATGTTTGATTAAGTTTAAGAATTAATTTTCCAGTTCATGGTCTCTAGATGATACTCATTGCCCCTTAAAAACCCATGCTAAAGGCCATGGAAAGAGGGAGGAGGAACTTGGAAAACACATATCCTTACACTGCCAAACCTGAAAATCTTTAGCCAAACCATTAACAAGCCAAGAAAAACAACACAAAACCCTTAATAAGCCACCATTACAAGTCAAAAGTTAGTTTAGAAATCCCTAGTTAAGAGACATTAGTAATCCCTAGTTAAGAGACATTATTATTAGACAATATATGTTTTCAGCTTTGATGAGAGGGTGTAATTCAATGTGCACACCCCTTCCCCTTTTATTTTGCCTTTTAAATTCCTACTCAAATATTTTTTAAGCTTCCTTTGAAAAGCCATGATTTTTGTTTTGAGATGTTTAAGCATGCTTTGAATATAACTTGTATATGATCAAGTACTGTTTAATTGCTTTGTTTTGATGTGCTAGAATATGATAATAGAATGATATATGATAATGCATAATGTTGTTTTATATGTTTGAGTATTTAGTTAAATATTTTTGAAGTCATCGCTAGATATGTTAAGTATTGATATTATTATGGTTTAGGCTATTTTATATTAGTTTACTGAATTTTTTGAAGTTGTAAGTATGATGTTTGAATTTAGGAACAATGAATTTAATCAACAAAAAATTGTTTATAAGTAGAGAGATCTATTTTGGGTTTGCTGTCATTATTTGGTTTTGCTTGTTTTTTACCATTGATTTTTTTTGTTTCTTATTGTTTTGATGGTTCAAGCAATTTACGTTAAGCATAATTAAGCTCAAGTTACTAGGTTCAAACCGTTTTCTAGGATCTTTATGCCTTTTATGGGTTTAGGTTTATTGTTGGGTGTCTAGGTTTTTATGCTTTCTGGGTTTGGTGTTCGTAAGTTGAAGATTGCCTTATGTCCTTAATTTACATGTCTTTTTAATTATTTATTGGTTCTTACAAATGTGCGCATCCTTGATGATCATTAATCTAGGGTCTTAATAGCTTAAAAACATCCAAATCATGGCATTTAATCTTTAGTTCTTTCATTTTATTTTTTGGACAAAATTAATTAATCATGATGATTGAGTGTTCATTGTGATGATCCAACCTCATATTCTTGTTTTAATAATGTTTTTACATGTCTTTGTGCTTTTAATTCATTTGACATAATCTTGTCTAAATTAAAATTCACGCTTCTGGGTTCTTCATGTTGTTCTTCACTGTTCTTGAAGAGATTCAAGTAAAAAAAAAAAAACCTCATTTGATTTTTATTTTTTTGTTTATATTTTTAGACTGTGTTTTTAGGCTTGGGTTTTGAGTCAGGAAGCTCAACCCACGTGGTTGGCCGAGTCCATTAGCTTAAGGTTAGGTTTGGCAAGTTCAATTTTTATCAAAGAAAAAAAAACGCAATATTTTGTTCTTAAAGTGTGTTTGCCGAACACGGTCTTAAGGTATTTTTAAGCCTATGATTTTTAGTTAAGGGTGTGTTTGACAAACACGCCCTACTGATTTTCCAGCAATGTTAATTTTCGCCCTTTTTGTTTTTTTAGTGAAAAGATCTCAAATGGTTTCTAAAAATTCTAAAAAAATTCAAAGACTTTTAAATTTATTTATGAGTCCATTGTGTGTTTTCCAATCTTTTCATTTAATATTTGAGCTGTAAATTTACACTATAAAATACTGACTTAGTATTAAAAATACCTACTTTTCTTCAGAATTTGAAAAAACATACAAAAACAATTCCTTATTCAAAAAATATGTTTTATTTATGTGCACACAATCAAAATCTAAAAAAAATCATGCATATTTTATAAAAATAAAATTTGTATTTTCATCATATTTTGAAAAATACAAAAATCAATCAATAAACATCATAACCAGTTTATGATTATTCATTAGGATTTTGTTAAAAATTTAAAAACACCACAAAAGTTAATTTGTTTAATTAATATTCAGAGTATGAATTTTATGATGTAATGCATATTTACAATATTAAATTAAATGAATTAATAAAGATAAATGTTAGGAACTAAATGTAAAATTTAATATTTAAGGGTATAAATTACATTGTAAAATATATACTCGAGTATTAATGATACAAAGTATGAATAAATATAACATTGAAATTTGAACTTTAGAATAATTATGTTTTAATCTGATAAGGCATAGGCCTCTTTACTAAAGAGGATATGTCCTAAGTCTTAGATAGATCAACAAATAAAAATATGATTTAATAAAACAATCGATTATCAATATAGTTTATCACACGTATAGTGCATTAGGGGTGATGCATATTTTTCATGCACAACTAGTCTCCTTATCTAAACTCTTGCGGGCCAATAAATTTTCTAATAACCATGATACTAGGTAGCGACCCTTCAAAATTACAATTTTACAATCCCTAATATATCTTAAAAACCCCTCGATCCAAGAGATAGATTTGCCAATTAACATCATGCGTGACACAAAAATCTCCATCATTTGTCTTTATTCAAAAGAAATAACTCCTCATATCATCTAAGACAAAGTGTTTGTTAGCAAAATTTACAGAGAAATAATTCTAGATGCCTATTGTTCAGATTCTTTAGCAATGACTTTTGTCTTTACTATGAAATTTCTTACACTGAACAGGAACCAATGTGTTAAATGCAATAAAAAGATTCAATCTAAATTTTCTTTCCTTGCAATTTACAACATCAACACAAACCTATGAATTCTCTTGGAAAATAAGAACTCAATAGAAAAAACTCCTATAATCATATCCATAATGCAAATCATCCACAAATTTCTCAGATAATACAAGTACTACATGTTTTTAATCATTTATTAAATATTATTTTTACTCCATAACACATTACAATGCAATATAACAACATAACACAGTAATATCATACCATATAGATCCTTAGTCTATACACCCACAGATGCATATAACAAGCATGGAGTTGTATTATGGAGATTGAAATCATGATAATAATTAGCATTAGTCATCAATCAATCAATCAATCAATAAAAAATAGAAAGCAAATGATCAATGGTAGGCTACTATGCACTTAAATATATTGAAAGACAACATTCCAATATTAAATTAAAGATCAAATTTACAAAATAGAGTTTTAGGTTATTATTAAAAAATAATGAAAGATGAAGGATTAAAATTAATATAAAAATACAAACTTTTCAAAAAGGTACACAAAACTTCCATTTGGTCCCTTAATTTATTTTTCTTAATTTGGTCCTACTCTTTTAGGTTATTACGGTTTGATCTAAAACTTTGTTTTATTTATTTTCTTTAGTTCCATATAATTTTCTATTATTGATTGATTGATGTTTCTTTAGGTGCATCTCATAATAGCCAAATATCTCTGGCTGCCATGTCATTTGAAATGTCGAGTGTTGACAAATTCTATAAGGCAGTGAGTGTGCGGTGAGTCATGGTGGTTTTGTTGATATTGAATTTTTTTTCCCTCTCTTTTTTCTCTTCTTTCCTCGATAATCATGTTGAACCAACTAAAATTAAAAGTTGTCCTCAAATTGTGTTTTTATTTCAATTGTAGTCTTCATTTTTTTTATTGTTTTTTATTTTTTTAACCTTTTTTTTTGTTTTTTTTTTTCATTTTCATCCATTACTATTTGGTTCTATTTAATTTTTATATCAATTTTTATACTTATTCTTTTCATTGCTATTTCTTTTCTTTAAATCCTTTTTTTAATTATTTTTTTTTCAATCTCAACGCTCATCATTTTATTTTTTTGTCAAATTTGATCCTTATTCTTTTAATTGCTTTTTTTCTCCGTGGTTTGTTTTTTGAAATTGGTTTTCTTTATTCAATTTCATGCTTCCGCATTAAATTTATTAAGAATTGAGCTTCGTAATTGTTTTCGGTGTGGTGATCCAGGTCTTATGACATGTCACGAGTATAAAATGTTAACCTTTATTGACATTGAAATTTTTTTAAAATATTTTTTACACTATTGTTTTTTCAATATCATCCTTCAATATTGAGTTTATTGAAAACTAAGCCTCTTTATTATTTTTGGTTTTTTTATGAGTAAAACCAAACCTCATGATCCGAGTTATGAATTTTCCGTGAATTTTCCATGCTAACTCAGATTGGTTTGGGGCTTTTATATCATTGTATTTTATTTTGCTCTTATGTCAAATTTGGTCTTCATTCTTTTAATCTCTTTTTTTCCCTTTAGATCCTTTTTTTTAATTATTTTTTTTTCAATTTTATCCTTTAACATTGGATTGCTTAAGAATTGAGCTTCGTAGTTTTTTTCAATGTGGTGATCCCGAGTCACGAGTATGAAATGTTAAGCTGGATTGCCATCAATTTTTTGTTTTACACCGATCTTTTTCCAATTTCAGCCTTCAACATTGGATTTATTAAAGATTGAGCTTCTTTATTTTTTTATTTGCTTTCTATGAGGAAGGCTCGACCTCATGACCTGAGTCATGAGTTTGTAATGCTGACTCAGATTGATTTAGGGCTTTTTTGTGTTATTTTTTATTTTTTTATATTGTTCTTTAACATTTAGTTATCTTGGAATTCAGCTTCATAATATATTTATTTATTTATTGGCAATCATTACTTTTAAGTCATTATTATCACTTTTTTTCTTTAAATTTAGTACATTTACTGTCATTGTTTTTTTTATTATATAATTAAACTAAATCATTTTATTAGACACGGTATTGTCTAGGCCTGTTCACGGTTCAGTTCGGTTCGGTTTGAACCACAAAAACCAACCGAACCGAGCAACTCAAATTTTTAAAAATTCAAACCGAATTGAACCGAATTCCGATTCAAACCGAACCAGTTTGGTTCCATTAAATTCAGTTTTTTTGCTTAAAAACTGGGAAACCTGATCATCAAATTAATGGGTTTTTTTGATTTTTTTAAGGCAAAGCACCGTTATCTTTAGCTGCGAGGCCATCCTTTTCAACTGGGATTTCCTTAGCATTTAGTGGCTTGGATTTTGTTTTCATGCTTGCCTTGCCCAGAAGGCTCTTCAAAGGAGTATGTTGTGGGCTTCTCAGAGAACGGTGTTGTTCCCCAGTGCTCCAGTTTGTGACCTTGGCAATAATCTCTTCATTCTTCTTCTCCCTTGTGACTCATTCAAAACATTAGTAATGGAAGGAAACCAACTAGCTTGTACAGAAGCAACTTTTGGTTATTGTGGGTTCTGTTTTGTTTGGATTTTTGTTCAAAAGTGAAGAGAGAAGCCAAGGAGATGAAGATGTGAGTTTTCGTTCAACTAGAGAAGAGATAGATGCAGGGGGCAAAGTGGATGAAAATTGAAAGGGAAAGGAAGGAAAGGAAAAGCTAGGGAGATGGAGATGTGGGTTTGTGTTTGGCTAGAATTTAGATGGAGACAAACACAGACGACAAAGCAGTTGAAAATTGAAAGGGAAATTGAGAAAGGAAGATTGAGAATTAATTGAGAGGAAGATTGGAAATTTATCTGGGGTAAGGCGGCGGCGGCGGCGGCTTTTTGTGAGGGGCATGGAGGTGATGTTAATTGTTTGGGTTAGGTTAGAATTTAACTATTTATACCTCACAGGTTTTTTCAACTTTTGGCTTTTTGTTGATCCGATTCGGTTTGTTTCGGTTTCTGGTTCAAAATCAAAACAGAACCAAACCTGTTAAAATTTATGGTTTTAAAAATCAGTTTAATCAATTTTTCATTTCGGTTCGGTTTTCTCGGTTAATTTTTAACGGTTTTTTTTATTCTCTGTTAATCGGTTTTTTTAACACCCCTACCATAAACAAACAACTGTACATCTAAAACTGTTGGATGATCCATTAAAACCCAAACTCTGGTTATGGTTCATACACAAGTGAGTGACCCAAATAACCATCACACTTATAGATCAGCCATCTGTATCAATATACAAGTCCATTTGACATTACTCAAGAACCTTGAACAAGAATATCATCACAATCCTCAGCTTTGGTTTCTACCTCTTAACTATTTTTTACAAAACAAATTTACTACGCGAAAATAGTTACATGGTGTCAAATTCTGGCTAATCAAACATATGGACAAAATGAAGTAGCAAATGTATAGGTGAACGAAGGGGAACAGCAATAAAATAATACTCTTCCAACAATGTTGTCAAGATATCCATCTAGCAAGAGAAAATAATAACCAAACAGTGATATTCCATGCATCCAAGTAAGAAAAAATGTTACCAATTGCACACAATAATCGAGACTTAAGTTCAAAAATCGGCATCCAGAATTATCGAACACAATAATAAAAAATATAGAATAAATGTTCAGGGGTGGGGAGAGGTGTTAAAGGGATAAGAGCTCCAAAGCATTGGATTATCATGGAATCAAAGCACGATCTAGCTTTACAAGTAAAAGCTTTAAGATCACAAGTCCTAGGCATCAACAGTTGTCACCTGTTGCCATTCCCCATCTACAGCTTCTTTCCACAACGTGACATTGTTGTTCCCATCAGCAACAGCCAGTATGTTTCCAGTTAGGGACCAGGAGACCCTCCAGACAGGAGCCTTGAAGTCATGTAAAACCTTACCTTCCCATTGATCACCTTCCTTCGCCACAGTCCATATAATAACCTTCCCATCCTGTGAGGCACTAGCAATGGTAGATTTGGGAAGGCCCAAGTTGGGTGCCCAAGCAACATCCCTCACCCAATCAGTATGCATGTTGAGAGCTGGAAAACAGTCCAGCTTCCAGTTCCCGTTGTAAAGTTTCCACACTTTGACAGTATTATCACAGCCACCTGAACAAAGCTTCTGCACAGGGTCAAGCAAACCAGAACCAACAAGGGCACCAGGTGCAGTGGATGGAGCCCATGAAACAGAGGTTACACCAACCGGGTGAGCTTGATCAATCCTTGATGTGTCCCAGTTGCCATCAGCACGAGCAGTAAAAACAGATATATTCCCATCAGATGAACCACATGCCAAAGAAAGCCCCAGTTCATGAGGTGCCCAAGCAATGGAATTGACAGATGATTTGTGATCCTCAAAAACATGAGCCTGGGTCCAGTCATTCTGATTACCCTCCTTCCATATTATGACTCGGCCATCATAAGAGCAAGAAGCAAGTAAAGAACCAAATTTCGGGTGAGCCCATGCTACTTGCCAAACTGGGCCTTGGTGCCCGGTCAGATTTGCAAGATGTTGAGAAGTATTGTTGTTAACCCCAATTATTTTAATTGAATGATCCGATGAGGCAGTTGCAATCCGCTTTCCATAGTAATCCATTGCCACATCATGGACAGTGTCCTCATGACCAGTTTCAATTTTTTGAGAAGGCATTTTGTAATCAAAACTGTTCTTTTCTCCTACCAAGAAAACCCAAAAAAGAGTCAAGCAAAATTTTGTTGTTCGTTGCCCAAAAAATGCAATCCAAATAATTTCATAAAAAGAAAAGAATGAATAAAATCACCATCCACATGGAAAGGATATATGTATACGTAATCGAAGAAGAAAAAATTCAAATACTGCTAATTCACTAATGCAACTAAGCAAAACAGATTTAGATCAAATTAATAATAAACACAAAAATCTAATCGAAAGTTTCAAAATTACCAAAATCACATCTCAAAAACCCTAATCTTAGAAATAGATTTCACGAAAAAACACGATAAATCCACCAATGAAACGGAATCAATTGAGCTTAATAATTCTCGATAATTAATAAAGAAAAACGAATGAAACATGGATGAATAAATAAAAGGATTGATTAGATCTGAACCAACAATTACTAGCTGCATAACGTACAAACAAATCCAATTGTGTGTTCAAGATTCAGACCTGCGGATGATCGATATCAAAATGATGCCGTTATTGGATCGAAGGAGCTCTGCCTGTCACTTCACTTGAATGCCAAGAGAAAAAAAATATGTTTTGGCTTTCACGATCGGGTGTCTCTGTATCTGTATAGAAAAAAAACAGAAAGATTGTCTTATTTATAAATGGGAAGTGAAGAAACCCTGCTTTTGTCCATGTGTTTCAATTACTTCACCAAACGAGTTCTACAAAATGAATTTATTTGGAAAAAAACAGGGTTTCTTCACTTCCCATTTATAAATCAGACAATCTCCCCGTTTTCTTCTATACAAATATAGAAACACCCGATCGTGAAAACCAAAACATATTCCTTTTCTCTTGGCATTCAAGTGAAGTGACAGGCAGAGCTCCTTCGATCCAATAACGGCATCGTTTTGAGATCGATCATCCGTAGGTCTGAATCTCGAACACACAATTGGATTTGTTTGTACGTTATGCAACTAGTAATTGTTGGTTCAGATCTAATCAATCCTTTGATTTATTCATCCATGTTTCATTCGTTTTTATTTATTGATTATCGAGAATTATTAAGCTCAACTTATTCCGTTTCATTGGTGGATTTATCGTGTTTTTTTGTGAAATCTGCAAATCTATTTCTAAGATTAGGGTTTCTGAGACGTGATTTTGGTAGTTATGAATTTTGGAACTTTTGATCAGATTTTTGTGTTTATTATTAATTTGATCTAAGTCTGACCTGTTTTGCTTAGTTGCATTAGTAAATTAGCAGTATCTGAATTTTTTCTTCTTCGATTACACACGCATACATATATCCTTCCCATGTGGATAGTGATTTTATTCATTCTTTTCTTTTTATGAAATATTTGGATTGCATTTTTAATTAGCAGTATCTGAATTATTTCCAATTGCAAAAGCAAGAAAAAAGCCCACTATTCTGCCCAATTGCCCACTATTCTGTCCAATTGCCCACTATTCATTTCTGCCAGTTGATGCAAAGCAAGAAAAAAGCCTTCTGGTGAATCAAGCAGAAGTTCAGCATCATGTTTGGTTCATATAATTACACTGTAATGGACCAATGGTTTATAGCAGATCATACATGAAAATCGAATATTTCCATGGAAAAGGTTTTGCAAAAACACACAATAATTTAAACTGAACAGAGCAATCAATGTCTAAAAATTCAATAAATCATGAAGCTAACAAAATCAACAGTAAACTTGAACTTATTATAAAGCTAACATAACACCCGACAACCATGATTTCACATTGCAGCGAACTTTGTAACCTATCCATTCTCCCACTACATCAGCCATACTGCCAGAATTGATAGTTGGACAAGCTTCTACCAACTCAAGTCTATCCATAAAACAGCAACAAAATGCTAAAATCATATAGATGAATTATAAGCTGATGGATCTTCGTATATGAATCTTCAAGGCAAATAAAAGGCACTAGCAATCAAGATAAAACAGATTGATAGCTGATAATACAGATCAAAACCACATTAAAGTTAACAATGCTAAACAAAGCAATCAAGAACTCTATCAACACAAATCAACAGAGCATCAGTAGTACTAGTGATGATGTGTCAGAGAAAATCGAATAAGACAAAAGGCATGACTGAAACAAGAGAAAGGAGAGAGGGCGGTGGAGAGGGGGACGAACCTGAAGAAAGATGCAGAAACCCTAGCTGCAAGAGGATAGAAAAAGGAGAAGCAGAGGTGAGAGCGAGGAAGTAGTAATAGGAAGGCCAAAGAAGTATGAAAGTTTGAAACAAATGCTACAAGCACACGAAGGCCAGAATTAACATAGGGATAAACTTTACCTTGCCGTCTTTTCTCTAATGGAGGAGCCCTCTCCTTGTGATGCGAGAATAGAGGAGGAGGATCGCAAGATTCGCAACGGCTTGCGCAGAAATGAAGGATGTAGATGTGGGTTTTTGTTCGGCTAGAGAAGAGACAGATGCAGGGGCAGAGGGGATGAAAATTGAAAGGGAAAGGAAGAGGGCAAAAAACAGTCTCTGGTATGGGCGGCGACTTTTCGTGTAATGTAGTATTGGAAGGTGTTGGAAGGGCAAAAAACAGTTTGGTTAACTGTAGTATTGGAAGGTGTTGGTTCGGTTTATTGATTTTAATTGTAAAATCAAAATCGAACTAAATTGGTAACATTTTATGATTTTAAAAATTGATTTAATTAGTTTTTCATTTCAGTTTAGTTTTCTCAGTTAATTTTTCATCAGTTTTTTTAGTTTTCTTGACTAATTGATTTTTTTAAATATCTCTAATAACTTCTATAACTCAAGTAGTGAGATTTATTTTAGTTTTTAAATTAATAATGCTTGAATATCACTTTTTTAAATAAAAAAATATATCAATCTCGCGGAAAAACATGAGCCACCTATCCGGTGAATAACTATTTTTCAGGTAAATTTCATGTGATGCAGCCACTGAGGTAAAGTAGGGATACAAGGCCCAATTCTTTAAGTAATGAATGGATACAACAGAGCTTGTTTTCCATACAGGACCTTCAGTATTTCAAGGAATTTGCTTTAAAGAGGCAACAACATTTTCTTTCCCTCCATTGCTAGAGGAAAAGGAAAAGGATGTTATGGCATTAGAGTATAATTAGTTACAAATCAAATTATTATTATTTTTAATATATAAAAATATTAAAAAGTCATAAATGGCTGAACAGATGATATGTTCTTTGCCCAACTAATTTTTTACATGTAAGCGATGACAAACAACCTATGATTTGCATCTCTAATTTCTCTCAACCCAAGGCCATTGTTTGTGGTTTTTAACCTCAAAATTTTATTTTTCAACCCTATTTTTATTTTTAAAAACCTATAAAACAATTTAGAGACTCTATAAACCTCTTAAAATCTTAAAACAACTAAAATATTGATCCAACAAAATTTAACTAGAAACCCAAAATTTTTTTAGATCAGATATATTTTTTCAGGCAATTTCAAAGTAAAATAACATATAAGCTAAATTCTTCTTGTTTAATAGAACTTATGGATACCAATATCGACTTTTTATGTGGTTAGAATCAGAATCTAACCATTTTTTATCTCTTATCTTTTTAACTAGGGATTGGTAAATAAAGGAAATAAAATTTTGTATAAAAATTGAATTTTTGAAATTTTGAGGGACTGAAAAGATATCATTAAAAAACTAAAAGGATGTGAATGAAATTCTTTGCATAAACCGTGAAACCACCACCCATTTTACTCATTTTTTTTTTTAATTTCATTCCTCTGTCTTTTAATTTTGGCCTCCCTTAACAATATAACTTAAAATTGGTCCTAAATGTTATCTTAAAAGGGTGAAATTAAAAAAGAAAAAAAAAACACATTCAGTGCACACAACAAGTCCACAGTGCATCTGCTACAAAGAAAAGGAGAGCTTGTTAATGATCTTATGGAAAAGAATCTGCACTCGCTGGCTGCCTGCCTATCCTCAAGGAGATTGTCGCAACATTTTATGGACTCCACTAAAAGGTGTACTGTTGGAAGAGAAAAGCTATGAATAAAAAGATCATATTTCAACTATCTGAGACAGATTTTCAAGATGATTGGCTTTGTTCACACGGAAAATATATGCCCTCCCCATTACTCTACACGACTCACTGCCACGACATAAAGCTCCTTTTGAATACATAGCTCAAAAAGTGAATAAGTATTGGATTCCAGATCTCTCTCCCTTGGTCTGCTGCTATTCGCGTGATCAACAAGGTGAGTACTCCTAAAGAATACCCTTTCCCTTGAATGCATAATTAAAATCTTATCAGCTTCTCTGCATTAATAATTGATTGTGCGGTTTTTTAATTCAACCAAAGATATAGCTAGGCATCTCGATCGCCACGTTTGTCAGCAATTATGACATCGCATGCATGATTGTTATTCTTCTTACTTGTTTCCAGTTTCACAGCAGAATAACTGCCAAAGTGGTGCTCAGATCAGCAGCAACACCACCAAGTACTAGGATTAGTACATCATCCCTCACTCAAATCCATCACTTCTCCTGATCAAGTGAATAGGCTGGCCAGGTTATTTTCCAACTCTCAGAGCTCATCTTCAGACTCCTGATAAACCCGTGCTGTGACATTTAAGCAGGCACGCTAATACATATGGTCTCACAGCACAATCAAAGTCATCTTCAACTTTTATTGAAATAACTGGTATGCTTCTCCTCACAGAAGAAGCTGCTTGATTTTCTTTCATGACAAATCGCATGATTCTCTTTTAAAAAAAAAAAAAAAAAATAAGCCGTTGCATGATTATAAACTAACCAGGTATCTAGCATGTTGTTAAAAGATCCCATCATGACACCCAGCAATAATATGAAAGCATATTTTACAGGCATCCGTGTTTCTTTAGAGGATGCCACACAAATATTGATGAGCCATTAAATGGATATGCATCCTACACAGTACACAGGCACAAAAAGTTTTTTGCCATACTAGGATATAAGCTCCGGTTCAACCCTGACCCCTTTCCCGTGAGGAAGAAGGTAAGCATACAACAAACACAAGAGGGAATCTGTACTTCAGAATACACTGATCAGTATCACTAACACAAGCAAGCAAAGGATAATATGAAAGATCCAGTACTTTGTTCTATTATCTTATTTGGCAGTTTATTCTAGCCAAACATTAAATGATAACAAGAAAACACTGAAAAACACAGGTTAAGATAGCGACTTCACTGCTCGTGGCGGAGGAGGTGGTATGTATGGAGTGAGTTTTGACGTCTCAAGTGCATCATTGCGGTTTTTCTCATGTACCTTTCTGATATAATCAGAAGCCCTCCCATCAATAACACTATTGTCTTTGTGGATCACATGCGAAGAACCATTCCCCTCATCCGGCTGCATCACAAATGATTTTGGCTTTGAGCTTCCCTGTGGCTCTTGGGACCTTCGACTTCCTGGAATTTGAGACAGTAATGGTTCTTTAGCAACCACAACCGAGCCTGTCACATGGGCAAGGCTTTTGGTGGCAACTGGAGGACTAGGTGTTCCCAGACTCATCTTAGCAATAGAAAAGGAAGACAGTTTTATGATGTTTACCACCATCTTCATTGACTTCTCACAGAGGGAGTTGTTGTTCCCATGTTTGCTATCCATGACTACTCTCTGAACTTACTACTGTAGCCCCTCTCGTTGGACAAATAAGACAATATCTGGATTAACTAAGTGAATCAATAAATAAGCTTGTGAAGGTTGCTTTGGAAACAATGAGGGATAAATAATCTAATTATTATTTGGGTTCCTCTCAGTTTGTGGCTAGGACTCTTAATTATTGCCATATAAATAATAGCTTCCTTTGGAGAAGAGAGATTCCTTTCTCACTCCATCGGATGACAGATGGAAGTCTTTTTGTAAAGGTTGATTTAATGGGGGGAGGGAAACTATGAAGAACATGTCCTCCCTACTTATCTACGTATGGCATGTGACATCACTACTATTTATGATTTTTTTTTTTTCAATATTTACACTCATAGTCAATTGGTACACGTATTAAAGACGGATTTATAAATAGAAACAATCCTTCAAAAACTCTTGTCAGTAATTTATAGTTTATCGATGAGTCTGTCAGTAATAAAAATACCAATGAATTTACAAACAGACAAAACATGCTAAAAAAAATGATTTGTTTCATTCCATCGGTATCTCTATCGATAAATTTAATATATCACCAACAAGAAAACCGTATGTAATGCAATCAGTATTTTTATTTGTCCATCGATATATCCATCGGTAAATATAACATATCAACCACATAATATATATATGTAATTATGCCGGTGAGTTAACAATAGCAGTGAGATTTGCAGTAATTCTTTTCCAACTTTCTCTGAAATATACCGACAGAGTTGTTTCGTCGGTAACCACGTCAGTATATTTTAAAAATATTTTTTAAAAAATATATATTGAACAGAAGTAGAAAATAATTAAAATAATATAAAAATCAAATATTTATTACAAATTTAAATATTTGTATGTTCAAATATAATAAATCTAAAATAGAGAAGATGTTGGAAGAGGCTGGTCGTTGCCAAGATCGTGAGGCCAATTAGGGGGTGCACATGTACCACCCATCTGTCATCTCATCTCCATTACCAATCGACAGAGTTTTTTATAATCAGCAGTGAATCGTTCACATTTTTATTAAGATGGGTCGTCCGAGCTTATACTCATTGGTCTAACATCGCCACAAACTCCAGATTTTGAGTGCTCGGAATCGATTGTAAGCATCCAATGGCCGAAACACTACAGGTCATCCATAAATTCTCAGTCGTAGTGTTAAAGAGTTCGTACACCTAATTTTTATCTGATCCACCGGACGATCCTGCCTCTAACCACAAATCCAGATCGATATCCGGATGGGTCGAAGAATCATCCCCGTATCTTTGCCGACCAAGAACAAACGCTTGAAGCACGGGCATCAACTCACGATGCAAGCTCATCGAGTGCGATACTATAATATCGAGGGGGGTCCCTTCACAGCGGGATCCATTTAACCGCAAGTACAAGGCCCAATGGAAGGACGACCTTTCAATGTAAGTTTGTTTTGCTTTCACAACAACATGTTTAATAAATTTTTAAAAAATAATTTTATCTAACAAATACAATTTTAGGTTTATAAACATTGAGGTTGTGAGAACAATAACATTGAACTTTAAATCGTTGATGAAAATTTCATTGTTTCAATTAAGCCAGGTTTCCAAACACCCTAAATGAAAACCGCAGGTCTATGCATGGTTTTCAAGGTTCAATGTTAGTATTAACTTAAATATTTATTTATGTTAATTTGGTTAGTTTATTGAAATTACTGAAAATTTTCTTTTATAAATTTTTACTTCAGGGGAAAATCTGAATGGGAGAGAGCCGATAATAATATTACGAGGAGGGTTTGAGAGAATCACGATGCAATTAGGTAAGATTGAATTTAAGATAATTTTTTTAATTCCAGATATTAAAATTTTATTTTTCATTTACTAACAGATAATTAAGTTGTACTATATAGGTTGCGTGATTTTGGTACGAGGCACAAAAGAAATCCAAAAAATATGTGAAAGAATGAGAGGTTACAGGTTGTAATGACATGGCGGTTTGGAAGGATTTCAGACTGCGTATAATGTGACAGTCACAATCCGATGCGAAAAATCAGAACCGACATGTTCACGGTTCTGTTACCATGTACACCAATGGCTCCGTTCCTTTCATTTTGCATGTGAAGTGGATGGTAGGATTTTTTTTATTACATCCATTTTTTTATTAGTTTTTTTTATATAAATATATTTAATTGACAACATTTATATGCTACAGGCTATGGTTCTTGGACGCGAGCCAAGCCCGATGGAGCCTTTTGTTGAAATGTATGTTGGTTTTCAAACATTTTTTTTCTTACTTTATTATTTCCTTGAATTTGATATATATATATATATATTCTTTTTAGGATATATATAACAGTCGGTTGAAGGAGAGAAACAAGGATGATCCTTCGATCCATCCGGATTTGTGATTGGAGATAGGATCATCTGGTGAACCCGATAGAAATCAGGTGTGCGGACTCTATAACATTACGGTCAAGAACTTGCAAATGACCCGTAGTGTTTTGACTGTTGGATGCTCGCAATCAATTCCAAGCACTCAAAAATTCAGAGTTCGCAGCGATGTTAGACCAACTAGTACAGGCTCAGACAACCCATCTTAATGAAAAATATGAACGATTCACTGCTGATTATAAAGAACTTCGCTAATTGGTAATGGAGATGAGGTCATAGATGGGTGGTATATGTGCAACCTCTAATTGGCCCCACTATCCCGGCAACGACCAATTTTTTTTTATTTAAACATACAAATATTTAAATTTATAATAAATATTTGATTTTTATATTATTTTAATTATTTTCTACTTCTGTTCAATATTTTTTTTAAAATATCACTGATGGGGCTACCAATGGAACAACTACGTCGGTGTAATCTAAAGAGAGTTGGAAAAGAATCACTGCAAATGTCATTACTATTGTTAACTCATCGATGAAATTACAGATGGTATTCTATTGACGATATGTTATATTTACCGATGGATATATCGATGGACAAATAGAAACACCGATGGCATTACATACGGTTTTCTTGTCGATGATATGTTAAATTTACTAATGGAGATACCGACAGAATGAAGTAAACAAATTTTTTTTGTGCGTTTTGTCCATCTGTAAATCTATTGGTATATTTTTTACTGATAAACTCATCGATATACCATAAATTACTGATGAGAGTGTTTTTCAACGGATTGTTTCTGTTCATATAAGCCCATAAATAATATATGTACTGACAAACAATGAGTATAAATACTGATAAAAATTTATATCAATAAAACTGTTAAATCTGGGAGAGAGTGTCTCATGAAGTTTCTAAGTAGCACTCGGTATGTTGCTTGTCTTCCAGTGAAAAACAAGATTCTTCTATGCTACTTTACTCTTTGTGCTTTAAGAAAGATTCTCTCTTCTATACACCAGTGCTTTACATCACCTCCACGAGGAAGTTGTAAACAGAATCTTCTCTCTTTCCAAGCAATCCAAATAGTACCACAGTGCTTTGGATTGGATATTCTAGCATGATTTTGAGTTTGGATTAAAAACTTAAATAATCTCACATTCTTGCAATCTCATCAGCTTGCAACTAGCATAAGAACCTGTATGGAACCATAACAACAAACCCAATTTTATCCTGTTTCACCAAATATCAAAATCTGAAGGGAAAAAAGAAAAAAGAAAAAGAAAAAGGGGGGGGGGGGGGGCTCATCAGATTGTTGCTTCTTTCTTTCTCATAGGTTCGTTATAACATTCACTTTATTCTAGCAGCTACCTTAGCTAATTGGGACAGAGTACACGTATTCTAGTTTGTGGAATATTTCTAAAACGAATCCTGTCCTGTGTTATAGTAATTATATCTCACATCTTTTTTGATGGAGTAGTTAACATATTTATTCAAGAAACAACGCATATTATACGTGAGAGATGAATGCATATTTAGTTATTTTTTTCATTTTTCGGGTTAAAAAAACAAGTTCAGCAAAAGAAAGGTATACTTACAAAGATCCAATTGGGCTGGCTGGCTTGCTTGTTTCAAAATCATTTAATTCTTCCGGATGGAAAGCCAAGGTTTAAGAGAAACACAAGTATACCCTTGAAAATGTTCACCGGCTGTTGGTGTGGGAGCTGGTGAGCCATCAAAGGCATTGTTCGCCGGACAGTCTGCCACCCAAATCTGGTTTATACTTTGGCTACAGTTCTTTCGCCTCTATTTTTTTTTCCAGTTGACTGACTGAAACCATTTAAGGCCTTTGACCTCATCCCCTTCACCAAGACCACTGCCTGACATCCTGATGGTTCTTTCTGCAGCAACCACAAAAAGACGAAAACTCTGTTGTTTTTTGAGATCTTATTTTGGAAAAAGGATTCAAATAAACCGTAGAAGAGGGGACAAAATCACAAAAGTGTATACTTACTCCTTTCAGAAAAGAGGGAGCTTCACTGCTAAGATACGGTGGAAGTTTGATTCTCTTTGATAATTCTCTCCTGAAGCTTCTTTCTATTCGAGTGTGTAAATGGGGGCTGAGACAAGAAATTTAGAGATCATTTCCAGAAAAAAAAACACGGTGCCTCCGGTGAAATTTCTCTTGCTGACTCTCTGTGGGGAGGGCAGGGTGGGTTGAGGACTATGCGAAACACAAACCCTTTTTAACTAGACTCCCATAGTAACTTTTAGCTTCTGTTTTTTTAGCCATAGTCCTTATTAATCCGACATATTACCTGCTCAGTTAGCATTTCAGACAAAAGCATTCCAACACTCCACCAATCTGCATCTTTATTGTGTCCTTTAAACTATAAAATTTCCGAAGCCACTTTTCAGTGGTCCCACTCAACTTGATTCATCAATGTCCTTCGCCAGTCTAAAAGTGGTCGGGATAACCTGCATGACAGCTATAAGTTTCAGGAGATCAACTTGTACAATTTTAATATCTTTTGAAAAAGAAAACTGTGAACTTTAATGAGTTCCATAAATCCTTCCAAAGAATAAGAGTGCATGGGCAGAGGGCCATTACATGCCCATCAGCATCCAAGATAATATTTTCAGGTTTAAGATCCTGATGTGCAATCCTGCACTTGTGAAGATGGGAGAACAAAATATATTTGGGATCAAAAAATTTAAAACCGGTATTAAGAGGCATTTTTGTATTGTTTTTTCTTCGTTGTCAATTTATCCTGGGGTCATTTTGGTATTTGAATATCGATAAAAAATTAAAAAAAATACAGTGAAATAATCAAAATGCTTTTAAAAGCAAATATCTTAAAACGGGTGTCGATGAGATTTTTTCAACATTTGACTGATTATATATAAAAGGTGTAAGTGCATATGGTGCACTCGCTAACATGTGGGAGGAGCTCAAACACTTTGAGAGTGTGTCTGGCGTCTTTTGGCATCTAAAAATGCTTTTTTATCGTGTTGTTAGAAGTGTCACTGCATTCTCTTGCTGTGGGTTTGGTGTGTGTAGTGTTGGTGAGGCAGTTTATCGCTAGTGAACCTTTTTTCTTTTTTCTTTTCTCTTTTTTCTTTTGAAAATTACAGTTTAACCTTCTTTGTTATTGTTATTTCAACTTATGTCCTTATTCTTTTGATTTTTTATTTTTTTTCTTGTTCCTTTAGTAGAAGTTTTATTTGTTTTCAATTTTATCCTTTGATCTCAATTTTTCATGTATTTTTTTTTTCAATTTGATTCTTATTCTTTTGATTTTTTAGGCCTTCTGTTGAATTGATTTTTCTTTTCGATCTCACCATTCAATCAAAAATTTATTTGTATTTTTTATTTCAATTTTGATTATCATTCTTTTGATTATTATTTTGTCCTTAATTTTATTAAATTAATTTTTCTTTTCAATTCCATCAAAGATAAAATTTATTTTGTACTTCATTTTTGATCCTCGTTCTTTTAATTTCATTTTTTTTATTTTGAACCCTTTTGTATAATTGAATTTTTTTTTTCAATTTCATCCTTTAACATTTGATTGATTGAGAATTGAGTTTCATAGTTTTTCTAAATAGGGGTTTTCCAGTCGTTCCAGTCTAATGACCTGAGTTACGACTTTGAAAAGCCAACACAAATTGACCTTGTTTTTTTTTTAAAAAAAAAATAGGGGGCTTTATGGTTTTCATCATTTTCTTTTTATCGAATTATCTCGATCTCATGACTTGAGCTGCAAGTTTGACTAAATAATCTGCGTTGGCTCAACCCTGATTACCAGGGTTATAAGTTTGTTATGCTAACTCGAGTTGACTCATACTAATGTTTCTAGGTCCTTTTCTATCTAATTTCATCATTCCATAATAGGCAAGTAATTATTAAGCATTGTTTGCCTTCTATTAAAAAAATATTTTTTTCTAAGGTTATTGTGATTAGTTTTTAAAATTTGGTTTATGTGTTGTCTTTGTCTATTTTTTTATTATCTAATTAAAATAAAACTAACTTATTTATTTAACCCAGATAAATCAATAACCCAAGATTTTTTTTTTCTTTTTTAAAACGTCTTTATAACACTTGAATATCATTTGTTATGAAAAAAAAATAAAAAAAAATACATAAAGCGGTCCATAGCTAGTCTCATTCTATGAGAAAAACTCAAACCTAGCTTGATTTATTAAAAACAATTATCACTTGATATTAAATCAAATAAGGTGATTGAGAAAATCAGTTAAATTAAAAAATTTCACATATTAAAAGATAAATGAAAAAATAATTAAAAATATAGGAAAATAATATGTTCTTATTTTATGTGTAATTAAAAGCTAAAAAAAATATAAATGTAGTAAAATCATGTTTAGAATCTATTTAAAATTTTGAAAATAAAAAAAATTGAACAGAATTTTCATGAATAATTTATTATTACTATTACTATTTTTCATATCATATACATAATATTAAAAAAATTTATTAAATTCCAAAAATAATTTATAATAATATTGAAAAACATGTTAAAATTGAAAAGTAAACCAATCTAATAAAGTTTTGTTGGAGTGAAAAAACAACCAAATGAAAACCAATAAAAAAAATTAGAAAAAAGTCAGGCCTAGCATCATACTCACAGGAGCAAGTAGATCTGCGCACCTGACCTTGATCTATTGAATTTTTTTTATTAAAACAATAACATGTTCACCCCTTATTATATTCTTTTTAAACAAAAATGTTAGGTAACATATCACGTGTCACAATTTAAAAAATTATAGGTGACAAACTCAAAATCAGCTCCACGTGTGCGAACCAACTTATCCACAACATGAATTAATATGATACGGTTAAAAATAATATATTAAGATGCTTTACTTTTTAAATAAACAATATTAAAGACTCATGTTAAAACTGAAGATTAAACAAATCTAATAAAGTTTTTTTTGGAGTGAAAAAAACCAAAAGAAAACCAATGTAAAAAAAATAGAAAAAAACCAGGCCTTGCATCTTACCCACGGGAGCAAGTCAGATATGCGCACTTGACCCTGATTTATTGAATTTTTTTTTTTTAAAAAATAACATGTTCACCCCTTATTATATATATATATATATATATATATATATATATATTAAATGGTGTCAGGTAATATATGTTGTGTCACAATTAAAAAAATGTAGGTGGCAAACTCACAACCTCAGCAGTGCGAACCAACTCAGCCACCACGAATAAATGAAACGGTTAAAAATATATATATTAAGATGCTTTACTATTTAAATAAAGAGTAAAACACTATAAAAAGAACTTCAAATTTTTTTTTAGTATTTAAGAAATTACCTGAAAAACAGATTTTTATTTTTGGTTTTGATGGAAGTAAAAAAGAAGTCTCTAGTAGACAGTTTTTCAATAATAATAACCAAAAAACTAATCCAGTCCTCAACAAACCTTAGAGGTGTATAATTCTCCAGTCTCCAAACTCCAACTTCCAAGAAAATATAGACCTTCGGCCATGTTGTGCAGGGAATCTTTGTCATCCCCAGCGACTCGGTTCTACAAGAGAGTATTCGGCCACAGCATTGCCTTTTATTACCAGATATATATAAAAAAAAGAACCATGGGCAGGACAAAAATAAAATCACAGTTGCAAAAATTACCTCTTTATATAAAAATACCAATCATCATAACATGGAAGACATTTCCTTTCCACCCACCATTACACACTAAAATTACATATTTATACCAAAACTTTTGACCCCAAAAATTGAAACCAATGCGGTCCAAACCACTCAAAGATCTCAAATCATTTGAACAAAGATACAAAGAGCCACCCATTCTCTCCCAATCACCATGAGGTGGTGTAACGATTCTCCTGAAAAAATTGGAGAAAGGTCAATAATACACAATGATGAATGAGTATAAAAAGGCTAATTCGCATTCAAGTGACTATCAAATAATGCCTAATCAAAATGGTGCCCTCTCCCCTATGATACAGTGACCAAATTCAACTCAAGCGGCCTTAAAGCTCCTTGAACAATCTCCTGAACTGTTCTGTTACGTCTACAAACATCAGAAAGCTCCTCAATTGGAGCCATCAGGGAGTTGACATCGATCCCAGATGCTGCATCGGCCAATGCTTGACAAAAATTTATTTGTTCCACTTCTGTGACTGCTGTTGATGGAATTAAAGAAACACTCCCCCTGGCCCACTCCAGTGCACTTGCTCCATATGCACGAGTTAGTGCTACTAAAGCATATGCTACCTGCAAAAAAAAAAAAACAAAAAAGCAGCAGCTTCCTTCAATTTCTGAATTAATACCAAGCAGTAATTTACTCCAACAACTGTCGCCAATAAAAATTCTGGTCAAGAATATGAGCTACCGTTTCTAATCGAGAGCTAGGGAGTGCTCCAGTTAATGAGGCAACCAAAATTCTGGTGATAGTGACACCTCGGGGAATGATGACACTGTCTCTGATAGTTAAATATTGTTCTCCCATGGTAGACTTTGCAAGATCAAAGACATCTGACAAGAAAGTTAATATGGAATTGGAGGCCTCTCTGCAAAGATTGAAAAATAAAATAGGTGATGTGAAAAGGCACAATTCACTTTGGAAGCATGGAGTTTGAAAAGAATCAAAACTATAAATTTAAGAGGATGCATGTTTATTTCTAAAGTTTCATAAGCCCTACCCAATTACCAAAAAAAAACCCTGCACGGGACAAGAAAATGCAGAATAAGGAATAATAAAATGCTAATCTGATACCCAAGGAATGGACTCAGATGCAAGGAGGAAAGCCATGAATACATCACAGACATGATTTGGCACACATTACAATAAATAGCTCCATTTATCACTTATTAATGCAAAAGGTGAAACACAGATCAGTTTGTATTCAACATGCAATTGTGATGTCAAATATTTTAATCGATTCCGTGCATCTTATGAACCTCCTTGGCACTTGTTATATCACAAGGTAATAGAAATTACATGAATTTATAGTTAAAAAAAATGTTCATTTATTAGCATATTTATGCCCTATTGTGTCCAAATTTTCAAAAATCGATGCATCAACATATCAGTTCTGTCATATCCTTTTCACTCTGCCTAATATGCCATGAAATCATTTCTTTTCATAGAATGTATCCATTGAAAATCAACACTATCAACATCTCATGCATGCATTGACATGCATTTAGACATGTGCCTAGATGAAATATTAATTGCAATGGCCAGGTGTTCTCGCACAGATATAGAGAGTTAAACCTGTGTTGTACTGTGATGCCAATCATTGAGCAATCCACTAATGATGGGAATACAGTGGATGGAATAAACACTTGAGGGCAATAGCGAATGCACCTTGATGCCAACAGAAAACAATCATCTGCTATGTCTGGTCTGGCAGTAAAGTCCTGCACAATAAATGCAAAAACGATTCAATGCCACAAGTGCATGCCCTTGTAGAAAATTCGATCAACATAAGGAAATGCATTGCTGTGGAACCTTGATATTGGTGAGAAGACATGTTGTGCACTTGAAGAGGGTTTCAATCAAAATTTTCAGATAGTACGCACATGTTGGGTCAGAACCAAATATCTGCATCCCAAGATAATATGACAGTTGGTTTTACAATTAAACAGAAATTAAAAAAAATGCAATACATTTAAGGAAGAAAAGACGTGCCTTTATAACTTCACTGGAGAGATAAAGGAAGCATGGCTGGTGGTGCTGCTGGAACAGGCCTTGAATCTCTTCTAGCATATCTCCAATTGTGATTCCCATGAATCTTCCAGATGTTCTCACCTAAAGAAAACTCAAGTTCATTACTATCTCAGGGTATAGATGATTTCTTACTAAACAAAATCACTAACAAAATACTGCATCTTTGTTACTCTACCAATTAAGTGAAAACTACCAATTAAGTGAAAAATAGAAGTTCACATGTATACTTTATCATTATGAGCACACATCTATAGAGAGGAGTCAGTTATAAATTATACAAAACTATTACCCGACATCATCAGAAAGTGACTTTAACATTAATGAACCAACAAAGCTATTTTTGAGATGGCTTGGAAAAAATAGTTAGACGCTCTTGACAAGGATTATTTTGACAGTTGAATTATAAAAATTGAATTACCTCTCATATCTAGTTTTCTGAAGTTCATGAGTAAAAGAAGTGAAGATACAACTAAGCAAACTCACAGCATATTTACAAGCTCGGCAAAGAGACTCCATTGTCTGCATATCCCAAGCACGACTTCAGAAAAGCACAGATCAGATAAGACAGAAAACCAAGATCAGGTAAGACAGAAAACCAAGGAATATTTAAACATGAATACTGCTTTTCTTATAGCACCCCGCATGTACTTACATGTCAAAGATTGCTTTCAAAATTGGCCAAAGCCTTTGAATTGCATCTGCCACAGCTTCTGGGTGATTTACATACCTGAAATTGTTTTTATTTGAAACTTGTGAATATTGACGAGGTAAATTAAACAAAATAAACAGAGGAAGTCAATCAAACCTAAAGATGTATGCTAGTCGATCAATATGAACTGTTAACTCTCGAGCAGGTTTCTTCTCCAATACTTCTGGACCGTGACTAATAATTTCCTGGTTGTTCACATTATGAACTTGCTAAGTATTATCAAACAAGAACGGTTCTGAAAAAAATCCATCAGGAATAAAACAACCTAACCTGTAGAGGAGTAACAACTGGCAAGCATAATTTCTCCAACGCCTGCTTAGCCTGGTCAGCTGGAAGTTCTGTAATGACCATGCTGCAAAACAATGCATAAACATCAAAATCAAGTGCTCTGAGCTATTGTGCTAATCTCCAGGACTCTCAAATAACAAATATACCTGAAGGCTTCAACCATGTGCAAAGAGTCCTCAGCAGAAACTTTAAAACTACCTCCCTCAATTACAGCACTGTGGTATATGGAAAAGAGTTCGTCAAAATATCCACAAAGCTTTCTCCGGCAATCTACAGTCAACATTTGATCCATGCTTGAGAGAGGGTTTTCAAAATACAACACTAAATCACATAATGCAGTATCGATGAGACAATAGAGTGACAGAAAGTAGGATTCACAAGAAAAAGGACCAAATATAACTATCTTCCATGGAGTACAGGGCAAAACCGCTAATAGTAGGAGTAAAAAATGATAAATACTCACAAGGAAGAACAATAATCATTCATGATTTGGAGGATATAAAGCATATACTAAAAAATTTTATCTTCTTCATTTTAGTGGTTTTCTCAACTTCATTTTGCATTTTAGCTGTTGACAAGCTAAAAAAGCTAAACATGATTGTTTAGAATTTGCAATCATTCAGTTTCGTCTTGCTATTCAAACCATAACTCTAATTCTCTTGGAACACAAAAACACTTGAAGCATAAATAGTTTCCCTCAAATCACAGGTTCAACACTAGAATATCTTGTTGAAAAATAAGAAACAATCGTTCACAAGTGATAACCAGCAAAAGATGTATTGGTTCAACTCCTTTAAATTTATATGGGTTATGTTTAATGCAACCCCTATTGATGTGTAAATAGAGTGGGATACAAGCCAAGGGTAGAATCCAGGACAGATGGGATACAAAACCAAGGGCAGAGTCCAGGATGCCCTAAAACAACCTGCAGTTACCATATTCAACATAATCAACCACTTTCATTAAGGTTTCTTGAAAGTGGAATTTACCTATCATGTACCAGACAGGAACAACCCCATGTCCCCTTCTTTTGTTTTTTTTTAATATATTATTAATAGTGTCAAGCAATAGCAAGGAGAACAAGCAATCTTCCTGGAATTCCTTCGAATATTGGCTGATTTAACTTCTTAAAAAGCCTCTAAAGCAGGAAGTTATGAAAAAGACAAAATAAATAACTTTAGGACCCAAAACCCCTTTAGAAGATCCTCAAAACAAGATAGAACCTTAAAACATGCAGAATCAAAATCCATATGCCTTCATCACCACCTTTCACTAATAAGGTTAACAAACTTCAAAGCATACAATTGGCATTAGTTCATCAAGTATCAAGGGTTTTAATTCCAATGCCGTCAACATTCTTTACAGATACAACTAAGACCCATCCAACATGTAGACCTAAAACACAAAGCTTTGTTTAGTAAAGGAGAGAGGATCAGAATATGCTCCACAGAAATTAGAAGGCAGAGTGTTAACAATTGTTATTATATGCACAAGAAACTTGATAACTAAATGTTGCTAACTTACACATACTTCTCTAAATTCAAATGCTCCTAAAGCCAAAAACAAACAGCGGTGAAAATAATTACTCGACTAAAGAGAACAGTACCATCACAGATGTGTCTGAATGCCACTGCCGCAGCTGCTGCAGAATCTTCTGATTTACTCATGCCACTCAGCAGAACTTTAATGACTGAAGACAATAGAGGAAATCCATCTGATGACGCATCAAACCATTTTGAATATGCCCCAATCGTTAAGCACACTGAAAATTTTGCCATAACTTAGTAACTTCAGATTTCACATCCAGAGACAACTTGCTTGGTGAGGCCAATGCACTGGAGGTTAGGATGTCAAACCAAGTGAATCTGTAACTTGAACAGAGATGGTTCACCATCTCCACTCCACACTAACATCTACAACCACTTGGTAGAAAGCATTAAATTTTTAAAACAAAGAAAATAGAATCTACCAACCATGAAGGCTAATTACCTGTCTGGAGCAATTGGGGCTCATGAGGAAGTTCCAAAAGCAAAGACATAATCTGTTTGAAAAGAATCAGCCAACAAGATTTCTTATGTTCTGAGAGTTCTGAACTAAGACAATCTGAAATCAAGTAAACTATTTACAATCCATAAACTGCTAAATTAAGAATATGGATATAAACAAGGAGTCAATTTCTGGCTATAAGACAAGGAGTAATAGGTTTTGTCCATATTATGATTATATATTAATATTATCTATCAACCAAATACAGTGCCAAATGCTGTTTTTCTTTTTCTGCTTTCAAATTCACAACATAAACAATTAATGCACCGATCACAATATTTAAGAGATGCTAAAATTAAGGACCATAGGACAAGCCATGCAACTGCGTTACAAAGTAAAAGACAAACACAATCAAATAGTAGATATTTGAAGAGTTAAATGATTTCCCAACATAAGAAAGAAACAGCAACATAGCCACACCTGTAAAATAGAAGAGCCCTCAACATAATACAGTGCGAAAAGCAAAAATCCAAGAAAAAAAGGAATTTCAGAGATGTATTACCTTGGGCATTACTTCAGCTTCGACTGTTGAAACATAATTTGATATAGCTCTGATGCAAAACAGAGCAGCTTCAGCTGGATGCCATTGATTGTGTCCATTCCCCAAGCAGGTTCGGGCCTTCCACCATACAAAAAGATACATGATTCAAACAGATAAACATAATTAAAAAGGATCATTGAAATATTCCTTGAGGGTGGCATGCAAAACGATTCTCATATAACCCCTAAAAAAATTAATCCATATAAAGCATGTGCCCTTTTTAGGAAACAAGACAGTTATGGCACAGCATTGCAGCATGGAAGGCAATCTGAGGAAAACACCAGAAGCAACAAGATCTCTATAAATGAGGCTCCAAAAGTTTTAATCACAATGGTAAAATAAAGCATGGTTATTGAAACGCCAGATTTTCTTTGCTGCATTGATGTTGTTGAAAGATATGATCACCAAATGGCTTTTCACAAGATTTCTGTTTAAATCAGTGTTATTTCCATATGAAATAGCTAAATTGGTCTCCAAAATGGAGGGTAGTCCTCACCCAATCCAAAGGATTTTCCTCTGGTAGGTTAAATCCCAATCCTTTGCTTTGTAAAAGAACAGTATTGCACTTTGTAAGACAAATAATGTCAACAGATGTCATTATAGTTATCTCTCATTTCCATTTTGAAACTAAAATAATTCTGAATACAATTGAACCAATTCTTGAACAACCAATTTACTACTCAAAAACTAGTACAAATCAGAGGTTTGGTTTATTTGAAAATTAATTCATAAAAAAAATTTACACACAATTCCTGGATGCCACTAAAGCCTCAAGAAAGGATATGGCTTCCATTAGTAATTTGCACGCCCTGTTAGTTAAAATGAAGACTTAAACCTTAGTTTCCGGTTCCCAAGCATCTTTCCACAAAACCAAAGAGAATTGTTATGGATCAAAATATAATACACACCTCATAAAGTTTCACGTAAAGAATTCTCAAAGTTGCATCACCGCCTAAAACTGATGCTGCATCAATTAATACATCCGTGACAGCTAGAAGGGTCACAGATTTTGTTAGTGTTGTAGAATATTATCTCAGGTCTCATAATGGTAAAATATGAAACAGGCAGATTGAAAAAATTAAAGAGGCATATAACAAACTTAGCAATTGAAAGATACTAACAACAAAAGTGCAAGCAATGAACAGTTTTAAAACTATAGCAACAGAGGAAAATAATTTATCCAATTGAGTGATGGACAAGCAAACAAGTAAATCCAAATTTTAAACAATATTTTGATTCGAATCATTGCCAGAAACTAAAACCAAACGCTGGATTGTGCCAAGAAGCGTTTGTTTGATCAAATAAAGTGAAAGTGACTGATAAAAAGTTAAGAGGTTGAACCGTTTCTAAAATTTCAAAAACAAATAAAAACTCAATTTCTATCATTGAACTCATCACATGTAAGTCTCTCTACCAAACTCATTGGCATCAGCTACATAAACCAGCCACCTTGACAATCTGTTTTGGGCTAACTTCTATTATAACCTCACAATTTGTATCACAGAACTCAAAACCTATTTATGTTTCCTTCAAAACTATCTAAAAGTACATTTTTTCCAATAACTTAAATCCAATGCCTCAAGATCACCAATACTAGGAAGTTACCACTTTTTTTTCACACTTCTTTCAAAATAATTGCTTATCAGTAATCTTGTTAGTCATCTGACAGCATAACCCAGTAAGAAAGAACGAAGTACGATGAGATTCTTACAGTTTTATACTACAGTAACCTAAAAGGAACAAGACACTTTGTCTTAAATAATGGCATTTGGAATATGCTCACAGTGAAATACAATCAATATAAAATTGCCTTTACATGCCTTTTGTTTGCTTAATGATTTTTGAAATATTCAAAACAATGCTAAAGTATTCTCCAGAAAGCTTATGACAGGACAAGCAAAGGAATATCCAATATCAAAGAGCCAATCATTACCATATCTTGTCTGTTTGAATTCCTTGAGATCTTCAACTGACAGGGTTTGATAATCTTGAGGATATTTAACTCGAAAGCTAACCTGTGATGACAAACCATAACTCTTTAAGATCTTTTATGAAACATATAACAAAGGAAAATGGTTATTTTTAATGTGCATGCTTTCACTTACTAAAACTATAAACTAATTCTCCTTCCCTTCAGTGAGCAATTACAGCTCAAGAGAAAAAAAAGTCGGCCAATAAATGTTCCATTTCTCATAAGCATGTATTTATTGGCAGAGACAAACGAAACTTCACAAACAAAAGGAAATTGATGTGAACTTTTGGTAGGCTAATTATGGAAATTGCAAATTCTGCGGTTGTAAGCAAATAAGTAGGAAACAAAGATGATAAGAACTCTAATAATTAAGCAACCAAAACCAGGGAGTGCATTATCAAATCATTACTCTTGATTTATACAAAATTAAGCAGTGCATTCATAGCATAAGATGGATAAGAACTATAATAACCAAGAGACCAAACATGGGGAGGCTAAATACTGCTTTCACTGTAACTGCTGTGTTACATACTACATTGATAGCTAAAGTGTGAGCAGTGCAGCTTCAGTACTGCATAAATTTCTATGAGCATGCTTTCGCCAAACATCAGTAACGCATGTGCTTCTCTCCATTAGATACAACGACATAGAAATAAAGTCAGGACATTCCGTTGCAAGGTATTAACAAAGCAATCCCAACAAATGGATGCAAATAAGAGTGATAATGACAAAGGTGAGCAAACAATAGCGATATCATCCAGAGTTGCCTAGCATTATTTGGAGAAAGAATCTTCTAAGGGTATAAAATCACACACTAGTAACCTAAGTTGTTTCCACTTCATGATTGATTTTTGGGATAGAAGCTTCTTATAATATGCAAACATGCACTACTATTTGAAGTTGTTTCACAATTGACAGAACAAATATTGAGTTCCTGCACTTATTAACAAAAAAACTCACCAGGGACACAAGGGACTCATAGGCTGAGTGAAAAACTTGCAGCCTCCTACTTCTCTCAACTTCAATGGATACTTCATTGCCAAATGAAGTATAGGAATCCCTGGTAGATTAGAATCATTATATTCAGACTTCCTGTAGAAAAGGATGCAGCTAATGCAGTAAAATTCCATATGGATTCACCTCTTAGTCAAGATATGTTGAAGATTGTGCCAGAAATTAAATGTCATTGAAGCAATATCATATTCTGGGTGTGAAGCAACTTCTAATAATGCATTTACTATCATCATTGACTCGTCAGAACCTGGAAAAAGGGGGGAATTTCCAAAAATGCTAATCAACTGAAAAAGAGAAAGATAACAGTACAAAACTGGCTTCGTTATTCAACCACGAGCACTGTGTTGCTTCAAAGAAAAGTGAACAATAAGAAGCATAACATTTACACCTCAAGGTGAAAAGAACAAACAAAAACTTTGTACTAGTTGCTATAGGTAGGAAAAGTATATACCAGTTGCAATCAGCTCGACGTACGAATCACCCATGTCTGCAAATAATCTAGCAATGGCCTTCACATCTTCTTCATCCTAAAAGAAACATCATGTTAAAATTACAATATCTGATTTGCTATATGGTTCTTGCTATGTCAATGTACGCAAATATGTTGGAAGAGCAACTCCACTAAAAAATTAGATAATGAAAGGATATAAAATTTCAAGCCTAGAACACCTCCATAGTGCAATGGATGGTAGAGCATCTCCAATTAAAAAACAAAATGCTAGGGAGGAATTAAAGCATGAATATTATCCTTCAATCGCTGGCACTGGCATGCAGCTCCTTTTAATAAGAAATTTCAGGAGCCAACTTCCACCGAAGTCAAAAAATTAGAACCGAGTCAGCTAATTATTGATTCACACCAACTCACACAGAATTCCTTATTCATTACCATCCAGTGAATGTAAAGCCATTTATCAATTAGAAAATACAGATCATTTTGGCCATCATCTTCATATTGTTCCAAACAAAATGAAATATTACATATGGGGGGCAGACAGATGCTAATTATCTTAATCTTATTATTCATTGGAATAGTACATGCCTCATTCTGATAGTGGAAACCCCCATCAACTTCAGTCAACAATTGATCTTTTTGAAAAGACACATCAGAGGCATAATTATAAAAATAAAGCGCGCGCGCGCGCGCACACACACATATATATCGATTCATGTATTACATGCAAATTTTCTTTACATCGTATCATTTCTCTTGCTTAACTGTATATTAACAATAATCTCTATTCCCCTCCCACATTACAGTTTCTTAAACAGAGTGAATGAATTCAAATGAATTTAAACAGAGTGAATGAATTTAAACAGATAGGCAGCATCACTATTGCAATTCAAGGTCTACCCACCCCAGCAACAAAACAGAGTGAATGAATTCAAATGAACCACACACCATTTTAACAGGGGCCATTGTTTTAAGTTATTGGTTTAGCAGATCTAATATTATATAGTATCATCACTCATTGGGCTACATAACCGCAACAGCAATATGGAACTTTATGAATGCAATACCTTAGAAGAATCTCTGAGTTGCTCCTTTAGACTCATGACTTGAGGCACAATCACTTGAATTAAAGGCATCTGCACGGGAATGCCACCAGAGTTTCCAGCTGTTGTGTAATGTATCAATTCTGATATGACTGCAAACATTTAGGAGAGTAGAAGACTAAGTCTAGGACTCCAAACACACCTACAGATCCTATAGTCCTCTACAAATTACAACTGTGGTTGACTGCCATCTACACAATGGTTAAGATGATGACAAAATGTATGATTGACATGCAAAAAGATTTCATGAATAATAACAGCATCTTCCTGAAACACTGGGAAGAGGAGGAAATCATTGAATATGTTAATCATCCTACTTTAACAGGGGAAGAAAGGTGGGTTGGAAAGAAAAGGAGATACAGATTTAATACATAAAGTTGTAGATATAGTTCCCAAAACGCATACAAGAATCAAAGATGCAACAGGGTAAATGCAGCAACTTCGTTGTTATGGATCAAGATCAGGATAACATCAAATATATTCCTAAATTTTAAAACTTAACAGAAATGAACAAAAATGATGGATCACCAATATGAAATTACATAAACTGCCAAAATAATTTTGAGCATATATAGCTGGTTTCAACTACAATACCATTTACAACTGCCTCTGAAAGGGTCTCAGAATTCAAACTTGATAGAGCTGTATACACCAACGGATGAGAAGCAAGCACAGACCCAGGGATCCTGAACCCAACAGAAGTTAACATAAGAACCACAAAATTTTGGGTGCTCTCAGAAGGCCAAATTAGAGAAGACCAACATTGGTAATAATATACTGACACCAAGATGGTGCTAACAAACACAAAACCTAGTGATAAATCAACATTGGAACAAAGGAAGTCGTTGGCAGTTTGTTTATGGAAAAAACATTACAGGAGGAATGAAAGTAAGAAGAAATAAAAAGGGCAGAAAGTCCAAGAGATATCATAATTTTGGTTCCTCTTGTTTGGATTAGATTGAAAATGGGGGAAGAGGAAATCAGAAAGTGACTTCTTGTTATTTGGAACTAAAAATCTGAGAGAAGGCAAGGAGCTAAAATTTTGAATTTCAAAAATACTTCTTCACAGTTCATCAATTGATAAGAGATGAATGAAAGATGATTTTGAATGTGATACTCTAATTCTACAACTTTTTGAAGGTGCATACATAACAAAAATCCAAGCTCCGTAAACTCTTTCCCCACTTTCTTCTCATTTTGGAAACATTGATTGATGTGGCCCTGGGCTAAATTTTTCACCCCTGTTTTCTCCTGAAAGACAGTTGGATTCCTCCCTCAATTTCATCTCTTTTATCCGCTCTCACTCCCCCCACTCCAAACATAAGGTGATTTTGCAGGCTACTTGCAGCGTGACGTCATATGGCCTAATGTGCATAAAGTTTTCTTGGACATCAAAATGAGGATGTTCTCTTCTTTTCTCATAATAAAAAAATAAAAAGAAAAGACAAGGATGATTTTCCAGGTGGACAATGACATTATTGAAATTCCAAATAATTCGACCACTAGATCCAACTCTTGCTAGAATTTTCTACATCATCATCTCCTGTCAAGCACCACTTTAAACTACCAATCAGGTTTCACAACACAATTTCCCACTACTTCAAATCAATAACAAGATTGCTTAACCAAACATATGCATGCCCAAGAATATAAATAAAAGGAAATGCATACCCATGCCTTAGTCGAATCCAAGAAGAAAATGCCTCAAGAACCTGATGAAAGAAGGACAAAATGACCCCATTTAATGCACCATTTCGAGCAGATCTTTTACACGCCATTAACATACTAAAAATTGCTGACAGGTAAAAAAAAAACTAGATAAGAAACATGCTAATGACAACATGGAAAGGGGAGAAAAGTCTTTTTCCGCTCTTTTAGGTCTGCTCTTAGAAGCTTATCAGGCATGCTTCTACAAGGAACAATACAAAATCATATGGCCCAATACAGAAAGAATAATGACATGGAATACCCTAAAATATTACCGATTAATAATTGAAAATCAAATTGAAAAGGCTCAGAGATGATGTAACGATATTGTCAGAAATGAGGTCATGCGTGTTGAAATGAATGAAAACTGATTTCCAAAGGTTGATGTTTACAATTCCATGGGATACAAAATTATTCGCAATAATGTTCCCCATACAAATAACAAGGTCAATCGTGGACAAGAAACCATTTATATCTCACCCATTGTATATCCAATTTTCATGAAAAATGAAATAAAGAATTTTAAATTAAAAAATAAAAAGTAAATGTAACATCTTATTTGCACCAATGCATGGTGGTTAAATGGGGAAGCACAACAGATGTGCTATGCTATCAAAAAATCCCCAATTAAACTGAAGGGAAAGTTTTAGCCCCTCCCTCAGTACTTAATTAAGTGTCCTCTACATGTTACAAAACACATATACAGTTATTTATAATTTTTTTTTTAAGTTAGAAAAAGAGTATAACCTTTTCCTAAACTTCTAGAACATTAAAACATCCACTATTTAAATGAAAAATTTTCATTTCTTCTAATTTTAAATTTAAATTAAAACATTTACACAACTTAAGGAATATAAAATTACAAGTAGACAGGAAATACTCCGAGGTAGTGAACATTGGATGGTAAAGAAACACAAAATATACATAAAATGAACATAATTGAGATGTGGATGTTAAGATGGATGTGTGAAAACCAGAGAATGGAATAGGTTCAAAGACAAGTACATTATGGGAAGGTGAAAGTGGCACCTATTAAGGATAAGGGAGGTCTTTCTGGTATACCTCTCCCTTCCTCTCTTGGAACATCAATTCCATTGCTCTTCCTAACTAGTGCATCTATAGGCAAACTACAGAATGAAACTGATTAAACACTTTTGCACATAAATATCAGCAGAAACTTAGTACCATCACCCATCACAAGAAACCCAAAAAAATGTAAGCTGATAAAAATCGGTCCAATTTTGATTTAAATTCTTGATTTCACATCAATACTTGATTCCATCAGAAAGAATTTGCAAGCATGCCTATCAAAAAAATATGAACTTAAGAGGAACCATAAATGAGCAATGCACTTATCCAAAACAGTACCTGACAAGGACGAATTGGCATTATACAATTTCTGTGCCACTTAATAGAAGTAGATGGGAAGAGAACAACATGAGGACAATTCTCACCTGCTCCTTTAGCTCACTTATTTTCAAGCAAGCTGTCAAAATATTAAGAGCGACCTCTATTTGAGAAGTGAGCTCGTTCTCGAATTGGCGGCGTCTTTCCGGACGAGCAGCTATCTTGTAGTTGATTACTTCCTGGAATGAATGAAAACAAAAACAGGTAACAAGAGGTTTAGCAATGCAATTAAATTGCTAAGTCCTATTTTCCCACAAGCTAGGTAATTACAAGTATTCAAAAAAGATGTGCACAATAAACATGTTTTCATTTTTTGTTAAGAGTGATACAGAATCCCTCTCCCGATCACAAGGAAGAGCCTAAAGATTCACCAAACAACAAAGAGATATGGTGCATTAAAGCAAAACAGTATCCCTCCAGGAAGAAGAAAGCTATGCTTCTAAAATCATAACTAGCCAGACATGGAGGTGTGTAGACTGCAATGCTTTACCTTGCAAATCTACCTTTTTCCTCTCTTAAAATATTGTCAGTTCCAATAGAAGGAATGGAAATTGAAGACAAACACATCCTTTCTCTTGTCTCTTTTCTTGAGCTTGACTCAAATGGTTATGGGTAGGCAAGGCTTCCATGGATCAAGAAATCCCAACTCTTCTCCCTTTCCATCTCCCCTCGGCATTCATTGTTATGTAAAAGCAAAGACTTAGAAGATTACTTGTCATTTATCTTCTTCTTTTTCTTTTTTCTTTTTAGCATAGACTTTAATTGTAAGTAGTTAGATACTTGTCATTTATCTGTCTGATGCTGTGTCATGTCAAGTTGATAAGGGTATTTTTGGGGTGAAATCCTGAGTCTGAGAAACTATGAGTGCCATTATGCGTCCCTGAAGCACAGATAAGAAAATAAAATAATACAAAAAAGTAACTAGAATACCTCTGGTAAAACTGTAAGCAACTCCAGAAATCCTGGTATATATTCTGGATGTGAAGTCATCTCATCCTTGAGCCAATTTACAATACCACCATCCCCCCATTCCTCAGGAGGAACTTGTACAGCCAAGGCAGCCACAGCAATGCTAATCTACAAGCCAAATAAATGAACTCCATATCATCTTGGCATCAAAATGTAACATTACAAGGGCATATGTAGAACTTTCATAATAATACCTGAGTCCTCACTTTAGGGGGGCCTCTGTGAAATTTTTTTAACAAGGTCTGCAATTAGATTCCATAGACAATATAAGCAAACAGTTAACATTACGCCAGCATGAGCATGCATTATGCACAAAACAATGAAAATCATTTCATACGAAATGTGGAACTTAAATGCTAATTTACATATTACAGGAGTCAAAAAACAAATCTGAATCTGATATTCAAGAAGAGAAACAGACAGATTACCAAAACCTGCTCAGTAATATCTAATTACTTTTGTAAAAAAAAATTCAAATTAGCGTCTTCTTCTGCATGTGAATGAAACCAAGTTTCCCCTTGTAAAGTGCAGCTTTCAAACTAACTGACAGAAAAGGTGACCAATCCCTGTACTAATTTAGCTCTCCTCAAACTAATTATAGTTTTCTTAAGCTTGATGTCGAGTGTCTCAAGTCATCTCCACACACTTCTTGACAAGTACTAAAAAGCATTACAGTAATCAATATCAAAACATTACCCTCTTTCATGCAACATTCAGAAAAGAAATGACTACAGTCCTACTGTAGAGAAACTATCATAGTTAGTTTCAAAGGCTTGCGTATTATGTAGAAGTGCATTAATAATTCATAAGAAATTAAACCAACTTTTATCAGTAATGAGAAGAATGTTAGAAAGCCAACTCACATTTAAGGAACCACGCAATGGTCGAAAGGCTTCAGAGGGCAGTTCTTCAAAATCTCGTTGTACCTAACATCAGATACAAAATAGATTAAAACTTACAGCATCGCAGAATTACAGGGTGGGGGGGGAGCTAAAAAGCAGAAAGAAAGGAACCTCCTTATGTTAAAGGAGCACCAAAAATATGGTAATGTTCATAAGAAATTGAGCATACAGTTAAACTTTGTGGAATTAAACGAATATCGAAGTTACCTTGCTTCTAAGAGTTTGAGAACAAAATATTAAGGTTTCCAGATTGCTAGTGGCATCGTGAAGCAAATTATCAGCAACCTAAATGACAAAAAAGACACTGATTAATATTTAATGAAACAAAAGGAAATAAACTAATTTAAACAGGTGGGGATTCAAAAAAAAAAAAGAAGCTAATAATTATAAAATTTCTAACAAACTGAAAACACAATAATTAATCTACAATGAATTGAAAAGACATAAATTAACTTGGGTTGGATAGTGGACAAAAAATGGTATTAACTGTAAAATTCCAAATAGAATAATTGCAACATAACATAGCTTCCAAAAATCCAAAGAAAAATGACTAATAGAATAACAAGTACAACAAGCTTTGCAGCCAAAGTGGAGAGCAGAAACCAGACAGTTGGTAAAAGTATTGAGAATAAATTAGGATAGAGACTTCGATATTTATTCCAACACTGGTTAAGCAAAGAGCGAACTTGCTATTATAATAACTTGAGGATCTATAAAATTAATATTCATGTAATGTAATCTATATGAGACTCATCTTTGGTATATATTCTGACTTCCTCGAAGAAAACTGAAAGAAACAGTACAAAGTTTCTAAGCAAGCCAAGCCCAAAACCACCCAACTAATAAAAGCCAGAACCTCAAAACAAAGCCCTAATCTCTTATCCTCGTTACAGAAATTTGCAAAAGCAAACAGATACCAGTTTTGAAATTAGATATGAAAAAAAAAATACCAGAACAAAATGATTGTCCCTGCTCAACAAAATCTTCTGGCAACAACCTCTACCTCAAACCAGGTTTATGTACTAAATCTAAATTCTGTAACTGTAGCCATACGTCATTCATCACATCCTAAAATCCCCTTCTCGTGTTAGAAACATTTCTATCCTATTTTCAGCTCTAATGCAGAAACAAAAAGGGTCATATTTCTTCTAGATGGTAAAAATAACTCTAATTCGGAAAGTGAAAAAAAAAAAAAAAAAGACGGAGAAAAAGGTAAGTAGGTTAGCAATGAGATCCAAAAATTGAAACTTATAATTCTAATTTCTCCTAATTCCAACGTTTCTAGATAATTGAATAACGCTCCAATATCAAAAAAAAAAAACTAATATTACAATCAACTCCTTCCACTGTACACGAAACAATTAAGCACACACAACACTCAAATTCCAAACAAATTCAACACTATAAATTGTAAGAATTTATATAAAATGGAGCTGAGAAAATATTAAAAACAAATCCAGCTCTGTGAATCTGGTAACTACTTCACAAACCTAATTGATAAATCCATTCATAAAAGAAGAGGAAAAATGAAAGCAATAAAAAGTACCTGCCAGGCATCGATTGTGCGTTGAAAGTTTTGTAGCCATCGATCGGCTTCCATACGAAACACATCGTCTGGATGATGGTACAGCGCATTTAGAGCTTCTTTCACTGAATTTTGAAGCTCCATTTCTCAAAACAAAACAAAAACTTCACAGAGAAATCAAACGTTTAATTTATAATAATAATAATAATAGAGAGAAAGAGAGCTTCGTTTATTTATTATTTACTTTTCTGATAAAATGAGGGGGGTTTTGGCGCCCCGTCAATAGAAGATTTTATGGGTTTTGGGATTTTTGATCAGAGTAGTAGAGTTCGAGTTTTTGGGCCGTCTGATTTACTTGATGCAATTTAAAAATGGTCTTTGACTTGTCAACGATCATAATGAATGATCCATTCGTACACGTGGCGGGTGACTATACGGATTATTATTGCTAGGGACCCACGAAACAGATTGTCAAATGAGGAAAGCTTGAGCGGATAGAGATAGGCGGACATGTGACACATCCTGATCTTGCACGCATTTTCTCGAGCTGGTTTATTTTTGTATTTTAAAAAATTTTAAATTTTTTATTTTAAAATATTTTTTTATATTTTTAGATTATTTTTATATATAAATTTTAAAAATAAAAAATATTATTTTCATATATTTTCATATAAAAAAATATTTTAATAAATTTTTAATCTCAAATAATTTTTGATGTTTGGAATAAGTTAGTTATTTAGGATTATAATTTTAAAAAATACTTTTTTAAATAAAAAATTCAAGAATGCCATTTATTATTGGGTCTCATATTAAATCAAATAATAATAATAAATATTAAGAAATATCATTTAAAAAAATATAATCTGTTCTTGAATTTTTTTTCTTATCATATTTTTTTAATAATTAGTTATTTTAATATTACTTATTAAAATCATGATCCACAGAGTTCACAAAGAAGAGTAAAGACAAAAGGTGAAACCAAGACTTCTGGTGTGGTGGAAATACTAGGTCTAGGTGGATCCTAGTATTACTTTAATATTTAGTTACTTTAATATTACTTATTAAAATCATGATCCACAGACACAGAGAAGAGTAAAGACAAAAGCGAACCAACACTTCTGGTGGTGATGGAAATACCATGGAATGTTTGATTATGCGATTAAAATATTATTTATCTAAAATTTAAATATTTTTTTAAATTAATTAATTTAAATATTACTAGACGCACACTTAATTTTAGACTGCTTGTGTAAATATTTTTAAAACTTAGAAGAAGTTTGTTTTTTAATCTTCAAACGTTTTAGATAATTTCTGTAATTCTTAATATTTAAAAAAGGACACTAACCTTTTTTAAAATATTTATTTTAATTAGATACATAGTCAAAAAAATGTTTATTTAACAAGGAAAATAAAAAAATACGCACACTCATGTTCTTTGTCTTTTTAATTTTTGAGTTTTGACTTATTAAACAATTCAATTTTTACTGGAAAAAGGAATTATGACAACAGAGAATAAGCTGGATAACAAAATAATTAAAAATTATGTATCGAAACTAGACCGTTTTGACAAAAAAAAAATTAAAAAATTCTATGACATGCTTCTTTCTACCTGTAGTTGGTCAGTTTTTCCAATTAAAGAGAAAGACAAAATGAAGGTAAGAAAGACACCGGATATGACACTAATAAATTGCAATTAATCCCAGTCAAATTAAAGTGTTAACTCACTAATAAAATATTTTTTATTCAACGTAAAGGTATCAACAGATTTATACACGCGGCAACTAAAATTAAATCTTTTTTATATTTTTTTAAAGGTGTGTCCCCACATCAACTTTAGTGCGTTCAAATGAAATTTAATAAATTATTGTTATAATTTGTTTTTAAAAAGTGGTCAACAAACATATTTGAGACATGATTAAAAATTTAAGTTTAAATAAAAATACTTTGATATAGAATATTAACATGTTTTAAAATAAATTACATATGAATGAAAAAAGATTTTTTTTTGTGACTTATATAGTGAAAAATTAAAAATTGAAAAATAAGTTTATAAGGCCCAAAACTTTAAAATGAGAGAGGTCTTAGGCAAAGTAGATTTTGTACTTAATACGCGTGTTTATTCGCTCGACATGACATTCGCCTAGTTTAAGGAATTCATTGTACAAGCCATTTAAATAGTATTCTTGCTCTTTAATCTAGGTGTCGCACGTCAAAAAATCAGCGCGGCGTCGGCTTGGCAATTTTTTGTTGTTTGCTTGATTTGATTGGTTCGTTGGAGTCGCCACCTAGTATTTAATTGAGGGTTACTAGGAAACCCAAATGTCCTGGTCTTGTCGAGATTCACGGGAAAGGACTGGTTGTGGTTAGGGAAGGTATTAGCACCCCTAACGCACCCTACTCCGAGGTAAGCTGCTTTCGTGAACTTGATGTGTTTTTTTTAAAATAAATAAAATTTTTAGCCCAATTCTAAGGCTTCGATAATTCAGTTATTAGTTCCCATATATGTAGATACATGTTCTACATTTTCATGGAAAATATAACATGATTTTATCTGTCCTTTAGATATTTGTGCCTATAAATTAAAAATATTAAATTCATTTTTTTTATTCAATAACATACATAAAAAAAAAAAACACAAACACACACATCTCTTTTTCTGTTATTATTTTCTCTTTCTTTTCTTTTCTTTTTCTTTTTTACATCCGCAATACAAAATACAATTTCTAAACAAACTAAACAAAAATTACAATAATATTACAATAACATAATCTAAAAATTACAAAAAACAGTCCCTAAAACTCCATAAATTGCGGGGGACACTGAACCGGAGGAACAAGTGGCGGCGCGTCCTCCCACGCGCCACCGCCACCGCGGCGCGTGGATTCACGTGCCGCCGCGGAAACTCAAAAAAAAACCGGGGGATCTCGCAATGTCTTCTTCCCCCCGTCTTCCTACGCCGGCGGTGTCCCGCAAACAACAACAAGAACGCAACAACCGGTTGATTTTAGTTTTTATTTTCTTTGTTTTTAAAATCGCTTCGGTTTTTTCTTATTTTTGTCGAGATCTGCTTCTCCTTCTCTTCTTCTCAATTTCGGATCCGCCTCTCTTCTCCTTTGGATCTCGCAGATCGAATTTTTCTAGGTTTCGTTGTCTTCTCCGCGCCTTAAGTGGCTAACGAGGTCGTTCTTGCATGTTCTTCCCTTCTTCTTCAAGCGGCGGCTCCGGCGGTTAAGCGCGACGATGCTGTGCGGGGAGGAGCTGGAGGAAGACGGCGGACAGATCCGGAGTTTGTGAGTGCCGCGTGTTCGGCTCGTGATGGGCGCCGGTCGGTCGACCGGAGATGGGGGACAGCGCCGCGTGGATCGATGGTGATGATCGTGGATCGTGGCCGGTTGAAGCGGGGGAGGCTTGGGCTGCGTGCGCGCCGGCTGTTGTGGGAGGAGCTAGAGACGGCGCCGCTGTGATGAGGAGACGCTGCTGCTGAGGTGAAGTGAGGAGGGAGCTGGGTCTCTTGCTCCTGCAACCGGTCGGCTGGGAAGGAAATGGCGTTGGGCAGCTGCTGTGTGGGAGGCAGAAAAATCTTCTGGTCAGTGGGGTTCGGTGAGGAGGGGGAACGGCGGAAACGGAGATGAGGGGGTTGTCTTGGCTTCGGTTCTCCTTGTTTTTGGCCAAGGGAGGCTGGCGACCTTGTGAGGGAGAAGAAGATGAAAATCGATCCGGATGGGGGTGGCGGCTCCCGGTGAGGGAGAAGAAAAAATGATAAGCTTTTTTAGGGTTTCTCTTTTTGTTGCCCCTTTTAATTGCCAAATTGCCCCTCTTGCAAAATCGGTATAGCATGGTATTTATAGGAAAAGTTTTGCTAGGTTTTCAAACTAGTCCCTCAACTTTTCCCTTCCTTCTCTTTTCCTCTTTTTTTGTAAATTTTGATTTTTCTTATTTTTTTTGTATTTTTGAAAGCGAGCAATATCAACATCAACTCAACAAGAAAAATCGGTGATCATAAAATTTACGCGTTAAAAAGTTGAACACGTTCCAAATACCTTTGAAAATTTAAATTCTTTTGAGATGACGTTGAAAATGCTAAAAACGATGTAAATATATCAAAAATGCATTTTTTTGGGTTTTCATGGTTTTTTGCTATTTTTGGTTTTTTTCTGAAAAATTATCAAAACATGGGTCAAAAATTGGGTAGCAACGAGATGCCCCCTCTTTACAATGCTTACGAAGCAAGACTCCTCAATGTTTTGCATAGTAAGCTTTGTAAAGAAAACTTGTCTTTCTGTCTCTTAACTTGCTCAATATCCACTCATCTAAAGACCTTGCTCTTTTTCTCTTTCTCTCTTCCTTCTCTTTTCTCTTTTTCTTTCTTTCTTTCTTTCTCTCTCTTTTTTGTTATCTTGAGATCCCATCTGGCGATCTCCTTTTCCAAAACCAAAGAATATGTGTAGCTCGGTCAACCTGAAATCCCATCTGGGGATTCCCTTTAACCAAAGCTACATGAGATCCCATCCGGCGACCTCATTAAACCAAAACTAAAAAATGTGTAACTCGGTCACCTGAAATCCCATCCGGGGATTCCCTTTAACCAAAGCTACATGAGATCCCATCTGGCGACCTCATTAAACCAAAACTAAAAATGTGTAACTCGGTCAACTCGAAATCCCATATGGCGATTTCCTTTAACCAAAGCTACATGAGATCCCATTTGGCGACCTCATCCAATCAAAACTAAAAAAAGTGCGTAACTTGGTCAACCCGAAATCCCATCCGGCGATTCCCTTTAACCAAAGCTACATGAGATCCCATCCGGCGATCTCATTAAATCAAAACTAAAAAATGTGTAACTCGGTCAACCCGAAATCCCATCCGGCGATTCCCTTTAACCAAAGCTACATGAGATCCCATCCGCGACCTCATCCAATCAAAACTAAAAAATGTGTAACTCGGTCAACCCGAAATCCCATCCGGCGATTTCCTTTAACCAAAGCTACATGAGATCCCATCTGGCGACCTCATTAAATCAAAACTAAAAAATGTGTATAACTTGGTCAACCTGAAATGCCATCTGGCGATTCCCTTTAACCAAAGCTACATGAGATCCCATCCGCGACCTCATTAAATCAAAACTAAAAAATGTGTAACTCGGTCAACTCGAAATCCCATCGGCGATTCCCTTTAACCAAAGCTACATGAGATCCCATCCGCGACCTCATGCATCAAAACTAAAAAAGTGTAACTCGGTCAACCTGAAATCCCATCGGGCGATTTCCTTTAACCAAAGCTACATGAGATCCCATCCGCGACCTTATGAAATCAAAACTAAAAAATGTGTAACTCGGTCAACTTTGAAATCCTATCCGGCGATTTCCTTTAACCAAAGCTACATGAGATCCCATCCGGCGACCTCATCCAATCAAAACTAAAAAAAGTGTAACTCGGTCAACTTTGAAATCCCATCCGGCGATTTCCTTTAACCAAAGCTACATGAGATCCCATCCGGCGACCTTATGAAATCAAAACTAAAAAATGTGTAACTCGGTCAACCCGAAATCCTATCCGGCGATTTCCTTTAACCAAAGCTACATGAGATCCCATCTCGCGACCTCATCCAATCAAAACTAAAAAAAGTGCGTAACTTGGTCAACTCCGAAATCCCATCTGGCGATTCCCTTTAACCAAAGCTACATGAGATCCCATCCGCGATCTCATTAAATCAAAACTAAAAAATGTGTAACTCGGTCAACACCGAAATCCCATCTGGCGATTCCCTTTAACCAAAGCTACATGAGATCCCATCTGGCGACCTCATCCAATCAAAACTAAAAAATGTGTAACTCGGTCAACCTAAAATCCCATCCGCGATTTCCTTTAACCAAAGCTACATGAGATCCCATCCGCGACCTCATTAAATCAAAACTAAAAAATGTGTAACTCGGTCAACCTAAAATCCCATCTGGCGATTCCCTTTAACCAAAGCTACATGAGATCCCATCTGGCGACCTCATTCAGTCAAAACTAAAAAAGTGTAACTCTAACAACCCGAAATCCCATCTCGCGATTTCCTTTAACCAAAGCTACATGAGATCCCATCTCGCGACCTTATGAAATCAAAACTAAAAATGTGTAACTCGGTCAACCCGAAATCCTATCCGGCGATTTCCTTTAACCAAAGCTACATGAGATCCCATCTCGCGACCTCATCCAATCAAAACTAAAAAAGTGCATAACTTGGTCAACCCGAAATGCCATCTCGGCGATTCCCTTTAACCAAAGCTACATGAGATCCCATCCGCGACCTCATTAAATCAAAACTAAAAAATGTGTAACTCGGTCAACTCCGAAATCCCATCCGGCGATTCCCCTTAACCAAAGCTACATGAGATCCCATCCCGCGACCTCATTCAGTCAAAACTAAAAAAGTGTAACTCGGTCAACCCGAAATCCCATCTGCAATTTCCTTTAACCAAAGCTACATGAGATCCCATCTAGCAACCTCATTAAATCAAAACTAAAAAATATATGTAACAAAATGGTCTCATTGTAATGGGTGACCTACCCAGGTGGAAAGAATGTGGAAAACGGTCTCATTATGATGGGTGACCTACCCAAATGGAAAGAATGTGAAGTGCGGTCTCATTATAATGGGTGACCTACCCAGATGGAAGATAGAAAAAATATGAAGTGGTCTCATTGTTATGGGTGACCTACCCGGATGGAAAAAATGTGATGTGCGGTCTCATTATAATGGGTGACCTACCCGGATGGAAGATAGAAAAAATATGAAGTGGTCTCATTGTTACGGGTGACCTACCCGGATGGAAAAAATGTGATGTGCGGTCTCATTATAATGGGTGACCTACCCGGATGGAAGATAGAAAAAATATGAAGTGGTCTCATTGTTATGGGTGACCTACCCGGATGGAAAAAATGTGATGTGTGGTCTCATTATAATGGGTGACCTACCCGGATGAAAGATGTGATGTGACAAGTGTGAAAAATGGGACTTACCCGGCGAAGTCCCGAAGGGATGATAGAAGAAGGGCCGGAAAACTTGGTGCTTCTTGATAATTCTTGATCGCAGGGTTTGAAAACTCGATGCTTCCCGATTGCAAGGTTGATCTTTTCATTTCTTTGAGATTTTCCTAACAAGAAGGCTTATCTCATCTTCTTCCCGTTCCAAGGTCACAACCATGATTCTCTCGTTATTATCGCTCAATGATTCTCCTTTTTTCTCTCTCTTTTTTTTGGTCCCCAATCTTGCCGAACTACATTGAGGATTTTTCCCGATTCGAAATATAGGTCCCCCCTCTTCAATGTTCCATCATCACGGTGCCTTTGTTTGCATTCCCAAGCTTTCTTTGTTCTTTCGATGCATTGGCTTATTCATGTGCTAGCCATCCACTCAACTCAAGTGCGGTGCCCATCCTAGGCTGTCCACGACGATTCTTGCTCTCCGCCTTTTTATCAAGCTTGACTCGCCCCCAAGTGTGGTGTTGCTTGATTCATCATGAAGAGCTTAACCGATCATTCATCTTCTCGTATTATCCAGAGAATTGTTCTCTCATTGATTGTGCGCATCGTGCCAACACCATCATGATTGTCAATCAGTCATAAACTTGCCTCAAGCTGAAACAATACTTTTCAAGTATATGTTATCAACGATCTTCATGGAAATCATCCAGTTGTCCAGACGTGCATCTCATAGCTTGCAGTGAAAGACTCATCATTGTATGCTCAATGTTCTTTCTCATGGATTTCTCTCAGCTTGTCCAATCAGATAGTGGAAAGAAATGTCTTGACATCATCAATGATGTTCATGTTATCACCCATATTCGAAGTGCGCATTTGCTCCAAAATAGATGGTCCCACAGTCAGTTTTGGTGGTGCGCATCTTTCCGACATTCATTCAAATGCAACTATGCATGCCCACATCGGTCGATAACCATGTTTCAAAAGATGATGATATGAAGATGTCCTTCGTGTACATCTTTGATCCACCGTCGATCTTGGTGGTGTGCATATGTTAGATGTTCATTCAAATGCACTCACTTGATAACATCCGTCAGAGTCATGACCATGTTTTAGAGGGTAACCCAAGTTGACGATAATAAAATGCCCTTCAAGTGCAAAAGATTGCTCATCAATTGTCAATGAAGTTCACTAAATCACTGATCGTCTTTGAACAACATTGCCCCCAGTAATGATCTGAATGCTTGTTCTCATTGATTAGCTTTCTTTAAACACCATTGTCCTCGCAGCATTGATTCATCATTTGCTCATCTTTAATTGCCCCCAATTGATCTGAATGCCTTTTGTTTTCCTTCTCGTGGGTCCAAGTGTATTGCCCCCGGTGGTCAACTTCTCAAGGAGTGTCAAGAAGTGTTGACGTCATTCTTGTCAAGGATTTTGCAAACTCGATCGATATTCTTCTTGTTTGACAATCTTTCTATTCTGAATCAACTCTCATACTTCAAAGATCATGTCTATTCAAAGTCTAGTTTGTTGAAATGAAATCGTAGATGTCCTTTTTTGAAAAGACCTTTTAAAAATCAAGCTTTTTTTCAAAGATCCAACACACGTTATTCGAAATATACAAATCCTTTGATTGTCATGTATTTTAAAAACAGAAATTGACCTGTTGTAAGACTAAAATGGTTTTTTGTTCATGGTTCTTTGTATCCATTTTAGACTCTGATTTCGGGTATATCTTTTGATGGTCTATGATGAGGTGACCTTCTGTGAATTTCAAAAAAACAAAAGACTCAAGTCAAAACTTGAGGATTCATCAAGAAAGATTGTTTTTTTTTTACACCAATTTTATCAGCATGCATAATAACCGTAGCTTAATCCATGAAGCTATGACTCTTATGGAAAACTCTTCAAGTTTTGAGATCGCCATTTATCGGTTCAGATTGCTTACTTGATTAAAAAGGGCTTTTTAAAGCACGTAATACAGGCTATGGTTCATGGCTTATGAAAGAAAGGAAAATTCAGGCTCAAAAGGTGTTTGAGGGTTTCAAAGACCTAGGATCAACATCAACTATTCATCAACTCTCTTTCTCTTGTTGTCATAGTAGAGAAAGTGATATATAACCTTGTTAATCTCAAATATCGAATTCTCTTAACATAGGTCATAATGCAAATCCAACTTTCTCTGATGAATAATGAATCTAAAAAATTTTGAAGACACTAAAGGCTTTATCCTAGACACACCAAAAGACATGAAACTTGATTTTTTTGGTGTTGACTTTTGACATTTGTTGTGTCTTTCTTCCATTGAAACCTCTTTTGCCCCTCTTAGAATTGATAGGCATTCTCCTTCATTTCCACTTTTTTTTGCTTTTACATAACCTTCCTCAAAGTTTTCTTGGATGGCCCTCAATCTATGGCTTTTCTTGTTCTCCCTTTCTCAATCATTGGGCTTTTATTCTAAGCCTTTCTTTTATCATTGATTCTATCGTGTCTTCATCCTTGCTAATAACATATCTCTCATTGCCCCGGTGTAGGGTGTGATCCTAGTCGGGTTTCTTCTTGAAAGAAAATATTTTACCAGGCTCAAAATGGGACCGCAAGGGATAATATTTCAAGAAATGTGAAAGGATAACAAAGATGGCCTTTTCTCGTTTCAAGCAAGGTCAGTTAGAACCGATAAATTTTGACCTCGTCCAGTGTAAGGGTTGGGACTTGTAAGAGTCATGATTCACGAGTCCATAACTACTGAATCCACCACATGTCATTATGCATACTGCTAAAACTTAGCTATATGATGTGTGGTTCAAAGTGTCGAGGGTATGAGTTCAAAATTGTTTGGTCACCTCATGTCATTTTCAAGAATCAAGTCATTTCTGTAATCAAAATACTTTTAATCTTCAGGATTGATTAACCTTTATCGCATGTTGGAGTTTGATCAAAATATTTTGTCAGAATAATCTTTGAAAGAAGCATCTTATGATTTCATAACAACAGAAGACAAAGAAAAGACATGTTTCGCTCAAGGATGAGATATGACCCCAAAACAAAATGCGAGATGGCAAAATTCATGACAAAATTGATTGACAATTCAACACCATTCTTGGATCAGCTTTTCTGGCAATATTTGTGCTTGGCCAAGCATTTCTGATCACTCATCATTATGAGGATGTTCTGGCAACAAAATGATCAATGACAAGCTCCTTCACAGATTCCTCTCGTCTTTTGCTCACCAATTTGCGACTCGATTCTCGCAATTATTCAACCGAATGACCTGAAATCCCCCCATGATATTCAAATCTCCCGTTTGGATTATATCACATAGGAAACAGTGGTTGCACGGGATTTAACAGAGTCAGGCAAAAAGTCTGGAATCTAGCACATGTTGGTAAATAAACTCAAATGGCAGAGGGAAGTCAATCCTGACAAAGGTACTTGAGCAGTTGATGCTACAGTGAGACCTGGCTAAACCACATGAATAAGGTTTTCCACCTTCAGAGTTATCTTCTTATTCATCTCTCTTCATTGTTCTGAAATCCACGGTAGAGCCTTCAATCTTTCTTATCTTGATAGTTAGCTCTATTCTTTTGGCAATCCTCACAACATCATGTCAATCTTCCAATGTTGTTGCGGTTGTATGAGAATGTTTGGAAACCCTCCACTAGCTAGGTAATCTTGGCAAAGATACGAAACCCGCAATACCACTACTCGCCGACGTGTGGAATCACGCATTGTCTCAATTGGAAGAGAACTTGACGAATCTAAAACTCTTCTCGTCTCATCTTCGATTGCTCACAGATAGTGCAACAAACAAACACCCGTAAAGGGAGTTCTCGCTCCGGTGAAGTTTCGGTCTTTTCCTGTTTTTCAGCCAGTGTCCGTCTATTCTCTCAACTTATGTGTTTTAATGCCGATAGTGGTGGGAGAAACTTGTAGGTGATCTGAAACTGCTGTATTCCTTCTTGAATTTCCCACTTGCGCATCCACAAACAGATTCCCGTCGAGAGAGCTCGCTATGTTGAAGTTTGATGTTTGCCCCCGTTTTCTAGCTCAAGTCCGGCTTTTCTCGCCTACTACGTGTTTTGATGCTGAAACCGGTGGGGTAACTTTTCATATCGTTTGAAACTACTACATCCCCTCTTGCATTCCCCACTTGTAGAGCCATAAACAGGTTTTTGTAGAGAGCTCGCCACGTCAAAGTTCGACGATCGCTCATGTTTTCAGACTAGGTCTGACTCTTCGGCCTACTCTAGTGTTTTCGTGCTGAAACTGATGAGACAAAGTTTTGTATTGTATGAAAGTATTGCATTCCCTCTTGCATACCCCACTAGCAGATCCAGAAACAAATCTCTACAGAGAGCTCGCCATATAGAAGTTTGATGTCCGCTCATGTTTTTTTCAAACCAGTCCGGCTCTTCAACCTACCACAGTGTCTTTGTGCTAAAACCGATGAGAGATTTTTATAGCATATGCAACTAATAAATCCCCTCTTGCATTCCCAACTTGCAGAGCCATAAACGGATTTTTGTAGAGAGAGCTCGCCACATTGAAGTTTGATGATCGCTAATATTTTCGGACCAAGTCCGACTCTTCCGCCTACTACAATGTTTTGCTGGTGCCACTTTGGTGGGAGAAAGTTTCAAAGCATATGAAACTACTACACCCCCTCTTGTATTCCCCATCGGCAGATCTACAAACAAATCTCTACAGAGAGAGCTCGCAACGTAGAAGTTCGGTGTCTAATCATGGTTTTTTTTCCGGTTTTTTTTCGGGGTTTTTTTTTTTTTACATCTTGTGCCGCTGAACTGGAATTGAGCTAATAGTTGGGGTAACGTCAAAGAAGGCTAACGCACCAGCACGGAAGGCTAGCCAGCTTATTTGGTGCCATTGAAAGATGTGGAGGCGATGAACAATTAACAGGGCAGCTGACCAAGAACAAAAGTTTGTCATTAGCTGATGACTGAAGGCATTGCTGCAATTATTCATGACTGAAAAGAGGAGGTGTAACTTCAATGGGACATGGACAAGCAATGTTCCCACGTAAGACCGTGTAGACATTCCCTTTCCCTTTGATGCTCTACACTTGTTCAAGTAGATCTCGAGCCTAGCTACTTCCCCTTTGATGCTCTCAACTTTCTTTGTGATAATGAGCCTCTATCTCGACATCTTTCTTCATTTCCATCATCTTTTCCAATCACGTGTAGCAAACCTCGGACAGGGGAACCTATTTTTCCTCATGGTACATGCATGATAAATGTATGAACATGTAATCTATATGAAGAACTCGCCCTTCGAGGGGTGACATATGGTCGTAACTCTTGTATGATGAAACAAGAATCTTATTCTTGCCCAAACTCTACAATGAAAATTTTCGAGTGACGGCCATTGGGTCACCCACAAGTCCCGAATTCAAGATGCTTCAAGAAGGGCTTGCTCAGATGCAAAACAACTATTTACGAAGCATACATCCTAACGGCAGGTTCTAATCTTTTTAAGTGAGACAAGAGGTAGGTTTACTACTTGGTCTCTAAAAGGGTCTCTCACTCGTCCCAGGATCGCCCTTGTAAAGGCAATATGGGGGTTCAGCAGATAGTGGGATGGCACATGTACCGATCACTATCGCCTAAACACTCAAGAAAGAGTTGGGGTTTACACAAACTTAAACCTTGACTCAAGTCATAAGGCAAGCCGCTAGTCCCCCACCTAACCCGAAGCTTGTGTGTGCTTTCAAAAATTAAAACATGTGATGCATGAGACAATTCTACACAATGCCTGAATAAAAAAATAAGACAAAAAGCTAAAAATTTAAACACATCAAAAATACAAAGCTTAGTCCAATAAAGTTGAAAACAATACCTTTCCCCAGTGGAGTCGCCATTCTGTCGCACGTCAAAAAATCAGCGCGGCGTCGGCTTGGCAATTTTTTGTTGTTTGCTTGATTTGATTGGTTCGTTGGAGTCGCCACCTAGTATTTAATTGAGGGTTACTAGGAAACCCAAATGTACTGGTCTTGTTAGAGATTCACGGGAAAGGGACTTGGTTGTGGTTAGGGAAGGTATTAGCACCCCTAACGCACCCTACCTGAGGTAAGCTGCTTCGTGAACTTGATGTGTTTTTTTTAAAATAAATAAAATTTTTAGCCCAATTCTAAGGCTTCGATAATTCAGTTATTAGTTCCCATATATGTAGATACATGTTCTACATTTTCATGGAAAATATAACATGATTTTATCTCGTCCTTTAGATATTTGTGCCTATAAATTAAAAATATTAAATTCATTTTTTTTATTCAATAACATACATAAAAAAAAAACACAAACACACACATCTCTTTTTCTCGTTATTATTTTCTCTTTCTTTTCTTTTCTTTTTCTTTTTTACATCCGCAATACAAAATACAATTTCTAAACAAACTAAACAAAAATTACAATAATATTACAATAACATAATCTAAAAATTACAAAAAACAGTCCCTAAAACTCCATAAATTGCAGGGAGACACTTCTGGAACCGGAGGAACAGTGGCGGCGCGTCCTCCCACGCGCCACCGCCACTGGCGGCGCGTGGATTCACGTGCCGCCGCTGGAAACTCCAAAAAAAACCAGGGGATCTGCAATGTCTTCTTCCCCCGTCTTCCTACGCCGGCGGTGTCCCGCAAAGCAACAACAAGAACGCAACAACCGCTGATTTTAGTTTTTATTTTCTTTGTTTTTAAAATCTCGCTTCGGTTTTTTCTTATTTTTGTCGATCTCGCTTCTCCTTCTCTTCTTCTCAATTTCGGATCCGCCTCTCTTCTCCTTTGGATCTGCAGATCGAATTTTTTCTAGGTTTCGTTGTCTTCTCCGCGCCTTAAGTGGCTAACGGGGTCGTTCTTGCATGTTCTTCCCTTCTTCTTCAAGCGGCGCCTACAGCGGTTAAGGGCGGCGACGATGTTGTGCGGGGAGGAGCTAGAGGAAGACGGCGGACGATCCAGTCCGTGAGTGCCGCCGTGTTCGCCCCTGTGATGGCCGCCGGTCGGTCGGCTGGAGATGGGGAGCAGCTGCTGTGGATCGATGGTGATGACCGTGGATCTCGTGGCCGGTTGGAAAAGGGGGAGGCTGGGCCCGCAGCGCGCCGGCGTTGTGGGAGGAGCTAGAGACGGCGCCGCCGTGATGAGGAGACGCTGCTGCTGAGGTGAAGTGAGGAGGGAGCCGGGTCTCTTGCTCCTGCAACCGGTCGGCTGGGAAGGAAATGGCGTTGGGCAGCTGCTGTGGGGAGGCGAAAAATCTTCTCCGGTCGGTGGGGTTCGGTGAGGAGGGGGAACGGCCGAAACGGAGATGAGGGGGTTGTCTTGGCTTCGGTTCTCCTTGTTTTTGGCCAAGGGAGCCGGGCAGCCTTGTGAGGGAGAAGAAGATGAAAATCCGATCCGGATGGGGGGTGGCGGCTCCGGGTGAGGGAGAAGAAAAACTGATAAGCTTTTTTAGGGTTTCTCTTTTTGTTGCCCCTTTTAATTGCCAAATTGCCCCCTCTCGCAAAATCGGTATAGCATGGTATTTATAGGAAAAGTTTTGCTAGGTTTTCAAACTAGTCCCTCAACTTTTCCCTTCCTTCTCTTTTCCTCTTTTTTTGTAAATTTTGATTTTTCTTATTTTTTTTGTATTTTTGAAAGCGAGCAATATCAACATCAACTCAACAAGAAAAATCGGTGATCATAAAATTTACGCGTTAAAAGTTGAACACGTTCCAAATACCTTTGAAAATTTAAATTCTTTTGAGATGACGTTGAAAATGCTAAAAACGATGTAAATATATCAAAAATGCATTTTTTTGGGTTTTCATGGTTTTTTGCTATTTTTGGTTTTTTTCTGAAAAATTATCAAAACATGGGTCAAAAATTGGGTAGCAACACTAGGTATACCCTCTTATCCATGTCTTTTACTTTAAGCTTCCAATGCATGCTATCGTTTTCTAAAGACTAAAGTGTGAGGGGTTTACTACTTGTCATTAAACAAGTATTGGTAGAAGGTTTTCTAGTCTTTAGCCCATTAAAAGATTGGGGATAATGATTTGACCCTAAACCCGTAAAATGATTGAGTTTGATCTTGCTTCTGTTAAAATAATGTGTAACAGTTTGGTCTCACTCGTTAAAAAAACCAGTGTGTGATAATAGAACTCTTGAACAGTAGTTCAAGAAGAGGAATAGGTGGTTTGTCAAACCTCTATAAAACTTGGTGCACTCTATCTAAACTCTCACTTTTTTAATTATCGTTTTTATATTGTTTATTGCTTATGTATTTGGTTGAGTGCTTAGAATTGCATGTTATTAGGTAAAAAGTTTTTAATTTGTAGTTTTACCTTGCATACCTAACTCACCCTCCTTTTTGGTGTCTATGTTGCCTTGATCCTAGAGCAACACTATCGTTTTCTTCAAAATTGTTTTATTTTTCTAAATGTATTTGGACGAGACCTTTAACATAGTTTCTATCTTGAACTTTGATACATTCTTAATCATTATTGGTATGGTCTAGGTTGACAACATCTTTTTTCTCTTATAATTTGTTTTTACCTATGAATCTGTTAAAACAATGTTTCTCCATTAGGTTTTCAACAAAAATAATCAAAACCATAACATACATGCATTTTTAGGCTTTGAAACTCGTTTATAAAGCTCAATGGGTTTCGGTCCACATTAAAAAGGTCTTTTAGTTTAACATTCCAAATTTTTCAGGACCCATTCCTGTTTTTTAATAAAAGCCATGTCCAAAATATTTTATTATTGTGTTTAAAGTAAATTGACTTAATATGAGCTATTATTTTGGACATTAAGAGGAGTAACACACTTTCTTTTCAAATAAAAAAAAGTCTTAAAACTTCTAAGTACAATATTCACCAAACAATTTGGGAGTATTGATCTTTTTAGTAAGGTTTCCATAATATGCATATTAATAATTAACAACATTGAAAACAATAAAGTTGAATAAAGTTGTCCACTTGTTATGAATGTATATACACAAATCATAGTAACGGTGTTTACAAACATTAATGAATGGCAACAAATAAAAAACTAAATCATAAAGAGATAATTGTTAAATAGCACACCACAAAGCAAATGAACCCTAAAAAGTTTATTGTCAAAACCATGTCCAAAAAGGACCTTGATGTCACTAGATTCTTTTTTAGGTAAATGAAACCATATGAGTCATTGGTTGGATATTCAAAACTGGGGTATAAAAACCTTATTCAACAAATATTATGAGTGAATCTCGATACCATAAGAAGTGAACCTTAACAAGGCATTATTTATGGACCTTGTTGCATAAACTAATTTTAACAATTTTTCTTAGGATTTGGGCTATGTTCAATAAGCCTAACATAAACTCATTGATTATTCATTGGCATAACTTAATAGACTACTAGTCATAAGTCATGATTGAGAGTGACTAGTTATAGACATGTTAATTTATTAGATGTTATAAAAAATGGTAGCAACTAGGAGTGACAAAAAATTACCAAACCTTAGAATGGTTAGGTTTAAACATCCATAAAAATGTTTAACTCATAGCAGGAAACCCACTATCACTCATGTACAGAGACCACTAGTAAATTAGGCACAACAAACTATTATGAATAGAAAATAAGCTAATAATGTAGCTTACCTCAATTAGAATGCTTTATAGTTATAATATATTTCTTTTAGTATAATCAATCCCTTACATATACCTCTACGAATCAGTTAGGGTTTTGTAGTTACCATAATACTAGGTAATGACTCTTTATCACAAAGTTTTGGACTTTCCCCTTTCACATATAAAAACATAGCCTTTTTCCCTTCTAGAAAAGAGGGTGGGTCGGTGTAATACTAGTTATGCTAGTGACTTTAGAACCAACCTTTGCCTTTTTATCTTTAACTTTTAATACATTTTTTTGTGATTATTTATGTATTGGTTTAATTTACAGAATGAATCCTTATTTTATTAATGCCACACATATATCCCAAGATGATCCATTTTTTAGCTACATAAATCCCAAGATAATCCTTTTATATTTACATGGATTCTTAGATAATTCTTTTCATATCAATTACGTATATCCCTTGATGATCCTTGCTCATTTTTAGGTTAATGGATCCTTATATGATCTATTTTTTAGCTACACAGATTCCAGAATGATCTATTTACTCTATATAGATCCCAAGACGATTTCTTTCATTTCAGTTGTATGGTTTCCTAAATGATCATTGCTCATTTTCAATTGTGTGAATCCATAAATGATCCCTTTTTCATTATGTGAACCTTAAAATGATTCCATTATTTTTATTTAGATTGATCCTAAAATGGTCCCTTTTTATTGAATCCTAAATTAGTCCTTTCATTTGTACAGAGGTTAGTCATCTCGTATTTGACCTAAATTTTTAAATTTCTTGCATTTTAACACCATCATATTCTTTACAAACTTACTACACAAAGCATATGAATTTTTTTTTTCATGGCTTTGTATCGTAAGCATTGTAAAGAAAAGAACAATTATTATAACCTATTTTTACCCCAAATATTTTTTAAATATATACATACTTCCAAAAAAAAATAATTGTTAGTTGGTAAAATATCTCGGGTTTTAAATGAGTAGGACATTATTTTTAATTCAAGAAGAATCAATTATAATTGAAGGAATTAAAGAATCAAAGACCAAATTTATCAAATTAGTTAATTTGAAAGGTCATATTAATTCAACGAGGGACTTAATTGAACAAATATTTGATTTTCATAATTGATTGTGACTTCAATTGAAGGTTTTCATAGCAAAAAAAAAAAAAAGTCAATCTTTATCTTTGTCTTATACCAGACCTTAGCTACTAGCCTTTTTAAATTCTCTTGAACCTCACACCTCACAACTATCATTGCACTCAATTTAGGTGTCGGTTCACTATCAGCAACTCATAGTGTTGGCATCATCTAGTCTTCTATGATTTCCTTTTATTCTTTGCAACAAAAAAATAATAATAAGGATTGGAACTTTACAGGTGTAAAAGATCAGAAATAGACGTTTAAGTTCTTCTCATGCTAATATTAAAGGGTCTACTTCAAAGAAGAGTAAAATAGAAAGCTTCCTTCTAGAAATTCCTAGACCATATCTCAGTAATTTAGATGTAATGAAATCTACAAAATGTTCAAATTATATTATTGTTATGGCTTTGAAAAGCTGATTGACAAACCTACATTTAACGTGTTGAACATTTTGTCAAATAAGTTATTATGATAGAGATCATTTCGGTGCAAGTGGGTGAACCACTTGGTGGACAACATAGAGAACATGCAAGACAAATTTAATATGGAAGGTCTCATGATAGCCAACCCCTCTTTAATTTATTTGACAAATAGATATCAAAACTCATTATAAATAAGAGAATTTTTAGCAAGCAAAACGGAAGGAGAAAAGAGACTAAAACAGACAATAGTAAGATAAAAGAAAAAAAACTTATGCAGCCAAGAAGAAAAGAGAACAATCGACTCTCCACCCCTCACAGAGGTGATAACTTATATACCTCTTCACCATCTTTCCAAGCCCTCTCATCTATCTTTCAACCTTAAAACCAACCCTTAAACATCACCATACAACCCAGAAAACTCCAACTGCAATCCTTATAAAATAACCTTGAAAACTCAATCCAAACTAGAACATTGTTTGGCCTTTAAGTCATAACTAGAGCCACATACCTAAATTTTAGGTGTTAATTACCTTTATGAAAAGCTAAGACATATATCTAAACTTTTATGAAGGATCTAACTCAAAGTTCTATGGTTTAGATGCTTTAAATCCAGCTGAAAATAAAGCACAAAACAATGATAGTAATTCATAGCAGCAATAAAAATGTTATCAAGCATTGCTCTTGACTATTCCAACAATTTTATGAACCTTTTCTCATTCATTGAAGGTTAGTTTCAAACCCAAAACATCTTTGCAATGAATATTTTGATTTATCATTAATTTTGATGTGTTTTGTGAGGGGATTTTAGGATTGTGCAATGTTTATTGGATTGATTTTGTGTTGGAATGATGTTGGTCAATTATTTTAATCTTGCATACCTATTCTTACATGTAAGGATTATATGGAATAACATGCTTATAATTGATTTTAGCCTTGTACGTGTGCTTATGTTTATTACTTATTATCATTTTATGCATGCAAAATTAAAGTTCTTAAATGTTTATAACACTTTCAGGGGACAATTAACCTTATTTGATTTTTATCCATTTTATTGGTAATTACATGTCCCTTATCATTCAAGACATAAAAAATTGTCACCATCAAATTTTATAGAGGTCTAACCCTTTCATATATAATTTTTTTTTTAAAAATACATTCTTGCATCCTTTTTGAATTTACATATGTTTAGCTAATTATTGATGTCATTTTGGCATTTTTTATGTTTGCATTTTAAAAAGAAAAGGCCAAAAATATTTCTCTTATTTCATACATCCATTTTGGATTTTATAACTTTTTTTTTATAAAACCAATCAAGGTTTGGCCGCAATTAAAAGACTTTCGAAAAAGATGACATTTCAAAATTTTATCCTTTTTTCAAACTCACAATGAATAAATGTTTTGTAATTCACTCATGGAATTTGACATAATAGATTCATAGTGAGTTTTATTTTGAATATTAACCAGAGATAACACCTTTTCTTCTTCATTTCAAACTTTCATTTTTAGTCTAATATTCACATATAGAAAAATTGAGAGTATTAAATTTTTAGTTTAATATTCACCAAGTATAAATTAGGAGTATTAAATCTTCATTTAACAAATATTACAAGTGAAGTCTAGATGTCATAGGATATATGAACCTTATTAAGGCACCTTTCATAAACCTTTTATAAGATTTGAGTTGGGCTCAATGAGCCCAACATAATTAGTGTTGCTTCTTACAAGGAAGATGAACTTCTCATTTTAGTTTTTAATTACTGTTAACAATGTTTTTTGATTTATTATTTCATATATTTTTCAATTCATTTTATTAATCATATACATTATCTTTCAATTCCTTAATTAAAAAAAATGATATAAAAAAATACATCCATAATATTGATGCATTTGTTTTTTATATTAAAAATTAACTTGAAATCCAATATCAAATGTAGCGTTGGTGCACTTACTAGTGGGTACACACACAGAGTAACTTTACTCTATTTGGAAAAGCATAAAATAGCACAAGTGAAAAAAAAAACACAAAGAAACCATCAAAATAAAAAATCTTCAATGTCAGGTCGGTTCATCGCATATGAAGTGCCTATTTTAGAGTTTGATAGATGTTGTTTTTTAAAGTGTATTTCATTTGAAAATGTATCAAAATAATATTTTTTTAAAAAAAATTATTTTTAACATCAGCACATCAAAATGATCCATGATTTGACTTGATGATGAACACCAATGCAATGACCAATAATTTACTATGATTTGAGCGCTCATCCTATAATAATTCATTGGAATCTTTTAAAATATAAAAAAAATCTGGTTGCGTTTGTATTTAGAGCTTCACAATTAGAGGAGCTAAGCTAAAGAAAGAGTAAATAAAAGTGTAAAATTTATAGAGAATTTTAGGAACCAAAACTCCATCATGAACTTCGATTACCCTCTATAATACCAAAATTGAACTTGAACGTTATGGCTTTAAATTATGTCTTTTAAGCTGAAAAAACTGTTCAAGTTTATAAAAAATCATTTTCAAAGAAAATTGATCAAATTCTATCATTCATGAGCTAGTTTGGACAATATAATAGGTTAGAAAAAATAATTCTTCATGGATCAAGTCCCACCCAAATTTAAGTTGAAAAAAATAATCTTTTGTAGTTCAAAAAAATATTTTACAATAAACTCAGACCCAGACTAGGCCCGAGCCGAGATCACAATTAAACATAAACATTTTGACTTTATATTAGATGTTTTTTTAAGTTGAACTGGTCAATATATTGGGCTGAAGAAAATAATTTTTCATGGACCAAACCTTAGCCCAATTTTGTGGCCGAATTTTAAAATCAACCTAGTTTAAGCCTGAACCGAGTTGAGTCAAGCATGAGTTGAGTCAAGCATGTGAGTTTAAGCCTAAAACCCATTTTATTTAGATCCTCTTTACTTTAAAAGTTTGGTACTGTTCTTTGAGTCAACTTTTAACTTCTTCCATTTTGTATAAACATCAAGAAAAGCTAGGTTTTTTTTTATGTGAGATAGAAGTTCTTACAAGGTTTTGAATTTCTCCAAACCATATTATCTAAGAGTTTTTTAAGATTAATTTTTTATTTATCTATAATTTATTTAAATTATGTTAATATTTTATATTGAAGAGTTTATGTTAGAAAATAAAGTTTTAACTTTAAATGTAAATGAACTTCACTTTTAAATTTACTTCAAGTATGTCTATTAGCCATATTTTAAACAAAATTTTCGACATCTTCACTTGTCCATAATGGTTTCTCTTCAACCAAACAGCCATCAATATAAGGCTGTGTTTGCTAAATGGTGCAAAAGCGGGCAAAAATAGGACACCACAACCGTTGGTTTTTATTCTAGACGGATGCCTGTAATGCTGAGTTTATTTTATCTGCGCTGCTATGAAGAAAACAGTGGTGCAGCACCAATTTGCACCATGTTAATGCAGACATAATCCGATATGAGACGAAGAATCATTGTAGAGATTGTGCTTTGTTGAAAACGTTGACAGCTTCATATATTGGCCACCACTTTAGTTCTTATCTAAATACTAAAATTCTTTTCAGGAGCAAGAATGCTTGTCACCTTACATGTCTGCGAATGTTTTGGCTACAAGCTAACTGATATAATTAAGGTCACTGACACACTAGTTGCTTCATGCAAACTCGTTTACAGATGTTCAAAATTACATGGAAATTCAGTATTAGTTTTTATCCTATAATTTTTATCTCTATAATATAATGTATGAAACAACACATTTTATTGAAAGCATCTGTGTTGACTCCCTTGCAACTTCATCTAACATTCTTAAAGTGGGATTCATTACTTCAATATACTGAAAAAGGGGCCTGGTTGAATCTACCTTAGTGAAGTGGATAGGCACTTTTATATCAAAAACCTTGCAATTGAGTTTTAAAAGACTAGTGAACCAGTTCTACATGGTATGGTTGTGCAGGAGTCAGTTGAATTATTGCACAAACTTATAAAACAATCTATGTTTAAATCTCGGTAACAGTGCAGGTATTGAAGCAATTAAGTTGATACGATTGCTAAAATTGGATAGATGGCCAATTGACTATATATTCTGTCTGTATTCAGCTATGAATTAAGATAAATGGCCGTCGTGAATTTGTGATTGTTATACTCTGTTTGAACTGGAGTCTAGAGGCTGTTACATCACTGAGAATTTGAGATTTATGCATGAATGGTTCTCTTGGTGCAGCTACGTTTACACCCAAAGCTCCAGTTTGGAGTAGAATTAGCTCTCCTCCGGCTAGCTTTATAGTCTACGCTGCCTGGTGAAATATGGTTGGCAAGCCTCAGATTTGATAGGTGCTAACTATATATATACATGGTGCTTCAATGTGATGTCTGAGCACTTACTTGAATAGTTAAAAATGTATATTTTCACACAAACTTTTACCAGCAACTTTGCAGTCCATCTGCTATTTTAGTTAGAGATAGCCTCATTTATGTATTGTTTCTGAGCCTACTGCATTATGCCACAATATCATTTAACCTGTTTTTGAAGACAAAGGCAGTCGACGTACGGACCATTAACTTTTGTGCTTCATTAAACATTCACTGTCGTTTCACCCTCCCTTCAGTTTGTTGAAGAGTGCTTGATAGACCGTTAATTCAGGTAGCGGGTCTGCATACTGCACAATTTCCTGTAAAACTTTTCTATTTATAGCCAAGTTAAAATGGCCACCCAAATTTTGAAACCTAAATCTGTAGCACCCACCTCTCAGTTTCTCCCCTCACACATACACACAAGGAAAGGTCATGATCTCGGTTTGGTTAATTCCATCACCAACACCCTTGTCATGATCTTCTATCTTATCATCCTTTGAGACCTTTCATTTCACTCATTTTGGTTCTTGATTTTAGGATCAAAATAACTATGGCAAAGAGATCATTTAAATGTTTTGTGGAACAAGATCTGGGAAAGCTCCCACTCTTCTTGATCTATGCCGTGCTCGAATGGGTGTTAATTGCTGTGGTCTTTATTGATGGGTTACTTGCGTTTTTTGCCAACGAATTTACATTTTTTGCCAACGAATTTACCAAGTTCTTTGAGTTGAAAATCCCTTGTTTGCTCTGCACAAGGATTGATCTGGCTGTTGTTCGTAGAGATCCTGATCTTTATTACAACCAATCCATATGTGAAAATCACAAGAAGGAAGTTTCAAGTCTAGCTTATTGTCGTGTCCACAAGAAGCTTTCGGATATAAGAAAAATGCGTGAGGGGTGTCTTCTTTCTTTTGCTACGAAGAAAGAATCTGATTGTGATACATATAAGTCTCCTGTTAGGGTTTTACATAAGAATATCGAGCTGTTTGTTGATGATGATCGTGACATTCATTTGAGGCTGCCTACTGGAGGAAAAGACAACATGGTGCCAGCTGAGAAGAGCAACCTCCACCAGGGTTCATGCTGTGGGAACCCATTGAAGGTAAAGGCCTACACGAAGGGAAAGATTGCAGGCACGCTCTCACAAGCTCCTACTCCTTCTCCCTGGGTACCATTGGTGAGTTTGAGAAATGAGGACCCTCGGAAGTTGGACTTAACTCAGGTGCGATACACAGAACTCAACTTCTCAGAAAATGACTCAGAGCTTCAAGATGATGAGGATGTCTCGAATGCAGCACATCTGGATAAGCAATGTTAGTTTTAAATTTAATTTTGTTTTTGCTATCTCTGTCACTTCTTACATGGTCAGGTTAATGAATTCTTTGAACTCTTAAAGATTCTTTTAACTATGCAAAGTTCATATGCATGCATGGTATTACTCAGTGAAAGTATATCTACGTTGTCCACGTTATAAAATGCATTTTCTTGAAATGCATTGCTTAAATTCTTAACATCGCACATGGTTGCTTCTTGCTTTTGATCTCTTAGTTTTCAACAACCTCATTGATTTAGTGGGTGTATTTTTTGTGTTAGTCACGGACGATGTGAAAGCTGCTATGGTGCCATTGCTGACAGAAGCTGAGAATACGAATGAAGATTGGACCCCTACATTTTCCAGAGGAAATAAGTTTCTTGGAATCCTACTAACAGATTCAGCCACCGCCAGTCCCAGGGCATTTACTAGGTTTCCGAGGAAATCATTCCTTGACGAAACTGAAGATGCTTCAGAGTTCACTGAAGGGACTTGTCTATCAAATGAGCTGGTAGATGATGACTCAATTTTGCACCATTTGAAGAAACAGGTTCGTCTGGATCGCAAGTTACTGATGGCTTTATACATGGAATTGGATGAAGAAAGAAGTGCTTCGGCCGTTGCAGCTAATAATGCAATGGCCATGATCACCTGGTTGCAGGCAGAGAGGGCAGCTGTTCAGATGGAGGCAATACAGTATCAAAGAATGATGGAGGAGCAGGCAGAGTATGACCAAGAGGCCCTGCAAGCAACAAGGGATATCCTTTCCAAGAGAGAGGAACAAATCAAGGGTTTAGAGTTTGAGCTCATGGCCTATAGAGAAAATTATGGAGCCCTTTTCGGACAAGGTTTTATGGGATCCGGAGATGAGATTGATGAGGATTGTCACGAGTTGAAACCACATTCTCATTCATCTTAGCCGCAACTTATAGGTCCACAAAAGGGCAAAATAATGCAGAAAATGTATGTCGTAACCGTTTTTTACCATATCTTTTCTAACATATTTTCCAAAAAAACAAAAAATTAAAAGAAAGAAGCGAAATGACGTGCAAGAAAAGAAATAGAGACCACAATAAATATAATAATTATAAAAGTTTAAATCCCTCTAAAAAAAAATGTAAGATGAGGACATAAAAAATAATAAAAAAAAGTGTAAAAAATAAGTTAAGTATGAACTATAAATAAAATAGATATATATATATAAAAAAAAAAATTAGGGTCAGAACATACAAAAAACCAATGAAAAAAATCACATAAAAATCATGGAGACAAAAATAAAAAACAACAAAAAAAACATAGAAAACAGGAAAAAAAAATAAAGAGAGAGAGAGAGAGAAACAAGGTTCAGAAAGTAGAATAAAAATATATATATAAAAAATCATTAGAACAAAAAACATTTTACTAAAACATATTTAGCCACAAACACTCATCTTCTTTTCCCCTTTATTGTTTTACCCTAACTAACTAGCCCCTCTCCTCTTTACCCATGTTGTATTCTGATAATCTTGTTCATTACCATCACACTATCAAACATATAAACCTAACAACCATATCTCTTTACGAACCCGTAACTTTTAGCGAAGTCTTCCTTGCCACTAAAACATCACTTGCAATGGTGGAGACAACGGACCAAAGACACCATTTAAGCACACATATGATCTTTGATAATGAAGGGTAGCCCAACCCATTGCTATTTGGTTGGGAGATTAGGCACATCTATGCCCAAGTTATTAGATTTTTATTTAAGTTTATTAATTAGGCTTAGTTATGTTATTTTGTTAAATTTTTTATTTAATGGATTATAAGCCCAATTATTGGTTGTTTTAGGATTTTACTATTTATATTCTTTTTTCCACATGTTAGACAATTTTATGATGAATTGAATAAAATTTACAAAATTGAAAACTTTTTCAACCCCCATTCTTTCTTTTCTTCAACTCTTTTATTCTTTTCTTTAGTTCATTTTTTTTTTATCATTTAGCTTAATCTTAGCTTCTTTCTTCTTTCTTAACTTCTTTTCTTAAATATTTTTTTTTGTCTCATATCAACTTTGGTATTAGAGCTGAAGTTTTTAATTGTTTTCACAATTCAACGATTCATAGACTTGTTCAAATTCCTAATATTCAATCTAGTTCATAAACTCTATCTAATGGGATGCTTTCATCAACAATGAAAAAAAAGTGTTTTTGTTTTGCCTTTTCCTATTTACAATCAAAATCTAAATAAGAACTTCTAGTATGAGGTGTGATCTTAGTCAGAGTTTTTACAAAGAAAAAATCATTTAGGCTCAAATAAGGACCACAAAGGATATATTCTTAGAAAATGAAGGGACAACAAAGATGATCTTTTCTCATTTCAAACACACATCATTAGTATTGATAAACTTTGTCATTTTTTGAAACTTATGGATGATTACAGAGTGATTGCCAACCATTTATCCATGCAATTAAAAATGCTATTCATATACGAGTTTTATGTCAAAGTTAGCTTTGGTTTGTTTGGTTTGGTCACCTTTTAATCGAGAATTGCTTAAATCTCATCTTGAACATATTATGATTCATTCCTAGAAATAATGCACAAAACTAGTTCTTTTTAGGATTTTTATTTAGGAAAAGGATTTAAAATGTTGTGAGATCATGCAATTTATATATATATAAAAGGTTTTTTACACTAAGAATTCATGGCCAAACTTCACTTTGTTGACTTGGGAAGAAAACTGGATCTATCAGGCATAATATCTTTTTATAGAATTAGAATTCATAAATCTATCTAGATCTTCTACATCTATTTTAGAAAATCTTAGAGCTCCTCTTGAGAAAGCCGTTTTCACTACATAAGGACCCTCGTAGTTTGGTGCTCATTTACTTTAGTCTTCTCCTGGTAATGGGCAATATTATTTTCTTCAAAGACTAGATCACCTTCCTGGAATGCCCGAGGTTGAACTTTCTTATTATATGCTTTAGCCATTCTTTTCTAGTAAAGTTGGTGATGACAAATCGCATCTACTCTTTTCTCACTAATCAGGTTTAGCTGTTCATATTTGACTTTGGCTTATTCAGCCTCTTCTAATTCAAAATCCATCAATAATCTCAACGAGAGGATTTCTACTTCTAAAGGCATTATGACCTGCATTTCATATGCTAAAGAATACAGGGTAGCTACCATTGAAGTTCCCACTACAATGCGATATACGTGAAGGGCAAATGACAATATCTCATGCCAATCTTTGTAAGTGATTATCATTTTCTGAATAATCTTCTTGACATTCTTGTTGGCAACTTCTACAGTGTCGTTCATCTTCAGCCTATACAATGATGAATTAGAATGTTGATTTTTTTATTTGGTACAGAGCTCTACTATCAATCTTGCCGTTAAAGTTCTACGCATTATCGGTCACTATTTTTTTCTAATAGACCATATTGGTAGATCAAGTCTTTTTCTATAAACCTTTTCACCACCTTCTATGTTAAATGAGCATATGAGTTGGCTTCTACCCATTTTATAAAGTAGTCGATAGCCACGAGGATGAACCTATGCCTATTATTGGCTTTTGGGTTAACAAGCTCAATCACATCAATTCTCTATATCACAAATGACCATAGAGATGTTAGATTAAACATAGGAGTTGGAGGTGTATTGATCTTATTGTTATACACCTGACATTTATAACATCTCTTTCTAACGTCATCCAAAAATAACCAGCCTTTTGTATTTTCCTTGCCATCATATGTCTATTAGCGTGAGTTGAGCAAATTCCTTCGTGGATTTTTTGTAATACATTTGTAGTGTTAGCCTCATTCAAACATTTTTCCAAGGTTCTGTTGAATGATCTTTTATACAAGACTTCTTCATCTAAGTAATAATCCATAGCCAATCTTCTTAAGGTTTTCCTATCTACTTTAGAGTCTCCCACAGGATATTCCTGGTTTTGCATAAAGTTCTTAATATCGTGGTACCAAGAATTCCCATCTATCTCTCCTTCAACTAAGCAACAATGAGCTGAGAAATTTTTGATATCTATGTGTATTAGTTGTACTTTATGTCAAAAATCAATTCTAGTCTTGACAATCAGTGTGGCCAAAACATTGGCAAAATAGTTCCCTTCTCTTTTTAGATGGGTGAATTTTATCTCTTCAAACTCTTCTGCTAGTTTGGATAGATATTTTTGGTAAGGTCTCAGCTTTTCTTCTTTGGTTTTTCATTCTCCTTTTACCTAGCAGATAATCAGCATTGCACTGCCATACACATCTATCTATCTGATTTTAAGCTCCAACATAGCTTTTAAACCAAAGATGCAAGTCTCATACTCAGTTATATTGTTGGTGCATTTAAACTTCAGCTTAATTGAAACCAGGTATTGCTTTTTATCAAAAGAGATTGTTATTGCGCCAGCTCCATTACCATATACATTTACTGCCTCGTCAAAATACATGGTCCACCAATCTATCTTTTTTTCTTCTTCCTCAACTAACAGTATATTTTTATCAGGAAAATCAAAATCTAGTGGCTCATAATCTTCAATGGTGTTGTCAGCCAGATGGTCAGCAATTACACTCCCTTTCACAGCTTTTTTCGTCATATACACTATGTCGTATTTTGCTAACAGAACTTGTCATCTTGCAATTCGACTTGATAGATAAGTCTTGTTATAAATATACCTCAATGGATCCACCTTTAAAATCAACCACGTAGTATGATACAACATATAATGTCACAATCTTTTTTCTGCCCACGCTAACGCACAACGTAGTTTTTCTATCACCATGTATCTAGATTTGCACTCTGTGAACTTTTTACCTAAATAATAATAAATGGCTCTTTTTTTCTTCTCGGTTTCATCAAGTTGGCCTAATACACATCCAATAGTTGTTTTTGTCACCGTCAGATATAGTATCAAATGCCTTCCTGATATAAAAGGAATGAGCATAGACGAGCTGTGTAAGTACTACTTGATTTTATTGAAAGCTTCTTCACACTCCTCATTCCAAGTTCCAGGATTCTTTTTTCTCGGTAGCCAGAAGATAGGCTCACATATTGTTATTAGTTAGGATATGAACTGAGTAATATAGTTCAACATCCATAAGAATCTTCTCACCTAATCTCTATCTTATGAGATGGCATAGATTGAATGGTCTTCACTTTATCAGGATCCACCTTTATCTCTCTGTCACTTACCACAAATCCTAGCAACTTTCTAGACTTTACTTCAAATGAACATTTTGCAGGGCAGTTTGTACCTCTTCAGTCTTCCAAATAACTTCCTTAAAACTTGGACATGACTTTCTCCTTTCTTGGACTTGGCAATCATATCATCCACATACACCTCATTTTCTTTGTGCATCATATCATTAAATAAAGTCATTATGGCCCTTTGGTAAGTGACCCTTGCATTCTTCAACTTGAATGGCATAACCTTGTAGCAGAATATTCCCCAAGGCGTGACAAATGTTTTTTTCTCTTTATCTTCCGAAGCCATCTTTATTTGTGTGTACCTTGATAAGCCATCCATGAAGGAATACATGGTACTATGTACAACGTTGTTGACCAAAACATCTATATGTGGCAAAGAAAAATTATCTTTATGGTTAGCATTGTTCAAATCCCTAAAATCCACACAGACTCTGATCTTCCCCTCCTTCCTCAGTACGACAACTATGTTAGATACCCATTGTGGATATTTAACTACTTCTAAAAAACTGGTATTCTATTGCTTCTTAAATTCTATCTTGACTTTGATAAAGATATATGGATGGGTTTTTCTCAACTTTTATTTGACTGATTTGCAAACTTCTACAAGTGGTATCCTGTATACTACAATATTTGTATCTAAACTAGGTATATTCTCGTAGGATCAGGCAAAAACACTTGTATATTCTTGTAGCAAAACAATCATTTCTACTTGCTATTCTATCAATCCTCTCTTGGTTATGACCAATTTCTGCTAAAGCTTTATAAAGCTTGTAAAAAAAATGATAGCGGGCTCACCTATAGTGTTCTTGCTTTTGTTTCTCTAAAAAAGAGGTGTAAAGACTCAATCAATCAAAACATTGATGCTTTTCATGCCTTTCAGAATATCAAAAGTTTGTCATTTCTCTTATTTTATTAATCAAGCCATCATCTTTCAGATCCATCAACAATAATCTAAAGTCCATCGTTTCATTGTTGAGCATGTAAGTTGTTTATTTTTAATGAATTTTGTGTTGTGGGGTTGCTTGATTTTTGTTAAAAAAAAAAACATAACATGATATATTCGAGATTATTTTTTTCTTTACTTTGATTTCCAGCAATAAACAGGAGCTTTCTAATCTATTAGAATTACTTAGAATTTTGATTTCTGATATGCAGATTGTGTAAAAAAAGCAAGGGTGACTAGGGTTTTGGTTCGAAGTTGGGATTGCTATGTTGGTAATTTTATTATTTTATTAATTTAGAATGCAAAGTGTAATTTTTAAAAAACTAGAAGCAAAATGAAAAAATAAATAAATTATAAAAAGTATTTTGTAATTATCTAGCAACATTTTAATTATTTAAAAAATCCTTTAATCAAGCTGCGCTCCAAAAAAAAAACCAAAAGAAAAACAAATACTTGTATTTTATTTCAATTAAGATACAGTTTTCCACAAATGACTTCAGTTGTTCCCTAAATATCATAGGGGATATTATCTCCATTCTTTCCACCCAAAATGACGGACTAGGTGAATTTTTCCTATTTTCAGATATTCATTAAATTGAACTAAAGTTCAAATGCAAGAAAGGCAGTATATATACTTTCAAGAGGAAAAAGAAAAAAATATATAAAGACAATACAGAGGGAGCATATATTAAAAAAATAATATAGCAGACAGGAAATAAAACTAAACAAAAATGAAACTAGTTTAAATTACAGCACCCACATCAACTTTAACAATTCGAAAGCAGAGTTTTTGTTTGACCAAGGGGTATCAACTATAAGATGAATGCATTGTTATTGCTGTTCTTTTAACTTTCTAAAATACAAGACAAAAACCACCTACAACGTAAACCTATAAATTCACAAGAATGCAGAAAACATTGAGCAGTTCTGACCAGAAGAATAACAATAACCATGTTTCTTTTTGTCTATTCCTCGAGTAAGCACCAAAATCCTCTATTCTGTAACATGCATCTACAAAACCACAACCATAACTTTGAAAATTTTGCCATCTGGGGGTAAGCTATGCAAATTATAAAAAATAGTCAGGAGTTCTGCGTGTGGTATCAGGTTCAATCTGACGAGGTGCTGGGTCAAATTGAAGGAAATTCTGCTCCATATTCTCCCCAATCTCAAGTATTGCAGCCATATTCCCGCAGCGATAGCAGTAATTTGGCGCACTGAACACTGTCACCACATTCTTGTCCTACAACAATTTGAAATAGATAATAGTGAAGGTAGAATTTCAGAACTCCATAGCTAAATAAAATAATATTTTCAATTGGGAGTCCCCACAAACCTGGGACCAATTGTATCCTTCCATGACAAGCTGGTGAGCTCTAGAAATGAGAGTGAGCCCATTAGTGTGGTTGAACTGTTGAGAGATATCCTGTCCAAAGGTGTATCCAGCCCCACGAGGAGAAATTCCCCATCCACAACGATCATCCGGATCAGACCAAAGGAGATCACACATTGGACCCTCATGAGGTACCTAATAATGCAATGAAAATAAAGCAGCAAAATGGAATTTGCAACAATAAGGGAAAGATATATGTGGTAATCAAACCAGCTAGTCATGTATACTACAAGAATTAACAAAAACAGCTCACAAAGGCTGTGTTAGTCATATAATTGACTAAGTACATACAGTCTCTTCAATTCTCTTAAATGAATCTGAGCGATGTCTCAATCAGTACAAACTTTCCGAGACATTACTTCAATTAATAAGCTTAATGCTAAATTTCACAAAACTCCACCACCTGTAGATGATGAGGGGAGAAAATTTTACAAACATAAAGGAGGGAAATAAGCAATATTCACATAAATCAAAACAGTGGAAAAAGTATAGCCGATTTTCTTCTAAAAGATGTAGGACGCAATGGGCTTGAACAAAGATTAACTGGTTTTGCCTGTAATCTTCTTAAGCTAAGACACATCAGGTAAACCAGTTTGACATGCAAATGAAAAAGGTTTGCAGTCAGAGAATAAGTGATTTGAAAGCAAACAAAACTGAGTTGGCAAGGATGTCATCAAATATCAATCCAATAAAAGTAGCGTGATGACTGCAGGTGTACCTCCTGTATACGGTCCAGGGAACGAATATTATCCAATGTGTCCAAAGATGGGGAAAGACCACCATGCAAGCAGAAGATCTACAAGGTAATAACAAATGGTTATCAGATAAAACCATGGGGCTAATTTAAAACTAAAACCAGGATCAAGGGCATAAACAAGGGTAAGACAATTTTAGAATCTAAACCTGACTCTCAATTAGGGCCGTAAGTGGGAGGTAATCAAAGAGGTCGGTGAAATATTTCCAGACATTGGCATTTCCATATTTCCGCAAGCATTCATCATAAAATCCATACCTGAAAGAAATAAATGAGATATTGATATGTATCGCATATATGATGATGCAATGTAACAAAATGACTAAAACACCAACAACTTCCTGGCTTGCGGTCGCCCCTCCTCTTTCAAATGTATGTTAATTTAATTAACTGGCTTGTATGCACGAAAAAGAAGACGGAAACAATTGATGAATGTTATCTGCACTAGTACATTTCAATTTTGCATGCGGTTAAATAGGACATTTAAGCACAGTTATTCTTCTATTTCAAAAACTTTTAACTTAACAAAACATGGTTGCAATTAGTGTTTGACAAAGCAACTTGGTGAACAGATCATTGCACCAATGTGAATAGCATTGCATCAATAATTGGGTGAGCATAAAATGAACAAGACTCTTACACTTGGGTTATTTGACGACTCTCATGATTTCCTCTTAGAATTGTGATCCTATCTCTATATCGAACTTTCAGTGCCACTAAAAGAGTGACAGTCTCCACAGAGTAATATCCTCGATCTGCAAATTCCCCAAAAAAAGGTAAACATGGTGGTGATTTCCGAAATGTAAAGAAGCAAAACAATATAAAAAATTGATATAAGCTTAGCTACAAAGTTGAGAGCGAAAAAACTCCACCTAGGCATATTCAGATTGTAAAAGAAACCTCTTCAGGGTATTTGAATTATCTAAAACAGCACAAGTGCCGCTTTCATTACTCTTAAGCGTTAAGCTATGAGTCCCACAAATTATGGATTATCACGTGCAAAAGCTCTTGGTTTCTTACAAAAAATAATCAATACACTCAATAATATTCTTTTCTTTCATCATTTACACATACTCGTTAATATTATTGTTGTTATTATTATTATTAACCAAGAGAGACGGACCTACGTAGTCGCCCATGAAGAGGTAGTTAGTGTCGGGAGCGTTGCCACCGATGCGAAAGAGTTCGACAAGATCATGGAATTGACCGTGAATATCACCACAGACAGTTACTGGACATTTGACAGGCTGAACGTTCCATTCCTCCACAAGGACCGCTCTGGCTTGCTCACACAGTGCTTTCACTTCCGCTTCAGCTAGTGGCTTGCACTGCATCAAGTGCTCGATCTGCCGGTCCAGATCCACGTGAGACGGCATCTTTTCTTCAAAGAGACTTTCGATTGATTGAATCGAATAGAGTTTGTTTGCTTTTTTTGGGGTGGGGGAACGATTCAGGTCATCGTCCGGACCGGACGAGACCAGACAGAGATTGGGGATTTTATTTAGAGGTTGCTATTTAGGGTTCAGGCTTTTATTGGGAGAAAACACAGCTAAAAAGATCGGCTGGAATGGGATCTTTTTTCTTTGGTTTTTTCGCAGGTTAGTGTAATAATTTTGTTTTTCTCTTAATGTCGGTCCCTTCTCTCTCCCTCCTTTTTTTTATTTTGTTATTAGTGGTGCCATGCGGTCAAGTTTATTATGCATTCACTTACAATTGTTTTTTTATTTTTTTAGTTTGTAATCGCTTAATGTAGACGTGGAATTGAATTGAATTAATAATTTATTATAAGTTTTATATTTAGAATAAAATATTAAATTATATAATTTAATTTAATTGTACAGTTGGAATACCTGTAAAATTAAATTGAATTAAACTATTTTGCTTTTAATTCATGAATCATTTCTATTGTTATATTTTTTTTAGTTTAAAAATAGAATTCATAAATTATTTCATGATAAAAACAATGTCTTATATGCCCTGGATTGGTTACTATTGACTCATAGTTTTTCTATTTTTGTGGCCTAATGTTGAAGAAAAGAAAGAGATGTTAAAGAGAAGCTGAAGGATTTTTTTTAGAGAAAAGAAAGATGAGTATTTTTTTAATAATTATTTTTTATTTGAAATTATTGTAGCAAATCAGAGGGTCTCCTCTCTGATTTGCTTTTGTCTATTTTTTATGATTAAATAGAATTTAAATTAATATTCTTAAAAAGATTTCAAACACATGAATTGATTAAACCAATGGAATTGAATTCAATTCCAAATATTCCAAACAAACAATAAAGATATATAAAACTAAAATGAAAAATTAGAAATTAGAAATTAAATAAAAAGAAAAAATAAAACACAATAACAAGTCAAAATATCATACATTTATCATGTTGGAATAACATTTATTTATTAGCCAAAAGATATATAAAAAATAAATTTATACATATATCTATTGATGATGAAATGACAAAGTAAAATGAAGATGAATATCTATATAATAATACATCTGCAACTCTACCTCTTGAATATTCATTTCTTTAAAAAAATATCTTTTTAAAACCTTACTATGAAAAACTCTAAAAGACAAAAATCCTAAAGGAAAAGGAGTATGATATTCTTATCATACACTTTTAAAACTACCTCCTTGAAAAATCTTGCTATGAAAATCTAATAAGACAAAACCTAGATAAGAAAAAAAAAAAGAGAACAATGCACATTTATATCTCCCTTATGTGAGTGTATTAATTTGAGCAACACATGTCAATCTTGTGTATGAGTTTTTCCAAAGATATAGAAAGCAATATTTTATGAACAACTCTGCTAGATTTGTATTTGACTGTATTTTATAACATTGATTTCAATTTTTTTATATGATTCATGTGCGAAAAATATTTTTAATGATATGTGTTTGATTTTATCACCATTAATATAACCTTCTTTTACTTGAAAGATTACATTATTTCTAACTATGTTTAACCAAAAATCTCAACCATATACATTTTTAACCTGTTTCATGAAGTGCTAGTATCTTTATATGATTTGAAGAAGTGGCGGTAATAGTTTTTTTTTTTTTTGGTAAAGCATCAAGATATAAAAGTACCACCATATATGAATAATATCTTATTTGAGAGTGACCTTTATATGGATTGGGAAAATACTTGACATTTGCATATCCAATGAATTATGGGTTTAGATTTTTAAATATAATAATTTCTTATAAGTCATTCCATAAAAATAACGAAATGTATGTTTAACATCATTTCAATATCTATATGTTGGTGTTGAACTATATCTTGCTAATAAACTAGTAGAAAATATTATATTTGATCTCATATAGTTAACAAGATGCATTAATGAATCAATTGCACTAGGATATAGTATTTCAGGACTAATAATCTCTTTATTATCTCTTTTTATTATTATGAAAAGGCCCTTCTTTATATCAAGGCAATGAACTACCAATAGGGAGCTTAATGGATGTGTTTTATCCGTATAGAATCATATTAATAGCTTTTCTTTATAAGTTGATTGATAGAAAAATATTATATTTGATATATGCTTGATCTCAAGATAAAATCTTATCTTTCCAAAATCTTTTATCTCAAATTCTTTATTAAAATATATAATTGTTTCCTCAAGCTTTTTAAGAGTTTTTATAATATTCAAATTTAATTTTTCTAATAAAAACATATGGACTACTGAGATTATTGACATATCCATCTTTAAGAAGATATGTGTTAAGCTGATTGTACCATATTCCTCGTGATTACTTTAATTCATACAAATATCTATGTAATTTAATTGAATATATTTCATAAAGCTTTGAGTTGTATGTTCTAGGTAATTTTAGTCCTTTGAAAACTTTCATATAATTAACACTATAAAGTGAGTCGTATAAGTAAGTTGTAACAATATTCATAAGACAACATGAAGTTATTTAGAAAATACCTTGTTAGGATAATTAAAAATTTAATTATAATTGCATCCATCTTGGAAGAAAATACCTCATTAAAATCAATTTCAGGTATATGTGAGAAATCTTGTTCTATAAGTCATGCTTTATACCTTACAAACTCATTATTTTCATTTTATTTTTATATAAACGCTCACTTGAGTCTTACAAGTTTGACATTACTTGAAGTTCATACTACTTGTCCATAAACTTTATGTTTTACTAGTGAATTTAGTTATGTCTAGATTGCATCTTTTCACTTTGGCCAATTATTTTTATGTTGACATTCTTGAATGGACTTGGATTCAAGATCTCTACTCTTTTTTCTTCTTTTTTTATCAAATCAATAGCTATTGTACATGCAAATATTTAATCAATAATAATTTCATTTTGATTATATTCTTTTCCTACAATGACATAACTTATAGAAATTTCTATATTCTTAGTATTTATATTATTTTTAGTATTTTTATTAGGTACCTAATTCACTACTGGAGTTGTTTCTTTAGATATGTCCGCAACTTGTTTTTGTGTTATGACCTCTTTAAAGGTACTAATAACTATATAAATGCAAACTTCTTTATTTTGCTCCTTTTTCTTTCTTGGACTTTTATCTTTGGAAATGATAGTTTGATCATATTTTTGGCATGCGATGGACTTATTTACTAATGTGTTAATAACTTGTTCTTTTCGACCTTCAATTCGAGAACGATTATTTAAAGATGGTGCATATGATTTAGTCACTTTTTTTATATTAGCAAATGCATTTAGTAATTGATTTGCAATCCTTTGTAAAAGAATAATTTTCTAAACTTTCAGTTCATATTAATTTGTGCAAAGATAAAAATGATATAGCAATAATGCATCCCATAAGAGTTCTCATTTTTCTAGCTTTTTTTTCTCCCTCTAATTTTAAAACCATTGCTTCATCATTTTAACAATCAACAAAACATGTTACAAAAGATTCAAGATATTTAATAATTGACCAGGATTTAAATCTAATATAAATTTCCAGTCCTTTTTATAGATTTATTTTTATATGTTGTAGTGGGGCGATTGGAACATATTACACAATTAAAAATTCTCAAATAGAATATATTTGGTTGTTGACCAGAAACTAATTATAATAGGAAGTATTTATGATAAGCAGTTGGCTTGGTCCAAACTAGTGTTGCAACATGTAATATAACAAGTCCTTAAAACAACATAGTTCTTATAAGTAATGGCTTAATAATTAGTTATAGACATTTAATTAAAGATTCTGCTAAACCATTTTATATATGCATGTGGGTCATAAAATGTTCAAATATAATTCTAATTAACATGCAATAATTATTAAATGATTGAGATGTAAATTCTCCTACATTATCAATATGAATTGTTTTAACTGTGTAATCTGGAAATTGTGATCTCAATCGAATTACTTGTACAAGAAGTCTTGCAAATACAACATTTTAAGTAGATAATAAACAAATATGTGACTAATGTGTAGAGGCATCTATTAATATATTAAAATATTAAAATGGTTCACATGATGGAATAATAGATCCATATATATCCCCTTGAATTTATTATATAAATGAAGGGAATTCAATTTCAACTTTAGTTAAGGATGATATGATAATCATTTTTTTCTTGAGCATAAACAACATGTAAAAATTCATTTGACAAAAAAAAAAGTCTTTTGATCTTTTAATAGGTGTCCATTGAAAGTTTCAATAATTCTTCTCATTATTATTGTGCCTAAATGGCCTAAGTTATCATGCTAAAGTGTAAGAGTCTTTGGGTCTAATAACTTTTGGTTAAACATAACAATAAATTCTATTGGATTAATAAATATATAATATAATCTAGAAGAGAATAGTGACAACTTTTCCACTATGTGCTTCTTGCTTAAGATAAGCAATGTAATATGGAGAAATTTTATACTATTTTTATTAGTGGTCTCAATATGATAACCATTACAACATGTCTTTAGAACTTAGTAGATTTATTTACAATTAATTAGAAAATAATGCATTGTTTATAAATAATTTTGCTTCTTCAAGGAACATAATATGTGCTTTTCTATAGTCTTTAATTAGATTTGCAACACTAGACATTATAATAACATTTGCTTCAACTAATTTGAAAATATAGAAATACCAACATGCCTCTAAAGCCAAGCCTAAGATTTTTTTTTTTCTAGGGAAATGGAGTAGTTACATTGTGCACATCAAAGAGCAATTCTAAAAGAACCTTAAACCAAAGGTATTTTGTTTTTGCTTTTACGGGTAACCAAGTAATTTCACTATGCAAAGAATTGTGGAAAGACTGACGACTATTTTACCCCTAAAAGACAATATTGTCTGATTTTTTAAGGGCAATTCGGTTAGTTCACTATTGTAATCCATAGTAAATCAAAGTTAATGTACATGGTTTCTCCATACGATTTAGGTTTTGTAATGTACAAATCAAATGTTGAAATTCTCCTAGTTTGGATGAGAAGATATTACGGGAAGACACTTATTGGACATAAATTATTAACTTAAGATTTAAATTGATATAATTAGAGATATAAGAATTTGATAAAGTTATTCCTATTATATAAAGAAGAGATAATGAACTGTTAAAGCTCTTTTTTTTTCCATTCTAGCATTGTACTTTTCTTTTTTTTAAAAAAAAATATTCCTCATTTTGAATCGTTACGAAGTAGAAGAATTGAAAGAGAATAGTTAATTGGATGAGCATGGAAATCATTCAACATCTCTCTTTTCTAATTCTTCTTTTTTATCCCATATTATACTATATATTCTATCATATAGTATTTATATAAAAAATACTAAAGGAGAAGGCATATTCATTGTGGCTATAGACTCATATTACTATTCGTTACAATAGTGAAATGACATCTATAGCCTTGATAAAAAAAATTGGTTTGCCTTTAAATCAGGGGCATTCTGGTATTTTTACATGGCATATTAGTCATTAGTGGTTTGTTAGAGGGTTTTTCTGTATTTTCAATATTCTATTAAATAGTAAAATAACAAAAACACCCTCAAGAGTAAGAAAATCAATAGTTTCGGGTAAGGTATATAAGTATTTTCTATTTTAAATACATAGTAAAATTACACATGTTCTCTTGGATCTAAGAAATTTAATTCATTGGGTCAAGGTATCAGGATCTTTTACTCTCGGTTTTTTGTTAATTGTTGGTTTATTGAGTATAGTGGTGTAATTTAACATTAAAATAATATTTTTTTTATTTTGAAAAAGCTGATGGCGCTTGCATAGCACGCACCAACACGTGGGAGCCGGTGTGTACTTTAGATGGCGCTTGCAGCGGCTCCCAATGGTAAAAATTAGCCTTTTGTTGTATCATTTGATGCCTCGCTATCTCCTCTTCCATAATAGGTGGCGCGTGGAGTCAAAAGGTGGGCGGTTTTTTATTGGTGACCCTTTTTTTCCCCTTCGTTTCTCTCTCCTACCCCCTAGAAAGCACTATGGTCCTTATTGTTACTGGTATTTCAAATTCAATCATTTTAGTTTTTATTTTAGCATTTTTGTCATTTTCCTTTTGTGAAAGGTTTTTTTTTTCAATTTAACCCTTGGTTTCTAATTTGTATATATAATATGTTTTGATTCGGTCCTTTTTCTTTTAATTTCTTATTTCCTTTGTTTTTTTGTCAAAGTTTTTATTACTTTCAGTTTTATCCTTCAAATAACGTTTATGATTTTTTTGTTTTTTCAATGATAATAATAAGGACTTCAATTTGATCCCTCTTCTTTTGATTTCTTATTGTTTTTCTTGGTTTTTTTGTCAAAGTTTTTATAGTTTTCGATTATATCCTTCAAATCAAGTTGAAGGTTTTTATTTTTTTAATAATAATAATAATAGTAACAACAATAATGTTAGTTATGAAAATAGTGATGATAATAGTAATAATAGTAGTGGTGGTGATAAAAATAATAATAGTAATAATATTATTGATGATGATGATGATGATGATATTTTTAAAAAAAAACTTTATAATTCTCTTTATTTTTTTATCGAGTTATTCCAGTCATATAATGCATAGTTATCAGACCTGACCCGGGAGTTGACCCAGCCAAAGAGCTGGGTCCCAGGTTACATAGGTTGACCCAGGTCAACCCGAATCAACCCGGAAAAATTTTAAAAAAATATTTAAAGTTTTAATATTTCATATGAAAAAATTAAGAAATAATCCATGTAAATATAGGTTAGACATGTTATAAATAATGAAGTTTAAAAGATTTTTTAAAAGGTTTTTTATTCCACATTGAAAAGATATTATGTTAATATATTATTTTTTTAAGTTGATGTATTTAAACCAAAAAGATTTTTTATTCCATATTAAAAAAACATAACTTTTTTCTTGTGAACATAGAATATATATACTAAAAGGTTTCAAATCTTACATTGAAAAAAGAAAACATTCTTGTAGTATTTATATAATGAACTTTAAAAATGATAATAACCAACTAAAAAATATAAAAAAATGCCTCTGGCTATGAGAAAAAACACATTTGAAAAAAAAACGGGTCTCAACTAGGTTTTGTTGGGTCGCCTGGGTCATGGGTCAACCCAGCAGGTCAACTGGGTTTTACCGGGTTTTTGCTCATCCCGGTCTTTTGTCTTACCTGGATTGGTCCAGCCATCGGGTCAACCTGCCGGGCCGGTCTAGGTTTAATAACTATGATATAATGTGGGCATTACGTTTGTCGGGATATCTTGTATTGGCTTAGCTATAGTTAGCATTGTTACACATTTATTGTGACCGGTTTTTTATGCCATTTTTTAACCTCATCTCAATACCTAAATATTTTTTTTGTACAAAAAAAAACAATATGGCCCCGCAACGAAACTCGAAAACCAAGGCTAGTAAAAAAAAACTAAAACAACATGGTTTTTATTGTTAAAAAATCACTATGTACAAACTCATATTTTACTATTCATTTGCTATATTTTTATAAATATTTTTATATTTTAGTCCTTATAATTTGCACACTTTACAATTCAGTCATTAAAGTTATTTTTCTTCATGTTTAAGTCCTTGAATATTAAAAAAAATAGTTGTTATAAAAAGATGAGGAGAAAGAAAGATTTTGAGCAACCATATTATGACAATAAAAAACAATAATATTGGTGTCTATGTGTTTGTCTTTGCAAGGGAGATTCCATAGATGTGATTTTGAGTTTTTAATTATGCTGGAAAAATGTGTGTGTATATATAAAGTTTCTTTTACATTGATTTTGAGTTTTTAGGTATATTGAAGGGTGTTTTGGGGTTTTTTTAACTTCCTATAATGTTTTTGTGTAAAAATATATTAAAATTTAATTTTTATAGGTTCAAATATACTGAACTCATATTTTGCAGCCTCCAGAGGCACATCCAGTAGCCAAAAATTGAACCATGCTAGTTGTCACCTGGAATAATAATAATAATAAAAAAAAAACAAGCAAATGATGTAGTTTAAGAGGAAAAAAAGGCGTTTGGGCTTCCTTTTTTTTAAAGGCTAAACATGAGGGCTTGAATTTCCAGAGCTTAGAGTGCTTTGTCTTTTACTTTTTATTTTTAATTTAATTTTTTAATTTTCTTATCTTAGAATATTTGTTTATTATAATAAAATTTAAAAAATAATCCAATTAAGCTATTTGATCTTTTTATGTTAATGTTGTCAATTAATTTATAAAAAATATGTAAATGTTTTTAAACTACTTATGAATACTCAATAAGAAATATATATTTTTGCTAAAAACAAATATAAAGGATGGGGGTTTTGACTTAAAGAAATATATATTTTTTCTTATTCATTTAAATTATTTAAATTCTTGCAAATATTTACTTCAATGGGGATTAGACTTTCATTCCAAAATCATACTACTTATAAAAAATAAGTGTTTTTGTTAAAAAAAAAATACATTTATACGAAAATGAAATTTTAATTAAATTTTATTCCTTTATAATATAAATTGTTAAAATTATTTATTTTAATTATTATATAATTAACTAAAAGTAAATTTTAATAAATACCTAGCATTCACATGGCTAATGTCCTTAGGAATAACAATTTAATCTGAATCCAATGAATACGGACCCAAATAGATAAGAGTTTTTTGGACTCGATAAATAATGAGCAGGGTGTGAATATTATCAATACGACCCGAAATTCACCCGAACATAATGCGAAATATATAGATTATATAAATATATTTGTAGAATATTGACATATACAAATTATAAATATTATACATATCTTAATATTGATATAAAACATGCGCGCGGGCGCATATATATATATATATATATATATATATATATATATATATATATATTAACTATTTTATATTTTATTGATTAATAAAAAATAATAGAAAATAAATATTCATTGGATATCCAAAACCTAATAAATAATTTATAAATATTTAAATTTTTTACTCGAATAAAATATACATAAAATCCAACTCTCATGTACCCATTACAATCCCCAAGTGTTCTCTATATTTCATTCGTCCAATCCAATGCAAAAGTTTTGTTGAATTATTAAAAATCCTACTCTCGTCTTCATAAAAAAACATGTCATAGAGGGTAGTGCAGTGCAAACACAAAAGAGAAAGGCTTATGTGATATGCGTAAATAAATAAAAAAATCAACAATAATTGGATTAAAAAAGTGGTGCAAAATAATAATGTGGAGAAGGAGGCCTCGACGAAGGGCCAAGAATTGCTTATTACAAATAAAAAAAAAATGAACTCATTCTTTTGGTAATCAATAAGATATAGATTATTGTAAAGTGAAAACAGTATAAAATTAAAATTATTCTCATAAAAAAAAACTAGTTAAGCATGTAATTTAGGGTAGGATTGTTTATTCCATGAGATATAATTGCCATTGAAAAAATGATTAAGAACAAGATGATCAGTTTGTTTTTTTTGTTGCAATATAAATACTGATTTGCCTTTCCGGACACAAAATTTTAACATTTGAACGGAGGATTCTTGTCTTTTATAAAAAAAAAAAAAACAATTAAACAGTGAAGTTACAGTCATACTCTTGGGCGGGAAAAAATATACATGTATTGAGGGGTTTCTTCGTCTTTTTCTTTTTTAAAACAATGCAAATACAAAATTACCCTTGGGTTTTGAAAAAAAAAAATAAGGCTGCATGTAGGGGTGTTTTCATCATTTTAATATGGTTTTGTTGTAAATATCAGGTGGGGTCAAGGGTAATTAAGTATTTTTATGTATATAAATTATTATTTATATTAAAAAATAGTTGGCACGGGCCAGCAAATGGGCGCTGCCCGCGCCCTTTGAGTGGCGTTTGCGGCGCCAAAACAGCACTGAACACTACCTTCCGGGGACGGCGTTCGATGCACGTTGCCACCCCAAGCATAGTGGCGAGGCGCGTGTGTCGAGGCGGCTCACGAAGGAGCTCCGACCAAGGGTTTTTCCTCTCTTCTCCTAGAAAAACCGTGTTGCCCATTGCAAAAAAAAAAAAAAGTTTGGCTATTTGTTTGTTAAGTTAAATTAGGTCCTCATTCTTTTGATTACAATGCATTTTGCCTTGAATCATTTATTGAGTTTTTTTTTTCAATTTCATCCCTTTACAATTGATTTTTATGTCAGATTTAGTTCTCATTCTTTTAATTATAGTGTATCTGGTCTTAAATTATTTATCAAGTTATTTTTTTTCAAATTCATCCCTTTACACTTAGTTGTTATATGAGATTTGGTTCTCATTCTTTTAATTGTGATGTATTTGATCTTGAATCATTTATTAAATTGATTTGTCTTTGAGTTTTATCCCTTGACAATTTATTTTTATATTAAATATGGTCCTTATTCTTTTTATTGTTATTTCTAGTTGTTCTTATCCTTTTCTAAATTGAAATTTTTTTCAATTTCATCCCTCATGATTTTATTTTATTTTTATGTCAAATTTGGTTCTTTCTTTTTAAATCTACATTTTTTAAATCACTTCTTTTTTAATTTATTTTTTCAAGTTTATCCCTAATTATTTTGATTGGTTGTAAATTTTACATTGTTATTTTTTCAGGTTAGATTTTTATGTTGTGATCCGGTCTCATGATCCGTGTTATGAAATTGTAAAGGTTGGATTGGGTTGATTTTAGTTGTTTTTCATTATTTTTTAAAAATTTCATCCATCATCATTGAGTTTGTTAGAAATTGGTATTCTTTTTTTTATTCATTTGCTAATTTGATTTTTTTTCAATTTTGCTCTTCAATTCAAGATTTTTTTTGTCCTCTTAATTTTTTTTCAAATAAGGTCCTTATTCTCTTAATTACTATTTCTTTATCCTTCGGTTTTTTTTATTTCGTCATTTGACATTTTAATTATTGGGATTTGGTTTCCTAGGTTTTTTCTCATTGTTTATAAGCCCTACCTAGGAGTCAATCTGGGACAATGATCAGGTCACGAGTCGAGAGGGTTGACTCAAGTTAACAAAGCCAACTAAAACCTTTTGTTTTATAAAAAAATCAAAATGATACCATTTTGAAAAAAAAAAAAAAAAGGAAAATAGTCAACGCGTTTTGACTGAATTTTCCTCATGCTAACCGAAACGTGGGTCAATCCGGGTTTATCAATTCTTCTCTAATCTATTTTGAAGCTCGACCTGGTCATAGGTCAAACCGTCAGGTCGAGCCGAGTTTTAAAACAATTGCTTTCCAGATGCAATGCTTTCAGTTTAGTCAGTATCTAGGATCATGAGTTTGAAAAGTTTACATGGATTGATATTGTTTTTTTTTTATTATTACATCCTTTGAAGTTGTTCATTTTTTTTAAAAAAAAAAGAGCTTCGTTTATCTAGATGGTCTAGGTTTCTTTTATCTTTTTATTTTATTTTATTTTATCATTCAAAATTCAATTTTTTTAAAATTAAACTAGTCAATGGACCCTTCCATCAGATCCCAAGAAGGTAACATTAAAAATTCAATCTTTCCATTCATCTTTTCAATCATATCATGATAAAAATGATTATTTTTTGTTACATTCATGACTAATTCTTATTTGGGTTTTTATCAGATGATGCAATTCAGCGGGCTTTGTTTGGAAGCTCCCCAGTTTAAATCTAGCCAGAGGTTTTGTGCGTATATATCTTGTAGTTCTCTACGTGAAGTTAATATTTTAAATTGTTGTCTCAAATTCTGAAAAACCCAACCAAAGGTAGCTGTCTTTCTGTGTATTATGTTTTTTTTAATTATTATTTTAATTTCTCAAAATGGTCAATACAATGATTTGTGAATGCAGTGATCGATCATGATAGATACATAATGCTATAAGCTAGATTAGTAGAAGAAACAACATTTTCTTGGTTTGATGCTTTATGTATGTGAATCTCTCTTGTGAACCAAACTTTTTCCAGTAGCTAAGATTTGTTTCCTCCTAACATTTGTTGTGTGCTGCTCTTCTGGGTGTGAACTTCTTATATGTTTTCTTTGAATTCTAGGTAGATATTTATTTATTTATTTTTACTTCGGTAAAGTAACTTCATGTATTATATCTTTTTTATTCATAAATAATCATTCTTTAGAATATATTCATCTTTTTTATCCTATTAACTCGTTTGATTTTTTGTATCTAGTTGATTTTTTACTTCTGCTTTATATAATAAAAACATTTTATAAGCTTCATCTTTACTTCTAAGCAAGTAAAGTTTTGTATATCTTAAAAAATTTCCTGTGAAGGTCATATAATATTTCTTATTTTTTTAAGTTATAGTTTGTTTTAAATCTTCTCTGTTTGTATTAAGTTAAGTAATTCAGTTTCTGTTTTAACAAATGAACATGTTTTCTTAGTAATTTTAGCTTCAACACATATATTATCTTTATTCTCAGACAAAAAATTTAAGCCAGAAATTAAACCAAGAAAATTTATTTTTTAAAATAAAATAAGCTAACATGTCCTAATCTAGCATGTCATAGATCGATAGAGTTAAATAAATAACCAAAAAAAAATATTTTTTCATTCATTTCATTAGCAACATTAAGCTATGGTTAAGCAACATTTAGGCTTAACCATACTCCCTGTAAGTAGTCAGCGTCGAAGTTGCAAGGTCTCAACTAACATAGAACCAGGATTTGGGTATTATTCTGGACAGTTTTAGGGGAGGGGGGTCCCTTTTAAACCTCTTCTAGAGGAGAGCTGCAGCTATCAACTAGCTTATGCTTGTGCTATGAGATTTGGGGCATTGCTTTTGGTCTGCAATAGAATTACTGAATCCACTTGTGTGGCTATTAAAGCAGTTGTCACCATTTTAACTTGGCGTAGCGTGCATATCTGACTATAATATTCGTCTATTCTTCTGTTAATGAGTTGGATTAAACTTTCTAGTAGCATGAGCGGACGTTTAACAGAATGCAGATTTGACTTTGGACTTTGAAACCATGCATCAATTTTCTTCAAAGCCTTCAAGAAATTAATTTGGGTGGCCCGTAACATGACATGGATTTGATGCTTCTGCTTTTGGAATAGGATTAAACGTTCTGATATGCCATCAATGAGAAGCCATGGTTAGTTGTCCAATGAACATGATATCCGATCCTTAGAAATAGTGCTTGATGTGAAATGGGTAGGCATGATCTGAATTTGCCAAGTGAGATGCTGGAAATCTGCATTGGATTAGAGATAACCATCTTTCACGATGCTTGTTTTTTCAAAGTTGTTTGACGTACTTGCTGCTGTATAAAATGGAAGTAAATGGAATCCTTACAAGTAGAGACCTGTGTGCTGATTGACAACGGACTTGGTGGCTAATGGCTTTCATTCAGCTAGCTCTGAAGTGGCTGAGGGAAAAAAAATAAAAAGAAGACCTCAACTGGGACGGGAGTAAAGGTCAATACAGCTAATTTTCGAGTTAAATAACTATTACTAACAACAATGGTTACCTGCAAGAATATATGCACCTTGTTTCGTGACCGTCGCCTGAAAACAAAAGGTCTACCAAAGGCCATTTAAGAAAAGAGTAGATGGATGTCTAAGAAGGCAACTACTCCAACCACTAAGTTCACAATAATCGACATCAAGAACGAGGACCACAGTGGAACAACTACTAAAATGACCAGTTCCCATTGGCTTAAGTGTTGCACAATACGTTTTCGGAAGAAAATTTTGGCTCAAGAACAATCCTTTTTCCCCGTATTTACACTTCCTCTTCAGGATGGGTGCAAGGAAATCACTTTGATTATATGTTATTTCATTGTCATTGACCATTTCAAGTCTCTTTAAAAATATCTCAGATCCAGCCTTTCCATTCTATACCATTTCTTTCGCCATCTCGCCAACTTGTGCCACAAGTCAATCAACTGCACCGATTTTTCTTGGTCATCATCAACTTGCACATATTAGGGGCTAAGATTGTTAATGGGGTTCTGAAAGAGATAAAAGAGCAACATGTAAAGACCAGTGATCTTTAATTATTACTGTATCCGCTCACTCACTTTCCAATCTCCACCCTGCCTACTGTTTTTGCAACCGCCATGATCTCTATGCCACCATTTCACTTGCTCTGTACCCTGATAGGGTTGTTGCTTCTTCCCTTGCATATCAATTCAGCTGATCCAGATCTACTGCAGGACTTCTGTGTTGCAGACTTGAAAGCCCCCCTGTCTGTAAATGGCTTCCCTTGTAAACCTGAGGCAAAAGTAACTTCAGATGATTTTTTCTTTGATGGGTTAAGCAAAGAGGGAAACACAACAAACATATTTGGTTGGTCTGTGACTGCAGCAAATGTCCTTGCCTTTCCTGGCCTCAATTCTCTTGGAATTTCCATGAACCGAGTAGACTTTGCCCCCGGCGGACTGAACCCACCTCACTCACACCCTCGTGCAACTGAGACCGGTGTGGTCATTGAAGGGAAGCTACTTGTAGGATTTGTAACAACTAGCAATGTGTTTCATTCCAAAGTATTGACTGTTGGGCAGATGTTTGTTGTTCCTAGGGGTCTTGTTCACTTTCAGCTAAATGTTGGGGAAGGGAAGGCCCTCCTTTTCACAGCTTTCAACAGTCACTTGCCTGGGTCAGCCGTCGTCCCAACAACTCTCTTTGCTTCAAGACCTTCAATTCCCGATGATGTGTTAACCAAGGCCTTCCAAGTAGGAAATGATGTAATCGACAACATAAAATCCAAGTTTAGTTCTTGAGCGTTCTCACATATCCTCGGTAGATTTACAAGGTGATCCTTGTGCTTGTCTCTGCTCCTTTCCCATACCCTTCACAACTAAATTATCAGATTGAGGTTATTGTTCCCATGTTCTGTTAATCCTTATTACCTTCTTTGTTTCTTTCACTTGTCCTTTCAATTTTCGTTTTTCCTTCTGCTAGGTTTTAGAGTAATAACAAAAACATGTGAGGCATTTGCATATCAGTTGTCCTTCGCCACAATCACCCAATCCAAAACATGGATTTTGCACCTTAACAAGCATATTCCGACAACAAGGTAGAAGAGTTATAAATTAGAAGCACAATCCTTTTGGTACAGTTATCTGAACTGAACTCGCTCTAGGAGATTCCGTTTAGATACACATGCGTAAAGGCAAATTCAGTCAGATGATACGATGCAATTAAAGATCAGATGTATTTTCTACAAATGAGATGAGTAAACACATTTATGCACGGGGAAGCCAGTAACAAATTTCCCCTAAAGAAACTAAATAAATCTAGCTCCTTGATTACGTTGCTCTTTCGAAACTTCCACCAACCTGCATATGTAGCCATTCGGATTGGGATCCTTGAACATATTCTCTTGTTGGTTGTGGGCCAGATATCATCCCAGTAGCTACAAATGGCTGTGCCCCAAGCTACAACAAGCAATCGAGTGGTTGAAAAAATCACACGACAGAGAAAACTAACAGAAATATTTACTGGTACAGCTATACTCTCTTCATGAGAAAACAAACACTCCTTGTTTATAAAGGTAAGCCGCGTTCAAACTATGTTTATATGTAAATGCTCTATGGTAATGAACATATGAATCAACTATATAAAAGCAGGAGAGCACAACCCCCACCCCTCCCTCCTTCCCCAAACAGACACCCATGGGGGGTGGGGGTGGGGGTGGGCTGGAATGATGCAAAACCAAACAGAAGTAATGGAGTCCCTTGACTGGATTACGAATACATCATAGAATACATTTGTTTGCTTGTTCAAAAACATGAGCAATTGTTAATATGACATGAGATTGACAGCGAGAAACCTCTCTTGAAGTTAATATTGCTCTCACTACGAGAAACCTTTGGCTGCTTTTTGCGTGCCCATGTGTAAACCTGTGTCAACCTACATGCAAAACTGGGGCAACAGCAGTTGGAATTCAGTATTTCTTTAGGGCAATTTTCCTAATTGCACCAAACACAACTTTATTACAGATCCTGGTTCTTAGACATCAGAAATACTGAATACTAGAAGATGTTAGCTTGTTCACATTCAGTGCAAGCTACCACATGTTGGGCACAGTGGAAGCATTGCCTATCAATCAGAACTCTTGGCAGCCTTTCAAAACCACTACACAGAGAGACCTTTAATTGAGATTTTAAAACAAAGCAGTTTGTCTTTAATCTGTAGGCTCTTCCCTCCTCGAAACAACAATCTTAACCAAGAGATGAAAGACAAATCAGCTAGCAAGTATTTAAAATTGCAATGGTGCAATCTGGATCAATAGCCAAGACAAGTGCTCACCACTTCACTTTCCACCCTGGCGGTATCAATATCACATTTATTTTCTTGGTGGTCATAGTTATTACACGGGAATCAACAATGGCAAAGCAATCGTAAGAAAGATGCCAGAAACTACCCCCATACTATGGTAAATAAATTATATGATGATGTAAGACTCAAGTGCTCAATCAAGTTATGTCAACTTACATCTTTTGGATGAAGGTGTTCAGTCGTGGGGCTAGTGTTCATCCTTGAATTTACTGCTTCTAGCTTCATTGAGAGGAACTATAAAATCAAATTAAAAAAAGAATAGATCCAGGTTCAACTTCAACAGAGCATAAAGAAAATAAATGGTCTTGAAATGGCAATAAGCATTATAAGATAGGGATACTACCTCAACCTGACATTGGAGTGACTGGATATAATTAATTATCTCATCAAGGACAAGTGCTTTGCCGATAACCTAGTTACAAGAATAAAACATGCATGTATTGCGTTAGGAAATTATTGTGATTTAGATGACACTGAATTAGGAACTTAGGTTGAAACCTTGGATACTCCAAATTGTCGGTTAGGAGATAGCTAAATTACAAGGGATCTAGTATGGAACACAGCAAAGACAAGGCAACAGGTTCATCCTAAGTCTACCTAGACCCTTTCTTTAATATTTTTGTTGGAAAAAAATTTCCAGGACTATAGTAAAACGACTAAGAAGACCAGCACGACAATTGAGCACCTTATTACACCCAGGGACCAGATCTTGGAGCATGTTCATCCTCTCACTAATCTTTTCTCTCCGAGCCTGCCAAAAGCAAGTCTACAGTAAGCAACAGGTTTCAAAAATGATAACCATTCAAACGTCTGACGGCTCAAACAGATAAACAAGTCCGCAACAGTCTAGCAAAATGATTTTAATTTCATATCAACCTTAATACATTTTACACGAAGAACATGAAAGTCCTGGTTCATTCTTTTTCAAATTGAGAAACGATTTAAAAATTGGCAAATTTAAGAGGGCGGAAGCAAATTACTCTCTCCGCTAAACTGTGGCTATCAGTCGCTTGGCCCCTTCTTGCTCTGACATGAATATAATCTTGCTTAGGTGGCTCTGATGGTTTACTGCTTTGTTCGGCTGTCTTGTTATTAGCAGCAGAACTTGCTTCAGTTTCAGCTCTAGAATCGTTGTTTTCACTCCTTGATCCCGATATTTTCCTCCGCTTACCATTTGAATCATTCTATCACAAATACAAAGAAAAGAAAGGTAATAGACGTGCATCATTTTCAATTCAAGGAAAAATTCATTTATATCTCCTAACCTAACATCTTAAGTCCATAAAGGCTGAAAATTTCAATCCACAAATAACAACCCTAAACTCCATTCAAAGGTTTATAATTGCAAAGCAAGTAAATAGAAGAAAATTCAATTCCCATTTAACAGAACCCAAAGTCAAAACTCAACTTTTTTCAAGAGCTATTATATTCAGTTTATACATATAAAGAGTGGCAATCTAAGAAAAAGTATCCTTTAAACATTTTCATCAGCAAAAAAAGAAGTCAGAACATTTATCATTTCAGGCTTAAATTAACCATTCCAGCTAGAAAAAAGAAAAGAAAAAAATCCAGCCTTTCGAGAAACCAAACGAAAGGAATAAAAAGAAACTGAAGTAGAAACAAACCAAATCATTGGCACTAGTGGTGGTAGAAACCATTTTGGATGAGTCATCCTTCTCGGAACTGAAACCTCTGGTCTTCCTAATCCTAGTTCCGTTTCCACTACTCTGATCTGTCAAAGTGGATTCCTCAAGGGACCCATCTGGGTCGGCCAAATTATCCATCCGGAGGCCCAAACGAGTGGAAGAAGGAGGAGGAGGTGGAAAAGGCCAAATCTCAGTTAATGTGTAGGAAGATGGGTTGGCCGCAGAGAAGGAGGTCTCGTTTATCAATGGAGGATCCATAATGGATGGGATTGGATTGGATTCACTAGAGAGAAGACAGCGTGTACCTGTGAACTATAAGTTTACGCTTCCTCAATGTCAGACTGGGAGTGAGAGTGGGTTTTTTTTATTTTTTCCCCTGTGCTTCGGAGAGAGAGAGAGACTGAGCTAGAGTGATTGTTTTTTAACTATATATGCGCAGTATGCTCCCTCTGCATTTTATCCCTGTCTGCGTATATCGAGTCTTTAACCTCCTCTTCCTCATCATAATCATCATCATATTATTATTATTATTATTATTATTATTATTAATATTGTTACTGCTCTACTAATTATTTTATTAAAAAAAACTAATCCACGGTATTTTTTTTAATTTTTTTAAGTTATTTTACTTTTTCATAATTTTATCCTTGAGTTAACGTGGAATTGGAATTGGTGATTTATTTTGCTAGTTTGATATTGAATTCTCACAATGCCGGAAAAAAAGAAGTCTGGTTACTGTTGGGAAAACAGAATTTAATTTAATTTATTTAAAATAATTGAAACTTTAGGGAATATATTAGAAAGTAAAGTAAATGTTCAACTTTTTGTGTTTTTGCAAAATCAATGACTAAATGTTTAGCCCCTTTCTTTGCTCTTAATTTTTTTTTTTTCAATTTGATCCTTTAGATATTATTGATGTGGGATTGAACTTGATAGTATATTTTATTTAGCTTGATTTTGGGTTATTGAGGTGCCGCAAAACAATTCTGAAGCTCAATTACTACTCGTTTACCAAGATAGATAAATAGAATGTAATTTTATTGATTTGAAATAATTAAATATTTAAGGACTAAGTTTGAAATTGAAATAAAGATTCATCCCCTTGTTTTTTTTTTTTCAAAGTTACGGATTGAAGTGGAGAATTGGATGTAGCGTGTTGTTTCAGCTCGTTTAATGTTGGATTTCAGAAAAATATAAATATAGAGCTTGGTTACTGCACAAATTAAAAAAATAAAATTCAATTTTATTTATTCAAAAGAATTAAAGCTTTGAGAACATAATTTAAAACTAAAACAAATACTCAACCTTTTTTTTTTTCAAAATCAGAGACTAATGTTCAACCCCCTTTTCAATCTCTTTCCTTTTCACTTAACTCTTTTCAAAAAAATAAAACAAAATTACCTTTTGAGATATTGTTGATGTGAAATTGGACTTAATGGTCTATTTTGTTTGGCTTAGTTTTAATTTCTTGTGGTGCCACAAAAAATATTATAGAGCTCAAATAATGCTTGATTTGACAAAATAAAATATAATTATATTAATTTGAAATAATTAAACTTTTAGAAATTAAATTTAAAATTAAAATAAATGTTTAGCCTTCTTTTTTTTTTCAATCTAAGGACTGAAGTAGAGAATTAACTTACGCATGTTACACATGCACTAGCGTGTTAGGAATGCTAATGTGATATGGTGGTGCAAGTGACCTCCCTAGGGATCCAACAATGGTCATCCTTGGTATCATCTCAATGAGTGCTTTCTCATAAGGTCGCGCGTGTCAACGATGACGATCTAGTATGGTCTCAGCACCCCATTTTTTTTTTCTATCATATGCTATCTCCTCACTTTCCACATTAGCCTTCTTTAAAATAGTAAAGTGGCCTATCTGTTTTTATATCAAATTTGATTTCTGTTTTTTATTGTTATTTTTTTTGTTTTTTTTTAATTTTATACTTTAATATTAGGTTGGTGGAATATTGAAATTTCTAAGTTTTTTATTTGGTTTCTATGGTGTAATCTCGGTTTCACCAAGGTCACGAGTTTAGAAGGTTAACCCAAGTTGACTTGGGTTATTAATTTTATTTTTTTTAGTTTTTTTTTTAATTTCATACTTTAACATTTAGTTGATTGAGAATAGGACTTCTTAATGTTTTAAAGCACTAATAAATTACATATAAATTGAACAAAATCTTTCAATTGTAACCATTTTTTCCCTAATTGCTTTTTATATAGGGTTATTTTAATCTCATGACTTAAGTAGCAGATTGAGTAGGTTAATCTAGAATGAGTCGGAATATTTTTTTTATTGTTTTTCAAAATGATTTTTTAAAAATTCCATCCTTAAATATTAGGTTGGTTAGTAATTGAGTTTCATAATTTTTTCAATTTACTCTTTATGAAGATTATTATGTTCTCATGATCTATGTCGCGAGTTTAATAGATTTACCTGAGTTAACTCGAGTTATTTTTTGTGTTTTTTTTTAAGGTATTAAATATTTCTTTTCATTTTTTTCTTTCAATATTGGATTATTTGTGAATTGAGTTTAATTATTTATTTTAATTTGTTTTCTATATTGAAATCACAGTCTCATAACTTGGGTGGTTATGAATTTTCTAGTTTAACTAAGATTGACCCGGATCTATCTAATATGTCATTATCTTAATATTAAAAAAAAATATCATCCAATATATTAGCATTTAAATATCTTAAAAAGATATCATGCAATATACATCAAATTTTGAGTTTATAATTTGATTTTTTTCTACTAATAAACATGTTAAAAACGTATTGATATTTTTTTATAATAAAAAAAATATTAATCCAACTCACGGCCTAGTACGGGCCAAGAATCTAATATAAAACAAATCAATCTTTTACTATTATTGTGATTGTAATTATTAATATAAAATTAATCAATCTTTTATTGTTGTCACTGTAGTGAAGCAATGTTCATCAAAGTTCATTTACTTTTACTCGTCATTGTTTATGGCTAACTTTTTTTTTATCTTTTTAGTCTCTTTTTTTTTAATTTGGTCATTGAATTTTTTTTTAATTTCCTCCTTCAAAGTTATGTTATCATGATTTTTATGTGTTGAAATATTTCACATTGCATGTTCACATGTATGTTATGTGTCATAGGATATTCTAATGTTAAATTAAAACTTGATATTACAAAATCAAATTTTAGGTTATATTTATAAAAATTAATAACATAAGGACCAAATCTAACACCTAAAGAAATAGAGCCATTTTCCATTTCTATTGTTCAAAAAGCGTGAAAGTTTTCAGTTTAGTACCTTAAGATGTAATTGTTTGATATTTGATCCGTGTTGTTTCATAATTTTAACTTTTGATCCTAAAATTTATTTTTTTTCATGATTTAAAAATTGAATGTTGAGAAACTAGAGGGAAAGTCATCGTAAAATAAAAAAGAAAGTGTTTGATCAGCCATATTTTAATCATACAAAAATTGATCGTGTATTAGAGAGGGGAGTTTAGTGATCGTGGTTTTTTCTCTTTAATTATGTTGGAAAAGGTAGATCGAATCTGATGAAATTTTTTGAATTCATGGATCAATCCATCAAATTTGTGATCTGGATTCTGAATTTCATTACGTTTAAGAACTTTGTTTTTTTAAAATTATTTTTTATTTAGTTATATGATAACAAATTAAAATATACGCTTATAAAGTCGAGTACGATCAAATGTTAGGATATTTATTTGATATTACAATAATCTCATAAAATACAAACTGAAATAATTTATGAAAAAAAAATCAAAATTGAAATAAAAGGGAGAAATGAAAAAAAAACATTTTTTTATTATTTATATGAACAGTGAAGGAGGTTAGTTGACACTCCAATTCTGTTATAAATTATTATTTACCTATGATAAAATTTTGTTATAAATTATCTTTACTGGGACATGATCTAAGTGATCAATGTAAAAACTCATACAATGTGTCGATTTACATAACGTATACTCCACTGTATTGATTCTTTGAAATTTCAATTGATCGTTTTTGTGTTCACAAGAAATTAATTGGAATTCAAAATAATAATAATAATTTTTACCTTTTTAGATTATTCATTTTTAACGTTTTAGCGAATAAAAATGTATTTTATTAGGTGCATTTCTATTTTCTTATTAATATAATTTTTGTTTTTGATAAAAATATCTTTTATTAGTAGCATGTTTTTTGAATAAAATTTTAAAGCTATTAAAATAAATATCCATAAAACCAACGGCACGTTATCCGCCCAAAATTTTATAAATCCCTTGGGCACTCGTTAACTTTTCTCTTATAAAAAATAAAATTTTCAAATTAAAGATAGTCTATATATGTATATTGTGTCCAAGTATATATATATATATATATATATATATTAAAGCTCATCTGTTAGATGAATTATACAAATACTTAAATAAATATGCAAGTTTTTCAAATGTTTTTTTTCCAAAAAAAAAACTAATTATAAATAAAAAAACTTATAAATTTTAATTAAATACATTAAGAACCATTTGTGTCGATACATGCAAAAAACAAAGTGTTAATGTGTCTATTCAATTAACCTCACTTCAGGTTGAATAAATTTTTTTTAATACAAAAGAATTAATATATAGGTGTTATTAGCGTGTTTTTTTGACATCGAGTAAAAAATATAACTGTAAATTAAAAATTCGATGCTTATATGTAATAAAATATAATAAAAATCATATGCATTAATAAAAACATATAAAATTTCAAACTAATTTTTAACGTAGTAGAAGAATGGAATAATGTTGCAATTGCTATAGTGAAACATTATTTTATTATCTTTGTATAATAAGCTTTTAAAAAAATATATAAAGAAAAAAAATTACAAAAGAGTAAAGATAAGAACAAAAAGAAAGGTATAAATAGACCAAGTTTAGAGTGATAAATATTCAAAGTGTAAAAAATAAAAATAATATTTTTTTCTAAAAAGAAGTGAAGAAAAAAAAATGAAATACTAAAAAATATTACAAAAAAAAATGAAAATAAGAAAAAAAAAGATGATAAGTAGATCAAGTGTAATATGATAAAAATATCAAATATTATTGAGAAAATAAAATATAAAAAAAGCTTGTTTTCTATAAAAAAAAAATAAACCAAAAATTACAATTGTACTATCGTTATAGTAAAAACAATTAGAAAAATTTATAATTATATTATTTCTATAGAAAAACACTATTTTCTTTTAATATATATATATATATATATATATATATATATAATTTTCAATAAAATATCGGTTGAATGAAGTTTACCAAATAGGTAGTCAATCGTGAAATTGGATTCACTATTGACTGTCCTACTAATTATTTTATTTGTAACTAGTGTTATAAAATCTATAATTATATATGTGAAATGTAATTTAGAATTTTTTAGAATTCATAATTCTTGGATTTAGTCTTCCATGATAGATTTTTTATTTTAAAGATTAAAAATATATAAAAAAAAATATATGAATTTTTCTTTTAAGTTTTATTTTGAATATGCATATTCTTATTTGTTCTTTATCTTTTTAATATGTTATCAGCACCATCACTTTACTTAATTTATATTAAAATCTTGACATGCTTGAACTCCAATGTTACATGCCCTGTATCAATTTTAATATTTTATTCCTTTTAATTATTGTTTATACTTTATGGAATATATTTGGTTTTGTAATTTATTTTGACAAATTTTTATTCCTTTTTATTCATCAAGATTTAAAGTTCTTAAAGAACTGGTATTGTAAGTTCATGAAGAATTAAATAAATCAAATACAGTTCTTGAAGAACTAGTATTCTTAAGGAACAAAATAAATAGCATTTTTAAAAGACTGATTTTTTTTATATTCATGATTTTATTTAATAAGTTGTTTCCTTTTTTATATATAATGTCGAATATAACAAAACTTGAATTTACCGCTCTTGATGCATCTGAAAATAATTTTCTTATATATATTGTTCACCACCATCTCCATAAAGAAGAAAATAATGCATCATTGCAGGATCGCGTAAAAATAATGATTTTTGTTCACAACTATCTCATAATAAAAAATCCTCTTATTCTATGTGGTAAAATCTAAATGAAAGATATGACCACTAAAAGTTTACGATACTTCCTCATTTTTTCTCGAGCCAGTGCATTTTCATCACAATGTGACAATTCTTTTATTATTCTCTTATTTAAGAAGTTATATTTTTCATGTTGCATGATGTTTTATTTTATTTATTTGGATTTTTAGATGTGTTGGTTCGTCAAACGAGTATGATACTAAAATGTACCTCCTTTCGTCCCCTGTTTCTAAGCAAGTGGATCTAGACTTGTTCAATTAACTCCAAGAATGAAATTGAAATTTACACCAAGTCCCCTTACCATGAAGAACAATAATGAAAGAAAGAAAAAATTCAAGTAGAAGAAACACACAAGTGAATTGAAAGTCGTCCTATAAAAGAATTACAGCATAATGACTAGATAAAGAGTCTGACCACTGGGGAAAAAAAAAAAAGTCCTTGAACAATTAGAGAAAAGGTAAATTTTTCATATCATATATATTTTATATTTCTGCTTTCCTAAGCGAACCAAATATACAATCTGCGAGAGGAGACAAGAAGGCTTTTTGTTTATAACTTTCGGCTTCGCAACTATCTATGCCTGTGCTTCCAAATCATACAATCCACTCATCAATCTGCTCTTTGTACTGTTGTCTTGAACAACAAGATGTACACCTTTTGATCCATGGAGAAATATAGAAACCCCCCAACTGAATGCGTCACAAAAGACCCAAAACTTGACCCCACAATGCAGTGCCAAGCCGGCCCATATGTCTTGTCAAACTCCTGCACCCAGAAGATGAAGAAAGATTGTGCTGGTGGATGAGAAAATTACTTGCAACCAAGCTACATGATTCATCAATTATTATCATCTATGATTAGCTCGCAAACCCACATCATAAAACCAATGAAAAAGCTCGACTATGTATGCACTGATCTAACAGTTTGTAATTAACTAATTTAATTTACCTTCTTGAGGGTGGATGCAAGGGTCCTGGAGGTGAACTTCTCAAGACTATCACAAGTATTCCTGGCGCAACGAATAGCATGGATCTGCATAAATGGTGGCATGTCAACTGAAACAATTTTAGCACCGTTGCTTGCAAGAAAATCTGTCAACTCTACTTGTGACCCACAAAAGGATCTCCTCCTTCCTGTCAATGAAACTAATGGCATGCTCTTATTCATATCATTCCATTCAAGTAGATCATGATGAGCCTTCACTTCCCTTTTATCTTTCACCGTAGAAGTTACCACTTCCTTGGATTTCGTTTCATTCACTCCTGCAAACTCTTCAGCTTTCTTCCTATTGTCCAGCTGCTGCTGATCTTTAGATGACAGTTTCTTGACCCTTTGATCTTTAGATGATTCGTCTCCCTTCGCAGTTGCTGTTTTGCTCTCTAATTTCTCCACTACTTTTGTTCCAATAACCTTCTTCTTGGGCTGCTGGTGTTTCGGTTTGATGATTGAAAACCTACAAGCATCAAAATCAGCAGAGACAGTCATGGCTTTGGCTTGCAAGTGGATATCTATGCAATTAGGTGGCGGTGAGGGTAGGTGCTTGGTGGGTTTTTGGGTTGTTTTAAGATTTAGGCCTGATTTTGACATGAAAAGAAGTTCGGAAGAGGGTACAATGGGATCTGGATTTGTGGGTTTGGGGTGCTTTTTGCTTTTGAGAGTGGGATCCATGGATGTTGATGATGGATGATGATTAATGGGGGAGTCGAAGTCTAGGGATGATGCTAAGATGCGCCTGTGGTTGGTGCTGTGTGCCATGTTATGATATTCTCTGTTTTATTTGGTGGAACGGTGGTGGTGCAGGGTGTCTCCTTTTTGTTTTGGGGGTTGTTTGGGGATAAGGAAATGAGAAAAAGGGAGGTGGGGAGGAGGATTCTCTATTGGATTGTTGTTCTACTGAATCAGTGATGGAATATAATTTAGTCCCTATATTTTATAAAAACTAATAATGTAGTCCCTACTGCATCAAAGATATTTAAATTGTCCTTTGACTTGATCATGTTTAGTTTAGTAACTTTTTTTTCCCCAAAAACACCTCCTTTTCTAATTAAATCTCCCATATTACCCAAGTATCCTTCCTTTCTTCCTCTTTTTTTTTTTTTTTTTTTTTTTCTGAAAACAAATCAACAAGCATAAAATGAGATTACAAAAGGACGCAATGAACGAGGGATTAAATAATATAATTTTTGAAAATATAAAGAGCTAATTTGTTTTGTGTTTTAAATTTTTTTTAATAAAATTTAAAAAATTTATTTGTTTTTATTTTAAATTAATTTTTTTTAATGTTTTCAGATCATATATTTATATTAAAAATATATTTTTAAATAAAAAATATTTTAAAAAATAACTATTAACCTATAATTACAATCAAGAAGACTAATTAATTAGTTTCATTAAGTTATAGTTAGAATTAAGTGTTTGTTGAGCACCGGGGGTTCATTGGATGGGGACATGCCGTGAGCCAGATCTGGTATTGTCTTTTTCTAACATGCGCCGGAGATGGAGCTGTTGACCGTTGACCAATCATTCCTGTTTGGACTGAGTTGTCAATAGCTTTGTTTTCCACAATTTAGTCTCACGGGGTCTTTGTTATTCATAAATGTCTTCCATTCTTCCGTCCAGTCTCAAAAAATTTATTTTATATGATTATTTTTTAAAGTATTTTTTATTTTTTAAAAATTATTTTAAATATTAATAAATTAAAATTATTTAAAAATATAAAAATATTAATTTAAAATAAAAAATTAAAATATTTTAAAAAGACTTCTAACACATAAAAACAAACCCATCATTTCATAATCTTTAATCACATGGTTGTTAAGGTTAGAACTCCCTAACTGTAATGATGATACAGAGTTTGAAATACAGACAATGAATTAAACCTTCATCAATTATGGCCGAAGGCTAGGAATGGGCCCTACCAAGTTGGGAAATGGCAAGAGTGCCCAAGAACTTACAAATGTACAGAGCAGCTTGTGTCGAATCATGTTCTTCTGAAGCTTCTATCCATGGACTTCGATGCCTGGAATCTTTAAAAGCTCAACTACCGCCGGATGCTGCCGGGGAAGGAGAGGAGGGGACATAATTTGAAGGAGGGTTTGCTGGACGCCGTTGTAACATCCCGGAATATTTCATAATCCCACATGTAAAAATAATTTGTTTTTAAAACAACCACATCAATCACATATAAAACTAATTCCTCATTCAAATAATTAAATAGCATAATAAATTTAATGCTTCTTCACGTAAAATATATGTAATTAAATTAAATTAAATTAAATATGATAATAAACTCTTTTATTTTCAAAAATAACTAAATTAAATCCATTGTAATATTTAAATTTCTTTATCACATCACATGACTTTAACTATTCAAATAAATTACCTTAAGGCATAACAAAAAAATGCAATATAATTGTAAATTATATTCATCTTTAAAATTACATGTTAATGGTATCATAATTATATGTATTAATCTTATACCAAAAATAAGATTTCAAATCTAATAAATCCTGCCAGGTGGTGTTGAATCTGGAAATTAATTTAATATTAAGGTAAATTAATTTGCATAATAAATAAAGTGACAATATAACAAATATTAATTTAACTAAATTATTATTCTTATTTATAATTAAGTTATCAATATTCACTTTCTTTATGGATAAGAAGAATTTTTATGAACTAATCTTAGTTAACAACCCCTAATCCGGGTTCCAACACTCACCGTCCGGATCCAGACACATTCCTAAAAACTAAGGAATCTATTCATCCAACCACTCAGAACAAGGCACCCGTGTCATCATATAGGGTAAACTGGCCAACTCACACCAGTCCCATCAAACAAGAAAAATTGGCTAACGCACAGACAAAATAATTATACAATTGGACTTTAAGAAAAAATTATTTAACATGTATTTAAACAATTTTGAATAGAATTTAAATAGCAAAGCGTCGAGCATCTACCTGAAGTCTGAGCATGATATGCAGGATCTTGTCTCGGTGCTCCCTCGACAACCTCTCTTGTATCAACAATCCATCATCAATTTCTCATACGGTATCTTATCTATCAAGCACAATTTATTTCATTAAATTAACCAACTCAATTAATTTTTTAATTTAAATATAATACAAGTTTCCTTTAAATTTTAGTTAATTATCTCATGGCCATAAGTCAATAATCAATCTAGCATGATTCCTATACACAACATTTCACAATTAAAATTCACCAAGTACAATCCAAAATTTTCTCTTTTTTTGGACAAAACATCCATTGTATATAGGTGGGAATTTTCTTTGAAAATTCAAACAACTAAAGTATATACCAACATTTAAACAACTCAACATTAATACCATATTAGTAATCAAAATCAATTTTTATCAATTAATCCTTTTGGTCGAACGTGTTCATATAGATGGGGGGCGGGGGGGGTTCATTTGTTTTTCCACAATTAACCCATTACCCAATCATCAATTGGTCACACTAATACATTACAGCCAAAATTTCACAACAATAATTCCTTCCTTTATTTTTTCCTATATTGCTGAAATCCTATAAAAAAAAAAGGATAAAATTTTCCTTTTCAATTTACTCAATTCACTTATTACTCAATCTGTTCACGTGACCTTAAACATCATTAAACCACACAATTTCAAAATCAAGTATTAATTCTCAAAAACCTCAACTTCCATAATACTAAATAAAACCTTATTATGACATAAAAGGAATCCTCACATAATTCATCAAATTTAGATTTGACTAGTTGTTTATTTATATACCATAACAATATTCAATCTCAATTTCTAATGAAATATTTCCATTGAAAATTATAAATAAGTTATAACCACCAGTTTTCTAACTCTATTCATTATTATCATCATCATCTTCTTCTTTTTTTTATTTTTTTTTTCTTGCCAAAAAAATACCAGCAACCTCTATTTTCTCATAAATTTGGCCACCCTAACCCACTAGTGCTGATCTATATCTAATTAGTAGTGTCAACATTCATCATTGGATTTTTTGTAAAGCTTCGATACACAAAGTAAGCAAACACATCTATTTTTTTGTAACTCATTTATGTTTTAGGTTAATTTTTTGAGATTCTTTACAGTATTGTAGTTTGCTTTTATATTAAAGTGTTTTATGGTTTTTCTCTAGTGAAACTTATTGTATTAATGTATGACATGGTTTGTTTGGGATTTGGGAGAAACTGAATTTTATTTTCATTTGATGATATTAAGTTTGATTTTATAAATTGGGTGTATTATAATTAAAGAAATGATGGGTTTTTTTTAAAGGGTATCAATAATATTTTGTCAATTTTTATTGTGAAGTTAGAAATTTAAGTAAAATTGAATTTTTATGGAATTTATAAAATATATATACTATTTTATATAGGTTTTTTAAAAAATGAATAATCATTTCTAGATGTTAATTTTATACTTTCTTAATTTAACCCCTAACACTCTCTCTTTCTCGATCTCACTCTTTAGATTAGAATAAAAGCTCTTTCTCACTTGGTTCGCTTAATAATATTACTCTTACTATATTAGTACCTCAAATATTCATATTTGGTTTGATCGACTTTTCTATTTTATTTTATGTGTAAATTCTCTACTCTTGCTTTACCAATGATCTAGTCCTCCATACCTTGTAGTTTTGGTGTATCTAAGTCGAAAACTTCTTAAACTTAACTTAGATTAATATAAAAATAGAATATTATTTAACATGCTTGAAATACTAGGATTCATTTACCATTATTTCATAAACTTTTAGACACTCATACTAAGAACAAACGTGTTTTTCATCCATCCATCAATCCCCCCTTTTGGTTAATGGTTACAGCAAATTCAGACAACAAAACTAGTTCAGAGCTTAAACTAACATAAAAAGAAACTAGGAAGCATGCATTTCCTACCATGGGGGGCTTCGAATTTAAGCAACTGACTAATTGATCAGTAGTTGAATAGTTCCTCTAGCAAGTTAGGAAAATCCAAGAATATCTTGTTTTCTCCATCTATGATAGTTTCAACAAATGAACTGTGTTGTGATGACGATGGTGCAACTTGGTCACCGAAACCACTATTGTTTTGGACTGCCAAATCCACTCCGTTGACACCGACACTAGCCTCAGCAATAATTTGATCACATTGTGGTTTCATCGTATTCGGATTCTGGCCTTGGCTTGTCACAATAACATTCTGTGTTTGGTTCGTCAAGTCCTTGGATGAAAGTTCTGCTGCGTTTTCTTGTTCTGCTTGTGGATCACTGGGGAGAAATTGATCTTCCAGAAGAAAGTCGCACCATCTAAAGCTTGTTGGCAAATTTTCTTGAGTTTCGGTGGAGCAAGTAGATGATGATAATGAGTCTTCATCAAGGATATTATAATTAGGTACTAGCATAGTTTGATATTCAGCGCAAGTACTGGAGGCCTCCGTCACCAGTTTTATGGCTTGAAGCTGATCAAGAAGATCCAGTGAGTGATTGCTATTAGTGCTGTCATTGTTAAACTTGTTCAAAAAACATTCTTGAACTGGTTCCATCTTACGGGGTACCATTCTGGTCATCAAATGGCTGTTGATGTTCGAGATTCCTTCAGGCAGGATTGAATTATATTGCTCTGGTTTCAAAGCGAAAACATTTTTTAGGTCTCTGCTGAGTGACCCAATTCTGCTTCCAGGTTTTACAAGGCCACCAATGTTTCCATAGTCAGCTAAAATTTTAGAGAATGGCTTGTGAGTAACAGGATCTATCCCCATTTCAGAGAGCTTCTTTCTTAGCCTGGCGTTCCAGCAGTTTTTCACATCATTGTCTGTTCTTCCTGGAAGTTGTTGGGCGATGATAGACCACCTGTAACAGTATGAAACATGAGAGAGAGAGACTGTCATTATTCTTGCACTGTTAACAGAAAACTGTTGTATCTCTTGCATGCACCATTGGTAGATGTCTAAGAATATTATAAATTATATTTTGGGATCTCTGATTTGAGAACATTTGCACGTAATTAATGTGTAGTACAACCATATCGGTTAAAACAAGATACAAAGACACAATCTCAGCTGTCCTATGCAGTATTGCTTTCACAATTTGTAGCATGGAAGTGCTAATTCTCAAAATAGTATTTTATCTTTACATTTGATGAATGCTTGAATTAAATTTTTTACCAATGTATACCACAAAATGTTTGGCATTGTTGCTATTTGCTAACAAAGTTGTTCCCCTAACATTTCCCTGAGATAAAATGAATGAGATTTTGGTAAGAATATTAGGATAGAAGCCAGTAAAATCTGGCCTTGTAACTAATAACCAGCTGATTCGTGAGATGGTTGAGGGGAGGCAGAGGGAAATTAATTGTGAATGCTGAAAAATGGCTTTAAAATGGAGACAATCGATAACTTTATAGTTTCGAACAAACTCTAGGGGAAATGAACGTAAAGTTTGCTTCATATTGGAACTAATTATCTGTTTAGAATGATAGTTTACCCAAGTGAAGTAATGAGAAATTTTCTCTATAATTAGTAAATCTTTAGGTTGCAAAACTGCGTTCATCAATGAAGAAAAGGAAAAATGCAGGAGAAAACCAGTGATAAATGAAACTCACCTGCTACCTATGGCTGCATGTAGCCTAATAATCATTTCCTCTTCTTGGGGTGTGAAGTTGTCATGCCTGAGATCAGGGCTCAGGTAATTAGTCCACCTAAGTCTGCAACTCTTCCCACATCTTTGAAGTCCTGCAAAACATGCTCATTAATGGAAATTAAGCCATAATTTCCTGTACCATGCTTGGCCAAATTGTTAATTATAATCCAAATCACAACAACAACGTATATAAATCAACCTGCTTTCTTTGGAACAGCAGTCCAATTTCCTGTTCCATGCTTGGCCACATGAGCAAGTATCTTTGCATCTTCATCTGCAGTCCATAGACCCCTTTTCACATTGAACTTGCCACAGCAAGGAGGTCTCACCATCTTATCTGTTTTATGCAGAGTCGCAAACAGAAAAGAAAGATTAATCTCGGTATGGTAGTGCTGCAAACTTGAGACTTTTTTACAGCAAAATGTTCCTTTTTTTTTAGAGGTTGAGATGAGGAAGGATGTGGGTTTGAAGGCACAACAAGTGTGGAAGCAAGAAAAGCATGGAGCTAGCTCACATTTAACTAAATATTCAAGATGTGAAGCATCTTGGAATGTGAAGAAAATATATATAGATAGGGAAATGCTAGCTACCATTGCCAATCACATTCATTTTCAACACTTGCTCTGTTACTTGGCCACGTCTTCTTTAAGAACGTGTTGACAACCGGAAACTCGATACTACCAGTTACAAGAGGCATTCCCTTGTTTTTCTTTTTTCTCTCTTCTCTTAGTTATATCAATTTTATTCTTACTCAATCTCTCATCTGCTTTAACCTCGCCCAGTTTGTCCCACTTATTTCATTGTCGTAGAGGAAAGCCTTTGTTAGTGCTGTTTCTAGCATTCCTCAAATATATAAACACACACAGAGAGAGGGAGGGAGGGAGAGATCATCTGTGTATCTAAACGCTGGCCTCCAGGAGAATAGAGAACCCATTTGATCAGATGGGATCTGCAACAGCAAAATAAGCATAAATTGATATATGGCTACTGGAACCACCTCTCCCGTTGCCTATGAATGGAGACTAAAGAAGAAACTAAAATTACTCTGCTCGTATTAGAGCTGCCTTCGATCTTTCATGCCAAGAAATTGTTACACAAGGATGTAGCTTAATCGGATACTTGGTTTTATTTTTAGAAATCGCTAGTTTGAGTGTCATAAATTTTAGGGTCATCGAGATTTACCTGATTATTAACTATAGAATTTCAAGAAATTAGTCAAGATACGTATAAACTAGCCCGGATATTCATAGAACAAAATAATTTCTCTTCCCTTCCCCTGGGATACTGATAGGAAAATAACAATTTAGTAAACGGTGTGTTTTACATGAGTAAACAATGTGTTTTTGAGATGGCCCTACAATTCCTTCAACGGTCATGTAATTCAAATGTCTTTTTTTTTCTTCCCCTGTGCTTTGCAAGACCTATGACTTAGAGTTTCAATTATGTTTTGACTCGTTGGCTTATCAATCAAAAATTGTATAATATGCTTGTTAATATTTAATAATAATTGTTTTACGTTATTCATTTTTTTTCTAATAATTGGTGAGGTGATTGTTTTAATAGCCCAGTATAAATTATCACAGAGGATGACATGATATTGGTTAGATTACTCCTTTTTTTAATTTTTTTTTTTAAAATCTAGCCCTAAAAAAGCAAAGAGCTCTTTGTAGATTGTAGCTTAGTAAGTTTTGGGCCGTTTCAATTTCAGAATCCTTAGAGTTTTTTTACAGATCTTGGGATATTGATAGGAAAATGAGTTTTTGTATGGATCATTGTTTCAAATTATTATTGAAACTTGAGTTTAAATATGTTAAAACAATTTTATAATGAAGAAAGAGGAAAAACATATCTTGGAACTTATGTGTTAATTTTCAGTAAAAAATACAAGATTAAAAAAAAAAGGATAGGATTCATTGTATTAAGTAAATTTATGTTGACGATCAATGTTATATAGTGATTTAACACGTGTAAAAAGGGTTGAGTCTTATAGGTTAAAGTATTATATGAAAAAGGTATATTAAGGTGAGGAAATTGGCTAAAATTGGGTATATGGATGCTAATTGATGTATTTAAATACATGATTATGTGTTGTTGTATGAATAAATGGACATATCTTGAGAAAATAAAAGATTGAGTTTTTTTTATAAATGATAAGAACATTGAAAAGTATGGATATGTATTGAATCCTATAAATTTACTTTGTTGTTTATTTGTAAACATAGGTTAAATATGAGTCGGGATATGGTTTCTAGATTGATTTTTTTATTTTAATAATGATTTAAAAATCATGTTGGTACAAGAGAGATTTTTAGAGTTTGATAGCATGCTGATGGAGCAGGAGATATACATACTGCATGTAGGTGTTCAACACCTTGGTTATAGTTAAAAGATAATAAGTTTTATTATTGTAAGTACCTTGTTTTTTTTTTTTAATGAGATCTAAAGATTATATTGGCATCTAAGAGGAATAACTGGATTATTGGTAATCAAATGGATTAGCCAGATTTATTGTCAACCAAATAGATTTGTCGGAGTTATTGGCATCCGTGAGGGATAATTGTATTGTTGGCAACCAAATGAGTTAACTGGATTTATTGGTATCCGTGAGGTATTGCCAGGGTTATAGACATCTGTATAGGATGAATGAGATTAAGTTGGTCTTGTTGATGATAGTTGAAATGATTAAATTGTTGAACCAAAGAAACAGGTTGAATGTCTTTTAAGAACGAGAATAAAGAGACTCTTGTTGATATGTTACTTGTATGCTTGTGATATTCAAACATTTATGATGCTAATTACTTGGTTTCAAGTTTAATTCAGTAATATATTACTTGTATGCTTGTAAAGGTATTCAAACATTTATGATGCTAATTACTTGGTTTCAAGTTTAATTTAGTAATATGTTACTTTTATGCTTGTAAAAGTATTCAAACATTTATAATGCTAATTACTTGGTTTCAAGTTTAATTCAGTCTAGACAGAATCAGTAAATCAGTTGTAGAATATCACTGATTTAAATTTTTTAGGGGATACATCACTGAATTTAAATCTTATGGCATGTATATTAAATAATTTCATTTTAATGTGTATACAAAATGTGATTTAAGTATCTAATTGTTCATTATGTTTGTTATGTTCATTAGATTTGTTATTAATATGGAATTGATAAGATTGTAAATGATATGGATAAGTCATATGCGACATTATGCATATTGAAATTAGTCAAAGAAAGAAAGGTTAATTGGTTAGAAACGATAAAGTGGGTAAAGAGATCATTTTATAAATATTAGTAAAATGTGTATTTATTTTTTTATGGAATCTCTTGATTTTATACATATTATAAAATGTACAACAAATTGTATCTCCTACCAATCTATATTAATAAGTATAAAATTATTTTTTTTTACTTTAAATTAAATTGTTATGCGTTTTTTAAGAAAAAAACATTGTTATTAAAAAAAGGATTGAAGTAATGATCATGAATGATGAAGGTAATTGTGAGGAATTGTTGGAAGAGAAGTCAATTAAACGAGTTGTAAAATGTGATATTTGAGAAATTTAATCATAGTTATAGGACGGAAAGTGAAATGAATAATTACATACGTTATGGAACAAAATAATTGTGTAAGTTAAGTGTCAATGTAGAATTAGGGGAGAGCAAAAAAACCAATTAAACCGAGAAAATCAGAAAAAAAATAACCGAAAAACCGAACCGTGAAAAAAAACCGATTAAAATTTTGAAAAAACAGACCGGTTTGGTTCGGTTTTGGTTTTATAAGCCTGAAACCGAAAAAACCGAATCGAACCCAAACCAGAAAAAAAACCGAGCCAAACCGGAAAAAAAAACCGAGCCAAAACCGAAAAAAACCGAGTCAAACTGGTTTGAACCGGTTTTTCTTCTAAAAAACCGAACCGAAACCGGTCGGTTTGAACTGTTTTTATTTTTTTAAAAAAAAAATTCAGTTTAATTACTTTTTTTTTATAAAAATCGAACCGAACTAAAAATAATTACTCCTATATATAATGAAATATTAGATGAGTTAAATATGCTCGCAAGGTGATGTGAGGTATAGAAAGGATATGATTTGTAAGGACATGGTATGGAAATAATATAATGAAATTAAAATGAGAATTCATCAAAGGTTGAATAAAATGTCTTAAACTGGAAACTGTCTAAGCTGGAAGTAATTACAAAAGATTAACAAAAATGAATGTTGTTGTATAGGTATTAAATATTAATAATCAGGATAGTTCAAAAGTGTATATTGTTTCCAATGATTTTATATTTTTTAGGAGGTAAATTCTTTCAAAGGTTGAGAATCCAAATGAATTGCTATTAAATTATCTGGTTTTTAATGTCGATAAGGTATTAATAAAGTTTAATGATAATTGTATGATTTTATGGTCTTATTCGATGAATGGAATGATGTAAATATAAGTCATGTTATTAATGAAAAAATTTGATAAGGGACTATTTATGTTATGTCATTTTTAGAGTTGATTTAAGCATTTTGATAATGGATATAATTATGTATGAATTATTATGTTGTGATTATATTTTTTTTTTAGATTAATATTGGTGTTCGAGCCAGCTTGTGTGCACCTCGACTAATCTCATAGGGCTTGAAGTTAACGATCATGTAAGCCTCTAGAGATCGTGAGATTTGTGGGACTCGAACTGGTGATTTCTGTAAAGCAAACTCAGGACTTGACCAGTTGAGTTACACCTCTCAAGATTATATTGTGATTATCTTTACTTAAGTTAGAAGAGGTTCTCGAGATGATATTTATAGATATAAAAGATTTATGATCTATATTAATTATATGTTACAAGTATTTCTCCCTGGAAGACCTCAGCTCGTTATAAAATGTTCTCAAATTAACTAACCTTCTATGTTGAAGGGATTCTTGTTTTTTTCAATGAATATGTTAAGAACAATTTATATGTATATCATTTAAAGAGTAATAAATACATATAAATGTGTAAGAATAAATTGTGTATTATTGTATTCATTAATGAAATTGTTGAACAATGAATTTTGTTCTTATAAAAAAAAGTTACCTGACTTGTTACGAATGTGATTATTGAAATAAGAAGAAATGCAATCAAACATATAGGGCGTTAAAAATCTGAATCGGTTGACTATTTTAACTGTCAATAAAATTATAACAGTTATAAACAACTAGTTTTTCTTGTCTAATTACAAAATTAATAAGAGAATTTAAACATATATCATATATAAGCTATTCTAATAGCAAATCAGCTACAAAATCATCAATCCATGATTATAATTTAATACTTGCTATTACACCTTTATATTTTAGCACAAGAATATTTAATTTTATTCTTACTACACTTAAGCTACATGCTCTAGAACTTTATTATTAAATAGTAAATATATCATTTAACTTGAGAAAAAATCTACATGTTGAAATTTAAGGGACTTCTACACTATATAAAGAAAGCATTTATTTATATTGTATTTTTCATACATGAAAATACAAAATATTTGTCGTTGCTAATATATAAATTCAACCCTATATTTAATCATAATTAAAATAGATGCACGTGGTTATTTTATACTAAAACGTAGCAAAATGTCTCACTCAAAACATAAAAAGATGGCAGAAATAAATGAAGAGTCCATATTGTTCTGCTTTAGAATTCTAGATTTGAAGAGTCCCATGCTTTTGGTAAAAGAAAGGTAGTTTCCTCCTAACTTATATATAGCACGATTTATAAACTCTCTTTCTTAAGGATTGGGTATATACATGCAAAAGATAGTCTAAAAAAACTATATAATATATTATGTAGCAAGTAATATATAAGTGATTTATTTGACATATGGTTAGGAATAAATAAAAGGGATAATAAAGATGTCATCTATATAAAAGAAAATAAGAAAAAGAAGATTCAATAAAAGGGGTTGTCACCTACTTATTTTAGCCGGTAGTAGCCTAAAATAAGACTTTAAGAAAATATAGTCGTTTATTTATTTATTTATTTAAAACGCACGTGCATCATCTAGAAAATTCAATAAAAGAATCGTGGGTCTTTTAAAACTCATATACTTCAACTCAACATTTTTTATTTTTTTATATTATATATTTTCAAGGGTCATACTTTATGTCACAATTATATATTTAATTAAATAAATAGTATCGGTGGTCTTTTCCAACCATTATAAATGAGCATGTTTGGAGTATAGTTGCTGTTGTTTTTCAAAGTACTTTTCGTGTCGAAATGCATCAAAATGATATTTTTTTTATTTTTTTTAATTATTTTTTAAATCAACACATCAAAACGATCGAAAATACATAAAATAAAATAGAATTTTTAAGGAACGCAGTTTGCACCACGTTCCCTTTACTTTTGGGTTTTGCTCATTTATAATCTCTATAGCCTTAGAATTTATTTTTTCTATTAAAGCCTTCTATTCAATTTTAAGTTTTCAAACTCTTCATTTTATTTTGTTTAAAATTGTATATTTTCACCAAATATCATGACACCATTTGTAGGAAAATTGATATTTTACATTAAAATATTGTGAAAAATTTAGACGAAAAAAAAAACTTGTTTGTTTTGTAAACTCATTAATATAAAACATTTTTGAAGATTCCATTGAGAATTCGGATATAGTTTGGGCTATTATTATTTTTATACTAATCTATTTTAGTTGCTAGTTTTTTTATTTATTATTTTTATAAAAAAAATAATTTTAAAAATAACATGTCACTACTTAATTATCATATCCTTAATTTCTAGAAAAAGTTTATATCGTGTTAGCTGTATCACGCTGCATCCATGTCCATGCTTCCTGTACTCTTTGATACTTCAAGAATACAGAGCTAACTAGGGAGAATTATTGAAGTGCTCAGAAAGGGAATCCATGTGAATACAAACGTTGAGATAAATCTGCAAGTACAAGTTAGAGCAACACTTACAGTCATAGCCTATTTTCAATTAGTTTGGATATATAATATACTCTCTTAAAAAATACGAAAAGAATTTTCCTTCCAAATTATTTAAGATTCAATAGAAAAATACACTACCTTAAAATTGTTGAATACAAACAGAAATACTGACACACAAAAAAACATATCAGAAAATTACAGTGATATTTATTGATTGAATATTTCTTTGCTATTTTCCTCGGTATATACTGAAGAAAATTTTCTGTCGTCGAATACTTAGGGAAATATAGTTGGAAATGAAGAAATAAAAAAAATAACATGTCATTATTACAGGCAGAATTATAGAGGAAATATGTTTGTTGCTAATACCCGTTGGTAATATGTAAGTTATAACCTGACAGACAACCCCCCATCTCCCCCCATTTCTTCTTCTTCTTCCTTTTTATTTTGCAAAAAACAACACACAACACCCCCATATTTAGTCACAAATCAAGCTCTCATCATCATAAATCCGGCCACCTCAACAATCAATTTATCAAGATCTTTGTTCTAGTTTAATTTTTTTTTTTTTAAGATTCGTCATATCAAGTAAGCAAAACTATCCATTTTTTGTTGTAATCTATTTTTAAAATGTTAATTTTTTTGGCATTTTGATGTAGTATATCATTAGTTTGTTTGTGTGTTTACTTGTTTTATAGCTTTTTTTCCATAGAAATTTGTTGTATGAATATATGATTTGTACATGTTAGGGTTTGTTTGAGATTTTAAGAAATTATATTTGTTTGTCATTTGGTGAAATTGAATTTGATTTTGTTACTTGGGTGTTTTATAATGAAATAAATAGTGACTTATGTAATGGGCACGTTTCACATTTTATCAATTTTATTGTTAAGTTGAAAATTTCAGTAAATTTGAAGGAATTGGAATTTTTGGAGAAATTTGATAATGATTTAAATGTACTATTAAAATAGAATGAATAAGTTTGAGTTAAACCAATTATAGCTAATTAGTTGGTTTATGATGGGTCACGAGTTGTAAAGTCCAAAGCCAGCTTCATCTTAAACAAGAATGTACAGTTATTTGTCTACTAATGACTTAAGAGTCTGCATTTTCCTTGTGGATATGTTTCGAGCATATCTAGATTGGTGAATTAAGAGGGTGACAGATTGTATGGAATGGAGAGTCATGACTATCACATATTTATGAAAACATTCATTCCAGTTGCTTATTGGGATTTATTGTCGAAAGGGATCTGTCTCCTCCTCCGACTTTTGTCTTCTAGATAAATTGTATTCAAACTGATATTTTTTAAATTAGTAATAAATATTTAGTTTTTTCCTTTTTTGTTTATATTTTTTAAAATATTAAATACAATACTGAAGGAATTATCGATAAAATTTGAATCACATACAGAATCACCAACGAACAAGTCCCTCGAAAATTTTCAGAGAATTCAAAAAGAATTACAGGAATTACTATTGATGATATTTAAATCACTGACAGATTAATTCTGTCAATAATATAAATTCAATCACCAATAAAATTACAAACAGTCTTTTCTATGAAATTATCGACAAAATGATGTCGGGTAAAGTTTTTTGGATAATGCGCTTTTTGCATATGTAAATTCATCGATGATTATATTTCTAATAAAATGAACAGCATAATAATAGAAATCAATAATGATAAGTTTTTTAACGACCAATTACCATCCATGATTCTATCAGTAAATATTTTTTCAATAAAATCAGTGATTAAATACCAACAAAGTCGGTATTACACAAAACTCTGGATGTGATCTTCCAGTCTCCAACACATGCTCGAATGATCGTTGAACCGGCATACAGAGTTAATGGTTTTCTTCCCCAAATGCCAACCATTTAATACAGTGCAAACATAATTATGAACTTGTTGTACATGAATTGTAAAGTTCAATGAGGACTCCAATATAATATTAGAACAAGAATCATTGCTCTTCTCTCTCTAGAGGGAGCACAATTGCACTACTAAATTATAGAGAAATTGCACGTCATGATAACACAGCAGGAACAAGAATCATTGTTCCAATAATAAGATTTTCCTCTTGTTCTTTAGGAAGACAGCGTAGAACATGTGTCACACAGCTCATCCAACTTTCCTTCTTTAGATTTTAAATTTCACTTTCCAGGGCAAGAGACAGCTAAATGAGGCCAAACGACGGTCCCTTTTCCTTGGTCCATCTAATGATACTCCCAACGGATACTTCTTTCTGTGTATAAATTATTATAGTCTTGAAGGGTGTTTGATGACTCATTACTAGATAAGTTTACCCTGTTTGTTGTTAATTAACTCAAATTCTTCTTGTTTTTTTTTTTGTTTTTTTTTTGTCAATTGTTCACGAAGGGAAAAACTAGTTAGAGAATAATTTGTACAATGAGACAATGTATTAGTGGGAATGAGAATGTTTGAGAGTGTGATTGTTTTTTAAAATATTTTTTATTTAAAAATACATTAAAATAATATTCTTATCGCATTATCGACCTAGAGAAAGGAATTGACGATTGACATCATCTTAATCAATGCTTGATTTTGACCATAATTAAGGCCAATCCAAGTTGGCATTCATGTTCTGCGATGAGAGTATATAGAGGCTACACATATAAATTCAAATTTGCCTCTATCATTTTAATTTGCTTTGTAATTATCAACGTATTTGGAATGAACCCACCATGGACAATTAATGGACTATCTTACTTGATCAGTTTTTGCTTTTCCAGTGAATGCAAGTAAACAATACAGGAGAAGGAGATAATAAAGAATATTGGAATGATTCTTGACATGTTCGCATGCCAAAGTCCTCTCCACGAGAACAGCCGTGCAAATGTCATGATAAGACACAAATAACTATATTCACATCGGATCACTTGCTTGATAAGTGTCGTATGGTGAAACTTTGGGAACGCGGTGTAAATTATGTTTTTAAAAAATTTAATTTTTTTTATATTAATATTTTTTTTGTATGTTTTGGATCGTTTTGACGTGCTAATCTCAAAAATAATTTTTAAAAATAAAAAACATCATTTTGATATATTTTGGCACGAAAAGTTATTTAAAAAGCAACAAAGAACCACACTCCCAAACACCCTCATCATCCAGTAAAAAAAAATCATATTCAATGGTTTTTAAATAATCATCATTTCTCTCATCATATTCATAATTGTCAAGTAAACATTTTTTATGCGTTCTGTAATAATAATAATTCTATATATATATATATATATATATATACACACACACACACACATATATATATATATATATATATATATAAAGATATAAAGATTAAATTATTAATTCATATATTAGGATTTTGTTATAAAGCAAAAAATGTGATATTTGAAGTTGTTTTTTATAAGGTTCTTAATAATTTAATAAATCAGATGAACTTATCAACTACGTTGTGTTTGTGTTAAATCCTGATTAAAAAGAATTAAATTTACATTAATATAAAATTAGATAAAAGTTTTAATTCAACTAATTCATGTGTTCTTAACTAGTTAATGGACTAATTCAACTAGTTCATGTGTTTTAATTCAAAAAGTTTTAATTCAACTATTTCAATCGGTTATTTTATTATCTTTGTTACACTAGTTCATGTGTTGTTAACAATTTAATCTTAAAGGGATAGCTCAACTGGTCAAGTCTTGAGTTTGTTTTTCAATGGTCACGAGTTTGAATCTCCTCAGGGTCATTGGAGACTTACATGATCGTTAATTTCAAAACCCGTGGGATTAGTTAAGGTGCGCGCAAACTAGCTCGAACACCCATATTAATAATAAAAAAAAAAAATCCCAAATTATTTTATCATCCCTTGTCACGTGCTATTTTTAGAAGAAAGAGTTGAAAAAATCCATGTACTCTTCATTCAAATAGCTTAAACAATCCAACAAATCTTCCACGATGTGTTTGTAAAGAAAGAATAGAGAGAAAGATGGGGGTGGGGGCCTGCTTTTTTACCGAACACATTTTAACCAGGGAGGAGCAAAAAAACTGAAAAATCGATTAAACCGAGAAAATAATAAAAAAATAATAATAAAAAAACCGATTAAACTGATTAAAATTTTGAAAAAAATGGCCGGTTCGGTTTTGGTTTTATAAGCAAAAAACTGGAAAAACCGGACCAGACCGAAACCGAAAAAAACCGGAAAAAAAACCAAGCCAAACCGAGCCAAAACCGGAAAAAACGAGCCAAAACTGGAAAAACCGAGCCAAACCGGTTTGAACCGGTTTTTGCCTTAAAAAACCGAACCGAACCGAAATCGGTCGGTTTGACCCGGTTTAGGTTTTTTTTTCAAAAAAAATTTCGGTTTGGTTTTTTTTAATAAAAACCAAACCAAACTGAAAATGATCGCCCCTAATTTCAATGGCTCCATTTGTTCATTCAAAGAAATTAATGTGCAACTTGTGTAGGCGGAGAGGCTGCACCATTTTAGTGATGGACCAAATAAACTTATGCATGGCATGGCCTCTAATTCTTAAATTTTGAATTTAGTAGCTTTTCAACTAATGGGAAATGGGTTCTTTCTTAACCAATGATGCTAGCTTTCCTAAACTCTTAAAAATAAAATTAATAAGCAATAACCTAGCAATTTAATTTAATTCTCCAATTAATTTTGAAAAATATATCTTAACTGATCAGATTTTAAGTTTGCTTTCTAAAAATCACTAGTTCGAGTCCCACAAACCTTAGAGTTACTAGAAGCTCACATGATCAAGGTCCGCGTAAACTAGTCTGGATATACACGTTAATATATATAAAAAAATAACTCTCCAATTATTCCTTTTCTCATTGTCCCATTGATTCTAAATGGAATCTTGATCGTTGCTTTTATCGTGGATTCTTGATTTCTTTGAATGCTTTTTTCCCATTTAAGGGAAATAATATTCCTTAGCCAGCTTTACTATTAACTATGACTAAATTTATTTATAAACAATTTTAAAGATGTAGCTATAAATCTCTTTGATTACTGGCTATGAGATTTGAACCTAAAAAGTAAAAAAAAAAAAGAAAAAAGGAGAGAACAAAAACAAACTTTCTTAACTATCATGGCAATTTAAATAGTTAATTTTTTTTTAATTTTTTTTAATTTTTTTTGTGGTTTTGGTTACGAAGATGGGAGAATATTATAGATAGGCATTCCACACTCTGTAGTAGGGAAGGAACCACTCTTTTATTTGGAAGTATCCCCACTACCCCTATTATGTCAAGATCGAAACTTCAAATCTTTTATCTTCACGCGTGGAGATATATAGGTCTATCATTAAGTACTGGTTCGGACAGCCCAATCGTATATTTTTTTTTTAAATAACTTTAAATTAAAAAATAACAATAAAATATTAGTTTAATATATTTTTATATAAAAAACAATCTCTATCATACATTTAAATAAATAAACTCTAAATATAGGCTATTAGAATCACAATTTAATTCTAATATGATGAATAACAACTTAAAACGACATGAATAAATGAATCTTTTAAATGGTTACATCATTTAATGGCCAATAAATAAGATATAAATATTATTAAACTTGATTCAAATGTAACTTGTAAAGCAAGTTTTAATTAAAAAACAAATATAAACATACATTATTTAAGATTTTTACACAATTATATGAAAAAAATAAAAATTAAAATTAATTTGAAAAAACTATTTAAAAATTGTTAATAAAAAATAATAAAATAAATATTTTATTCTCATTTAATATTCATGAGGAAATGTTTCTAAAATAATTCTACATATTAAGTTCATATATAATTATTCATAAAGTAATTATTAATATTATAGAAAAGAATCTAATTTTATGTAAATTTTTATTACATAACGCGATGATTTTTAACATCATTTTTACAATTTTATTTAAGAATATGAAGGCCAAGTAAGTCTAGGCCTACAAAAAGACAAGCTCGTGCACCTTACCAATTTAATGCTACGCCCCAGCTTGGAAAGCCATGCCCACGCGCTTGTTTTTTTTTTTTTAACCCACGTTGTTTGCTTGATCTTTTGTTATTTCAAAAAAGAATAGACAATATATAATCCGTCTAGGTAAATGACGTGTCATAAACTATAATAAATTCCGACTATTTTTTAGTGCTTGAAATATTAATTACGGTCCAATGAATTCAAACCCTTGATGCTAAATTTCATCCTATTTTCTCTTAAAAAATCTAAAACACATCCTAAAACTTCAATAAATTCATTCTCAACCTCAAAACACTTTCTAATTAACCTAAAAACTCAAAATAAGATCAAATGTAAACAAACTTTGCAAGCTCCAATTTTTTTTTTTTACCACCGTTAAAGGATCAAACCACCTTTACCGAACTTCCTTTTTTAAGACAAATTTATTAGCACCAAAATTATCCTTGTTTGGCTAAAATATTGTATATCAAATTCTTTGTTATTCCTCTTCATTTTCAACTACTTTTTCTCTTCTCTTTCGAAACTCAAAGATTGAAACTTTGGAAAATAAAGTTTGAGGACTAAAATGTAAGTTTGGATTACTATAGAGACCACAATTGAAAAAACTGAAAAGTTTTGGTACGAAACTAAATTGTTTTGCGCTAAAAAAATGGTATAGTGGATACACGATAGAAATCCACTATATACACAAATATGGCTCTAAAATAATTGAAACAATAAAATATATTTTCATTTAATTTATGTTGTAATTGTAATTGTAATTGTAATGTAACATAATTTTGATTTTTTAAGAAATTCATTTATCATTTTGCTAATCCACTATTAGGAAGAGTTAATTTATTTGAATATTAGGAAAAAAAAACTAAATAGACATTATGGATCACAACATTTTTTTAATTATTTTCATTTCATTTCACTCCATGAATTGTTTTATTTTATTTTTTCCTTATAGAGTTCGATGTTACGCATTTGAGTATGATGCACTTGTTTTAATTTACTTATTGTGAGAAGCTTGAGGTAATGATAACACACCCCAACATTTGGTTCATGCTCAATCTTGCAAAAAAAAAAAAAGTTTTTTTTGTTGCTTGAAAGAAAATTGAGGATAAAGGAATCTAGATTGATGTCAAGAAAAATATAGGTCCTTTTCGTCCATGAAAGGAAGAATAGAAGAAATTATGTGCAAAAATCGAGGGAAGAAGAGAGAGAGAAAAAGAAATAAAAAGAGGGAAATAGAATGGGTTGCCAAAACCATACTAGAGAACAGTTGACGCCACACCTCGCCCGTAAAGGAAGTTCTTGCCAAGATGATTTCATCGACATCAAGAAAAGCCGTTATCGAAGCTCAAAGAAAGTTATGTGTGCCCCTCCAATACAGTTGGCTTCCTTACACACTAGTGCATGTGTTCTAATTGCTAGACATTTTTCTTATCCCTGATTATTTGATAACTCTTCAATTTTTTTGATTTGGTCCTAATTCTTTGATAACTCTTTAATTTAGTCCTATATTTTAACCCATCGTAGCTCAATAAAAGGCCCAACTAGGGAGAAGAAGAGAAGGAAAAAGAAAGAGGCAGATTATCATACCAAGTTAGCTTATTGTGGTCATATCTATGACTTGAGTCGTGAATCTAGCAGGTTATCCCAAGTTGATTGAGGTCAATCAAATACATCATCATCTTTCATCTCACTCCCTAAGCTTTATTTTTTATTTTATCCTTGGACAGTTTGCTGTTTTGCATTCAAGCATGATCAACTTCAGTAGAGGTTAAAATGACGTTGACTTAAAAAACATTTTGGAGTTAGATCGGGTTTGAATGGGGGCGAACATGTCTTATTTGGGTATGCTTGGTTGAACAGGCCACGTCGAGCCAACCTCGACACAATGAATTTGAAACCTAGGTCATGTAAGGGACCATGACATAAGACGAAGCCAAATCAATAAAAAACATAAGAACTATGCTAACAAGTTATTTTGTTTTAATTCAATTTTTATTTTTATTTTTTTAAATAGTGACATATAATTAACTAAATATGTTAAATAGCATGATGCATCGTTAAATCATGTTTTTTTATTTGCATCCATTGCTTAACATCCTGAGTCAACATTTATTTATTGTTAATAACTCTTTTTAGTATTTATTATTGTATATGATGATAAATTAATTTTATTAAATAAATGGATTAAGCTTTCAATTGGCATTTCAGATGTTTTTTTTGTACGCTAAAAAGAATAAGTTAAATGTGCCCATATGTTCTTTAAATAATATTGAAATTGATTTTTGATGTGTCTTATAATCAAACCTTCCTATATCCAAACTCCAAAGAACTTTCTTCAAGTTTTGTTTAAAGTGCTAGGAGTTTTTGAAAATGTAATAGCATTTATTTTTTTATAATATTTTTTATTTAAAAATATATCAAAATAATATTTTTTATATTTTTTAAAAATTATTTTTTATATCAGCACATTAAAATGATCTGAAAATACTAAAATATAATTAATTTGAAGCAAATAAAAAAGTAATTTTTTTCTAACATTTTTAAAAATACTTAAAAAAATAAAAACAAATAGGTCTTTAATAACCACTTAAATATCATAAAATAAGGCTTCATAAAGACAAAGAAGATGTGTAAACTAGGAGGATCAAGTGGCGCAGGGAAAGTTGCTAGCACACGTGAGGATGCTACGCTCAGTTTGTTAGTGCGGTTAGATATGGAATGTTTTTTTAAATTGTGTTGATGTGATTTTATATTTTTTTTTTATGGTTTTTATGTGTTAATATTAAAAATAAAAATATATATAATATATTTTTTTAAATATTTTTATTTAAATTTGTTTTGTGAAAATTTATGTTTTTTTTTTCAAACTACATAGAAAAAATTGTTCAGTTAACTAAATAGCTTTTATTTTTTGCAATAAACCTCTATATAATTATGTTTAAAACTTTGATTTTATAGAAATTAAAATGATATATTTTTTATTTATTAAGAATAATTTTTCATTTATTTCATAAGTATTTTCAAACCCTTCTCATAGTAATTTTAATGAAACAAGTATTTTTAAAAATCTATTTTTCTAAAATAACAATTAAAAATATTTTTTATTAATTAAAACTTGTTTGTTTTCATGTTTCAAAAATATTTTTGAAAAAACTTAAATTTTTTTCTTTACTTAAAATTAATTTTTAAAATATTTTTAAATTATTTTGATGTATTAATATTAAATAATTTTTTAAAAATATTTAATATATTTTTAAATAAAAATCACTTTAAAAAAAATCAATAACACCGTCTTAAATTCTACCGCAATAATAAAAACTACCAACCACAACGCTTAAAAGACACAACAGCTGGTTGAGCATCCGCAGTCGCATGAAAGACCCACCTGTCCATTCTTGGTGTTACCTGACGTGGACACCTAACACTGCACCAGAGGCAAGAGCCAATTTAAACTTTAAACGAAGGCGGAATTTCCTATAAAGATTCCTCTCTCTCTCTCTCTCTCTCTATATATATATATATATATTTATTTATTTATTTATGCCGCTACCATCCCCACTTTCGCGTGGCTTTCTTCTCTAAACAACACAACCCGCACTTCCATTATATGAGGCCGGTTTCACCAAAATGAAACTACTTTTTCCCCTCCTGGTCCGTTGCCGTTTTTGTCTTTTTATTTAGAAAAAAGAAAAACGTATACATATATTTCTTTTTTTTATGTTTCTAATTATTAGTTCTTCTGCATGCTATCACTCTTTAATTACTCTTTGGTTTTTAATGCCGTTTCCGATATAAGTTGTTATGATACTTTAAGAAAGAAATTTGCTTTTTTGATATAATAATATATTCTTAAAATATATATAATCATGCTTCCTATTAGCAATATATTTGATAATTATTATCAAGCTGGCAGTTGAAAATCAGTAAAATTGTTTCAAAATTCTAAGGTTATATAACCATAATAATTATAAATAAAATCTAGACATCGGGTACTCAATTAATATTGGCAGTGCTTAATGATGTAATAAATTCAGGAATATTAATTAATTATACATTTTTTTTGAGAGTTTCCGTAGTATTTCTCTTGAATGAACAAACTAATATCCTAAGTTACTCGAATTACATACGTTAGCAAAAAAAAAGGAAAATTGTTGTTGTTGATGGAAAAAACCACCATAGTTTTTTTCGAAATTGTAAAGGCTATGGAATTCTTCGGTAAATAAATACATGGCAATTCTCTTCTATGTATCACTCGCTCTTGTGAACCACAACACGACACTCTTTCCTTCGCATAAGTTTCAAAAACCGACCAAACGCCATACCTTGTCATGTCTCACCGCGTTTCTCATCTAAGTGCGATGATGATGATGATTTCGATCACCTGTCTCTGAGTATTTATATAGGAACTAGCATCTTTTTTCTTCTCTTGTCCTGTTGATCAACCCCCATTTTTCTTTCCTTTTTGAAATTTGGAGGAGATGAAGAGGGGCAAATCTGATACGAAATTGGACACGTTTGTGTCATTAAGCAAGCAAAGATCCATTCAAATCGTGATTGCTGTAGCTGTTTTCTACATGCTTCTTGTCACCCTTGAAATCCCTTTTGTTTTCGACTCTCGTTTCACTTCTGAAACCACCACCGCCACCTCGACCACCCTTACTCGCTTTTCTCACCTTCAAAGCGAACAAGATTTGCATGATAAAGATGCCCCAACTCGACCTATGAACTGGGTTTCCCATAATTCCGCCCAGCCTATGCGCTCTCAACTCGCTCGTTCCACCACGAAACCCAACAAAATCTTGTCCACTTTGGGTTTTGAACCTAAAACGTTTGACCCCACTAAGAAAGATGGCTCGGTGAGCCTCCATAAAGCTGCGAAGACTGCCTGGGAAGACGGTTTGAAGATATGGGATGAAATGGAATCCGGAAAAATGCAAGTTTTGGAGGTTAAAAAGCCTGAGAATAAATCCGAACCGTGTCCCAATTCGGTTTCGCTCTCTGGGTCCGAGTTTTTGAAGCGAATGAGGATGGTGGAGTTGCCTTGTGGGCTCACTTTGGGGTCACATATAACGGTGGTGGGTAAGCCGAGAGCAGCACATGCCGAGAAGGACCCCAAGATTGCCTTGGTGAAGGAGGCAGGCGAGACGGTGATGGTTTCGCAGTTTATGATGGAATTGCTGGGCTTGAAGACTGTGGAGGCTGAGGACCCTCCTAGGATTCTTCATTTTAATCCCAGGTTGAAAGGTGATTGGAGTTTGAAGCCTGTAATTGAGCAGAATACTTGTTACAGAATGCAGTGGGGGACTGCTTTGCGCTGCGAGGGGTGGGGTTCTAAGGCTGATGAGGAGACTGGTGAGTTTTTTTTATTCAATAGTGTTTCTTTTGGTGATTTCTTCTGTTATCTTGGCTCTTTTTTTAGGGGAATTTATACTACTTCCTGGTTTGGTAGACTAGTAAATGTAAGTTGTTGGGTTCTTGTTTGCAAGGCTTTTTAGGTGGGAGGTTTGGTTCTTTTGAAGGATCCTTAAGTTCTATCTGCTTAGTATTATGTTTGCGTATAAGAATTAGAATATTGATATTAAGTGTATATTTAGCTGCTAGGTTAAAAACGGACAATAGTGCATGCAAGATTTCATCCTCTCCTCTTCCCAAGTCACATATTGAAATTGCTATGGAAGAGAGTAAAATTTTAGCTCTACTTTCAAGTAATTTTTTTCTGGGAGTTCATCCATTTCTTCTTTTGTTTCCACCAAATCGAGTAATTCTTTTACTTGACTGCAGTTGATGGTCAAGTTAAGTGCGAGAAGTGGGTCCGTGATGATGAAGATGATGATAAATCAGAGGAGTCCAAGGCAACTTGGTGGTTGAACCGGTTAATAGGTCGAACAAAAAAGGTGTCTTTTGACTGGCCATATCCTTTTGCAGAGGAGAAGCTGTTTGTCCTAACTCTAAGTGCTGGTTTGGAGGGTTATCATATTAATGTTGATGGGAGGCATGCCACTTCTTTTCCTTATCGAACTGTGAGTAACATACTACAGCTTATTAATCTCATGATGGACGTGGAGGGTGGAGTTTTAGTAACATTTCATGGTAATGTTGACAGGGGTATACTCTTGAGGATGCAACGGGGCTAGCTGTTACTGGGGACATAGATGTTCACTCTGTATTTGCTGCTTCATTGCCCTCGAATCACCCTAGCTTTTCTCCTCAAAGGCATCTAGAGATGTCTAGCAGGTGGAAAGCACCACCTCTTTCTGTGGGGTCAGTGGAACTTTTTATTGGTGTTCTTTCTGCAGGTAATCATTTTTCTGAGCGAATGGCTGTGAGGAAGTCTTGGATGCAGCATAGGCTTATTAAATCTTCAAATGTGGTAGCTCGTTTCTTTGTAGCACTGGTATGTGAAGACTGTTGTGGAGTCTGCTTTTTGATTGTTACTGTTTAACAAAATGATTTTGAGTTGAAGTGACTTACCTTCCTAAATTGATGTTTGGACAGCATGCTCGAAAAGAAGTGAATTTGGAGTTAAAGAAAGAGGCTGAATTTTTTGGTGATATTGTTATAGTGCCTTACATGGATAACTATGATCTTGTGGTGTTGAAAACTGTTGCCATCTGCGAATATGGGGTGAGTAATGAGCTATTTCGAGATTTTGAAAATAAGTTATTTCTGGGTATAGTAATTTAAAAAAGGGCTTTGGTTGTTTACAGGTCCGCACAGTGCGTGCAAAATATATCATGAAGGGTGACGATGATACATTTGTGAGAGTGGATTCCATTATTGATGAAGTAAATGAAATTCCTGCTGGTAGGAGCTTGTACATTGGAAACATAAATTACTACCATAAGCCCCTGCGACATGGTAAATGGGCAGTGACATATGAGGTAGGACTGAACTTATTAATCGTCCAATCTATTTCTTACCTTAAGTATTTCTTACCTTAAGTTTGCTTTCGATCAGTATATTTCGCTTTATGTGAAAGACCACTGGTAAATGTTACTTGCTTGCATAGCATCGCATTCATTCTAGAAGTCTTGTGTGTGGAATGTAATGATTCCTATGTGTACTGTTTGCTAGAAATAAGATGATATGATGTTTATGTTCTTCTACTGCCTAGCTCTCCCAACCCCAAAAACCTACCCAAAATGGGGGGAAAAGAAAAAAAAATGAAGTCTACATTAGATCTAGAAAGTAATTTGCTTTGTGACAGAAGAATCTAAGAGATTGATACCACACATGTTGTTCTTCAATCTGTATCTTTTATCTATCTGGTATATGTCTCCTCATGCATATTTTCCGTAGGCCATGCTCATTTAATGTCAAGGAATCTGTGAAGGAATTCAAATATTAAGATTGTCTTGCCATCTTTTCTCATTTGGTGGTGGTGGTTTCAGGAATGGCCAGAAGAAGATTATCCACCCTATGCAAATGGGCCAGGCTACATTTTATCTTCTGACATCGGGCGCTTTATTGTTTCTGAGTTTGAGAGTCATAAATTAAGGGTAAGTAATTGAATTTTGCCTTTTATTTTCTCCTCTCTCTGAGCCTTCCGTCTATTTTAACTGACCAGCACTTCCACTTTCTGCAGTTGTTCAAGATGGAAGATGTGAGCATGGGAATGTGGGTAGAGCAGTTCAATAGCTCAAGACCTGTGGAGTATGTGCACAGCTTGAAGTTCTGCCAGTTTGGATGTATTGAAGGTTATTACACGGCTCATTACCAGTCCCCCAAGCAAATGATCTGCCTTTGGGAAAAATTACAAAAGCAGGGAAGGCCTCAGTGCTGCAACATGAGATGATGATCAGGACGTGAGTTGAGGTTCCAAGTGCTGGAACAGGGGAGGATGGTCAGTAGATTTGGTGACAACGAGGACTGGAACATGGATGGCAGTCCTGAGAATTCAAGATACGACGAATACAGGGGGCAAATTTTGCAGTCATAGCATTGTATATTCTGTGAGGGGGATTAGCCAACTGGTACATTGGCTATAGAAATGCCCTTTTAAAATTTGTTCATCTTTTTGTTTTTTCCTTTTGTTCTTTATACTTTTCTTTTCCTCGTTACATGACATTTAGGTTTGAGGTTGGAGATGAAGGTGGGTTGTATTGTGCAGAGGAAACATTTCTATAGAAATCATAGTTCTCTTAACGTTAGAAATGTTAGTGGAACATGGAATGTGTTATTTATTAATTCACAGTTTTTATTTTCTTATTTGTGCTTGTTATTATTTATTTATTAACATGAATTTTTAAATTAATTTGTGCGCATCTCGACTAATTTTAACTCTTGAAATGAACAACTTGTCATTCTTAACTGGCGGATTGTATCACTTATTTTCATGGCGTTGCAATGCCAGATTTGTCCATTCACATTTCCAAATTCCCTTGGTAGTAAATAATGAAGAATTCCCTATGTGGGAACGTAGTGGAAAAGGCTGATTATTACCGTAATCTTGCCACCAATGCATGGAAAAATCATCAAGAAAAATTCTAATTCTAATTTTTTTAAAAAAACAATGGCATGCTTTTTTCATCAGTTGTGTGTTTTTTCAATAACAATCACTAAAAATCTAGTCATTTCAAATACATAGGGAAAATGCATATTTCCATTCTAAATCAATTTTTTTATAATTAATACAGCATTATTATAAAAAAAAAGTGTTAGTATTTTATTATATACACACATTTAGAATATTATGGATTGTTACAGTATAATGATGTTTGTCCTTTCAAAACAAAAATAATGAGCTAGCTATTAATGGTAAAATGATATTTCATTAGGATCTATTAGTCATTATCATATTGATTAGGGACAAATCAATCTTCTTATATTAAAAAAAAAGCATTAGTATTTTATTATATACACACATTTAGAATATTATGAATTGTTACAGTGTAATGATGTTTGTCATTTCAAAACAAAAATAATGAGCTAGCCATTAAGAGTAAAATGGTATTTCATTAGGATCTATTAGTCATTATCATATTGATTAGAGACAGATCGGTTTTCTTATATTTTTTAGCACTATAAAATGATTTAATAGATTTAAATATACTAAAAAAAGACTAATGATGATGTGTTTATTTCTAGGGTTGTAGTAAAGATATTAGTAGTAATGGATGCATATATGCTTACCCTATATTTCTATGTTATCCATGTGTTACAGATATATTCCACCTTCACCACGACCTTGATATCATATTTTAAAATTTTATAGTCATTTTATCATTGGAATAATTTGGTAATTACCATATTATGTCATGTAATTAAAAATGATGTATATGTTAAGTTTTAATATTTTGAAGTTTGTAAGAAAGTAAAAGGATGGATTATTAATTATTCGGGATTATATTATAGAAAAATATTTTTATGTATCCCATAAAATAATATAAACTTTGCTTATGTATAAATGTTGTGAATACTTGAAATTGATGAAATTATTTGGATGGTATGCTTGGAGCTACCTAAGTACTGGTTGTGTGAGTCGAATGTGGTTTATGTTGTTGTTGTGTTGCATGTATTAATGTGAGATAAAATTTTAGATAGGGGCCATCCAAGGAAGATTTTGCTAAATTTTTGTTAAATTGAATAAATTTCTTATTTTAAATGGAAAACCCCTTGCATATTTGATATGCATGCATGGTTTATAGTTTGTGTTTTGTGTGTTAATTGGGAGGGCTTCCACGTGCGTGCGTGTGTGTAATCATCCCATTTTACACGTATATGTTTATGGGAAAAGATGAAGTTGCATTAAAGATTATAGGGCATTACATCACTCCTTGAATTACCGTTCATGTATTCATTATCAACTCATGGTTTTCTTCACATGTGATACCTTACCGATTATACTAATCTTTTTACGGGTTCAAGATTAGAAAACCTTCCACTCATAATCTTTTTAAGAATTAAGATTTTAACCTTTCAATAGCTCACAAGCAAATATTTTTCAAGTGGTTCAAATGTTATTTATACTTTTACAATGAATTATCTCTCACAAGGATTTTTCACACCTTACAATAAAAAAAAAATTACAATAAATTAATCTCAAGTCTTTATGAAATGTAATATACCTCAAGAATGTGAAAGATATAGAATTGATTCAAAAAGATAGTTTAAATCTTTGAGAAGATTTTGAAAATAACAAAATGAAAATAACAAAAGCTTTTAGATTAGAGAGTTTGCAAACATCACATGAAGTGTACAAATGGTATTTATAAGTGAAAAATAAGCACTTAGCCGCTACATATTAAATATTTTGAATTTTTAAGGTGTTCCTCCATTTTGTTAGAAATAGCTAGGGTCAAATTAGAAAGAAAAAAGAGTTGTTAAAAGAGTCTCGAGTGTAAAGTAAATTAAGTATAACTATTTTAAATTATAAGTTTACCTAGTTAAAAATAGACAAGAATCTTTTAGTGTGATCAAACACAAGAAATCATTGATGAAGTTTATGCTATCAACTTAAAAAGAATTTGAGTAATAGTACGAAAATATTTAATGAAATATTTTATTATGAGATATTTTTACCATGTATTAATTTCAGCAATAAAATTATTTTTGAATAAAAATTATTTTTGTGATGTCAAATTAATTAAATTCTATAAAAATTTAATTACATGAAATTAAACTTAATTATTTTCAAGTCAAGTTCGCATCCAAAGAGTTCATGTTACTTTAGTTTAATATAAAAAAAACTCTTACAAAATTTAAAACTTTGAAATCCATGTTAAGTATTTTAATACGCTGTTATCATCAAAATAATTAAATCATGGTGCGATAAAACTTTGGATTAACAACCAATATACATATTAAGGAGATAAATATGATTTTATATGATAATACTCACATGTGCATATAAAGATATGTAAAAATAAAAATTATATGGCATGCTAACATAAAATATTAATTACATGTATATTAATCACATGCCATAGACAATATCACAAGTCAACATTAAATATAAAATACATGTAAAAGTGTATGACATGCGTAAGTTCAACACAAAATATTAACTTGCCATGCTAACACGAGGATTGAACACATGCATATGATCACAACCACGTTAACCCTAAAATAATAATATCACGCACAACCACATTTTTCTCCCCCTTCGTCATATAAAAAAAAGGAATTAGGATAGGCAATAAATCCACAATAATAAAGATTAAATCCGCAAGTTCAAATATAAAAGAAAATTAAAGAAATGCATGAAATGGCAGCACTTGAAGATGAATGACAAGCCTAAAAGTCAGCTGGGTCACTCCAGGAATTAGATCTTCTTCTTCTTCTTCTTCTTCTTCTTTGTCATCACTCTCCTCGATAGCATGCATTAGGACCAACACCAGGTGAAACATCCCTGTGACAGATCTTTGTCGGGCACAAAACAACTGTTCCTGCAAATCCCAAATTGCTCTCGTTGCCCTCCTACCATACATGTAAGATCATTGATTCTTTGATTGAGAGAAGTTAGAGTTGGCCATGGGATTTTCCTTGTACACGGACTGACTAATCTCATCATCCCATTTAAATAGAGTAGAGATGAAATAACTGTTGAGACACATGGATGATTCAACTTGTCCTAAAGCATATGAATTTATTGATTTCTTTCTAAAGATTTATTCTTCATCGACTACTCTCTCGACTGGTGAATTTCATTATACCGCAGTGTAAAACAGAGCCTTGCTGACAAATAGATGAAGGGCTGGAGGATAGTAATGATATAATATGAAGGGATAGAATGAAACTAACTCTTAGATTAATTTGTTGTCGCTGGTGAATTTCATCCCGTTTCAATGAACACAGTGAAGGGTGAAGAGATGGCTTCAAAACACATGAGAGTGGCTTGAAAACGACAGTATAATCGTCGAAGTCCAAACCCAGTTACGTACGGACGTGTGTATAAACAACAACCAGCGTGGAGTGATGACACTGACTGAACTGATATCTCTGAATTCCAAATTAAGTCATAAATAAACAATAAATGTCAAGTAAATCCAAAACAGAAGAAAATCATTAATACTTTCACCAGAAAAAAGCCTTTTTTTCTTCCTACAAAAGTCAAGCGTAACCTGGCAAATTCACAATTCAATCTTAATATTTTGAATTCCTTAACAGATTCCTAAATTAAAAAAAAAACACAACACGAAAACCTGATGCGTGTTTGTGTGTGCGTATATATATAAAACACAAAATCCATAGCAGCAGCAGTAGTAGGTAATGATATTTTATTATCAAATTAAACAACGACAAAAAAAAAAAAAAAAAACAGAAAGAAGACGAGAGAAAATGGAAGACTCATACTGCCCGGACTGCAAGCGACTGACAGAGATAGTGTTCGACCACTCGGCAGGAGACACCATCTGCTCTGAATGTGGTTTAATTTTGGAAGCCCACTCTGTGGACGAGACATCAGAGTGGCGAACTTTCTCTAACGAGTCCTCTGATCATGACCCTAACCGTGTTGGTGGCCCACTTAACCCTCTTCTTGCCGACGATGGTCTTTCCACTACCATTTCTAAAACAAATGGTGGGTCCAACGAGCTTTTTTCCTGCTCTCTTGGGAAATGGCAGAGCCGTGGCGCCAATCCTGATAGAAACCGTATTCAGGCTTTCAAGTCTATTGCTGCCATGGCCGACAGGTTCTTTCTTTTTTATTTTCTATGGGAAAAAAGTTTCCTGCTTTGCTTGTCATTTGTTTAGAAAAGGGGGGGTTTTAATGTTATTTTCTGTTGTTTGATAAAAGAGAATTTGTGGGAGGAAAAAAGAAAAAAAAACAAAGGAAGTTGTCATCTTTTCTGTTAAATGAACACACAATGATTTAATTTTGTGTTTAAAGATGATGTCTGTCAACTCTGGATTCGGTTATTAGCCATTGTTTGTAGATTAGGAAAATGCATGCTTAATTCATGTTGGCTTTGGGATTTTATCAGGCACCACTATGGAAAAATAAAATAAAAGAAGAGAGTTTCTGATTCCATGGGTTTTTTCTTCCTTTTTTTTAAATGGAATTTTGATGTCTTCGTTAGATTTGCACAGGGAACTGATGTAACAAATGTATGTTTCAGGCTGGGGCTGGTTACAACCATAAAGGTGTGTGTCAGTTACTTACTTCGAATCCTTCATGATTTTGTAACTTCTTTTTGTTTGTTTGTTTCTCTTTTAATTTTTAATTTCTACTGCAATTAGAGCACATGTGACTTACCTGTGGAAGCTTTGTAAGTTATGTTTTGGTGAGCTGAAACTTGATGTGATCTTGTTGAACAGATGCATACAAGAGTTGATTTGACTCAATGTTAATATAGAACAATTATCAAAGTGCATTAATGACATGAAAGACAGGTTAGAAAAGCTGTGTTTTCTCTGCATGAAAAACAGAGGTTAGAAAACAATTATCAAATGCAGAATCCAATGGGAACTGGCATGTGGACTGAATGTCCAGCACTCAAGCATATTGAGTACCTTGAGGATGAAGACAAGTGTGAGGAATAGGCCATGAAATTTTGTTGACTGTAGATGCCACTCAATGAATTCTTAAGTTTTCAAATTTTAGTGTGTGATATAGGAAATAGGACCATTAGTACAAGTTTGTGTTTCTTGAACTAGCAACTACTAGATGGTTATCTCTCGTAACAATCATTGCCATATGATAAAGTCTAGCTTTAACAATCTAATGCCTTCCCATACTGACTATCTCTTTGCAACTCAAGCCCTGCCTAATGATATAATTACAATTTGTTTATACTGTATAGTGTTATCATTCTCAGTTAAACTCTACACTTCCATGGGGATTTCTTTTCTTGAATTCACAACCTATTTCCTCATATTGTTCATTGATGTTCCTGCCTCATAGGGAAAACTGAATTAATTTTGTCACTAAGGCTTAGTAGAAGTAGTATGAGGTTCAGTGGTATTGATTTAGATACAGTATTTCTTCATCAGCTGCTAATTGTCCTGTAGAGAATCTGCATCCCTTTTGTAGTTGTTTGCATTTCGATTATGTTTGCTAATGTATTATGCACAATAAGAATTTGATGAATGATTGTGCTTCTTCTGTTTCTTTCATCTAGTTTGATATCCTGGATATTCACAGAATCTTTAGTGATGGTCTATCCTGTCCTTTTTTGAATCTTGTGCCCAAAGCCTTTTCTGATATTGGTTTCTAATTATTATTTTTTAAGGATCGAGCTAATGAAATATATAAGAAGGTAGAGGATCAAAAACCTCTTAAAGGACGAAATCAAGATGCCATTTTAGCTGCTTGTCTCTATATTGCATGTCGACAAGAGAACAAGGCCCGGACTGTAAAAGGTACAGACAGTGCTTTTCTTCAAAAAGAAAGAAAGAAAGAAAGAAATTAAAAGAAGAAAGAGTTAGAAAGAACTACTTGGTTATCTTCCTATATGCATAAGAGATCCTACGTTTGTGTTTCTTTTAGAGATTTGTTCTGTTGTCAATGGAGCCACAAAGAAAGAAATTGGACGAGCTAAAGAGTTTATTGTGAAGCATCTGGAGGTAGAGATGGGTCATTCAATGGAAATGGGAACCATACATGCTGCAGACTATCTGGTGAGTTTGTTGTTGAAGTGTTTCATCTTAATTCCCCAATTCACCCCTACTGTCTTGTATTTTAGTTTCCTCAACTTCAGGCACGCTGATTATTTTTTGATCTTCACATTCACATCGGTTATGATGTGCTTACTAGAAGTCTAGAACCATTTTATGATTTTCATCTTCTCCGTGCAGAGACGCTTTTGTTCCAATCTGGGAATGGCGAATCAAGCAGTTAAAGCTGCCCATGAAGCTGTCCAGAAATCTGAGGAGCTTGACATAAGGTTAGTTCCTGTGTTCTTTTATCTTGGTCAGCAGTGTCGAAGTGTAATTTTAGCTTGGTCTGCTTCTGGTATTTGTTTATGTGTGCACATGTATTGTACTGTTTGCTGAAAATATTTCATGAAATTTATATTCTAAACAGTGTTGATTTATATGACTTGTAGCTCCCAATATGCACAGAGCTTGTGCAAAGCGTGTGAATGATGCACGTAGCTTCTTTTGGGTTAATCAGCATGTTGGAAGCAAAAAACTGTCCTTTTCACTTGCTAAACATAACAACTATGTGTATGCTTTTTCCACCTGCTTGTTTGTCTCCAGTTACTCAAAACCTTATCCAGGTGAAAAGATAGAGAAAGAAAAGGTTTCCTAATTGGGAAATTTTGGATAGTGGTGGTCAAAATCATTTCCTTTGTGTTATCAAAACTACTCTTTATGCTCCTTGTTCTTAATTGTCTGACGACGTCAGACTGTCTGTTTGAATTTCTTAATCACCGAGTCCTCTATTCATATGTTGTCTTGTCTTTCCTTTTCTTTTCATTGTTCCTTTTTTTAATAACTCTTTCTTTCTTTCTTCCTCCTCTTCCTTCTGTGATTGTTACAATGGAAAATTCTTGGCCTTGCAACTTTGAGGGTGCCAGTGAACTCTCCCAATTATCCTTTTGGGTATAGCTGTTTTCAAATCCATTATCAAGTGCATATTTCCGTTGTTTGTGTAAATCTTTTTATGGATTTGGATCATAAGCAGAGGAAGGGGTAACAAAGGGGAGCGCTGGTCTGCCCAGCCCCGTAAAATGCTTGAGTTACATGTGCTCCATGAAAGGGCCACATCTCATCTTGTTGGGCCAAAGTCAAGTTATATAAGGTGATGTTCTTAAAGAAAAAATTACCAGGCTCTTGTTGTGGAAGTAAAAATGTACAATTAAAAATTTCGTTAGCTCGAAAATCTTATTCAATGGGAATGTTTATATTTGCATGATATAATATCATTCACTGTAATTTCACGCATAAATGATTGGTAACTTTCAAATCGTTCGCAAATGTTAAAAGATCACTTTTGGTGAGTTAAACCTGACGAATGAACTTGTTCTGAAATAAAGAAAGGGAAAATTCTGGGCTCCTTGGACGTTGCACCCATATTTTGTTCTTGAAGACCTGAGTTTTGCAAATTTATATATCATTGGTTCTGACATGCCCATTTCGTGACTCTAAGAGAAAAATTCTGGCTCCACCACTAATTTGGATCATGGCACGTTAAAGCACTCACTAAAGTATACTGTTTTTCCAGGATGAAGTAGTCTGGGGGGGAATGGTTTTCATAATAACTAGTCAACTTGAGTGTTTTTTTTTTATTTGGATCTTGTAACTTCCTCTCTGCATCACTCCCTCTCTTTCTTTCTAGTCTTTGATGGCTAAATCTGATGCAACATACCTTGCAAGGGATTCTAAAAAATTACTTGTGTTGATTACAATAAACAATATTGATGTTAGTAAATAAACTGAAGGAGAGCAATGGAAAACAATCTGATGTTTGTTTGGTTTTTAACAATTTTCTTTGCTTTTTGCAGGAGGAGCCCAATATCAATTGCAGCAGCTGTTATTTACATCATAATTCAACTATCAGATGATAAGAAGCCTCTTAAAGGTGAGAACACAACTAACCCACATAGTTTCCTTTGATCAAGGGATTACTAATACTCCATGTTTGCAGATATTTCAGTTGTAACTCAAGTGGCTGAAGGTACCATCAAGAACTCGTACAAGGATCTTTCTCCTCATTTGTCTCAGATAATACCCAGCTGGTTTGCCAAGGAAGAGGATATCAAGAATCTGCACTCGTAAAGATGCCTAGAAGTAGTCATTTGGTATGTTCCATTTTTCTAGCCAGATGATCATACTTCCATTGCAGCATCCTTAAGACAGTGATCTTGTTTTCCATAGGGCATGACAGTATTTGGTTCCGATCACTATATAAAGTAGTGATCATGTATATATAAAGTAGGCCTTTCTTCCATTATGTAGACTTGTCTAGAATTGCAGGCTCGCACCAATCGTGTTTAGCTAGTTTATATGACAAGGAATGGTTCATTTGTTATAGTTGTTCATGGCGTTTATCTTTCACCATCTTTTTTGTAAGTTGTTGACCTCTGCACTAATGAGCAGGAACCACCAGCTCGGCTGGTCAAATCTATTAACTAGTTCCATGCCAATTCGTCATCTTCAACTATAACCATCTAATAGCTTTCTGATTGGTTCCGATCACTACTTTGTCTGATACATAATTCTGCTGTTAACCCAAAGCAAGGGTTTATGTGTCAAAACTATGAAACGTAGGGACATGCTGAATTCTATTGCAGCAAGCACACCAGTCTTGACGAGGGAATCAATATTTGCTTGCGGCTGAAGGAAGCACCGCCCCATAATAATGAACAGTACACCGCCACATTCCTTCTCCTTTTTGTCACCAACGTAAAAGACAATTGAGTTTGGGTGAAAAATCTAACTCTATCTTTTCTTCTGGTTCCAAGGAATTAAAAAGGGATGGAGGAGGAAAGGTGCTGCTTTTACTTAATTTATGCATGGACAGAAAGATTTTGGAAAGTGGCAAACAACCTTCCGAAGCAAAGTTATATGCTTTATCAGTCCCCACAGATACTCATAGGCCGACTATGCTTCCTGAGTGACATGACTGGACGACTCTTTTCTAGTCGAAGACATAGAAATAGCCCTCTGTCTTTATTGATCAAACTCTGACTGCCCCCAAGCTACAACGCTGGATATGTGAGATATTGCGAAACTAATAAACTGATCATCTTTTTGTTCAAAATGCAAATAGAAATAGCTTCTGTACATGAATTAATAGCCAGTGATGCATCTCATTTTGAGTAAAGAATAGGAATCGGAGTAAAATCAAATTCAATTTTGAGTAATCTCATCAAACAATTTCATGTAGATAACATTATAAATTAAAGGTGTGTTTGTGAAAAGATTATATGTTGTTTGATAGGTAAAGGTAAGAAGAGTATTATGCTAGTTAAATCCCGATCATAATAGTGACAATAATAATAATGATAACATTACTTTAAACCAATTCTTTTAGTTTATTTTATTAAGTTTCTTGTGCTTCATTGTGGGCTGGACCAAAAAAGGTTTTTTGAATGTAAAAAATAAAAGAGAGAATACTAATATTGCTAATGTATTTTCTATTTCTAAGTAAAATTTTAATAATTACTTTTAAAATCTAGTTAGTTGAACCACAGTGTTATGGGTAAAATCAAAAGTTTTTTTAATGCAAAAAATGAATGTGCTAATGTCTCCAACGTTTTTTTGATGTCAAGAAAAAATCTTTATTGCAAATAAAAAATTTATTCCATATATTTAATTAAATAAATTGAAAACTATGTGTTAATAAATTAAAAAAAAAATTAACACTAACTAAAAAATAAACTAGAAAGTTGAGAGATATAGGTAAATTAAAATATTTGATCTTGTAACATGAGCTATGACCCGGCTGAATTTAATAACTTTGTTTATAGAAATCAATTCTTTATTAATTAAATAATAATAAAAATAAATACACAGTTACTGAAAAAAATAATAAAGAAAACAAGATATTATGTAGGGTTGCACAAAAAAAATAAATGCTCATATTACAACAAAAAAAAAAGAGAGAGAGAGAAGAAGTTATAATCTTATTTGAGAACCAAATATAAATTATATGCTATTAAAAATATCACATTTTTTAAATTAATTTATTTTAAGTGATTTTAATTAAAATTAAATATCTATTAGGTTGGGCACCCTACACTTTATTTAACTAATATATTTTAATTAATCTTAATGTAAATTTAAAAAATAAGGTTAAAAAAAGAGTAGGTATTTATGACTAGGTAGCCCAACATATCTAGCCTAGTAATAGAAAAGCTTAAGCACATATGAGCTTTTCGTATTGGCTTTTCTATTGTTTTTTTAATCAAGAAAAGAAATGCCATGACATCTATTCTTTTCTTAAAGGTTAAGGCATGCAACGCACCATTGGTTTACCTAGAATCTGCCCACCAAAGTGATGACTAGAAAATTAAAGGGATTTTTTATCCTAAAAATAAATTTTTAAACTCATTTTCACCTAAAAACAGGTAATAAACACTTTTGAAACATATAAAAAAAAAATCCAATTTATCAACAAAAAAAACCAAAAAAACAGTCCAAAAATACAAAATCAAACTTAATTTTTCTCTCAATCCTGATTTACTTTTTCAAGCAAAATAAAAATTTAAAAATACCTTAATCAAACCTCCCTCATCGAATGAAACCCGTTAACCAAGATCAGTTTTTCTTTTTTTTGTCACTGAAATGTGGCCAAACCTGCAACTTTCTCTTACCTTTACTAGTTATAGATGATTTTCTTTCTTCTCTCTCCAACTCAATGACTAAAATGTTATGAAAATAAGATTTTACATCAAAACTAAAAGTACAAAAACTATTAGAACCATGAAAGGAAGATAAAGGAAAGGTGGACTAAACATAATTTTTTTTAATGAATTTTAGATTTGTCATAAGATTTCTTCTTGTTTTGCACTTTGATCTCTTTTTTTGTTAATATTGTTCAGGCCCTAACAAATTATAACAAATTGATCAATAATTATAATAATGCAATTATAATATCACTTAGCCTAATCCCATGGCCAAAATAAAAATGAAGACACCACTTTAGTGGTTACTTCAAGTTTTGGAAGAAAAAACCAGAATGTACCAGCTATTATCCATAAAATAAAATAAAATAAAAATGAAAATTTATGAGAAGAGCCTGATCAAAGAAAAACCGAGATGCAAGTTCCTATATATAAATCTGTGTCATCAAGTCTGATTCGCTCTAGCCCCCTAATAATTAATCTATGAAGCCCTATTCTCATGAAATTGACAGTAACCTTACTCTTCTTGATTGATGGAGAAGTATGGATAACTAATTAAAGCCTTTCTGATGAGGATTGATCACTAGCTATTGTAAGAAGCTACTGTTCCTTCAATAGAAAGACAAATGAGAATCGTGCATGAATTCACGTCATATGAAGGCACAAGTGGTCCGAAACTGAACTGAAACTTGCCAGTTTCTTACACTCTTTTCCTACTTCCTCCTCGCTTTACATAGAAACTGACAAGGCTTGCATGGACTTTTACTATGTATTAGCCATAGATTAATCAAACTGATCAAATATGAAAAGGAAACCACTATAGTTAGGCTAGAAAGGACGTTCACAACTGTCCATTTTCTACGAAATTAAAATCCCTAGTATGACACGTTCCTTAAAGTTTCCCTCTTTGCAAATGATGTAGTAACACTATACGAGAAAAACAAAGAGCATAGCACATTTTATCAAATAATCTCTTGCCGGTGTGGATTTCTACTTTTGGGACCACTATCCACTAATCAACACGCAAGATATAGGTGTCAAAAAGCTTTGTTGACAAAACATGACCCCCTGGCCATTACTATATTTCTCTTTCTTTACATACCTTTTTTTGCTATCCTCGTCAGTCACTCAATTTTGTAGAAGCGAATGCAAACCCATCAAGAAGAGCCTTGCATAAGTCCTTAGAAACACATCAGTGCTTTACCATTAGCCTGGAGAACAAAAAACCATGATTGTACCTCAAACAATGACCGAGATGTGGGCAACAATGGGTTCAACCATTGCCAGTTTCATGTTCATTTCGGCTATTATTCACCAATACTGCCCCTACGAGGTTCGTCTCTACTTTGGCAAGTATACACAAAGAATCATGAGCTTTTTCTATCCTTACATTAAGATATCAATCCACGAGTACGCTGGAGACCGCCTCAAGAGAAGTGAAGCCTATGCTGCTGTTGAGGCATATCTTAGCATCAACTCATCCAAGTGTGCTAAGAGACTTAAGGCGGAGATGGCAAAGGATTGCAGCAACTTGGTGCTTAGTATGGATGAGTACGAGAGAGTGAAAGATGAATTTCAGGGTATCCAAGTTTGGTGGGTTTCAAGCAAAGTGATGCCACCATTACAATCCATGTATCCTCAGCAAGAGAGAAGGTATTATAGGCTCACGTTTCATAAGCGCTACAGGGGGGTCATAAGTGAGGTTTACTTGAAGCATGTGATGCAGCAAGGGAAAGAAATTAAGGTGAGAAACAGACAGAGGAAGCTTTACACAAATGGTTCTGGAAACAAGTGGCAAATCTACAAGCAGACCATGTGGAACCATATAGTGTTCGAGCATCCTGCCACATTCGAGACGTTAGCCATGGAGCCTGCAAAGAAGCAGGAGATCATAGAAGATCTGGTGACTTTCAGCAAGAGCAAGGATTTCTATGCCAGAATTGGAAAGGCGTGGAAACGAGGGTATCTTCTTTACGGTCCACCAGGGACCGGAAAGTCTACCATGATTGCTGCAATGGCCAACTTGTTAAACTATGATGTTTATGATCTCGAGCTCACTGCTGTGAAAGATAATACCGAGCTAAGGACGCTTTTGATTGAGACCACTAGTAAATCTATCATAGTGATAGAAGACATAGATTGCTCGCTTGAGCTGACTGGTCAGAGGAATAAGAAAGAAGAGAAATCTCCAGATGAGGACAAGGAGAAGTCAGAGAAAGAAACTGGCAAAGAACATCATAAAGAAGAGACTAGCAGCAAAGTGACACTTTCGGGGTTGTTGAATTTCATTGATGGGATATGGTCTGCTAGTGGAGGGGAGAGGCTTATTGTGTTTACTACTAATTACGTGGAGAAGCTTGATCCTGCTCTGATAAGAAGGGGAAGAATGGACAAGCATATTGAGCTCTCTTACTGCAGTTTTGAGGCATTCAAAGTACTTTCAAGGAATTACCTGAGACTTGAAGCACATCCTTTGTTCGGTAAAATTGAAAGCTTAATGAAGGAGACCAAGATCACACCAGCAGATGTCGCAGAGAGCCTCATGCCCAAGTCCCCATTGGATGATGCAGAGAAGTGTCTCTCACACTTAATTCAAGCTCTTGAGGAAGCAGAAGAAGCTACAGAAAAGGCTGACAAAGACGCATCCAGACAAAACGCTCAAGCAGCTACTAAGGCAGCAGAGGGCCGTGCCAAGGAAGACGCTGCCCAACCACAAGAAAATAGTCACTGAAAAGCCAAATTATGAATTAGCAGTGCCATTGAGTTGTATTAATTCCCATTTAAGTTTTCTGGTCCAAGGTTGCAGAGGTTATAGTGAAGCAGAAAATTCAAAAATCTGCACCTACAAGTCCATTAGGGTCAAGAAAACAAACTCTATTCATGCAGTTGCATCATTGAAGAATTACAAACATCATGATTTAGAGTAATTGAGTCAAGACTTCTGTGCAACACACCTGGCATAAAATTTTGAGCATTACAATCACAAAATGGCTATAATTACAAGTAGGAAAAATGTTAAATTGGCAAATGAAACATTAGTTACCTTTTAAGCGAGGATGATTCATCACATACAGACAACAGTCCCCTGACCTGATCATTTTATCAGAGCCATGAACGATTAAACTACAAAGCCTGAACATCTAAAAGCCAATTTTTTTCAGTTACAATATCAGTTAAGGTTATTGTACATTAATTGGATAAGATGTAGAACTCCCAAGGAATTCTCATTGACCCGTTGTAGGCTTCTATGAATGTAGACATGCTAAAAAATGACTACCTAATCTACGGAACTCTCAGCATCAAGTTGCTCCTTGCTGCAAATCCTAAATGAATTGCATCAAGGTTGTTGCTTCGCTTAGGCCATGGAAGAACCCCGATGGTAATTTCCTCCACGGACTTATCACAAAATTTATAACATTATACTATTGTACATTGAGCTTCCCAGAGAAAACAACGAATCTTCTTTTGCCACAAGAGAGGGAACCTCAAAAATCATTTCTATCTTCATCTTTCATTACTGTGTTCAGACCATCATCAAAACCAGAACCTGGAGCTAGTTCGTTGAGATCGAGGAAACGTCTTTTCCTTACACCATCAACTTCATCTTGGACTGGGCTATTTGATTGCTCAGGTGGCTGATTTTGCTCCTTTTGTTCTGTCACTTTGTCACCTTCTACAGGCTGATCAACTTTCGTATCTTGTTTGTCATCATTGCCATCAGAATCTTGACTTTGACTTCCAGCTGAATACTCTGCATTCTCACTTGCATCTGAGTGTTCATCTGATACATTTGATTTCTCACGTTTCATTGACTCTGTTTCTGACTCGGACAGCTCATATTGTCGGTAATTAATCTGGTTCCGAGTGCTCCTTCTGCTGCGTCTTAGACCTGACTGGATTTCATCAACTGACCGTAATTTTGTCTCCCTGCGTGTACGGCCTGGAAATTTATTGAATTTTTGGGGCTCCTCACTATCCTCACTAATACTTAAGGAATCCTCTTCTTCATCTTCTTCTTCCTCCTCACCATTTTCATCATCCCACTGATACTCTTCATCCCCTTCAGAGCTGCTAGACAGCCTCTTCTGCTTACGTTTCCTCAAGTATTCATCATCATAGACAGCTTCTCCAACTATATCATCATCACTGTCGAAGCCTGCCTCATTATCTGAAACTGCCTCAACAAACTCTGTTGCTGAGTACCGTTGAGGCCTCTGTCTTCTCCTGTTGCTGCAAGCCATTATGCAGTGATAAGTTGTGTGCAAGATCAAGGAAACATGATTAGTTTTGAAAGACAAGCTTATCTTACCCCCGATCCAACATTTCAGATTTATGGTCTTCATCCATGTCATCATATTCAAGAGAATCAGGAGATGCGGCACTGAAAGTGCCATGTTGCGATGTGTGTGAAGGACCGCTCAATTCACCATTTGTAGAAGCTTCAGGTTTAGCAAAACCTTCTCTTCTGTGAAAAGGTTCTGGAGACGGTGGTTTACGCCTAAGAAAAAGAGTAAAGAAAGTGAAAAACTTGATATTCCATGGTAGAGAGATAAAAACAAATTCCTCCTAGCATAGGAAGAAAAAACCTGTATGAAGAATGTACATGATCAAGAACTTACTTTGTTATTTTGATAGCCTCGTTGATTGACCGATCATAATCATCTGCAAAAATAGTTGATACAGCAATCAGATTGCCTATTTTTGTATGAGAACAATTATTACTGTAATAAAAGCACATTCTCATTATTAAGAAAAGCTCATCAGCACAACTGTCTGAAAGTTCAGCAAAACTGAGGTAATATATGCAACTTTTATTCTAAGATTTCAAGAAAAACAACATAAGAGAGATTAAGTTGAAACAAATAGATTCCCAGTTAACTGTCCAATGTTAATATTAGTTCTATCTTCAACATCCCCCAAGTTCCAAAAACAAAACTCCTGGAATGGTATACATAAAGGACTAGGCATTATAGGCAACATCTACTTTGAGAGAAATAACAGTAGGAAAAATTCATCTGTCGAAAGTAATCAATCTTGACAACTACTAAAGCTCTTACTACTGCACGATCATAAGTTTTCTTTGCTTACCAAAAGTATAAGTGACAGGCTTCCTATCACGGAGAGAACGTCCTGGTGCATGTCCATCCATGCTCAAGAAATTATCAAGAAGTAGAGCCTGCCTGTGTTGCTTTTTCAGCAGCCTCTCTTTCCTCTAAGCAAACACAAGTGTAAAAGGAAATCTGAATATGATTTCTTTCTAGGATAACATAACTTAAAGCGGATTTCAATCAAGAATAATTTGAGGTAAGAAAGAAATTCTTGGTTAATGAAATCCAATTAAGTAAACCATGTTACTCACTAAGCAATTTCCAGTACCTTGTAAACCTTCTCAATCTCAGGAAGCATGTCATTCTTTAATTTCTTCCCCAACGAAGCCTCTGTTCTATTTTTGCTAGTATAGAGCTTCTCCTGCAGCATTTTAAGGACACAGATGAATGAAGAACAATACCCCACAAAAGTACTTAGCAAATGGCCATACAGAGGCATTTGGAAACCACCAAGTTGACCAAAAGTATTTTCCACAGTTGGAATACCACTGGCACTATAAGTGTATAGAATTGTCAACCATTTGCACTATCAACAGCAGCACTCCCGAGATCAGTAAAAAGCTACTTCGAGATAGCAAGGTTGATTCATAGTGTATCATACCAAATTATTTTTTAATTTCCTTTCAAGGTTTTTAAACCTATCAAAGGAACCGTCAGCAATGACAGCTGACCATACAATTGTAGAAGAAAAGGCAAGCCCTTACACAAAATTGAAACTACTCATTACAAATAAAATTGCTATGATTGAAAACATAAATGGAAAGTGTGGCACAAGAATGGTATGAAATATAAATCCACCAAATGAGAGATCCAAAAAAATGGAACTTGAGATGGTCAAGGCTCATAGAGAATGCATTCACAACATCCCACAACTGGGCATTTCTCATGAAATTATAGTTCAAAAAAATGGGTTTGGATAGACCTCTTGACTGGATATGTTTTTTACATTTGAATGAGACAGGAAGTCTCACAATGTAACCTGCCACTAAAAGGATCCATTACTAAGATGATTCTTCTGATGCACACGTCAAACATCTAATAGACTACCTGCAACCTAAAGTACATCTCATGCCCATCCACTTTCACCTACTATGTCAATAGGCAAATGTAAGCAAACACCTTTAAGTAAAATCTTGGAATATATAATCTCACCATCGAGATAGAAATTGATTGGTAACTCCACTTTCATTTAAATAGCCAAATTTAATAGAAGAAGCTGGGAGGGCACCATAATATCTAAGTTATCATCACAAGGCCCAGAATCATACAACCTGACATTCCTGGTGCACAGCATCATTGGATAACTATCTTTCATTCTTTATAGTAGTAATCCTCTATTAGATTAATATCTCACAATCTTAACATCCATAATTTAGTTTCATCGGAATTTCCAATAATGCATACCGCCCACTGTGATCAAGGCACATCACACATTCAAAAGATAAGGAAGGAATGCAATATGAATTTGAATTCACCATGAATGCTGGGTAAGAATAAAAAGGGGGGAAATTGAAATAAAAACCATGACAACCTTGCATCAAAATTTGAACAAAGCACATACACAAAATCATGCAATTAGGGTAACTTACAGAAACATCTTGAAATTCTTCAAAATTAGTTGCAACTGTCTCCCACAGGTATGTCACATTAGGGATGATCTGAGATCCCTTTGCCTTTGCTTTAAGCTTCACCTCGGTTTTTCTTATTTCCCGGTATAACCTTTGACCAATCATTGGATCATCTTCATACCTGCATCAACAATAAAGCTGTAATTATAGAATTTACACTACACAAAGGACAAAAAACTACAAAATAATAGGGAGAAAAAAGATGAGATAAAATCTCAATTTATCACATAAAAATATACCGCTGATCATTTCAATCACTGTCAAACCTAACAAGCAAACACATTGAATGCTTCATGAGAAGCTTATTATTTCCATTACCAGTAATTTATTCCTTGTGAATCACCCCCAAAACGTTCCTTGCGAAATAATGAAAGTTGAATGCCATGCTTGAGGGAGTTATCAATGTAATTCCGAATATCTTCTTGCTGCAAAAGATTACTCAGATTCAATTCCTTTACAGTAGAAAGAAGTTCAAAGCAACCAAGATGTTCAAAATGTTCAAAGAATAAATAAAGAACCAAAATATGATCCCGAGAAAAAAAAAAGGACAAATGAGAAACCCCAACATCAATTAATTTCTAGCAAAATATCCCAACAAAAAGCCTTTAAATGCAAGATTCTATAGCCAGCTCATAAACTAATTCAGTTTGATGTAAGGAGAATAATTGTGGAAGCCTTCAAATGCAAGATTCTATTCCATAAATGGGTGATTGATGGAAGGTTTGGCAATAAGAGAATACTTCTATCTGGAGATGATTAACACGATTGGAAACAAGCACAAGCTGCTTCTAGAATTATGTGTAGAATACATAATAAAGAAATGCATGTAAATTATCCTATGAGATACATACGAGAGGAATCTTGTTCTGTGATTACAAGGCTGCCAAAGCTTTGTGATGAAAAAGTATAGGTCAATAAAAAGTAGCATATAGAATAGTGAAGTACATGCAAATAGGAAACAATGATATTGACATAGATGAAAAGAACACATAGCAAAATGTCTACTATAGTGTTTCACTCTACAGAAAAATGAGGGGCTCAGTTATGCACAAGACAAATAAACACAAGAATTGAGAACTTTTTTATTCAAGCTGAAGGGGCAGCAAGACAAAACAAATGCCAAAAGAACTGGTCAACAATGTGCCAAAAGAACTTCTCAAAAACTTTCATTTATCTGTCCCAACAAAGAATACAGAGCAATATGCCTACCATAGTGTTTCACTCTACAGAAAAATGAGGGGCTCAGTTATGCACAAGACAAATAAACACAAGAATTGAGACCTGTTTCATTCAAGCTGAAAGGGCAGCAAGACAAAACAAATGCCAAAAGAACTGGTGGTCTACATTGTGCAGAAACAAAGGAAAAAGTTCTTAGAATGCGTCAAATTCTCCAAAACTTTCATTTATCTGTCCCAACAAATAGCCATCAAGGTATTATGCTCTGTTTTCCATCCAATCCAACTAATCACAACATGAATTTAAAGCTACAATCGACATGTATTGCTGATTTGAACACTAAAATGAGATCCAATGGGCATTTGAGTGAACAAAAATCCAACATCATTATAGCCCAAGGCAATTATTTCAAATCAAGAATCATTATATATATAATCTTTGCTGCCAGTGGCATTACCTCAACACGAATGTCACATAGTGCTTTCAGTATCACCACACGGATCCCAGGATCAAGTGTTTTATACACTTCAACCTCTACCCTACAATATCAAAGTCAAAATACAAATCAGAATCATAAAAAAAAAATTAAAAAAAAGGTGATCTAAGAGTATCCAGGAATGAAAAACTAACCCATGTGAAGCAACTAAGGGAAGTTCCCCATCTGCAACCTACGACAAGAGACCAAACTCATCTTAAAAATGATGTTCACAATAGCCCCCTCTTCCTTCATTCAATATCATAAATATCAACTAAAAAACAGTACAGTTTGTTACCCAGTGCCACCAGTCTCTTAATTTTCTGCACAAAACAGTAATCCAGGTATCTCGTGTGAGAGCCATTCTGGTAATAGGAGGGATTGCCTAAAAAGAAACAAATCAAAAGCAATGAGTAATCAATGTTGCAATAGCTCACATCAATGCAATATGAGCTCGCTTTCCATCAGGGAGAGCATAAATAGGATCATGTTACACTTAGCTTAAATACAGCATAAAAATGTAATTTGATTTCAGTAGCGGTTAGCTTCTCCAAGCATAATCCATCAAATTAATCAAACCACACCTAATGAAAAGTTTCCATTGTCAAATAAGATGACTATACAAAATATCACAGGTAGTTTTCTGCCAATACATAATCAGATTTTACCATTTAAGGTGAAATTTAGAGCATTTAATGGAGGTTGATATCCCATCAATCTGGTTTTTGGGATAACATATTCTAGGAATTACCTTACGGGGGAAACATGCCATTATTGAGGGAAAAGCATGTTATAAAGATAGTATCATTTAGAAAATAGTAGATATACAACATAAAACAGAGAAAAGAAAAGGATGCTGAGGAATATGGAACACATTGCTTTGGCGCCCTATCTTCAGCAAATATCAATTAGTTCAAGTTTGTGATTGTACAATGCAAAATAGCAACATGTGAACTGCAGCACTTCCCAACTAAAAGTTAAATATAGATTAATCTTTGCTTTAATTCTAGGATTTAAAACCTCTTTCTTGAAATTCTCATGCGCAAATTCAAACTGAAGAAACCCTAATGAATTGTGTAGCCAATCAGAAATCCATCCTGAAGTCACAGATGAAGATAACTTTGAAAGGAATCAAAAAATTCTCACAAATTACACAGATCACACTATATGATAGAACTTATGTCAGTACTCTCGCATTAGAAAAAGATCATCTTAATATAGTGCTCAAAACTGCATGGGTGATGGAATTATTTATGCTGTATTTTATTCTACAGTGGTGAGGGGAAAAAATGGGAAAACACATTAGCTTAAAGAAATACACTAGAAGCATATGCATTATGCAACCAATAAGCTACAGTGTACTTCAGAATCATGCAAAGCAATTATGCACTAGTGAGAATCAAGCAACCTCCAAATAAATGATTTAATCAAAATAAGTGATGATATCAGTATTGGAACTCCAGAAACTTGTGACATCATATCAAATCAAGGCAGAAAAATTGATAACACTGTTCTAATTTATAAGAAGTTCCTGCATGAAAAAACATAGGTCACCAGTGCCATTCCCTGTCCAAAATAATGATCCAAGTCATCTTGCACCTTTTTATGATGCAAAACTCCATATTTGCTTCCAGAAATTATGATAGCTAATCACTTTTTTCCTCTCTCTCTCTGTTGAAGAAGTATTTGGCAGACATAAAAGAAAGCATAATAACCACTAGGAGAATAATTTATCTCCTGTGGGGATAACCAAAAAACAATAACTACTCAGGTTTATCACTTTACTATAAAACTTGAGAAAACCCTAATCTGATTTTATGTTAGGCCACAAAGACTAGCCATTTATCCAGCACACATTTAGGAGTGTTTCCATGGTTACACCTGTATATCATGTTCTGTGACTTTCTGGAGGCAACTAATTTGAAGCTATAGCAAATTTCTCAACTTCTAGGACAAATCTTTCAAAATGTCAGATTTGAAGAGCCCAGTACAAAATATCCACGGATTCGAGATGTCAAGGAACTCCAGTGACATCTCTGGTGACCAGTGATACCGAAATTCCTACATGTAATTGTTTCAGATCAGCCTATACCAGTCTTGAACATGTGAGACATATGGTCCCAAGTAGTCCCTAACAAGTAGAAGCATTTGATAAACATCGTGCATCTAACAACGTCCTTTAAAGGTAAAGTTCCATAACTGAAAAAACAAGAAGGCAGCATTTGATACTCCAATTGACACATTAAGAAATAATTTATTATTTGAGGTATTTAATTTCTCAGAAAGATGCTATTGTGCATCTATTTCAACCTTCTCTCAACTTTGGAAGCTATTAGACAAGCAACATGACATCAAATTTTCATGCCACATAAATGGTCTCCTGAATACAATCAGCCACAACTAGCTCCCTAATTGTTAATGCAACAATCAACTCTCGCAGCACTAGCAAAAAAAAATAAAAATAAAAAACACAAATAATTTGATGCTACTAACATTGGATCCTCAGCTAATTCTCCACACACATAAAACAGGCATAATATACTAATTTCCCGCTTAATGTCAGCTAATTTACTTCATTTATACACAAAGTTAAAACCTTTGCTATGACTTAAGCTTCTAAACATGCACAAAAAGCGATAACAAGAACTTGGTTGCTTCCATCCAAACCAAGCATAAGATGTTAAATTAAGGACATAAACCTTGAAGCTGAAAAACAGAAAGCACTAACCTTTAACAAAGGCATATGTATATCCCCCAAAGTATCATTAGGTGTGATCAAAGCAGTCTCAAACTCCTCAGCTGAAAACTCAACTGTTATATTCAATAGATGCCTAAATACCTGCAACATTAAATTTAGGAAATGAATAAAGATGAAGTCTCGAAGAAATGGAGTAAAACAAGAAACAAAACAACTCACATTTAAAAAATTGAGTACTGAAGCTAATTCCCACATGGACCGGAGGCTCCACCTCGGCAACTGTGCCGGCTCCGGAGGCGCCACGAGCTGCGTAACGATCTTGCTACTTCCACCACTGCATTGCTCATTCTGCTGCACCGAAGACTCGTCTAAGTGCTGTTGCTGTTCCTGCTTCTTCGGTTTCTGCTTCCGCTCGATTACCGCCAGCTGCTGCTGCTGCAGCCTCGCCGCCGCCCGTATTGTACAAGCTCGCGACGGGCGGTTGCTCCTGTTAACTGGCGGCGTTTGGGTTCGAGCGTCGGCCTCGTTTAGAGGAGCGTCGGCCTCGTTTAGGGAGATCGGAGAAGGAGAGGGTTGTTCACGAGACATGGTTAAGGAGAGGGAGATCGAGAGGGTTTATGTTAGTTAACGTAGGATTACATGTAGACGATCCTCAATTTTTGCAAAGAGAGAAAGAAGAGAGGGAGGGAGGGAGAACCTAAGGGTACTAACCATCATCCAATACTTAAAATTAAAATTATTATTATTACTATGCTGTGTTTTTACTGTTTGTAATAATAATTTATTATTAGAATTGAAAGATCGATGCTAAGGTGATTAAGGATGGAAAAACAGAGAGAGAGAACAAACAATAGCCTGGGAATTTTGGGTTATTTATTACTATTTAACCCAGGGGTCAATTTGGGTTTAATAAAATAAAAGCCCTCCTTCTGCTTAGGGTTTTTTTTACTGCATTTAATCTGGGTTAATTAGTTAAACAAATGTTGATTAGTGTTTTTACCATACCTTGGCCTGGTCTTTCTTTCTGTCTTCTCTGGGAGTCTTCGAATCTGTCTAGGTCTTGGTCTTTCCTCGCTCGCTAGGGTTTAGCTACCTGCGACTTGCTAGCTTTTTCGTAGGGCTTTTATTGGATTTCTCAGATTGGTTTTTTTTTTTTTTAATTAATTTTGGATTGGTTTGCAAATATTCAAAATTATTTGGTTATTTTTCTTCACCCCTGCTCTGCTCTTTGTTGCTGGATATCGTAGTCGAAAATGGTCAAAACGACAAGATTGAAATTTAGAAGAATTAGCTCCTGTGTCTAGGGATGGTTGGTAAATCACAGAATCAGGAAGGGTTTTTCTGTCTTTGTATCTAGTCAAGTAAGGTCAGGTGAGAATTTTTCTCAGTCCACTGGGTATCCAATCCAAACTCAAACTATCATAACATTTTTAAGAAAAATTATCCCTTCAAGTTTCTTGTTGTACCTCACAAAATCACATCTCTAATATATTAGGGCAAGGAACCTCACATAACCAATGGCCTTTTTCTTTGAGTAACATTAAAAAATAGTAATATAAAATACCATATAAAAACATAGAATTATGACATTAAACATCAATACTATTTTATCTAATTAATATCTCATTAGTGATTAACTAAAGGTGGCATGTCTTATGTCACCGGCCGATCTTATTTGTTTTTCATAAATAAAATGGTGTTTCGGTTCCACAAACACGTTTTAAAAAAAAAAGAAAAAATATGACTCGAGTTATAAACCCGGCTATGTCAAATAAGATGATTTTATTTTAATTAGATGATAAAAAAAAAACAACAATATCAAATGGAGCAAATAAAAAAAGAGTGATCATGATAACCTAGAAAGAAAACTTTTTTAAAAAAAAAGAGAGAGAAAAAACAATACAACCAAATTCTCATACAATTAACATTGGGTAAAATAAGACAAAACAAACCAACTTAAGTTAACTCAATATAGCACGACAAACTTATAAGCTAGGTAATAAGGATCGAACGAACTCGGTTTAACACTGCCAAACTCGTGGTCAGATTATGAGATCGGGATAGTTGAGTAGAAAAAAAAGAAGCACAAAGCCCATATCTTAAAAAAAATATCAAATGATAAAATTAAAAAAGAAGATAAGTAAAAAAAATAAATAATAATGTCAACATGTGTTAAAAACTCGTGATCAGGGCTATTAGACCGGAAGCACTCTAATTGGAAAAAACAATGAAGCCAAGTTCTCAACTAATCAATTTAATATTGAATAATAGAACCAAAAAAAATAATTGCATCTAAAAAATCTGTTAAAGCAAAACAAATAGCAATCAAAAGAATGAAGACCAAATCTTATAGATGAAAAAAAATCAAAGAATGATAAAATTAAAAAAAAAAAATCTAATTTTATAAACCATTTCAAACAAAAAAATACTAATCAAAAGAAAATGGATGAAATCTGAAGGAAAAAAAGAAGGTGAATGGTTGGTTTGAAATTCTAAAGTGTCATGCGCGAAATCCAGGGAATAAAGTAATGCATTCCACTACGTTTTTATCGAGAAAATTACCGACGGGCTGCGAATTCCAATGCGTTTTTAATTAATACATCTCTGACTATGTATACTATTTATATTTTTACCGACGGAATCACGGATGAACCTTGAAAATTCTAGAGGGTTTTTTGAAAATTTTAGAGCGAAATGAAAATTTCAATGTGAATTTACCGAGGGAATCACCAACGGAATAATTAAAAATAATAATATTTAATATTTTATCAGTAATTCCCTCGGTAAAAACATACTATAAAACTCAACAAGACCACCAGAACTTCATTTTTCTCTCATTCTCACAACCTCTCACTTTCAATCTCACTCTCTCAATCCTCTCCCCTGGCTCAAGTCTTCAAGTAAAATTTAAGGTTTTTTCTTTCAACACAATTAACAGGTATATATGGTAAATCTTTTGACATATTTTCTTCTTATTTTTCTTCTTTTCTTTGGTTTATTAACAATGCATTTTAGTTGTTTTTATATTTTTTTTGTATCACATATAGATAAATTCTGAAAGTAAACGCTTTATTAAGGTAAGCATTTTTCATTTCTAAAGCCTATATTTGTTTTTGTTTTACTTTTTTGTCTATTTTTTTATCTACATTACGATAATGTTTTATTATTTTGTTGAACTTTAGTTGTTATTGTTAAATTTTAGTATAAATGTTAATTGAATATATATATATATATATAAGATTAAATTTTATATTTTGTCTATTTTATTGTCTACATTGCAATAATGTTTTATTGATTTGTTGAATTTTAATTGTTATTATCAAATTTGTAGTATAAATGTTAATTGAATATATAGGATGAAATTTAATTACAAAAAATTCTTGTCAATTTAGGATTAAAAACATTATCATGTTGAAAATGAGATGAAATTGAATAATCCTAAATTGTTGGTAGAAATAAAATAAAATCAACTAGTTTGTGGCATATATTTTGTATATTTGCAGGATTGAAAATTCTGGGTAGTTTCCAGTATAGGAGAGGTGCTGCCAATTTTTTTAAAAAAAATCAAAATTGATTATGCAAATATTCATCAAATTTATGTAGATGCATAGGAGAAATTCAATTGCACGTCGTGAGCATATGATCGCAGCTAGTTTTTCTAGCGATGATGACAACGTTTCATAGGTGCCGACCAAGAAGAGGCACCTACGTTAACTCAAGACGCTGCCTCCTCGCGTACGGTTCCACAACGTAGAGGCGGTGTCCCTTCATAAAGGGATTCATTCACTCGCAAATACGATGCACATTAGAAGAACGACCTTCTAATGTAAGTTTGTTTTGCTTTGAGTTGATTTGTGTTTAACAATTTATGAACAACTAATATTTCATTAATTTTATCAATTTTCAGGTTCACAAACATTGAGGCCGCTTGAGTAATAACATCTGTGTTTAAATCATCAATGAAAATTTTATTATTTCAATGGAGTCAGGTTTCCAAATATCCTGATTGGAAACCTCATGTCGATGCATGGTTTACAAGATTTAAGGTTAGTGTTAACTTAAAAGTTTAACTATTTTTTATGTTAATTCCTTTACTTTAATGAAATTATTTATTTATTTTTTATATATTTTTAATGCAATGCTAAATTCAAGTGGGATAAAGAAAATAATAATGTTACGAGGAGGGTTTGAGAGAATCACATTGCAACGAGGTAATATCGAAAACAATACGATAATTTTTTTAAAATTTTATATATTAAAATTTCATTTTTCATTAACTCATATAGAATACGTTTGTATCATGTAGGTTGCGTGATTTTTTGTATGAGGCGCAAAAAAATCTAAAAAATATGCCAGAGAAATGCTTTACTGGGTTGGAATGACGTGGCGGTTTGGAAGGATTCCAGACCGCCATACATCCTGGAGAATATATGGGCGAAATATATTCAGCATGTGATGTCTAAGTGTTTCACATGACGCTCACGGTCCGGTGCGGGGAACCGAAGTTGGTAAATTCACGGTTTGGTTACCACGCACACCGGCGGCTCCATTTCGTTTGTTTCGCATATGAAGCGGAATGTAAGATTAATTTTAATCACATCTATCTTTAATTAATTTTTTGTTATTGATAAATATATTTAATTTGCAACATTTTTTTCTTAGAGGCGATGGCTCTTGGACGTAAGCCAAGCCCAATGGAGCTTTTGTGGAGATGCACGTGCGGAGTGAAGACTGCCAAAAAAGGTGCAATAGTTCGTTGACAACCACGCTCAACACTTTGTGGTATGTTCGTTCAACCATTTTCTTTTGTAAGTTATTATTTTATTGAATTGAATTTCAGAAGACATATAATAGCCGATTGAGGGAGAGATACGAGGACGATCCGTCGACCCACCTAGATTTCGATCTAAATTTGTGGATGAAGGCATGATCGTTTGATGGACCCGATAGAAATCGAGTGTACTGATTTTCTAACACTACAGCTGAAAACTTGCAAATGACTCGTAGTATCTCAATTGTTGGGAGCTCACAATCAATATCGAGTACCCAGTCTTAGGAGTTCGCGGTCTTACAACAACATATGACCCATCTCACTAAAAAATATTAACGAGTCTCTGCGGATTGTGAAGAACTCCACTGAATGGTCATAGATATGAGATCACAGATGGGCGGTACATGTGTGCCCCCTTTTGGTCATATGGTCTTGGGAACGACCAGCCTCCTCTTTCTCCAGCGCTACCGTTGTTCTAGTTTAGTTTTAATTATTTGAACATATAAATTTGTAATGAATAATTGGCTTTTATATTAAGATAATTTATTCTTACATACTTGAATTTTATAAAAAAAAAAATTTAATTTTTTTTCAATAGATTTTTTTTAAAAATATTTTTTAATTATTATGGACGAAGTTACCGATGAACAAAGTCTATCGGTGTATTCTAGAGAGTTGGAAAAAATTTACTGCATATACCACTTCAACTGTTACATCACCGATGAAATTATTCCGTTAGTATTTTATAGAGGGTTAGAATACAATTACTCCAAATACCACTACCAATCACCGACAGAATAATTCCGTCAGTATATTACAACAAATATTTTTTTTAATGAGCATTTTTTGTCTATAAAATCATCAGGTTTTTTTTATTGACATAAATGCCGATAGAAATAAAATTACCAATGAGAGGTATGAGAGGTTTATCAAAAGACTATTTTCGTTTTCGTTTGTGAATTAGTTAGTAAAATTCACACCAATGAAATAATAAAGTAAATATCAACAGAAAATTCGGCATTAAAACTGTTAAATATTGTAACGTCAGTACTCTCCCTTATCCACTATGGATACCCTAACTTTATCCTTCCTCGGTGCTTTACGTCCTAATCTTTTTTCCTCTTGTTGTCCGAAGTCAAAGGTTTCAAAGCCATTGGTCTTTCCAGGCAAAAGGGGTCTAGCATAAAGTCTTCAACTTCAGCGAGGGGACACGGTCTATAACATTTTGGAAACCAAGCCCAAAGAAGCAAGTTTATCACGGTTGGTATATAGTTCTTCAATACTTCCTCTGTCAAGAATTTCTTTTATCCAGGACAGAATCTCAATCTTCATGATAATGTGGTATTTTTTAGCCATATCCTTTTGTTTATGCCTGAAAATCTCATCGTGCAGTTTTTTTTCATATATGCTCTAGCTCAAGAAGAAAGGGTTGGGATTTAATTTTATGAACTACCTGCTGTTATGATGATATGTCCCCTCAGCTTGAATGCTATCATAGAAACTATATTGGCTACTCTTCCTTCATTTCCTGCTCCCTAGTTGAAGTCAGATCTCCATTCTTTCTCCAGGTAAATGACATCGTGTTAGTGTAGAAATGGGCGCAATAGTTGGCTGCACATGATCTTTTGCTCTTAAAATAACCATTGTTTCTTACATGCGGCTAGAATAAATGTTAAGCAATCAGGTTTAGTGAGTGAGGAGAGAACCTAGGACTGTCGAGTTTCACTGTTGTGGTGTTAAGGCCATGGACATGAATGTTGAGGAATAAACTGGGTTCTTGTTTTTCTTTTTTCTATCTTATTTCGCAAGCATGCCTATTTGACCCCTTACCTTTTGTATAACTTGGATTCTGAGCCCACATTCACAGATAAGTTTTCTTTTGTTGAAAGCATCGAACACTGATTTATTTGCTTTGATATGCTTGCGCTGCTTGTGTGTTTGATTTCTTTTTCTTTAAGCCTGTTTGGATTTTTGTGTTAGCTTGGGTCACGCTTGCATATGGGCTATGTTTTCCTTTCTGTCTTTGGGTCCTTTCGGTCTTTGGGTTTTGGTTGTCTTCATGTGCAGAGCTCTCTTTTTCTTTTATTTTGGACTTTACAACTTGGGCTTTATTTATAGTAAAAAAACATGATGATTTATTAAAAATTATTTTCGCATTATAAACAAGTATCTCCGAAAAATAATCATGTTTGTATTTTTAATAATAATAAAAAAACAATATATAAAAGAAAAGAATAAAAAACAAAATATATTGCATGATTTTATGTTTTGCATGCATTATAAACTTAATAACAAGTTTATTAAACTAACGAGTAACTAGTCTAAATTTCAAAACAACCAAAAAATTAAATTTGTTTATTTTTAATATTTTTAGAATTTATGAACTGAGATACATTTCCAATAGTAAAAAAAAAAGCAAATTAAATACATAATAAATGAAAATCCCATTCTCTCTTTTTTTTTTGTTTACTTTTAATATTTAAGAATTATGAATTTATATAAGAGATATTTTTTCGATATTAAAATAAACAAAAATAATAATATAATAAAATATTATTTAACTTTATAATGGTTAGACATGACCTATAAAGTCACGATTCACCTTACTGAGTCAATCTGTTTTAACCAATAGACAAATCAATATATAATAAAATAAAACAAAGCTTTAGAAAAAATCAGACAAATAGAAAATGCAATTTACTTTAAGTAACGTGTATTTGGGGTGATATTATTTTTCTTATATACAACTAGTCTCCTTACCTAGACTTTGAAGACTAATTAGGGTTTTTAATTATCAAAATATTAGGTAGTGATTTCAAACCTTTTAAACCATAAAAGGATAAGAATTTTTTATTCTCTCCACACCCAAAACCCGATAAAAAAAAAAACATTGTGACACCATACACATGCGATAGTGAGTAGAACTAATTTGTCCAATGCTAAAGAGACTTTTGAACACTCTCTTAAATGTAGTAAAAGATGGTATAATGTTTCCTAATATCTCAAGTATTTTTATAAGGCTACTTGCTTAGGATGACCTAATGAAACGATGTTGATTGGTTAAAGAATAATTGATTTTATGAAAAATTGTTTGGTTGGCATGTAGGGAATTATGAAGATGAGCTTAAATTGGTGATGTATATAGCATCAAATGATGTCAAAGTGAATGGTTAAAGATTGGTTCTACTAGTATTGATTTTCTGATTGGATCTTTATTAATTATTTCAACAAACTCTAGGTTGAAAACAATTAGTTTTCATATCGTACACTTTCTGTTATTGATATTTTTTATTTTCTTCAATTAGTTTTAGAAGTGTTTAAGATTATTCTAGAACAAAATTGAGATAAGGGTTGAAATTGGTTAAATAATTAAAAATTAAAAAGCTAAGAATTGAATTGAAAGAGATGGAAAAAATGCAAGGATACTTTTAGGGATGAAATATTAAAAAAAAGGTTGAAATAAGCTAAATAATTAAAAAATATAACAATACTCTGAACTTTTTAAGTCTCTTTACACATGAAAAATCTCCATGCAAAATATGTGGAATGAATATCATTTGATGACCATTATTGAGATTAATAATTATAAACTGGTTAGACTTGAGAAACATCAGCGTAGAAGAAGAAGAAAATCCAACATAAATGGCACAACTTTTGCTTGCATAATTGTTCTTCTTTTCGTGTATTGGTTCACGGTCAAGAATAAAGCAGCAGCTTGTATAATTGACTGTATCATAGGCAAACACAATTAAGCACAGAGCAATCCCGCATTTCCTCCCTCATTATTTCGTGAAAAACGACTGAGTTTCTAATGGAATTTACATCTTCCTCGCCATAATAGTCCCAAGATAATCAATACTAGGAAAAGTTAGAAGTCGATTATACAATAATCTCATGCTCCTGGACTAGTACAAAGCTCCTATACAACATACATCAGTCTCGATTAGCTAGATAACACCCAACAAAAGCAGCAGCAAAGAAGAGAACAGGGCTAGAATCCTGCTAAATGAACCACGTAACTGGCTTGCATTTGAAGGGGGTGAAGTAGGACTTGGGCTTCCAACAGCGGTGACATTTTCCTTCGAGCAAGTGTAATTGCAGCGACTTGGACGAACGACTCTATAAACACCACTGCTGGCTAGGATAAAATTATCCTTGCGGTTGTCCTCCCCAAATGAGAAAATGTAACCCAAAGATGGCAGAGCACTTCCTGGCAAAGAGGTGCACTGGATGGGAGAGTCCCTCCCACAGCTGAAGGGGATATTTCTGGTGGTAAAGTTACCACTATTTTCTGGTGTTTCAGTGCCTGCCCACATGGCTCCAGCATACAAATCTCCATACAAGTACCTGAAAGAACGATAGTGAATTAGCAAGGTAACCACAACATCGTCAATCGGAAGGAGCGTGTTGGTGGCCCCAAGAAAGTTCAATTCCCTGTCAGGAAGATGTGTAGGCAGATTGGTTTTTGAAAGCGAGCAGTATCCATTGATTTTTTGAAAGCAAACAGTATCCCCTGTGAATGACTTTATAGCTCTTCTAATTGTTCATTCACATACAGCAACCAGTTACTATGGTTTCTAAATATCAGAACAAAACCTGCAAACCTTACATACCTTCCATACATGCATGGATCTATCTGAGAGCGATAGAAATAACCACCGGTGATGGATGCCGACCCTTCATTCTTGTTTATGTCAGAGTGATAGTATCCCATAACAGGGAAAATTGGGCTAATGGACTCTGAAGATGTATTCCCCCCTGGTGACTGTTGAGGAGTAAAGGGATTGGGTCCCTCATAAACACGCCAACCATAGTTCCCCCCCTTAGTGATGACATTCACCTCTTCATATGTATCCTATACAACATGACCAAGCAAAAGTGAGAACACCTTACCAAATTTAGAAATTTGTGGCGACAGAAGTGGATTTTCCTACTAATTCATCTCAAGGATGTTCTTGTATGAATTGCTGTAACCCATTATGCTTTTGATGGCACCATTCTTCATAAGAATTTTAAAAAGTCTTTTTGCAACAAATTTCAATATAAACCTGATGCTGTTTCTGCTTCATTTGCTGCTCATGGGATGGGGTAAAGAATGATAATCCTGAAGAACAAGCTAGCATGCAGGGGTTCTAAATTCTCTTTTAAATCATGAAGGAAAATCTTATGTTTTTTTTTTAAATTATTATTTCGAAGGCTTAATTGATAAACAAGGGACCTAAGCTTTTCTAAGAAGGTGAATAATAACCTTCATGGAAATAATACGCTTTGCTGCCACTCTGTTACTACTTCAGCCAGGGCACAGGAAAACAAAGAGAGAAGAAAATTGCAGTCATAGGATTCAAGAAATTTACTTTATATATATAAACTGTTTGTCAAAATATTTTGGAAGAAAAACGCATCACAAACCTGGCCAACATCTGCACACATGAAGTAGGAAGGCCTTTCTGAATCAAAGCTACAGCGCCAGGGATTCCTTACGCCTAAAGCCCATATTTCTGGTTTCAAATCACTATCTTCACTATATGGATTATCTTTGGGGATGGAGTAGTTTCCCCATAGATCAAGTTTATCTATTTCTGCAGCACCTGCAAGTCCATGAAAAGAAACAAGATAATTAATTCTTTCAGCTATGCAACTCGGCTTCCCAATCCACCACTTTGCTGAAAAGGGTGAAAAGAAAACAGGAGCCTCATTTCTATGAACTCCATAGCTTCAATTTTGAAATTCTCAAGGCTTTTCATTTATCCTTTCCGAATGGATCAAGCAGATGCATGAGAGAAGAAAATTTTTACAAGATTTCTCTATGTTCCAAAAAGGAAAAACAAGACCAAGGGCTTACCTGCATTTCTAACCTTTTTAGCTGCCCTGAGGCAAGCCAGGTAACAAAGAGTTTACAATTCAAAGTATATAAAGGTTACGAACCGAGATGGGAAAATTGGATTACAAGCAATGTTAATGGCAAGGATTATATGAGATGCATCAGATTGTTATTAACTCAAATCCTCAAGGAAGTCATTAAAAAAGTCGCTCTCTTCAGACACTCACTTGGTATATTATCAACATCAAGCCGCATGATTTTTCCCAGCAATGATTTCTTGTTTTGTGAAAAATTGTGAGGATCACCACCTACACCACCCCCATCTCCCATCATGAAGTATAAATACCCATCACTAGGTCCAAAGAGAATCTGTCCTCCATGATGAGATGTAAATGGAAGGCCCATTGTAAATATCCTTCTTACTTCCGAGGGTTTCGCAGTTGTTCCCTGGAAAATTATCAAAACTCAGTCATGATCATGGACTAAAAATATGAATATAAATTCCTGTGTAAGAAGATGTATACCAAGGAAGCCTTGGTTGCTGTGTCATTAGCTGTATACTCTGCAATAACAGTTTGATATTGGCATGGTTGGGCACCATTGTCAGGAGCTAGTTTTGAAGGATCACAATTGACATCTGAGTTGCATGAACATCTGCCGGTACATCCTGGCCACTTCACCTTATCACAATTAAACGAGGCAAAGAACCGACCATTTTGTGCAAAGTTTGGATGAAATGCCATCCCCATCATTCCAAATGCAGTATTAAAATACACTTCATCTGTTAGATCAATAAAAGGACTGGACTCGTCAAAGCCCAATGTCTCTCCTGATCCTTGTTCAGGAATAGTTGCCAACCAAATCTTACCCTGTTGGCTCGAGAAGAAAGCACGGTTAGATCCATCTGGATGCGCAACCATACTGAGGTAAGATCCATTCCCAATTTTCTCAAGGCACAAGCCATGTGGGTCACTTGGTGTTTCAGTGTTATTGAGTGTAACAGGTTCACCAGCATAACATACTGATTCATCTGTAGATGCTCCACCAAATGCATTGCAGAAGTCGCCTTTTGACTGCCAGACAACAGTCAATTTGCTGAAACTGGAATTTGCTGGCGATCCAGTTTGACCTTTTAAGGAAGGTGCGAAGGGGGAATTCAATACATTTACATTTTGACATGTATCCCATACATTAGAGCAGAAGTCATTTGCTGCTTGGCTAGACTGTGATGAATTTGCTGAAACAGAAGAATTGCAAAGAACAGCAACTGGCCTTGGTACAGAGCTTACAGTAAATAACTCGGCTGAATATGGATCGCATCCCTGTAAACCATGATAGCAAAATCAATCACAAAGTAAGTGTTCTTCAAATTAGATAATCGTGTGGAGACCATCTAGATTGGAATTAGAAGAAACACTTCACCATGAATGAGCAAGATCTATGTTGTCTCTAAAATGAAAAGTCCAGAGCATTGTAATGTGCAAAAGATATAACAGGGCGTTATGAAATAGATCACAAATTGACTAGGAGAGCTTCCGGAGAAGTTCATTTTGAGATGCTTAGTTTTGTTTTGTCCTCCAAGTGGCATTTGAGTCCATAATACATTAGTTTTGTTTTGTCCTCCAAGTGGCATTTGAGTCCATAATACATGGGGAGTGGGGACTATCTATGCATCTCTTTTGCAACCATGACAAGGAGCTTGTATCGGAATCCTTAACAGTATGAAATCGTCAGTGGTGATAATCGGAAGTAGGATAGATTGATTTTGGACATTTTAATGCATTGCCCATTAAAAGAGAGTGCTCTGACAATTAGTTTATGCCAAGAAAAACCATAAAGAATGAAGCTGCTAACACTCTTCTAACCAACAACTATGCACAAACCTATCTGAGTTCAGGCAAGAGAGCAATCCTGTGGATTATCAGCAATTCATAAGAAAAAAATCCAGCAAACAGCGTCCAATACAAATTCAATACATAAACATACAAGACTTTATATATGAAAATAAGGTGGATAGAAAATGAAAACATAGATATTCAAAATGAAAACACAAACGAAACAAGCCCCGAGATAGCATGTGAAGTTATTATCAAGTAACAAATGTCCTGATACACACACAGCCTATGCCGAAATTAAAAGAGAAACAAAAGCCTTACAGCACAAACGATGGATTTCAAAAGTGAGGCACAGGCAGCATCAGAGATGTTCATGGCTTGAAATTGCTTCTGTAACTGTAAATCATGTGTGGAATTGCAGCAGCTGCTCCCATTGTAAGGACAAAAACTCAGAGTGGTGTTCAAGGTAAAGGGTGCCCCTATAACCCGCAAAAAAATCAACAAAAGACAAAGAAAATGACAAACAAGCCAATAAAGTGGAAATGACAAACAAGCCAATAAAGTTTCCAAGTACAAACTGAAATAATTAAACACTACAGGACCAAAACTCACTTGAATCAGTACACAAGGGATGAGAAAAAGAAGGATCAGGAAGCAACAGCAGCAGCAAGTTCAAGAACAGGAAGGAAATAGCAGTAACTGCTCCCATCACAACAAACAGAAAAGAGAGGAAAACAGATCGCCCCACTACAAGCTTCTCCCTTCTTATCTATTCCAGGAACATCTTAGGGAGCAAAAGTCTTATGTTGACATAATTTAGAGGGACAAAAAGCTTTTCTGGGTTTTCAACACTCTGCCCCCTACAAACTGCCCTACCTTTCATTGTCCTTAAAGTCAGCTTCCAGAAGGGAAATCCTTGTCAAGTATTTTTCTTTCCCAAATTAGTTGTTAATTCATCTCTCGTTGATCGTGCACTAGAGTTCCCAGTTGAGGAGCTTTTGACATTGTCTCAGCTTCACGGATTCAATATTTCATAAAGTAATTGGGCGGGTTTCACACAGTTGACTCCCTGTCTACTACCTTATCTTTAAAATGGCCATGATACCGGAGTGTTTTATATTATTTTTTTTAGCAATTATTTTCTAAAATAGTTTTTATTTTAAAATATATTAAAATAATTTATTTATAAAGAAATAAAATAAAACCGTTCAAAAGAGAAGCCAGCAAGGAAAGACTCCACTATGCATGTGCTAACACACAGCCATAAAATAAGAAGGAAAAGACAAAAAAAGATTTTGGGTTAATAAATGAGATATGCTCATCCCACTTGTTCATATATATATATATATATATATATATATATATATATATATATATATATATATATATCAACGTGCTCATCATCAATGCTGGACGACATTATCTGCTGTGAAATAATTGAATAATAAATGGGTCATGGTCTAATAATCTTGGAAAGCTTTGTTTAGTCAAGAGTAGCTTTAACTGCGTAGAAAATGAAAATTAATTAAAATATTTATTATTTTTATTTTATATATTAACATATTAAAATCATAAAAGAATTAAAAGAATCGGTCTAAAAGAAGCTGGGTTTTGCGCAATGGGGATGTTTTTTATTCAAAGAAATGAGGTTTGTCTTGCAACTAGACTACTCACCAAGCCGTCTTCTTTTTTTTCTTTTAAAAAGTATGTTTTTTAAAAAAAATAAACAGCGTATAAATCACTGGTTGTGTCCACTAGCCAGGGGCAGAAGGTTCATATGGTTGAGATACAATAAAGCGATTGGGGGAAAAGAAGGAGTTCAGGACTTTCGTGATAAATCTCAACCAGAAAAATTCATCACAATATTTTTATATCCATCTAACCTCAAATTAAAATATTTAGATAAAAAAAAACTATGAGGGATGTAATTTAACCGGTCAGGTTTAAGGTTTGTTTTCTAGAAATTATCATTTTGAGTCTCATAAACCTCAGAGCCACTGGAAACTTACATGGTTGTTAACTTCAGGGACTGTGGGATTAGTCGAGGTACGCGCAAGTTGACCCGGACATTAATAAAATAAAAATAAAAATAAAAATATTTAGACAAAAAATACTGAACAATTAGGCAGACTCTGAATTTGTTCCCTAAAAGTCATAAGTTCGAGTCTCACAAACCTCATGGTCACTGGAGACTTACATGGTCATTAACTTCAAGGCCCGTGAGAATAGTCGAGGCGCGCGCAAACTATCCCAGATACCCACATTAATAATAAAAAAATATTTAGACAAAAAAAAAACACATATCTAAATTTTAGAAAACACATTTAACTAATTAGATTTTTTTGGTGTACAAAATTTTATTTTGGAATTTTAGAAATCCAAAAACATGTAATGGGTTTTATATAAAAAAATATTTTACAAGATTATATATCTATAATGTTATATTATGTATACAATTACATTATATACCATAAACTTTATATAGTACGATAAATCTCTCTTTTTTTTCTTTAAACCAATTTAACTGCAACTGCAACTACAACTAGAAAAGAAAGATGTTTCTTAAATATACATGTAAATATATTATATATATAAATGTGATTTACAAATATAGAAAATAAAAATTGTAAAATAGTTTTCATCCAACTCAATAAAAGCTTGTTGAAACTGTTAACTTCAAAATAATTTTTTTATACAAACAAAAAACCAAATAGAGTGACTGTTAGATTTGAGTTTGTGTGTGTGTGTGTGTGTGTGTGTAGTTATTTATCAATGTGATGCCGTGGGTCAGTTTTCAATATATCTTTTTATTTAGTCTTTTTACAATTAAAGTAGATATTTGTACGAATTTTTGTTTAACGATCTTTTTAATATAACATATCTTTTTATGAGCAAAAAAGAAATGAAAATTAAAATAAAGGTTCATAAAAGTTTTTAAATTTTGAAATAATTATAAAAAATACATTTCTTTAATCTAAAATCCCTTTCTTTATTAATGCATTTTTTTTTAATAAAAACATGTTTTGTAATGGAAAGCACCAATATTTAATTTAAAAACTTATAATGGCCTGTAAAGAAATTTAAAAAAAATATATATTAAAATAACACCTTGATATTTTGTGTGTAATTAAAAGAAAAAAAAATATTGGTGTTGTAAAATCATGTAAAACTAAATAAAACTAAATAAATTTTATTTTCATTATATTTGCATGAGCATATTCTTAAAAAAAAAGTTCCGCATATTTGGTATATAATAATTAAAAATATAATTGCTAATATTAACATAAAAACCTATAGTGTTATTCAAAAACCATGGAAAAATGACTAATAATTTAACTATTATTTTAATTAGTTCACTTAAAGTGCATTTTAATCAAAATCTGAAAGCAATAATTTATGAAAATAAAAGGACCTAAAGGGCTATAGAAAGAGGCCACACGACTAGGTCTTGGAGGTCAGATATGTATGCTTGGATTTTATTTTTTTTTAAGGACAGACAACCCATCATCTACCCTATTTTTCTGAAAAATAGATATACATGTTGGCAAACGAAGTGTCAACTACTGGTTTAGATTCCAATAACCTCTGATTGTTGAAAAGTCGGGGTCCAAGTTTTAAAACCCTAAAAACTCATTTTCAACCTTTTTTTCACTTTAAAAACCCTAATAAATATTATTAAACCCGCATTAAACCAATTTCTAACCTCAAAAGACCATTCAATCAATCAAAAAAATCAAAATCAAAATGAAAAACGTATATTTTCAAACCTTAATCTATATTTTTAGCAAGATAAAATTTCCAAACACCCTAATGGATTTCCTTTTGGAAATATGAACCTATGAACATCAAGATTGAGTTTTGTTTGTTTCTTGAATGTGAAAAATCAACATTTTTCTCTCTCCTCTTCTCTTTTTTCAAATTTGATTTGGGTGAATGGGAGGTATTGGTAGAGAGAAGTTTTCTAGATTTGAAAATGTTGTTTTATACTTTCTTAACAATATAAGAGGGATGAGATAAATATATAGAATGATAAGGGAGAGAACTATTTCCTGAGTTAAAGTAGAATCGGTGGCACCTTGGGTAGAGGCAGAGCAAAAACATTATTTAATATAGGTGGTTAAAATGTGGTTTTATCAATTTTAGAGCAATAAGATGTCGAAGTAGAATCGGTAAAGGTGTGTGAAGGATGAGTTGTTTCTGAATTGGAAAGTGCAAAGTTCATGGTAGTTATGTGATAGAGGTATTTAGCAAATAAAGAGAGGAATCAGGTGAAGATTGAGTATAAGGAGAAGAATTGCTTGCCAAATACTTTTTTAATAAAGGAAGAAACAAATTTTAAAATCAATTATGGAGTGACACATAAATTGAGTGATCAAATATTTTTTAAAGGAAAGAAATTTTGAAAAGTATTTACATGCTTAGAAGTGAATATTTATTAATGGCGGTATCAAAACAAGTTAAAACATGAAGTTTTAAAGAGTAACCAAAGAACATGCATGGTCAGGGATAAGTTTCTAACTTATGTTTCGCATATAACCTTAACCAAGGGTAACATAGATAACCAAAAACACGTAAAGATTAGTAGTTAGAATGATGGTGGAAATGTTTATAATAAAGGGTTATATAGCCTTAACCAAGGATATAGGACTTTTTTTAATTAAAGGTGTATGCAAGATATTATTTAACATAAAAGAGACTATCAACGAGTCAATATTAGTAGAACTAACATGAAGATTGAAATTCCATTACCACTTATTGTTATCACTTTCAGCAATCACATCCTTATTCTTAACATAGTTAGAGTGCATATAAAGGTTTTGGTGATCAAATGCAAGATAATTTTTTGCTCTCAAGTCTAACACTTGTTTGAAGAATTGGAATCACAATCCACATAGTTAGCTTATGGCTAAAAAGTCTTTAGGCAAGAGTGATATGTTTTTACACTATGTCCTAACTTGTCACATAATTGACAAAAAAAAATATGTGACAGCCTTGAAGAGTACTCATACTGCTAATTAGGTGAAGAATGTTGCTGAGAGTAATAAAATATACCTCGTGAATCATAGCCATGACTTGCACTAAAAATAGTATAATGTTGTTGGCCATGATAGTTTGAATTTCCAAAATATATTAGCTGACTAAAATTTTAAGGTTGGCTAAAATATCCACCAGATAGTGTATTGGTCACCTTTGTTTCCTTTTCCACCTCTACCATTGTAAGTTGTACTTTTTTTAGAGAATTGAACATTAATTTGAACATCATCTTCTCGGTATCACTTAAAATCAACTCTTTATCAAGAAGTTTGTCATAGAGATCCTCGAATATAATAGTGTATCATTGACATGAATTGTAATGGTTAATTCCTTGAACTCATCAACAAGGCCATTTAGAGTGTGAGTATTAATCTCCACATCACTTAAAAAATGAACAATCAAGGCTAGATCATCAATAATATACTTAACCTTATTCATATACCTAGCCAACACCAAGCCTTCTATCTTAATGATAATTAGAGTTGTAAGAAGAGATAACATATGGGTATTAGAGCAATTAATATAATTAGATTCTAATTGGTCTAGGCTTCAACCAATGATGAGAAAATATTAATAGTGAAGTCAATTATGTTGTAAATTGCTGCTTGGATGCCTAACAAAAAGAGTTGATCCTGCCTTAACCAAGTTGATAAATAACAAGTGCTTTCAAGACAGGTAAAAGATTTATCAATATAGCCAAGGAGTCCATAGCTAAAAAGAAGATTTGTCATCTAGGATTTCTAGGATTTGTTAATAACAAATGTAGTTTCCTCAATCTTTTGCAAGTTTGAATGGAATCTAAGATGAAGCATTGAAAGAGATTGTATTACCATTAAAAAAATTAGAGTTAACTTGACCACCACTAGTTGAAGGTGTGATGACATGAGGTTCTCCACAAGTTGGATTCTCTTAAAAATATGATATTAGTGAAGATGACACAAACATATTGGATCTAAAAATAAAATTAAAAGAAAAAGAAATAAAGGATGATGAGAATCACCATAGGATCCATTAGAGGTGTCGATTTGATCAATTACAAGGTAAAAGACTACAAAAATTAAAAAGACACTCAATGGGGTTATTCAGAATATTTGGGCAAAGTAAAACTTTAAGACTTCAAAAAGAGATGATCAACCTTTAATTAATGTGATTCATACAAAGAAACAAAATCCTTATTGGACTAGAAGCATTCTATAGTCTTGACAAAGATAAGAAGAGGCGACAACAACTTGTGTTTCCTTTTATTTTATAGATTTTCACTTTGGAAAGGTTTCCTTGTTATTCAAGGACATTTGAAGTGATTTTAGGCTTATTTTTTCTAATGCACGATTTTACGCTAACAAGCATAACTTTTAATTTAACAGTTTGATTAGGTTGATATTTTGCCAGAATATTCTAAAGACCTATTTCCTACATGGTTAGAATTTTATAATGATTAGACTTCGAGAAGGATTTACGATAAAATATATAAGCTACTATACAGGAATTGCATTATTTTTCTGGTTAGTTTAGGATTTTTTTTATTTTATTTAGAACTTTTTTTTTTCAGCCTTCTTTAGGATGTTTTATATAGTATAAAGAGAGTTATTTTGCTTGTATTTAGTTTTTTTTTCAGGCAATTTGTTTTATTTTAGAATAATATTGTGTGTGTATGAGATTGTCTATACTCTTAGTTCTTCATCAAAATCTTTAGAACTTGTCATAGATAAGTCTTTATGGCGTTTATTCTTATACTTTTAACTCTTGGTTGTTAGGATCTTTCATCCAATAACTTTTCTTATTTGATTTAATTAATCATTGGGTCAAGTTTTCTATCAATATGATTTTAGCTTTATTCGGTTATTTTTTATCCTAATTATGGGTTCTAGGTTTTTTACCCTCCTGATTCACATCAGTTGGTATTAAAGTAATGCTCTAAAATCAAGTTTTATTTGTCTATCTATCTTTTAATTTTTCACATTATTAGTCTTTGTTTTTAATTCTTAAATGTACATCAACTTTACAAAAAATGTTAAAAAGAGTTACTACCAAATAGTATAAGAAAAAAAAAAAGGAAATCACATTAGTTAAAGTTTCTGTCACAATTAGAGATTACACAATTTGAATTCAGATTCTTGAGATATTGCAAGTCACATTAGTTTATCTTTGATTAGTGGGTATTGTTTTATTTAAAATTGATTTCGGGTTATTAAAACTATAAAATTTTAATTTAAGATCTTAAAGAACATTACAAATCAGATTCTTTCGATTTAGATTGCTATAACAATGGGTTATTTTGGGTTATTTTGTTAAGTATATGTTAGCTTTGAGATTCATAGAGTCATTTTTAAATTCCATTTTCATATTCGTTTTGTTTTTGTTTTTGTTTTTTGTTTGCATATTCGTTTTTTTTGTTTTCATGTTCATTTTTTATATTGTTTTCTTGATTATCTTATGTCTTGAAATCCTTGGTTGGGCGTTACAAACTAAAATTCTTTATTGTTTTGATTAGTTCCCCATAAAACCAAATAGGAGAGCACAAGAGGTAAAAGGCAAAAAAATAAAACTATAATCGTGAAAAGCAAAAATTCAAGTAAAACATCGGGGGGGTGATATATTATTAAGTGTTAACATGTTAGAAAGTGAGTGTGTATATTTTTTATTACTAACATCAAATTTTAAATTTGACGATATTTTGCAACAATAGATCATCACCTAAGAAGAAGAAGAAGAAGAAGAACACCTTTTTCTTTTTTATTATAGGCAATGCAACAGTAGTTTGAGCGTATAAATATGGCATTTGGTGATATAAGGGATCGATTGGACAAGAATTATGCTATGATTGCAAGTTTGTAAGAGGGGTCATGTAACACCCCACCCTACTAGCAAGATATTGTCCGTTTTGGCCCACGAGCCCCACGGATTTGTTCTTGGCATCCACGCATGACCCCAAAACGCTTCTTACTAGTCAGGGTATACTCATATAAGGCCCTCCTCAAGTCCTCACCCCCCGATGTGAGATATTACAATTCACCCCTCTTAAGGAGTCCGATGACCCCATCGGTACCATTAGTTAGCTAGTGAGCTGGACTCTGATACTAAATTGTAAAACCCCAACCCACTAGCAAGACATTGTCTGCTTTAGCCCATGAGCCTTGCAGATTTGTTCTTGGCAGCCACACATGGCCTCAAAACGCTTCTTATTAGTCAGGGTGAGTATACTCATATAAAGCCCTCCCCCAAGTCCTCGCCCATCGATGTGGGATATTACAGGTCATCCTAAACACATGTGGATAAGTTGGTTGATGAGAATGAAGATGAAAAGGCTGATAAATTTGACCGTGTATCATTTGGCCAATAAGGTAGATTTCAGCGAGAAAGAAATCACGATGATGGAAGGTCTTGGTAAGCTAAGAATTTTGGCCATAAAAAAGTAGGAAGACATTTAGGGTTTTGTGATGGCTTGGACAGAAACTTGGGGAGTATTGAGATTAAAATTTTATCCTTTCAAGGGAGGTGTCACACCTGGACATCACGACAACCGATTATAAAATTTTAATATAAAAGAAACAAATATCTGACATCTTGTTCTTGAAAGGAAAATATCTAGTTCAAGGGGTCGTCACCTAGTATTATGGTTACTAGGAACCCTAACTAGTCAACAGAGATTCTATGGTACATGACTGGTTACGCAAAAAAAAAATGTTATCACCCTTTAAGCGTCCTACTTAAAGCAAATTACATTGCTGGTTTTGTCTAAAATTACTAAGGATTTGTTCTCCTCTTTTTTTTTGTTATTCCTATCATGTTCCTGACTCTGACGTCGATGAACAGTATCTACGAATATTTTCAACTCTGTCATTGGTAAATATTGTAAAAACCTAAAAAATATGATATTCCTAACTCTAGCGTCAGTGAATAAATTCACAAAATTTTGAATCTTTAATGAAGAAGAAACAATTTTTCTATGCCTTTTTTTCTTTTTGTTTACCTTTTTTATTATTTGCTCTTTTTAGACAAGAAAAAAAAAAGCATTGCATAACAGATTTGCAATTAACAGTAATGGTCCACAGATTGAGCATATAGTATAAAAAACAAAACACAGAGAAAAAATAAAACAAAGCGTAAGGGACCCATAAATAAATCAACGAAGTTCCCCAATTTTTTTTGGAATTTTTCAATGTCGAAAAGGGGTTTGTTTAGCTAGATATCAAGATAAAAATATAATAAAATACATGAGTAAGGCACAAGACAGTGTTTTGCCTAACACACCTTTAGCAAAAGCAATTTGGGCCGGCTGGGCCTAAGACCCAGACCTGACCCAGCGGAAAAATTTCTCCTTTTCTCTCTTTTTCTTTTATGCGCTGGATCTAGCCCAGTTTGTATGGGACTGGCCTGGCCGGGATCCAGCCATCAGCCCGGCTGGTTCTTGGTTCAACCAAGGAACCGGGTGACTCATATGCAGGCGTGCGTGAATTGTCCACGCACGCCTACCATTGTAGTTATGTAATTAAATTGCAAGGGAGGGAAAAACAGAAGCTTACCTGCTGCTAGAGTTGTTGCTAGAGCTTTGCATGAAAGAATGGTGCTGATGCTCGTTGTTTGGGTTCTCCTTCTGCCTTCGGTTTCTTCCCCTCTGTTTATTTTTATCTCGTCTTTCTGCCCTTTTCTGGCTCTCTCTCTCTCTCTCTCTCATTCTCTCTCGTCTAGTGCTCTCTCGTTTGTTCTCCCCTTTTCTTTCTTTTTTTTCCCGCTTTTTATAGGCGTTTCTGGTGTGGATTTTATCCTTATCTCCCCAGGATACTGATCCTTGTGTGGAGATAAGGACTTTGGGTCTTTGTGTTCTTGTTGGATCGGGACACCAATAGTCCGGCCATTCTTTGACTGTTGGTGGCGGTTTTTCAGCTCCCTAGTGCCTCGCGATGGTGGAGGAAAGTTGGTCGGAATGGGGCTGAATGGTAAACCATTCGGTTAAGACCTGGACTGAGGGTGGCGAACGCCTGGCCTGAATTTTTCCGCAAGCGGACTTTATCCTGTTTAAGACGAAGAAGAAGACGCATTGAAACGGCGTCACTTTGGGTGGGAACGACCATTTTCAAATTGGTCCTCAAAGTCTCGATATGTTTTTATTCCGGCCCCTAGGCAAATTATAGTTAGACCCCTGTATTGCGGTGCCTTTTGCAAAACAATCCTTGTACTTTAATTTCATGTAATTTTGACCTAAATTAGCTCTGAATTTTAATAGTTTTTTCAATTAAGCTCTTGATTTCATTAATTAAACTGATTCTAAGCTCAATTAAGTCTCCAAACTTATTAATTCTTTAATTAAACTCCTGACATCATTAATTAAATCAAATCAAAGTTTAATTAAGTCCTCATACTTGTCAATTCTTTCAATTAAACTCATAACTTCATTAATTAAACTAATTCAAACTTTAATTAAGTTCTCAATCACCTCAGACTTGTCAATTCTTTCAATTAAACTCATAATTTCATTAATTAAACTAATTTAAAGTTTAATTAAGTCCCCAATCTTATCAAATCTTTCCTTTTTTTACTAAAACTAGCTCCTAAACTTATAATTCCACCCTGATTAAATCCTCAAGACTTCCAATTTGTTTTGTCTTGACCCAAACCTTAATTTTTCTTCATTCATTTCATTTTTTTTGGTGAATTTATGTTGTCAAAAATTAGGTTATGATAGAAGGGATAGAATAGAAGAATAAGATGGAGTTGATATTTGATTGTCACAAGTACTCGGAAAATAAAAGGGTAAAACTTTTTGTAGTTAAATTTACTGATTATGTTATAGTTTGGTGGGATCAACTTATTTTGAGTAAGAGAAGGAATCATTATAGAACTATTGATATATGAGATAAGATGAAGGTAATTATAAGGTAGAGATTTTTCCCAAGTCACTATTACCAACATTTATATTAGAAATTGCAAGGCCTAACTCATGGTTCTAAGAGTGTAGAGGACTGCCATAAAGAGATGGAAGTAACTATGATTTAGGCTAATATAGTGGGGATAAGGAAGCTATTATAGCTAGGTTCTTGAATGGTTTGAATTGCGCGATAGTGAATATGGTGGAATTGCAGCACTATATGAAATTGAAAGACATAGTGCACATAACTACAACGGTGGAAAGGCAACTTAAGATGAATGGCAGTACATGACAAGTTTGAAATTCAAGTTTTTATATTTTAAATATAGGTTTAATTATAAAAGAAAAAGGATTGTCTAAACCAAGCCAATTACAGAAGCTAAAATTGAGCCACCTAAAGGCAAAAAAGAAGTCTTCACTAATACTAAAGATAAGTCTAATACCCAAAAACCTCATAATCATGATATTATATGTTTTTGATGTTTGAGAATAACTCACATAGCGTCTCAAGATCCAAACAAGAGGGTTATGATATTATATGATCATAAGAAGATTGAATCTGAATGTGATAGCAATGATGAGAAGATGTTTCCCACTTAAAGATGTTGGTAATGATAATGTAGAGTATCTGATTGAGGGTGAATCGCTTGTGATTAGGCAAGCATTGACTGCTCAGGTTAAATATGATGATTTGGAGCAACAAAAAGAAAATACTTTTCATATTAGATGTCACATCAGTAATGAGATATGTAGTATGATTACAGATGGTGTGAGTTATGCTAATATAATTAGTACTACACTTGTTAGGAAATTGAATTTGAATTTGAATATTACAAAGTATCATAGACCTTATAGACTTTAGTGCTTGAATTAATATAGGGAAGTAAAAATTAACTATCTTTGTGACATTCATCCTTATATTTCTAGTTCTTGATTCTTTATGATTAAAGGGTAGGGGTTTTTCATTCAATTACTTTGATTTTTTTAGTTCAGGTAATTACTGGATCGAATTTCTATCAATTTGATTTTAGTTTTCTTGGGTTGTTACTTGTTTGTGGGTTGTTTATTTGATTGTTTATATCTAAAAATTTAGCGAGGATGAGAAGAATTGGCCTTTAATACCTTTATTGCCTTCATATGGATATGGAAGAGAGCATCTTAGACCTTAGTATAAAAGTTTAATTCATGGTAAAAAAAAAAAAACCTTAGAGATGTTGTTATAACAGGATACAATGGTACTATAAATGGATAAGGTTAAACATGGTGAAAGAAGTATCCCCAAAAGCTTTTTAATAACACTAAGAGGGTCTTTATGTAGATAATATGGTCACGTGACATTGTGTTTACAAACTTAAGTCTACATAATTCCTCATTTTGGACATTCAATCTGTATGACTGCAAGAATAAAACAATTATGAATGTAACAATTAAGGCTCCCATATTTAAATCCCTAAATACCGATGGAATTGATCCTGATTTGTGCAAGGGTATTGTAATTGAAGATCGTTACATAAGTGTGGGGGATGATGCAATTGCAATAAAGAGTAAATGGGATCGGTATGGAATTGCATATGGACAACCTTTAATGAATATTCTCATCTGTAATCTTATAGTTCGTTTTATGGTCAGCATTAGCGTATAAATTGGCAATGAGATGTCAAGTGGTAGGGGTGAGCAAAAAAACCAAAAAGCGATTAAACCGAAACTGGAAAAAAAAATAACCGAAAAAACCGACCGTGAAAAAAAACGATTAAACCGATTAAAATTTTAAAAAAACCGACGGTTCGGTTCGGTTCGGTTTCAGTTTTATAAGCCTGAAACTAAAAAAACCGAACCAAACCGAACCCAAACCGGAAAAAAATCAAACCAAACTGGTTTGAACCAGTTTTTGTCCTAAAAAACCGAACCGAACCAAAATCGATCGGTTTGAACCGGTTTCGGTTTTTTTTTAATTATGTTTAGTTTTTTTATATATAAAAAACAAACCGAACCAAAAATAATCACCCCTATCAAGTGGGGTATCAAATATTAATGTGGAGAACCTCCTTGTATGGAGCTTAAGGTGTGCAGTTCAGATCAAGATTGCCCCTAGAAAAGATGGATATGTTTGATATATAACCTATAGGAACCTGACATTTGATGATGTGCAAGTTGGAATTATTATCAAAATAGACTATAATAAACACCCTGGTAAAGGTTATGATCCAAAAGTTGTTCCAATAATGAAGGATATAAGCTTCGATAGAATCCATGGCTAAGAAGTTTGTGTGCTTGTTTGCAAACATGGGAGTGAAGTTATACCAATTAGGAATTTGAATTTTTAGGATATGTCAATGAAGTTAACTTACAAGAATAAAGTGGTCAACATGAGAGAAATAAACAAATGGGCCACTTGTCAAGAAAAAAAAAGTGTTAAAGAAAAAACAAAGAAGCATGAAAGCTTTTATACAAGAAAGAGTATTGTAAATAATATTTTTTATACTAACAAGATTATGGAAAATAGTGTCGTTGATTTTTTGTTGCATGATTATGTGGATGTATTGCCTATCGATGGTATTTCTATTGTTAATTTGACTAATTCTTTTGCAAAGATAGGGAATGATGACAATCAACAAGCATTACCACAAGACTCATTACAGGTGTCGATTAGACTAATTAAAAGGTCAAGGGCCAAAAAGAATAAAGAGGCACTTAATGAATTTATTCGGGATATTTAGGCTAAATCTAGCTTTTAAACTTCAACAAAGGATGGTCAAGCTTTAATTAATATAATTCATGCAAAGAAAGGAGATCCTTATTTGGTTGAAAGCATTTCGTAGCCTTAGTAACATAAAGAGAGGCGGTAACAACTTGTGCTTTCTTTTATTTTTGTGGATTTTTTTTTGGCAAGGTTTCTTTATTATTCAAGAACATGAGAGATTTTGCAGCCTTAGCAACATGGGGAAAGGCGGTAACAACTTGTGTTTCCATTTATTTTGTGGGTTTCCTTTTTGGGAAGGTTTCTTCATTATTTAAGGACATTAGAGATGATTTTGGATTTATTTTTTCTAATACATAGTTTTATGCTAACAAGCATAAGAAGATTCTAAATATCTTGTTTCCTATAGAGTTAGATTAATTATTGGGGGCAACAAAATAGAAATATTTTTTCTCTATTTTATTTAGAATTCTATTGTTGTTTTTCCAGCCTTGTTCAAAACATTTTACCTAGTATAAATAGAGTTATTTAGTTTATATTTATATATTTTTTTTAGAATAATATTATGTATGTACAAGGTTACTCATACTCTTGATTTTTTATCAAACTCTTCAAAACTTATTAAAGATAACTATCTTTATAGTGTTTATTCTTATATCTTTGATTCTTGATTTTTTATAATAAATTAATGGAGATTTTTTATCCAATAACTTCATTTTTTTTTATTCAAATAATTATTTTTCTATCAATCTAATTTTAACTTTTTTTATTGTGAATTCTAGGTTTCTTACTTTTTGGATTGGATTTGCATAAGAGAGGGAGATTGGAGTAAGGAAAAGATAGGCTATTATAAGACAGCGAGGCTCTGATTACATGAACAGAAAAGAAAGTGAACAAATAAAAGTATAGTATTAAGGCCAAAAGGCTTGGTTTTCATCCTTGCAGAACTTGAATATTTACAAAGCATTTGAGATCAAAATAGCTATACGATAGAAATTATACAGCTATAATACGATAGAAAATCATACAGCAATCAGGACATTAATTAAGCTGGAATGATGATCATACATGTGTGATTATGCTGATGCTGTTGTGATTACAGGGAGATCTGGTTGTACTCTTATCTTTGACATTAAGCTGAAAATTTCTCTGATTTGATCGTATCACATATGACTTTCATCAGTAGAATGATGCTCCTGAAATCATGCTCAATCAACCAAGAACCACACAAAAAAAAAGGTAAGAAAGGAAAGAAAGAAATCAAACACTCGAAAATAAAAATAAAAATAAATAAGAAACCAAAATATTAAATGGGCTGCACATTGCCATGCACACCAACCTGAACAAGAAAATTGCCTGTAACATACATTCTGGCTCACAAAACCTTCCACCTTCACCTCTTATGGTCTCTACAAATTTTGCAAACGCCTGAACACGACCGACTTATAGAACCTCCTGGTCCGAAAGAACAATAGGAGAGCAACAAGAACTCCAAAGAAAGCAACAGATGCCATGATCATAAAAGATAACATAAAGCATCGACTGCCGAAGCATGTATTATTTTCACCGCTTCCTACTTTATCGTAAATGAACCCGATGACTCTTACAGAGAATGTATAAGATCCAACGGGACTTGCTATGGCAATGGTGTTGAATATAGTCCCCATGTGCCCCACCCCAAATATCTCAGAAGTGATGGTAGGCATCAATGACCACTGTGAACCGTAAGCAACACCAACTAGCACCGAACCCAAGTACAAGTTTTTGGAAAAACCAGCAGCAACAATTGCATGGCCAATGGTCATGATTGCTAGAGTAACAGCGACAAACAATGGTCTTGCCCAACCACCTCTGTGCAAGAAAATATCCGACACAAAGCCAGCTCCAAAACGGCCAAGAAAGTTCCATATACTCAGCAATGAAACCAAAGAATTTCTTTCAGTGGCTGTGTAACCCAGAGATTCTCCTATTTGACTGATGTTGTTTATCATAGCAAGTCCAGAACCTAAGCCACAAAACATAGCGATAAATAACAACCAGAAGTTTACGCTACATAAGGCTTGCAAGAGATTCATGTTTCCCTCATCTGACAGCCTTTCGTTGTCAGAAGCAGCCTTTGCTTGACCTTCTTCACTAGGAAGTTCATGATATTCTATCGAATCCTCTGCTTTACAGATCTCAGAAGATATCACTGGGTTCTGTTTGCTACCCCTCTGTTCCAGTAACGCTTGTGCATACCTATCAGAGTCCTCTCTATGGGCTCTGACTGCAATTCCAAGAGGCGAGGCAACTAGAAGCAGCAAGACTGTGAACGTAATTATGCGCGCCAATGATGACAGACTACTGATGTTTTCCAAAATTATGATGATTGTGAGATAAGCTGCAATAATCAGAGAAACTGCAGAGAAAGCATTCAAGTACTTCTTGTCATCTTTTGTATTTGTGTCATAGTTTCGTACCAAACTCATAAACAAGAGAGAGACTAGAGTTGGCGTCAGCGCAAGAAGAAGAAGGAAAGTGCCAGGATCACCATTGCACACTGTTTGGTAGAGTTGGATTAGTATTGCTCCACTCAAACCAAGAAAGCCCTGGAAAGGAAGTTGAAATGGTAAATTACATGAAACAGTAGAGCATCATGGCATGCTTCGAGCACAACATTGAAAAAGAGAGTAATCTGCAAATGCAGATTCAGGAATATTACATCGAAGAGGACAACACATTCGGGGAGCATTGAAAACCACACACTTGAATCTTACATGCAATGTCGTAGTCCTACAAGTTTAGAGGACAGCAAGTAGGAGCCATTGCATACAAAAACAATGCTAATTGCAAGGAAATATTCACTTTCAGACTGATAAAGGATGCGAGTCAATTTTGTTCTTATGCACACTTGGTGATTTTACAAAAATATTTTTAATTAAATTAAAAATGTATTAAAATAATACATTAAAGTTTTTAGTTGTCAAAACACCTGATTTACTGTCATTTTATTCACAAAATCTTATTCATAATTATTAATTAACCTACTAAGTTAAGAATCCTATTAAAATTTAAATGCAATACAACTAACCTATTAAGGAATCCTATTGAATTTTAAATTGAATACAGCTAGTTAATTTGATTGATAATTATCTAATTATTAATTAATCTAATAAGTTAAATAATCATATCAAGATTTGGTCCGTGGCTCATCAAGCTCTGATGAGCCACGGACCAAATCTTAACGAAAGATCAGAAGAGCAGACGTATTCCTTTATCGTTTTGCCATATGGACACGTCCGGTGCAGTAGGTGTCATGAAAACGAGTCCAGATATTTCTTAGCGTAAAGAATAAATGCAGTGCAAGTTAGCACCTTTAAATGATGTGACGTGAAAGAAAGAAAGAAAGCAAGCAAGAATGATTCTCTTTTTTTTTAACGGTAGATATCCAGCGCAGTTTATGTATTTATACTCAACTAATTCCTGAGAATTTAAAATTAATAATTATATAATTATTCAGTAATTCTGAGATTTATAATATTTAAACAAATTTTTAAAATATAAATTCAAAATCCAACTATTTTATTACTTTTAAATTTTTTTTATAAAATCGAACTATTATAATTATAAATTTTTTAACTATTTTAAAAATCTTTATTTATATCTTCATTCAAATTGTTACTTTTTATAAAATAATATATATAAAAAACTAGCTTTAAATTAAAATTAATTTAGTCAATCGGCTAATGTTGGCGTGTAATGAATGCAGCCATGAATCAATCCAAGTACACCGAGTGAAAGCGACGTGCACAAAAACAAAATTGTGAACCGCATTTTACTGTCGGTTAATAATTTTTTTATATAAAAAAATAAATATATAAGTTTTTTAAATGTATTTTTTAAATCTAATTATAAATTAAAAAATTTATAAAAATATTTAATTTAATACATCAAAAACCTTTTATACCAATAAAAAAATAAAAAAATACTAACACATCTATTTAACTAACTAAAAATAAAAACATAAGTCTTGTGTTATTAATTGAATTATGATAGCCGGAAGCAAACAAGAAAATAAAAAACAAAACCCAAAAAGTAGTCAAAACGAGAAAGCAGGAGAAGAAGCAAAAAAATGGTAACAAGAGACATACCTTCATGATCCCGACGATGGTCCCACCATAATCGCCGAAATTGTGAACTCCACTCACCACATTCGTCGTATTAGAAAACGTCTGCGCGTGAGCAGCCATCCACGTGAAGAAACACATCACCGCCACCGGAAGGGGCCGAATCAACCCAACAACGGATGCCCACATCACGAAATACCCCAAGAAGCTCTGGATTGCACCGGCCAAGAGAACAACACACGGTCCAGCAAACACACCTAATCTTCTTCGGTTATTTTGCAGAGTGAAAGCGGAGTAAAGGAGACCGGAGAGGATGCCTGCGTTGGCACCGATGTCTTTGAAGACGGAGACGGTGTCAAGAGTTGATTGGTCGTAGCCTTGAGAGGATTTGAGGATGGAAGAGTAGATACCGAAGGTGTAGGACGCACCAACGCTGCTTTGAATCCATATGCTTGCAACCGTGGCTATCCATTTCGTGTTTACAATCTCCATCTTCATCTTCTTCTTCTTCTTCTTCTTCTTACTGAGTTTAAAGCTTTTCTTTTAAAAGCTGATGGTCATCAAATCTTGAAAACAAGCTGTTTACCTATTTACATGGAAAAGTTTGTTTTTTTAATTTTAAAAAAATAATTTTTTTATTTTAAATTAATATTTTAAAATAAATTAATGTTAAAAATAATTTTTAAAAAGTAAAAAAATATATTATTTTAATAAATTTTTAAATAAAAAATAACTAAAACTACCCTACTAAACTAAAAAACAAAAAAGAAGAAGAAAGGACGTTTCACAGATAATCACAACCTGTTTCTAAGCTAGCTGGCAATGTTGCTTTCAGATTGAGGTTGGCCCTGCTTGAATTTGACCTCCAATACGGACACGTGGAAATATTTCTAATTTCACTAATATTTATCCTCTAAGAAAAGCATCTTTCTCGTATAGATACAAACTAAATCATTGTTCTCGGATTTGATTAATTTTCTTAATATAAAAAACATTTAAATATTACTAATATTATTTTCGTAAAACAAGATTTAAAGCAATTTTCTAAATGACTTGGATGACTGATTTAAAATTTATCTACATGTTTAATAAAAATATAATTTAACTTAAAATAAATATTTAAAATAATATTTTTATAAATATTAAGATAAAAAAAAATATTTTTTAAAAAAAATATTTTTTATGTTAAAAAAGAAAAAAAAATAGTAATAAATTGGATTGTTTCGTGTTAACCCAAGTTTATTATGTCAATCCGTATTTGGGTTATAAGACCATAATAACCTTATATAAAGTAAATTAAAACAAATTATAAAGTTTAATTTTCAATAAACTCAATGTTAAATGATGAAATAAAAAAAATCAATTAAAAAAATCTCGAGTCAACCTTAGTTAACCTATCAAATTCACGACTCAAATCATGAAACCAAAGATAACCTTATAGAAAGCAATTTGAAACAAATTATAAAATATAATCTCCAATAAACCTAATGTTGAAGAATATAACTAAAATTAAAAAATCAATAAAGAAATGACATAAAAAATGATTTTAGTTAACCCGAGTTAATATGTCAAGTCTGTGACCTGAGTTATGAGATAAAGATAACTTGATAGAAATCAAACTGAAATAAATTATGAAATCTAATTCCTAATAAAGTCAATGTTGAATGATGAAGTTAAGAGAAAAAAAGGTCAATTAGAAAAGGAGAAAAAAACTCGAATCAACTGAGTTAATCGATCAAAATCACGGTCCAAGTCAAGAACTGGGATAACCTTATAAAAAGTAAATCAAAAATATTATGAAGTTCAATCTTTAATAAATCTAATGTTGAAAGATGTAATTAAAATTGAAAAAAAAAGATATAGCTTAGAAAAAAAATGAAAAGAAACACACACATAAATAGTAAGCGAATCTGTTAAAATTAAAGATTAAGTAAATCTAATAAATTTGTTACGAAGTGTAAAAAAAACCATGAAACAAGAGAAAAAGAAAAGGCCAATAATGGACCTGATTTATTTTTTAATTAAGTAGAAAAAAAAAGTGATAGATAATCGCATGTCACAATTTATAAAATAATTATGCCCCTTACACTCGTGACCTCTAACCTACTACACTTGTTAACCAACTGAACTACAACACAAATTTATTATAAAACATTTTAAAATAAATATATTAAGATTACTTATCATTCTTATAAATAATAAATCATCTTCAGAAACACCAAGGCATGTGACTTATAAATAATTTATTTTAATATAAAAATATCCATATTTTAAATAAAATAAATAGTTCAATTTTATTTTCATATGTTAAGGACTGTTCACGTAAATAAATAGGGATGGAAGCGAAGAATATATCTTCCTTGAGAAATTTGAATCCGATTATGTTTTTTTTTTGTTAATTAAACGTATTTTTTAAACACAAAAATGATCTTTAAAAATATTTTTTATTGAATTTATTTTTTGATTATTTATGTTTAACTATATATTAGAATTATATTAAAATCAAATAATAATAATTTATTTTTGTATCATGCATTAATTCTTAAATGTTTTTAGTAATTAAACAATATATTTTTAATTGAGGGGGAATCCTCTAACCCATCCCAACCTTATGGGAAAAAGAATATTTACCCCCATTGTAAACTCGATAAATATAAAATGGAGATGGATAGGTAAAACCAATCATATTTTCATCCCTACTCCCTATATATAGATATGTTCTTGATTTTTATAGAAGGAATGTTAATTAAAAAAAAACTCATGAACTATGTGAAATTCACTAGCATATTCAACTAATTTAGATGTCATGTTCATAAAACAAACTACATTGTGATGTTTAAAAAACATGTAACTAGGTATATTATTACGATTAAACATGTTTTTTTTTCTTGTATTTACTATATACTTCCTATTTTAAAGAGATTGTCATGTTTGATTTTTTTTAATAGATGAAGAGAATCATTAATTAAGAATATGATTTAATGTTTTGACCAAAAAATCATTTTCACACAAATAAAAATAGAAAGCCAGATAATTTCATTAATACAATAATAATGAAAAGGATCATATATATATATATATATATATATAGAAAAGAATACATAATTACTTGTCTGCCAATAGTTTAGAAGTCTGTATTTTTCTAATGGATATGCCTCGAACATATCAAGGTTAGTGAATCTAGAGGATTGCAAATTGTATGGAATGAAGAGCCATGACTTTCATATGTTTATGCAAACACTCATTCTATTAGCTTACCGAGATTTATTGCCAAAAGGGATATGGGATGCACTCACGAAGATTAGCCACGTCTTTAGAGATATAAGCTATAACAAGTTGCAGACACAACACATGAAGAGGCTTAAAATGAATATCGTCCAGAAAATATGCAAACTTGAAATGATATTCCCTCCATTGTTTTTTGACTCAATAGAGCATTTACCCATACATTTACCGTTTGATGCAAAAGTTAGAGGCGCAGTCTAATATAGATGGATATATCCATTCGAGAGATTAGGGTTTACATATGCATCATAATTAAAATTTTATTATCTTTTTTTGCATATTTCAAAACATTCTTTTAATTCCATGCAAGTATTTGTTCAACTTTAAAAGAAAAGTAAAAAATAAGACATAGACTTTGATATATGAGGCCTATATTATTGAAGAGATCTCAACATTTATCTCGTAGTATTTTAAGCCTTAATTAAGAACATGAATCAATCGTGTTCCAAGGCATGACGATGGTGGGGAAATGTCTTTGAGTGAAAAATTGTCAATATTCTCGCGTCCTGGATGACCCGTACCAAAAAATATTGTGAGAAAAAGATATTTGTCAAAAATAGAATTCAGATAAACATATAATTATATGATTTAATTACGATGAAATGAGACCTTTTATTCAATAAGTACACTGCTTAACATGTTGTTATTTTTAAACAATTTATCTCTTATAATACCATAAACTGATACATTATTGAATTCCTTCAGATAAATATTGTTCGCCTTAATTAAGTTTTTTTTTTTGCTTTTTAAAATTTCTTTAAATTTTGTCATTCAATATTAGGTTGTTTGATAATTGGGCTTCACAATTTTATTCAATTAGCTTTCACTAATGGATTTTTTTTTACCTTTTTATTGGCACGGATAATTGTTTGATTAAACAATTTTTTTTTCTAATGAACAAACTTACCAGACACAATTGAGTACATGTCTCGTGTTGCGAGATCAAATATCTTAATCTTAGTTATCTCTTGATCAAATATCAATTTATTTAATTAGATGCATATATAAGCATTTTGGTTTATAATTGAGAATTTTTTATATCAAAAAATATGTTGGAAAAGCCTATATGTTATTTTTTTCTGAAAACAAATTATCCGACCCATGACGAAATGTTGATGAAATAGCTAGTATATACATGTTTTTCAAGAAATTGTAGAATTCATCCCATCATTTAATTTCTAGGGTTTTTTGTATGACTATGCTTTCATATCTTGTCCACCGATTTCATTGTAAATTTCCCTCCACCACATTTCACAATCTTAACATACGGACCATCCACTTGTTAAAACATAAATTGAACTCCCTAGTCTTGCTTCGTAAACTGATTAGGGCTTGTTTGAGATTGTAGTAGCGATTGCGGTTTAAAGTGCTTTTTGTTTAGAAATGCATTAAAATAATGTTTTTTTCAGTTTTAAAAAATTATTTTTGATATCAGCACATCAAAACGATCTAAAAACATAAAATAATAATAATTTTTAGCAAAAAAACAAATTCAAAATTTGAGGAAATGCAGTTTACACCGCGTTCCCAAACAGGCTCTAAGTCAAGGAACTGAGAGAACGTTGGTTTTATCAAATATGTTGGCTTCTCATGGTCTCATAGTAAAGAACTAATTGAGGAAGAAATTTATCCAGACACTAAGTCTAGGAGAATTAAATGTATAATCATCTCAATCATATTTTGATTTTAAAGCTGATTACTTAGGCCCCGTTTGTTTAACGAAAAGTGATTTTCTAGAAACCACTTTCCAAACTTTTCTGCGTTTGTTTGTTATTAGAAAAGTTGGTCAACGAAAAACATTTTTCAGTCAAAGGAAAATTTGGTTTGGTTTTCGGGAAAGTATTTTCCTTTTATTTTGGGCGGAAAACACTTTTCAGAAGTTGTGAAAAATTTAGAAATGTCATGTTATTTACTGATTATATCAAATTTGGTCCTCAAACTTTTGATTGCTATATATTTTGTTTTGAATTTTTTTTTCAATTTCATCCATTTGAATTTGATTTTTGTATCAACTTTGATCTTTATTTTTATGATTGTTATTTATTTTTCTCTTATCATTTTCTTAATTGAAATTTTCTATCTATCAGATTCGGTCCTCATTCTTTTTATTGTTATTTATTTTATTTAAAATAATTTATGAAATTATAAATTTTTTTAATTCCATCATCTTTCAACTTTTTTTTATCTATTAGATTTGATCTCTATTATTTTGATTGTTATTTATTTTATTTGAGATAATTTATGAATTTAGATTTTTTTTCAATTTTATTCGCATTCAACTTTTTAATTTGTAAGATTTGTTCCTCATTATTTTAATAAACTTGAAAAAAAAATATTAACAATTTATTTTACAGCTCATTTTCTATGACATGGCCAAACACTAGAAAGTGTTTTCCAACTTATTTTCCATGATACTACCAAACATCAGAAAATAATTTACTTTTCAAGAATATGTTTTCTAAGAAAACAACTTTCCAAACAAAAATTACTTTTCAGCAAACAAACAATGTCTTAGAGCTTTCAGAAAAAGAAAGTAGTTGATTATCACATTTGATTTCACGGGCGGGGGTTAATTTTAAGAGACTCAAGATATATTGAAGATATTTTGCTTAAATTTGATTTGATTTTACGGGCTAGTGCAAAAATTTACATAATAAATAAATTATAATAATATCTTTTAGGATGAAGAGTATTTATTGCAATTTGATAGTTTAGAATATATTTGCTTAAATCTTAAAGTTTGGGGACCTAATTGAAATTGCATATATAAGTGGGGAATGTCTTTGTAGTTTTTTTTCATATAAAATGGTTAGATGAATTGGGGAGTAAATTATAAATTAGTATTTCTTGTTTTACAAAAGAACATGAAAAGAGGGAAAATGATTAATTAATTAGTTTTTTTAATTAGAGATATTATTTAATTTGGTACAAAATAATAGGGACTAATTTATAACTTATGAACAGGGATAGGATTTGTTTATAATATCAGGGACATTAATTGAAATAAGGTATTTTTTTTCTGCAAGATGATGTGATGTATAAACACTGAGATGACATGAAAAGAAATGACGAGACCTTCGATCCATGGGATAATTTGGAAATACTTTTTTTTTTTGTCAAGAAAAACTATGCAATAGTGTAAACACAAAGATTGACGTATTTGACTGTAACCTACCAGAGAGGATGTAACGATAGAATTTGAGTACAACCTATGAAATTTAGGTTTCGAACTGATTTTTGCCGATGATAATAAGTTGTGCATCGAGTCAATTTATATTTTTTAAAAAACAAATATTTAAATGTTTCTAATATGAAAAAAAAAAAAATTATATGTGAATTGATTCGATAAACTTGATAAGTCTAAAGATAATTTACATAACCAGTAAAAACATAATTTAACTCAAAATAAATATGAGATATGAGATATTTTTTATAAAAATTGAGACAGAAATATATTAAATCAATCTGGATCAACTTAGGTTCATTTGTCTATTAGCATGCTGGGTCATAAGATCATAATAACCTCATAAAAAAAATTAAAATAAATTATGAAATTTAATTTTCAATAAATTTAATATTGAATGATGTAATTGAAAAGAAATTCAATTAAAAAACAATAAAATAACTTGAGTCAACCCGGGTTAACCTACTAAAACCGTAACTTAAGTCATGAGACCGAGATAACTCAATATAAAACAAATAAAAACAAATTATGAAAAATAAGATTAAAAAAAATAGATTAAAAAATTACTTAAAAAACAACTTAAGTCAACTCAAGTTAAACCACCAAACATGTAACCCGAGTTATGAGACAAGAATAACTTCATAATAATTAAATTGAGAAAAAATAACAAATCGATCCAATATCGAATAATAAAATTAAAAAAAAAGTAAATTACAAAAGGGGCAAAAAAAACTGGAATCGACCAAGTTAACTTGTCGAACCAGCAGTTTGGGTTATGAAACTGAGATAACATCATAAAAAGTAAATTGTAAAAAATTATGAAGCTCAACCCCCAGCAAACCTAATGTTGAAGCATGAAATTGAAATTGAAAAATCAATTAAGGAAAAGGACATAAAAAACAATTTGAGTTAACCCGCTAAACATGTGACCTGATTCATGAGATATTGAAAATTTCATAGAAAGAAAATCAAAACAAATAATGAAGCCTAATTGTCAATCAACCCAATATTAAAAGATTAATTCGAGAAAAAAAATCAATAAAAAAAAATCTCGAGTCAACCTGTCAAATCCATGAGTCAAGATAATGAGATTAAAATAATCTCATAAATAGTAAATTAAATAAAATTATAAAGTTAAATCCTCAATAAACCTAATATTGAAGAATATTATTGAAATTGAAAAAAAAAACAACAGAAAAAAAAAACACTATTACAATTAATAATATTTCGTGAGGAGAGGTACAATAAAATCTCATTCTCTTTTAGTTTTTTTGTTGATAATAATAACTTCATATAAAGCAAATTAAAACAAATATCAAAGATTAGTTATCACATAATCTAATATTAAATGATGAATTTAAGAAAAAAATTAATAAGAAAAAAAATTCAGATCAACTCATCAAACCCCTAGGTTATGCGACTAAAATAATCTCATAAAAAATAAATTAAAAAATATTATAAAACTCAATTTTGTAATAAATCTAATATTAAATAATATAATTAAAAAACTAAAAACTATTATTATAATTAATAGTATTTTATAAGAAAAAGTACAATAAAATTCTCTCTTTTTTTAATGATTTTTATTAATTTTCCTTTCACAATTTTTTTTTAAACAATCATTTTCCCTTTCATTGAGAGCTAATTGTCGTGTTCATAGCTCAATTTCAACCAATAGCTACACCGATGTGACTATGTACTTGTTCAAGATCATTATACAGATATTTTCACAAAAGAGGTCATATTAAACATGGAATTGGGCCTAATTTTTAAAAAACTAACGAAGCAAACGTGATGGGCTCAGATTTATTAAATACAAAATTCAAAAAGAAAAAGGAAATAAAATGATGAGCTTCGTATTAAAAAAAAAACTAAATGAGTTTAATTTTTTATTATAGCTCTAGACATAAAAAAAAATTGTAGATTAAAATAGTGTAAATATAATTTGTCCTTACCAAAAAAATGATTAAGCCTTCCGGGGTAAAAATATTTTTTCCATAGAATATATTCATCATTACAAAAATTTATTAGAGATAAAATGGTCCGGACATGTTTTCTTGTTTTCTTTGTTATAGTGTAATGACTATTTTTCCTTCAAAAGCAAAAAAAAAAAAAAAATCTTTGGGTGAAGGACTCTTTTATCTTTTTAAAAAATAAGTAATAGAGTTATGGTTATATCCTTAAAAGAGAGAACAAAATATACATGTATAAAGGCTTCTTCATCTTTTTCTTTTTTAAAACAGTAAAATAATGGAATTAACCTTGCAATTTGAAAAAACAAAAGCTATTTGCGATGGTGTTTTGACCTTTTTTTAATGATTTTGTTGTAATTTTTAGATTTTGTTAAGGATAGCTTGGTAATTTTAAATTTTTAAATATTATTAAAAAATATTATTGATGCACACTCGCTAACACATAATGGCCTATATGCCATTCAAATGGCGTATGAGAGATCGTGCAATGGCTAAAGTCCTATTTTTGCCACAGTGTTGATAATCATTTGCTACCAATGAGGAATTCTTACGCATTTTGAATTGAAAATTGAGGTAATTGAATTTGCACCAATAGAAACCATAAATTTGATAAACAATAGAAGTATATTCTAGATCTTTTTTTTTTCATTTTTGATAGTGAAGGGGAGTCTTCCATTCTATCCTATTCATCGGTACTGATCACGGATAGTGGAAAAATTTTATTATTTCTTTTAGAGATAGAATACCTTTGATAAACCAGTTTTTTGTTTCTTTCGGTAAATGTATAAATAATTTTTTTTTCTTTTAAAATTGTTAGAATTAGAAAACCATTTTTTTTCAACTTTCTATTTTTTTTTAATTTTTTTTAAAATGGGTTCAAAAAGTGAAAGCTCTTTTCGGGGAGAACCAAAAGGAAGTTTAGCTTCCATTCCCCAAACTGTTAAAAAACAAAAATTATTTTTTTGTCCTTTCGTTTTTTTTCTGATGGTGTAACGTGTGCTCACAAAGGAGGTCTAGTTGGGTTGTGGTGAATGTTTTTTTTCTCTATCTCATTTCCTAGAAAAACACACTTGAACTTTCAAAAAAACAATTAGGTCCTCCGGTTTGTAATCTTATCGATTTTAGTCATTCTTATTTTAATTATTGTTTATTTGACTTTTAATGCTTTTTAAAGTTTGGATTTTTTTTCAATTTCATCCCTGAACATTTTATTCAATTTGATTTTTTTTATCCGATTTAGTCCCTCTACTTTTAATTGCTCTATTTCTGTGCTTTATACTTTTTTTATTATTTTGTTTTGCAATTTCATCCCTTTTAATTATTTTGCATTTGTTTTTTAATTTATTTTTTATCTTCATTATTTTGATTGCTATATTCTTATCCTTTTCTTAGTTTATCTTTTTTTTTTCAATTTTGTCCCTTAATATTTAATTTCATTTGGTTTTTTTATCTAGTTTTGGTTCTCATTCTTTCAATAACTTTTTTATTTATCATTTTCTTAGTTTTTTTGTTTTCCAATTTAACCCCTAATTATTTTCTTTCATTTTTTATACCATGTTTGGTTTGTATTGTTTGGGTTTTGAATTATTTTACAGTTGGATATTTTACTTTGTTATTTTTGTGTGGTTACCTTCCAATAGAATAGTTCTTTATTGAATTTTGTTTTTTCAAATTCATCATTTGATATTTGATTGTTAAGCCCTTAGCTCCATTGTTTTTTGCGCTTTTTTTTTGTTAAGTTATCACAATTTCATATATCGAGTAATAGGTTATTCAAGTTAACCATGGTTGTCTAATATTGTTTTCCCTTGTTTCTTTATGAAACTGATTTTTTTTTAACAATTTTATACTTTGATGTTAAATTATTGGTCATTAAGCTATGTGATTTTTTCATTTTTTTTTTGTTGGGATGTCCTGAGTGTTTGTTATTCAAGTTAATCCAAGTTAACTTGTATTTTCTCACTCAATGTTTTATTATAAGATAAAGTGACCATTTATATATACCATGTTTGGTTGATGGCAAATAAAATGTAATAAAATGTAAAAATTCTATTTTACTCTTAATCTCTCTTTTTTTTTTCCTATCTTTTTCCAACATTCACCTCACTGCTACAATGTTCACAGTGAACCTCCATTTTTAGCAGCCCAAAGTTTTCGAGTTCATTGTGCAGATGAGAATCCTAAAAATAGCAGCATAACAGTGAAATCCCAACTTGATAATGATAATAGACTTGGCCTTTCCAGAGTATGAAGGCACTAGTTTCTAGTTTCTACAGGACCGGAAAGAGCATAAATTTATTATATATATATATATATATCTTTTTTTATTTTGAACAGCATAAATTAATTTATTTTAAAAGGTTATTTTTATATTTATGTCTTCATTTCTTTCTTGTACTAAACACATTTATATCTTAACTATATCGAAAAAATAATTAAAAAATAATTATGAAATGCTGCCTAATAAACATGATTAAATAATGCTGTGTAAATATGTAGATAAAAAAGTATTAACAAAAATCCAACAATTTATTAATTCAATGCAACTTTAAGACATAAATATGTATTAATTTTGTATATTGTATAATATTCTATCCAATAAATCAAAGCTATGCAATTAAATAGATTTCTGTTCCTCATCAAATAACTTGAAAAATTGAAAAGAACGTATAATATAAAATTTATATTTTATATATTAATTTATTCAAACTTTAATTTTAATTAATTAGGCAGGTGTGGAGCGGGAGGTTCCTGTGGACCAGGGGCAAGGAACGTGGAGGCATGAGTATGGCACGCAGCGGGCCCAAGTTTCACACGTGCACAAATAGCGACACTAAAATTTAAGGCTGGCAAAAAAAATAAAAACTTCACGCTTGACCAGGGCGCAGGCGACGACAATGTACGGACGGCATGAACAAAGCCCTCTCTGAAGTCTGACCAAAACCAATTTGGCAAGAAGTGGAAAGGCTATGATTCTGTCAAAAGCTCATTAAGATAATCACTTTGTTAATTAGAGAGATAAAGGTTATAAACCACGCTCTTAATTGTGGCGTAAGTTGCACTCCTTTGATTAGAGAGAGAAAAAGTTGAGCACTTATCTTTCGGATGGATCTCTTTAATGTTGATCATCTCAGAGCAATTTATAAATAATAAAAAATATTATTTTAATATATTTTATAATAATAAAAATTTTAAAAAATTTAATAAATAATAATTATTATATTATTTATTATTTCTTTTCACTAGAAATGAAGTAAATATAATCTTAGTTTTATATTTTTGCTTATCTTGGATTTGTTAAATGAATATTTCTATATTTTTGGATTTTCAAAGTTAATTTGTACTAGCAACAAAATCGAAATGGTCGCCAAAACGTCTAGTATCTTTTCTAAGTTAATTGGAAAGAACAATATCACTTAAACTATCCTTATTCGTTACATTTTTTTTTAATTAAGGAAACTGTATTCATTAGGACTCGGATCTTACTTCAAGCAAGAAAATTAAGGCACCGTTTTGTTTTATAAAAAGTGATTTTTTTGAAATTATTTTGTATTTACTTATTATTAAAAAAATTGATTTAGTTTTCAAGAGAATGTTTTTCTTTTATTTTGAGTAAAACACACTTTTTAAAAATTATAAAAAATTCAGAAATATCTTGTTATTTGTTGATTATATCAATTTTGATTCTCAATCTTTTGATTGTTATATTTTTTTTTAAATTTTATCCATTAAAATTTGATTTAATTTTATTTTTATATACATTTTGGTCCTCATTCTTTTTATTATTATTTGCTTTTCTCTTATTATTTTCTTAATTAAAATTTTTTATCTATCATATCTGGTCTTTATTTTTTTTATTGCTATTTATTTTTATTTGAAATAATTTATGAAATTATAATTTTATTTAATTTTATCATCTTTTAATTTTTTTTATCTATCAGATTTGGTCTTCATTATTTTAATTGTTATTTATTTTATTTAAAATAATTTAAGAAATTATATTTTTTTAATTTCATCTTCTAACTTTTTTATCTACAAAATTTGATCCTTATTTTGTTAATAAAATTAAAAAAAATTAAAAAATTAAAAAGTTATTTTCTAACTCGTTTTTTATGACCTAAACAAACACCAGAAAATCTTTTATAATTTATTTTCTTTGAAACTATGAAACATTAAAAAATAATTTATTTTTCAGGAATTTACTTTTCAATGCAGCTATTATTACTGAATTTTTTTTTTATATAATTTTAATTGTATCTTAGAATTAGATTTGATGAAAATATAGGTGTGGTGTCATATATATATATGTGTGTGTGTGTGTGTATGTAAAAAGAATGTTAATTTATCGATATGTGATGTATAAGTTATTAATTTTTTTTATTATTATGCTTTCAAAAAATCAAATAAAACAAATCAGGATTTAAGGGAAATACCATAAGAATGTTAAAATTATTATTTCTTCATTCTCTTTTGATGTATTCATCAATTATACTCCCGCATGCATCATTAATTTGATATTACAAATTAAAATATGCAAATTTTTAATAGCGAGAATAATTGAAATTACACGAATGAATATCTATCATGTACTAGATATATTTCTAGAAGAATTCTCAAAATATCCCTATAAATCCACAATAATACTCCTTTTGTCCCAAAGTTATTGCCGCATTTGACTTTTCACAAAGATTAATAAAATGTAATTAATTGCATGCCATTTATTTGTTTTAAAGGTTCTTTCTAATGTTGCTCTTATTTTGTAGTGGGAGGTTTATTTACTACTAACAAATTGAGACGGGTTCAAATTTTAATACATGCATCATTTTGTTTTTACATATGCTAGTAAATAATATTCAGATTTATACAATATAATCAATTTTACTTTTATAAAGTACCAAAATAAAAATTTCAAAATATTTTCTTGATTACTTCTAACGGGTCATTTTTTAAGGGGAAATAGATTATTATTTCAAATGTTTTTTTTAATGGAATTGGCAAGTTGAATTACGGGTTGGTAGATCAAACTAATTTATGAATTTTTTTTAAAAATCTAAAATAATATTGTTTTAGAATTAAAGAAACAATGTTGTTATAGTAAAAAAAAACTAATTCCGAATAAAATCCATTTTATAGAAGGTTTGATAATATTATGATATTGAGAGTAAACAATTTGTTATTTTCTAACTAAACTACAAATCACTAAATGATTGATGGTAAAATTGTTTGCAATGGGTTATTACATTTTACATGATATGTGAAAAAACAATGGAGGGTCCTTTACTTTTTCATATTCTTTTAAATAATTTTGACAACGTCTAAAGGTAATAATATGGCACTATTATTTGGAATTTTATATTTTATATTTTATATTTTTTTATTTAAATAAATCTTGAAGTGCCTAATACTATCAGTGAATGAGAGATTGATTTAAATATTTAAAGGAGTAATCAAGGCTATAATAGAAAAACTGAATAATTAATAATTTAATTTTTTGATAATTAATATGCGTCATACGTTTATGGTAATGGTCTTATTGGTTGTTTATCGGATGTAGCCAAGAATTCAATTATGTATTACACAATTTCATTGTCTCGTTTTGTTTTCTAGTGAAAACTCATTCATATTCAACAAGCATAACAAATCTAGGTATATAAATTACATGTTCAAATACTTCACGTTTTGCAACCGAGTTTAACTCTGTTTAGATTGCTTCTTTTCATATTGGCTAATCATTTCTATGTTGATATTCTTTGACAATTTGTGGTTCAATTTCATCATCATTTCTGGTGATGTCAAAAGCAACCTTAAATGCAAACACATCATTTATGGAAAAGAAATTCGATCCAAAATTTCTTGTCTATGAATATAGTTGATGGATATCTCATTATTTCCACGCACCTTAATCTCTTTAGGAGATGCCTCTTCAGAAGGTCTCTCTTCATAAAGATCAATATTAGGAGATGGTTTGGACATAATATTTATTGTCTATTTTGTGGACGAGGACTCTTCAAAAGTAACATCATCCATTTGTTTTAATTTTTCTTTTCTAGAATTTTTATCCTTAGCGCCAATAAGTCTTTCATGCTTCAGGCTTAGTATAGATTCATTTGTTGCTATCTTGGATTTTTTTTCTTTAGAGATTTCAATTTTTGATGGAGCATTTGCAGTTGAAATGTGGGACTTAACCACCTTTTTTATTGTTGATGAAAGCATCCTGTAATTGATTTGCACTATTTTATAAATGAATTATCTTTTGAACTTGAAGTTCATATTGATTTGTCATTGAATCAAAATGAGATAACTTCAGGTTATTCCAAGTAATATATTGTTGTGCTTCAGACACTAACTTTTCTTTTCCTAATGATGAGAAAATATTCTCATCAAAATGATAGTTTTCAAAACATGCCTTAAAAACTTCATCAATTAAATGTTCAATGAATCTAATAATAGATGGAGAATCAAAACCAACATAATTTCTATTTAACGCTATGAAATTTTAGTTCTTTGTAGGGGTGCTACAAACACATATACCATACAACCAAAGATTCATAGATGAAATATATTTGGTGGTATACCAAAAACAAGTTGCAAATAAGGATATTTATGGTAAGAACTTGGTCTAGTTCTAACCAACAGTGCAATATGTGATATAGTTTAGCAATTATTTGAAGGTGTTTTATAAATGATTATGCTAAACCATTTTGAGTATGTACATAAGCAATAGGATGTTCAACATCAATTCTAATAAAAATGCAAAAATTATCAAATGCTTGAGAAGAAAACTCACCAACATTGTCCAATTGAATTTTCTTGATTGGATAGTCGGGAAATTGCACCCGTGGTATAATAATTTATGTTATTGATTTAATAAATGCAATATTTCAACAAGAAAGTAAACAAACATGTGATCATATACTTGATACATCAATCAATATCATAATATATCTAAAAGGTCTGCATGGTGGATGAATAGGTTCATATAAGCAGACCGACAAGTAATTTTTCTTTCCAAAAAGGCTGGTTGAAGTCTTCTCTAAGCATAACAAGAGTAAGGAAAGTGTACGTGTGTGTGTATAGACACACACACACACACACACACACATCCTTGAGTTCTTTTGAGAAAAGATGATGATTCTATAACAACATTTGATGGAGATGGTTTGGTAATTAATTTACCTTGAGAACATGCAACACATGTATTTTCACTTGGTAAAAGAATCTTTAGGTTTTTTTTTAGGATGCCCATATGAATGTCCAATAATCCTTCTCATTGTTATTGATCCCGGGTGTCCAAGTTGATCATGCTAAAACATAAATGTTTTTGAATCGGAACACTACTAATGTATAATAACATTTATTTTAATAGATTTCATGATCGTATAATAAATTCCAGAAAAGAAAGCAAACAGTTTTTCAAGAACAAGCTTCTGGACTGAAAAACGTGAAATAGTATAAAGATATTCTTTTCTATCTTCATCTATTATTTCAATATTATAACCATTAACATGTATATCTTTAAAACCGAGTAATTGTTTTTAGACTCAGGTGAATATAATGCATCTTTGATGCCCAGTTTTGTATTATTTGGTAACAAAATATTAACTCTTCCAAAGCCTTAATCATGTTTGTTGGACCTGATATTATAGTGACATTATCTTTGGTTAATGTTAAATATTCAAAGTATTTCTTTTCCTTAAGAACTATGTGCGTTGTTGCACTGTCTACCAAACATAAATCCCCACCGTGAAAGCCATGCTTCTATTCAAAATATAATTAAAGTTTATTATTTAACTTAAATAAAATTAACATTGTTTATTGAAAATACAATAAAATAAATATCCTAATGCAAATAAAGAATATTAATCATCCTCAAGGATTCCACCATTAAGCATGTTATATGTTTTATTTGGGTTTTCAAAGAAATAAAAAACATCAAGATAAGCATTAACATCAAGATAAACATTATGATATTCAAAATTATATTTATGAATAAAATTAGTCTTAACTACATTTTGTTTCAAAGAGGCTTGATATAAATCTGTAAGATGTTTTGGCATGCGACAAGTGCGAAACCAATGACCATGCATACCACACTCATGACACTTATCTTTAGGTTTATGCAGATTCTTTCTCTTTTCTTGTTTGGGTTCATTATGTCTCCACTTCTGGTAAATGGTGTGTAATATCCCACATCGACGGGTAAGGACTTGGGGGAGGGCCTTATATGAGCATGCCCACCTTGACTAATAAGACGTGTTTTGGGGTTATGCGTGACTACCAAGAACAAATCCGTGAGGTCCATAGACCAAAGCGGACAATATCTTACTAGTGGGGTGGGGTGTTACATTGGTATCAGAGCCCGGCTCACTCGCTGTCTGGTAGTGTCGACGGGGTCGTTGGGCTCCTTAAGGGGATGAATTGTAATATCTCATAGCGGCAGGTGAGGACTTGGGGGAGGGCCTATACGAGCATGCTCACCTTGACTAGTAAGACATGTTTTGGGGTCATGCGTGGCTGTCAAGAACAAATCCGTGAGGTCCATGGGCCAAAGCAGACAATATCTTACTAGTGGGGTGGGGTGTTACATGGTGGGTTGCCTTTTAACAGATTATCTCTTCTCTATTTCTATTTATTTTTTCCATATCTATACCATTGGTTTTTTCTTGTCTTTTGGACAAAGGTTCTATTCACTTTAAGGAATGGTTTAGAACCTGTGGGATGAGATTTATGATTTTTCATCAAAAACTCATTATTTTGTTCAGCCACAAGAATACATGAAATTAGTTCTGAGTACCTCTTGAAATTACGTTCTTTATATTGTTGTTGCAGGACAATATTTGAGGAATGAAAAGTAGAGAATATTTTCTCTAAGATTTGGTTTTCTATAATATTTTCACCACACAGTTTTTGTAGTGAAATAATTTTAAAAAGAGTAGAATAACCGATTTAAAATCTTGCAACCTCAAGCGCAACCAATCATAACAAGCTTGAGGAAGTATGTTAAACTTTTGATGGTCATATATTTTCTTTAGATTTTGCTACAAAACAAGAGGATTTTTTATTGTAAAATATTCAACTTTTAATCCTTCATGGAGATGGTGGCGAATGAAAATCATTGCTTTTGCTTTTGTGCGATCTTGCAAAGATGTGCTATTTTCTTCTTTGATGGTCTCTATAAGATTCATAAGTGCCAAGAATCCATGACAAATAATCATTCTTAGAGATATCAAGAGCGGTAAATTCAAGTTTCATCAAATTAGACATTATTTATATAAAAAAGGAAATAACTTTTCAAATAAAATCATGAATATAAAAAGAAAAAAAATCAATCTTTTAAGACTGATATTTATTTAGTTTTTTAGAAATACTAATTCTTCAAAAACTGTACTTAATTTATTTAATTCTTTAGGGACATACAATACTAGTTCTTCAAGAACTTTAAATCTTGATGAATAAAAGAAAAGAAAATCTGCCAAAATAATATACAGAACCAAATATATTTCATAAAGTATGAACAATAATGAAAAAAATATATATATGGAAATTGATACAAGCCACGTAACATAGGATTTCATGCATGCCAAGATTTCAAGTCAGAACATATATGTTCATAATAAAACTTAAAAGAGAAATTCATATATTTTATTATATATTTTTTCAATACACAGAATACAAGACAAATAGTCTTTTTATAAGAGAAGAAAATGAGAACATTAAAGGACACTAGAAAACCTAAGTGTCATGGAAAACCAAGAGACTAAACCCAAGAATCATGAAGTTCAAGAGATTCTAATGAGCATTCAATATATATAATTATAAATTTTATAACAATTTCCAAGAAATTTCTTTCCAACCCTTTCCTTTTCATTCAAATCCAAAATGCGAGAAGTAAATACATAAAAAAATAGAGCATTTGATATCATTTCCATTTTTTGTTTTTGTTTTTTAAGTTGTTTTTTCAAAAATTGAAAACTTGTTTGGTTGGATAGTTATTTTATTTATTTATAAAACACATATAGTCTTAATTGAATATTCAAGTTATTGATATTGATGTTCATGTTATTTGAAGTTCAAGAGTTCGTTACCCATTTCCTATTTAATCTAAAAATACACCGATCTTGATCTTAGACGCCTTGAATTTAGTCTTTGCTAATTTGAAGCATTTTTTAACTCAATCTTAGATGCTCTTGCTCCAACATCATCCTAATCCGAACTTGATCCAATCCCTGGACATTGTGAACTTGACCCACTCTCAAACCTAAGGTGCCCCATACTTAAACTTGAATAGTCTCATTATCGCTCATGACATAAATAATATTTGTTTTTGCGGTCTAACCTGTTTTTTGAGAAATTTTGATTTTTTTGGCTTAAAATTATATATTTTTAATATTTTTGAATTGTTTTGATGTGCTGATATTAAAAATAAATTTTAGAAAAAAAATTATTTGGTGTATTTTCAAGTAAAAAATACTTTAGAATACAACATCTACCATAATCTGAAACACATTCTTAGTCCTAGCCCGACCCTCCTTGTTATTGCTCATGATATAGTCCCAGCCTGACCTTTCAACACCTTAAACTTGCCCCTTAGGCTTTTAGGAATCAATACCTAAGTTTCCCGTACTTGACTTCAGTGCCACAAACTTGATCTTGACTCTATCTTTGGCGTTCCATACTTGATACATAGATCCAAATCCATCTCAAACCTTGAGTTCTTGAGCAACTCCTGGGAACCTTGAACCCAATCAATCCAATATTCTAGTGTCTTGTACTCAAATATAGCTCAACCCCTGCTATCTCGATTTAACAACGCTTTGCTTTGATTCAATCCTTGCCATCACTAACCCTAACTCGACCCGATCTATAAGCACCTTTAGACTTGGTACTAGATCGATTCCAAACCCATTCTCGACCAGAGACTCGGTCTAGCTTAATCCTCCAACGCTATGAACTTGGTTCCAATTAGATTTATGAGAAATTGTTAGGTATCCATGCGGTGGTCCGATTCCAAAAGCACAAAAGAGAGATCCACCATGATAATCACAATGGACCCTACTGTCATGGGCGTGAGAAACCGATGCTTGGAAAATACCTAAACATTTCTACAAACTTAGAGGCCGTTTGTTTGCGTGGTTGCTTCTGCGTTTGAAGCAACCACAACAAACATGATGTTTGGTTCTACTAAAAACACAATTTAATTTTAGTGGGTCCTATACAATTTCACGTTTTGGACGCGAATTTTGCAAAGCAGCTCATGGCTGCTTTGCAAAATTCTGTGTTTACGTGCACAGTGCAATTCACTTGCACTATTCGAGTGAACTTTTTTTTTTCTTCAGTGTGTTTAGTTTTTGTATTTTTTTTTTAAAAACTAGTTTAGAATGAATTAAATTTACTCGCATTGTCATGTAAATAATATTTTTTTTCCCGAAAAACTAGTGTAGAGTGAATTAAATTCACTCGCACTGTAATATCAAATCAATTTTATTACTGATAATATTTTATCTAATTTTATTGAACGCTCAAAAAATAATAGAAACTGTAATTCTTGTCGAATGAATTTTGTACATAATGGAATTGTAGATGGTTTAATAGCATAATAAAAAATATTTTATATAAAGTATTATTTATTTTATGAAGTAATAACAATAGTTAAATCTAAAACATTTAAATTAAAAACCATCAATTTTAATATATATATATATATATATATATATATATTTTAAAATTATTTTATAACTTTAATTTTAAAAGCATTCTTAACCAAACACATTAAACTACTTTTTATTCAATCTTAATTTCAACTACAGTTTTAACCAAATACCTATTTTTTCAAACCAACCTTAATTAAAAATATTTTTTATAAAATATTTTTTTTCAAATCACAACCACAACAGCTACCGCAATACAAAACACACTCTTATTTAAAAATTAGAATTGGCGCGCGCTTGGGATTCCAAAGTCAATAGCGAAAAAACAAAGCTGCTAGGTATAACGTCTCAATCGCGCTTCGTGGCAGACAAATATACAAATCATCAATACATCAGACCAGATCATCATAATTTTTAAAATAATCAATCTATCAATCCTACTACAGAGAGACCCCAATCCCAAACTTTCCTGCAGCTATATCCTTCTCTCCCTCCCCGATGCCAAACCTCCCCCCTCTCTCTCGATCGCCTCCGTTAATGTTACAATTATATGGACAGCTCCGGCGTCGGCGATTCTCCGAAATTACCGCCGGATAAGGAGAGAGATGCGGAGTCGCCATGGCCGCCGGCCGTGGTGGAGGCGGAGTGTTTCTCCAATGTCCGGCTCACAGACGCTCCCATACTTTTGCTTGTTCATTTCCACAAGGCACTGCGGGTGGAGATAGCTGACCTCCGCCGTCTGGCAGTCACGGCCTCCGAGGCTGAGAGTGAGGCTCGTCGACCCGAGCTGGTAGTTGAGCTCCGTCGAAGATTCGATTTTCTCGAACTTGCGTATAAGTATCACACAGCTACCGAAGATGAGGTGTGTGTGTATATATAAATAACCGACCACAAGCTTATCTATTGTGATTTTTTTTTTTGTTGTGGTTGCTGAGAAAATTGAAGAAGAGAAATAAATGAAAAAGGGTTTTTTTTTTCGTTTTAGTTATGCAAAGTAAAATTTAGCTCTAGCATTTGTCAGAATTAGGCTTGATCGAGATAGAATTTATTATCTGTGCCCTAGATTTCTAAGCAAACAAGCAGAACATGCAATTGAATTTTGGTGATATTTCTAAATCCGATGAGCATTTGGTTATTTTAGGGGGGGGGGAATTGTAATGTTTACTTGGCAAAATTCAGGTAAGCAGCCTCTCTCATTTCTGAATAATTATTTAATTACTTAATCAAAGAATATGAGCTAACAAATACATGAAGTTGACTTTCATAGTCACCACAGTTTATTTGCGGAGAAGTTTCCGTAAGTCAAAGCTTTTAGGAATGCTAATAAGTCGGGCTTCATCCCTTCATAGTTGGGTTTGTTAAGATAGATGGTCAACATATGTAAATACTCCACAGATTGTATAACTGATAAGGGAAAGATACGTTAATCCTCATATTAAACATGTTTATATTATGTACCCAATGAACAAGAGACTGCTAGTTTTAATTTGCTTGATTGATGCACGTTAGTAACGATATTTACTTGGGACATAATTTTGAAAACAGGGGAGTGAGATTTTGATCTCTTAAAATTCAAAACGCCATGTACTTTGACTTTCATGCTCTTAAGTTTGTGCTTCTTGTTCATGTATATGATTTAGCAATTATGAGTTGTTTTCATGTGGCAGGTTATCTTTCTTGCATTAGATACCTGCATTAAAAATGTTGCCCGTACATATTCGCTTGAGCATGAAAGCATCCATGACCTCTTTGGAACTATTTTTCATTGGTTGGACCGATTGGAGGGAAATAAAAGTGGTTTGAAGCCCTTTCAGGAACTTGTAGTTTGCATTGGCACCATGCAGTCCTCCATTTGTCAGCATATGCTGAAAGAAGAAGAGCAGGTAACCATTTTTTTTTCCTGATACTGTTAGTCACATGAATTACTGTGTTTCACCATGAACAATGTTTTTTTTTTTTTTTTTTCTGGTGCGCTCCAGGCAACGTGCAGAATTTTTCTTCTTCACTTTTTTATCAATTGCTTTCACTGGTACTGCACTAACATGTTTTGTTTTTTGCTTTTGAACTGAAACACGGTTCTAAAATAAAAAAAAACTTCTGATTGCTATACCATTTGGGTACATTTCTGTATATGAATGGTTTGCATGGAAAAGGATAGGCCTCTTTTGGATGTCAAAGAACAATCACTTGAAATTAGTATAGTTGCATTTCTGACATTTTTGGCTTAGTCAATAATCACTCATGAAGTTTTCAGAATTTGCTTTTTGTCTAATATACCTCCATTCTAAATTTGAATATCCTTTGCGCGTGGACCAGAAAGCTTCTTGAACACCATGGTGCGCCATCTGGATCATTCAAATTGGCAGCTAAATCTCCTATTATATTCAATAAAAATTTGAATTTCTATGGTGAAAAATAGAAATGAACGAGAGGCCAACTTTGGGCACCAAGTTTGTTTTTATTGGCATCCTAAAGACAGATGAAGAAGACATGCAAGAATTGCAAAAGAAAGGGGCAAAAAAATGATGCAGCTTCCTATGCAGTTCTCTGCTCTTGGTTTTGCTACTACAACAATTGGTCTACTGCCTTCAACATTATACTAAACTAATTCATAAATATGCCTAATGTCAGATGCAACACCTAGTAACCACCTTAATATGTGCTTCAATGTACCACTAATGGACGAACATACCAACTAAGCCTACCTGTTACCAACAACAATTTAGAGCAAGCATTTCCTTTTCTGCAACTGTAGATTATTCCTACCCTTTTGGAATTTATTTGGAAACATAAAATAATTTTGCAATAATTTATCACATAAAGTAATAGTCAGTGTTGTGATGCTAGACTCTCTAGGTAAAACTGAGGGTCATCCCAGGCTCCAACTGTACATTTTCATTTAAGCGAGGAAGATGAAGGACTCAATTTAGAAAAAACCTGGAAAAAGGATTGTACTACTTACTTCTTTCATGATGCAGCTTCCATTTAGTCTTCATTCCTCAACTGATGCCCAACAGGATGTTGCCTCCTGCTAGCTTTCATAATTGTTGAATTAAATCCATCCAGGAGTTCTTTGGAGGATCTTACAATGAATTGCAAGACTAGGATGAGTTCAAAATAGACTAGCTATCTAACCAATTCTCTGAAGAACATTCAATCTGATAATTTCATGCACTGCACATCATGTTTGATATGATTCAAGCTTTTGTTCTTTTTATTAGAAATATCATAACCATGGTGTATGGATATGCCTCGGGTACAGGTTTTTCCTTTGCTTATGCAGCAGTTCTCTCCCAGTGAACAGGCTTCACTTGTGTGGCAGTTCATTTGCAGCGTCCCTGTGATTGTGCTGGAGGATTTGTTGCCATGGATGTACTCCTTTTTTTGTCCAGAAAAACAAGTGGAGACTGTACAATGCATCAGACAAATGGTACCCAAGGAAGAATCATTGCAAGAGGTAGATCCTGAGCTAATTTCTCTTCCTAGTATAAATCAACTCTCTGACTGTGATTACCTCATATGGTGTTGAAGGTGGTAATTTCTTGGCTCCTTAGAAATGATCAATCCTCTCCTGGGGCTTGCATCAGGATTAGACAAGGAAATCAGGATGTACCCAACAAGATGAAAAGCATACTGCAGTTGCAATCCTCTAAGAGGCTTTTGGAACAAAATCAACAAAGAAGGAAACATTGTGTCCAAACTGACGTTGGAAGAAGTCTGGTTGATTATCTACATCTTTGGCATGTTGCCATCCAGAAAGAGTGGAAAGAAATTTTGGAAGAGTTGTATCAGATTAGAACCTTAATCAGTGCTTTAACTGTAGATTCAACACTCTTCAGGCTGAAATTTCTCGCTGATGTGATTATCTTTTACAGGTAATTATCATAGCTAACTGAGAAATTTCTGTTTTACTAGACAACTCAATTTCAAAAGGTTCCAGGTTGTATATTTTGATTTTTTCTTCTCTTTTTTTTTCTTGCAAATATCTATCATCTCTTTGTTCATTTTATATATTTCTTACGGGATGCTTTATTGTAAACAGCATTGCATTGAAGAGGTTCTTTTACCCTGTGTTAAAGCTTGCGAACAAACACATGTTCCCTTCCTCCAGTGAGCAGTCCTCCATTGAAAATCACATAGAAAGCCTACACAAGTTGCTGTATTGTCAAAAGGGCTTACCATCGTGCAAGTTTGTAGAGAAGCTTTGCCAAGAAATGAAATCTTTGGCGATGGATCTTACCAAACAATTTATTTTTTATGAAACCGAGGTACTGTTTTGTTATCTTCTTTTCTTTGTCATGTTGCAGAAGTCTTGATCCAACACTAGTCAGTGATTAGTCATTACATACCATTCACCACATTGTCAAATGACAGATTCCTGTCTTTATCAGGTATTTCCCTTTATTAGCAACAACTGCAGCCTTGAAACACAGCTGCAGATTTTGTACATGAGCCTTCATGTTATGCCACTGGGGTTACTGAAGTGTGCAGTCACTTGGTTTGCAGTTCACTTGTCTAAAAATGAATCCAGGTCCATTCTTGATAGCTTGAATTTGGGAGATGTTTTAGCCAACAAATCTTTCACTTCCCTTTTACTTGAGTGGTTCCACATCGGTTATTCAGGCAAAACCTCCATGGAAAATTTCTGCAAGGATTTGGAGAAAGTGTTCAGGAGCAGATATTCTATTCTACCTGAGCAAATCAAGGATGCTGTTTCCTTATCCTCACAGACTCAGACTTGTAAAGAATCTAAATCTAATAATATAGAACTGGTCTCTGCGAACAAGGGTAAAAATTTTCTTTCTTATGCTTTATCTCCTGGTTCCCACAGAGGTAAGGCATGGGACACATCTTACACTAGCGAAATAAATCTGCACATATTTTTTCCTGGAACATTATGGGCATCGGATGCTTTTCTTAAATTGCCTGGTGGAGAGAGTTCTTCAGCTCCAACTATCAATCAACCAATACCGATGGATTTCATTTTTTTCTTCCACAAGGCTCTCATGAAAGACTTGGAAGACCTTGTCTTTGGTTCGGTTAAACTAGCTGAAAACATCGGATTCCTAACAGAGTTCCACCGACACTTCCATCTCCTGCAGTTTTGGTATCAATTCCATAGTGATGCAGAGGATGAAATTGTCTTTCCAGCCCTGGAAGCTAAGGAAGAAGTTCGAAACATTAGCCACTCCTACACCATTGACCACAAGCTTGAAGTTGAATACTTTAATGAAGTTAGCCACTTGTTAGATAAGATGTCTGAACTGCACATTTCCGCTTCTACTGATGATTTGGAAAAGCAGGATCAGATACTGGTGAAACACAATCGACTATGTATGAAACTCCATTATACATGCAAGTCAATGCATAAACTACTGTCTGACCATGTTCATCGAGAAGAAGTTGAACTTTGGCCCATGTTTAGAGAATGCTTCTCCATCCAAGAGCAAGAAAAGATCATTGGACGCATGCTAGGGAACATTAAAGCCGAAACGTTACAAGATATGATACCCTGGCTTCTTGGTTCTTTAACACCTGAGGAACAACGTGAAATGATGTCTTTATGGCGTAATGTGACAAAAAATACAATGTTTGATGACTGGTTGCGAGAATGGTTGGAAGGGTATGGCATAGCTCATGTGGCAACGGAGTTGAATACTTCATGTACTCCTGATCCTCTGGATATTATTGCAAGATATCTGCCTACAGAAGCCCTTGACAAACAAGGTGATGATCTCTACGATACCATTGAGTTTTCACAAAGAGACTTTTATAGTGTTAATATTGAGAAGCAAGAAGAAGAAAGTTTCGATGATAAAGTAAATATACATAATGGAGATCGAAACAATGATGAATGTTCAGAATGTAAAAAACTACTTTGCGAGGGTGACAAGGAGAGATTTAATGAAGTTTCTAATCTTACAAATAAGACTGATAAACCAGGCCAGCCTTTTCAATTAACTCTGAAGTCCAAGTATCACGAGCGGCTTCTGAAAATGAGTCAGGATGATATGGAGGCAGCAATAAGAAGAGTATCTCGCGAATCATCCTTGGATCATCAGAAGAAATCATTCATAATCCAGAACCTGATAATGAGGTGGGTTTAAGCTTGTCTTTATTGTTATAATTTTAGAATTTTACAATAGTGAAAAAATTTATGATACTTCATAAGCATAATGTGTTAGTCTACTAGAAAAATGGCTTACACGGCATCATTAGTGCCTCCATTCCATACTGAGGAAAGACTACCAAAAAAACTTATGCTTTTGATTTCAACCAGAATCTTTACTTCCCTTGATTTAAAAAGATAATATTCTGTCTGATCAATTACTTTTAAGAGTTAGTGCACTAGGTTGGAGCAACAGACCAATTTATGCTATTTGGTACATCAAGAAACCAAAAAAAGATGATGTAAGCAAGAATTATTTAACCCCAGTCAAACATCAATAGTATATGGATACTTTACAATTAATAAAAAAGAACTTGATCCAAACACTTAATGACACTTGAAGTTATCAATGATTGCAAGCATATAACCACATCTATTGATGTTTGCTAATTAGAGTCATCAATGTTGGCAGATACTGTTAAGCTCAGGCACTACATTCTTTTTCTTTCTTTCTGTGACCCCTCTGCCCCTATCTGCTAATGGAATATTAACAGCAGCCTCCATATTGTTTCAGCCGTTGGATTGTTCATCAAAAGATATCTCATACAGAAGTAACCATCTCAAGTAATGGTGGGGAAGAAATTCCAGGTCAGCATCCATCTTATCGGGATTCTCCTGAACCAATCCTGGGTTGCAAACACTATAAAAGAAACTGTAAGCTTGTCATGCCTTGTTGTAACAAGATTTATACGTGCATACGTTGCCATGATGAGTTGGCTGATCATTCAACTGATAGGTAGGACAAAACTTTGAATAACATTCTATTTGTGGCCCTTTGAATTTGTTGGCCTTTTTTCCTTCAGTTCTTTACATGTTTATATTACTTATGCAGGAGAGCTATTACAAAGATGATGTGCATGAAATGCTTGATTATACAGCCAATTGGCGAAACATGCTCAACTGTCTCCTGTAATAATTTATCGATGGGAAGATACTATTGCAGGATCTGCAAATTGCTTGATGATGAAAGGTGATGCATCCTTACAGACTTGAACTTTTCTCAAATTTACAATAATTTATCTTGTTGAATTGGTAATCTTCAAACAATGATAAGCTTTTTAATTTTTCTTTTTCCCCAATGCTATCACAATCTTCTTTCATTCTCCCAACACTTTTCATCCCCCCCCCCCCCCCCCCCCCCCCCTCAATTTATCTGAGAAAACTTATTGCATCCAGAAGGTAGATATGCAATATGTATGTGATAATCTAGAAGTCAGAAATCTTCCTTAAAATTAACTGAATCAGGCATTATCAACTCCAATTTTTGAAGAAACATGGTGAGCATATCAAGAATGAAAATCAGCAAATCTTGGTCAGAGACACAAGATTGAGGAAAGGAAGAGAACTTATTTTGACTAGTTGTTTGATAGTGGTCACTCTAGGGAAATCTTTGAGATCTTACAACCTCATTAGGTGCAAGAAACTCTGAATATACATGTTGCATTTGGATGTCATAGGTGAAGGAGGCTCTGAAGAAGATGAGGATAAGGAGAGCAAACATTCCTGGCTGAATTCCTATAGAAGTTTGGAAAAGCTAAGTGAAAGTGGAACTGTGGGAGGGGTGTGGTTGATGAAAGCATTCAATAAGATATTAAAAACGAGTAAGATACTTGATAATTTGAGGAACTCCCTTATCCCTTAGATAAAAAGAAGTTGGATGAGCAAACTACAAAGTTGCACAAAATATTGGGCACTAAACTTAATAGATACTGTATTTAGTTCTGCGAAAGGGTGCTTAAGTATGATTAACTGAGATGCCACAGGATCTGAAAAATAAATTAGGTTTAATTCTTGGGAGATTGTCTACAGAGGTTATTTTTCTCTTAAAAAGAATAAGAAATATAGGAAGAAGAGACTTTCCTATGGTCTTCATGATTTAGAGAATGTTTATGATATGAGTGCCAAGGAAATATTTTGGCAGGTGTTGGAGAAATAAGGAACCCTGTCTAGTATATAACTTGAAAACAAAGTATATGCATTGCAATTTTAGCAATGACATGGTTATGTGGTGGTTATTAACCAATATACAGTAAAGTCGATAGAGTCTGATCATTTTCAACTAGTCACTAAACAAGAGGAGAATAAAGATGAGGATATTATGGGTGCCGTAGTTGGATAGGCGGATTAAATGGAGAAATGAGATTAGAATCTTATGCATAGAAAATCCTAATAGGTTAAAGGTAAATTTAATAAACCTGTTAGTAGACATTGATGTAGAACAAGTAGATGGAATGGCAAAAGATATGAAACCTTGAATCTACTTAGCTGACCAGAATCCACTAGGCTAAACCTTGAAAACCACAAAGGGTTCTTTGGCTCACAATAAATTAGGATTCCTGAAATCTAGTAGAGGAAAGAAATGCCAAACTCAACTTTTCATATATCAAACACTGTCCAACAAAGCTGATATAGGCATAGCAGAACCTTAATTCAGATATGCCAAACTTAAATTTTCACTCATCAAATGCTGTCACACAAAAGAATTGTAGTTCTATTTGGATTGGTCCCCATTCAGATATGCTCCATGTTTCTAAATGTAGCTGAGATGCAGATGTTATATATTCTGTCTGCTTTCTCAGTGGCTAGATTTCAGAGTCTACAAGAATTTCATTAGAGTATATTATCATAATTCGGGACTTACATTGCAAGATAATCCCATCATATATGATCATAACAAAATTATACCCTCCCCTTCAATGTTCAGATCTATCCAAATTTTGATCTTCCACATAATCTCAAAACATATAGTAAAGGACATTCTTTCCTTGTTATTTAGGCAATCTGTGTCTCTTCTCTAAACAGGAAGTTCAATGTGCTTTCAATATTTGTAATCTTTACTCCAACATTTTCTCTTTTATTGTTCATCATCTTCCTTTTATGTTGACAATTATATATGGTAATAGTGCTCTCCTGCATCAGGTCTCTGTCTATATATTTTATTTGAGTTTTTTTTGTGAAGTCCAAACTGTCAAACTTTTAACATGGAATATGTTCAATAGGGAAATCTACCACTGCCCTTACTGTAACCTCTGCCGAGTGGGGAAGGGATTGGGCATCGATTACTTTCACTGCATGAATTGCAATGCCTGCATGGCAAGGTCTCTTTCTGTTCATGTATGCAGAGAAAAATGTCTGGAGGACAACTGTCCAATTTGCCATGAATACATTTTCACATCAAGCACTCCTGTGAAAGCCCTTTATTGTGGTCATTTGATGCACTCAACATGTTTTCAGGTGCCTGGCTAAGCTAACCTGCCATTTTCTTCAAATAATGTATATTTATATAATTTTACTGGTGTTTCTTATGCTTCTGCTAGGAATATACTTGCACTCACTACACCTGCCCAATCTGTAGCAAGTCACTTGGAGACATGCAGGTCAGTTACCTTATGTTTTTCTGTCTTTTTCGTAGTCAGTTTCTTCTTGTTTTTTCTCTCTCGTTATATTCCATTCTCTCTTAAGCAGTTTGTATTTTTGATGGTTGAAGCATTGCCCAAGTACTAATATCATATTCTTATAACATATTCTTCATCATCATTTCCACTTTATTGTGTTTTCCCAGAAGTAATCAATGCACTCTGAAAGATGACTTGTTCAATGCTAAAACTGAAATTTACTGTGAATAAAATTTACTGATTTGGAAAAGAAGGAAACTGATTTGCTGAATTTAAAAGTTCATGATTATTGACAATAAGTTCTTCAAGCTAAAGCAGTTCTAACATATATTTGACCACTTTTGAGGATCAAGTGGTCAAAATTTAGTATGACCTGTCTTCAAGGGCTCATCTCATCTCTGAATTTCAGGATAGAACCAGGGCAGTGGTATAACCATGAAAAGCTCTTGTTTCTGTGGCTAAGTTTGATAAATCAGTACAGCTCAGTAATTGCTGTGAAATTGTTCAAGTGATATCATTTTAAACTTTAAGGATCAGTGTGTATAATTTCCAAGATGAATTAATTCCTATCAGCGAACAAATGAGCAGGCAAGACATTAAAGGTTCTAGTTTGTATTCAGTTCTGATTCAACTTTAATGTAAGAAACTATCTTCATTGTTGCTCCAGATATGTGTTTCTATGGAGAAACTACTCTCTGTGTACATAGTTGTGGCTCTCTCGACAGTCTTGAATTTCTCTGCATTCATTTTTGACAATTTTGTGGTCTTATGAAAGGTCATCTGCTTAACAGGCTTCTTTGTAAGCCATTGAATATTCAATTCACATGCTAGTTTTATTCAGCTGCTTTACTATTGTGGGACGTCTTGAATTTCATTCACTAAACTGTTCGAATATCTTTCAGGTGTACTTTCAGATGTTGGATGCATTACTGGCTGAAGAAAAAATTCCAGATGAATACTCTGGACAAACTCAGGTTTATAGATCTCCTTCCCTCATTATTCTTGCGAAATGTTATAAAATATACCCTTTGATGGATTGTGAAAGGGATTGCAGTTTATACTCTGTAATGACTGTGAGAAGAAAGGAGCTGCTCGTTTCCATTGGCTATATCGCAAATGCCCATACTGTGGCTCATACAACACCAGGCTTCTATGACTCTTGTTGATGCAAAGTGAGTGTCAACAATTTCTTTCCTCAAGATACCGCATGGAATGATGAGCTTGTGTATAATTGTTTCTGTCACTTGCATTAGATGAGAGTGATAATAATTTTGTTGCAGCTTCATAACTTGTTCTAAGGTAGTCTTTCTTCGATGAGATATGTAGTAATCCAAAATTCTTTGCTAAAAAGAATAGCCGTTTTTTTCAAGACTGCTTTTATGAAGTTGCTTGGATTTTCTGTTTTCTCTTGTTCTTCTAAATATAGCTCATACATAGTACAGTAATGAGAAGAAGAGTTGAAACTTCTTTTGACATAATCGCATTTGATTTTTTTTTTTCCTGTTTGTTTTAGAAAAAAAAAAAAACTATGTTTATATACTGATACAGCATATAATTTGACTAGATCCTTCTGTAGTTATGTACCCCTTCCTGACTAGAACGTCATATAGTGGAGCCATGAAGTTTAAATAAGCACAAAGAGCCAAGCCACCTCCATTGTATTTTCTCATCCTGTTCCCACTCCCTGCTGGATGCTAACAATACCTCCATCGTCTGTCTAATGAAATGTCAATCAACGAAGTCTGTTTTACTTCTGTTCATCTTGAATCTGTTTCATGGAACTTTACACCAAAACACCTTGAACACCTTCAATCAAAACGACCACTATATTATCCATCTACCACATACTGAAAATCTTGAACTAGCCCATTCAACGACACCCTTCTCAAAGATCTTGATAACTCGGTCATTGATTTAGAAATCGGTGGTCCGCTGCTGTAGAAATTGTGCCGCTTAATGTTTTCATATCCTGATTTGCAAATTAGTAATTCCTTAGTGCTTCAACAACCAATGGGTTTCGTATAAGAATAAATTCATACTAGTAAAGAAATTTTTAAGTAATCTGGGTAGGGTTTGCCGTCATTGTTCATAATATATTGATCCACAAAAACCTGATCAACATATTCTCCATGGATTTGATCACTGAAAACTAACGTGTTGAGGGATTATATAATTGACTAAAATAAAATCAAGTTATGCATGCTAGAACTTCATTGTAAACAGTGAAAAGAAAACAGAATCTCAAAATTGTGGAATGTACTCTATGGCATTAATTAGAAGGGGGGAAAAGTAATGTAATTGAAATAAAAAGCTATCTCAGTTCTCTTATCTTGTTCCTAATCAATTGATACTGGTAAGACTAAAACATGCAGCAGCACTCTTCAATTCATTCTCTGCAGCATGCTCCATAGATGGTGCGGTGTCCTTCAATGATTCTTCTGAGCTGCATGCATGCATACATAAAATTTTCACCATAAATTAATCAGGAAACCAGTATGATATTAAACTAAGACATGTATGAAGATCGAATAGCTTTTAGCACAGTAAGTTTAATCGAAACAACTATCTCTTCGAATCGCAACCCGTGGAAGGAAAGAAGAAAAATAATGAAGAGAGATAACACACCTTGATTCGTATGGTTCTTTAGTTTCAATATACGATTGCCTGTCATCAATAGAATCAAAAAATGGATGCATCTCATCATAATCTTGAACAATTTCTTGTTGGGTGGCTAGTGGCTGTGAAGAAGCTAGCTGAGACTGAATAATTGGCATGGAATTGATGTTATAGTTAGTAGCATAAGGATGTTGACCCCAAAATGAGTTCCCAGCATTATCATTAGAATCCAAGTAATTAGAGCTGTAACCGGTATTACTACCAACAATAGAGTAGGAGTATTGTTGCGCCAAGCAAGGCTGAGGAGGCGCCATTCCTAATTCTAATTGGGATGGAACATCCTCAGTTAAAGCTGCAATCTGATGTTGATGCTGCTGCTGCCTGTACATCTCAAGGTGCGCAAGGACAGCACGGAGCTCTTCTTCAGCCTGCCGAATCTGGAAATGCAGTTTACAGATGATGCCCCAGCAGCCATGAACAGGAAACCTGTCGCGAATATTGGCCTGGTAAATGATAGAACGCATTGCTTCCTCGTGTTGGTGAGGATCAAGATTCTCAAGTATCTTGAGGATTTTGCGCACACCAAACAACTTATGAGTATTTTGGAACAACCTCGGTTGGTCAGGAGGGAAGTAAGGCGCTAGAGGACACTCAGGGGAGCACTTTCTCCTTTGATACTTGCACGAAGCACAAGCTTGGCTGGTGCCTCCCTTAAGAGTCATGTTGTGAACATCAAAGAAGATGATAAGAGCATGAATGGTTAATGAGAGAGGAGGTATACATTAAGGAAATTTATTAATAACAGAGGGGAAGAGGGAGAGGGAGGGGGAGAGGGAGAGAGACGTGTGATTGTTTTAGTAGTTGTTTAAACTGAAATGGTTAAAACGTAAAACATTTTGGTGCTGAACAAGTCTGATAGGAGCGGATTTGCTGGATGTGAAGAGACTGAGTAAAAAGAGAAGATTAACGAAGATCAAAGAGAGCGATTATGGCGGAGGTTGGTTTTTATTTTTTCCTTCCTTAATTAATTTCAAGCATATATTATTATTATTGTTATCATATGACGGGGAGGGACAACCGTAGCAATTCTAGCTTCCACCGCTCCTATCTTTCTGCCTCATCTTTCTATCACTATATATGGAATGGAATGGTCAACTCTGCCACTTGATTACTCTTAATTAGTGTACTGTTTACGTGGCCTGTAATAGTTCTTCATGCCTGCAGGTTTGGACTGTTTTACCAGGTGCGGGGAATCCTTTGGCCTGTCCAAAAGTCTTTCCCGTCTTTAAGGTTGTCATGGGGTGCCATGGAGTTATAAAGCTCTGCTATAGTAAGCCTTGCAATTGAGCCTCTAATAGCTAGCTTGCCCTTGACATACATACATACATACATCATACATGTATGTATGTATGTATGTATGTATGTCAAGGGCACACTTCAGAATGTTCCTTTGTTAAGGTAAGGTTAACTGGCCATTTTGAATTTAGTTTTTAATGTTCATTTAAATAAATTGAGCTTGAGCTCTAGCTCGAGTAGAGTTTGACTTAATTATTTTTTAAAAATTTTAATGCAAAATCTCTGCCAGTCCCTTCAATTTTTCTCTATCGATAAGTATCCCAAATTGTTAAAATCTATATCCTCAACAAGGAGTAAATATCCTCTTGATTTAGAAGACACGATCACACAGATTTGGTACAGTTCTGAATCATTAAAGCGATTCTTTCTGATTCTATCGCTGTAGAAAACGTTCAAATGCATTTGCTAAGAAAAGACCGAAAGTATTTGCGATTAAAGAGATTATACGATTAAGATAGCATCTGACCAAAAACTGGTTGGCTTCTTGCCTCTGCTTTCACCGTCCGAGAGGGGCAAAATTGATTTGGCTCATGATCACGCCCGTGTCTAGTCTAACGTTAATTCTTGTTGGCTATCGGCGGCGTAAATGATCGGGCGGTGCTTCTAAACCAGCATTAGCATTTTGCCCAGTATAATCTTCTGGGTTGGGATCCTTCTCGTGCAGGGCTTCCATACTAGGAATCCCTATTTTTATTGGATCTGCTCTTTTGTTAGAATGGAGACGAATTATCTTCTATTCATCCTCTTTATTCTTAATAGAACTCCCCCCGAACCTTTCTTGAGACCACCAAGCCCTCAAGCACGCCATGGAAGCAGGCAGCTAGAGCGAGCAGCTTAGGATTTCACGACCAAGTCAGAGACTACTGGATACTAACAGTGAATTATCAGGCGGTATCCAGTTAAGGGGTGGTTAAGTGGCTTGAGGGATTGGTTTGCTAAATCGACACACGGTACGGATTGCTACCCCCGTTCATAGTTTTGATATAGATGATAGATCTTGATCTTAAAGATAGAGCCTTGAAGCGGTGACTTCTGCGATCTGCTCTCTTCGTATGCTCGAAAAAAAGAACCTTTAGAAGGATTTGAGTTGCTAGTTTAGTATGACCAGTTATTTAAAGCTGAACGAACAGTTTTCTTCATAAATTGTAGGCGTTTTTTTATCCAGGAATTAATACACTAAGATAAAATATTCTCCCCGTAGAAAAGGCTAGGAAGGATTTATTGCTAAAGCTAAAGATATTCTCCTCGTAGAAAAGGCTAGGAAAGATTTATTGCTAAAGCTAAAGATTCTCTATGTGGTTTCTGTTTCTATTTGAATCTGGTTTTCAAACAAATTTCTCGCTTTGTTGGTTCAGTAATGTCAATGGGTCATAAGATCAAGCCAACCATGAAGTCCCAGTTAAAAAACAATCTTCAAATGGGTTTTGATAGGGGTGACGACGACATGAAAGACAAGCAAACCTTTTGGAATACGATCAAATGCCTATAATCTTCCTTCAACAAGAAGATCTAGCAAAATGTCAAGTCTGTGCATATAAACATAGAACAGAGAAATGACAGCAAACAGTCTTTAGGGATTCTAGACAGTTGAATCTCCTAAAAAATCTCCCAGTCTTTAGTGACAGTTAAATCTCCTAAAAAATTTGAAGATGTCATTACAGGGATTAGAGAAAGGGGGATTCGGGGGGTTTTGGTTCATTTCTCTGCCGAGTCCTTGTGATTTCTAATTGAGGGGATTGAAGCTTTTATAGAAGGAATGAGTGTGTTGAGAATTAATTGTAAAGAATGTTGCAGGTTATGGAAACCTAAACCTCGCGCTTAAGAGGCAAATCACGCACTGTTTTAAATATGAATTGACTAGCTGAAACTAAAACGATTGACATCTTAGATGACTAATGTCACATGCCACGTCATATTTTATCAACGTGGTAGATTAATTTCAGTGTAAATATAACATGGAAAATATTCCATCATTTAAAAAAATAAATAAACATGAGGGCATTATTTATACTAAAAATAAATATCAACATGTTATCATCGTATAAGAACACTAATTATTTATTTTCATACAAGGAACATAAATTAAAATTAATTATAAATAATATGATTAATTAAAAAGTTTAAGATCAACTAAAAACGAGGAAAATATAACACTAATCGATCATATAAATAAAATTTATGTAATCGACTAAGATGAAAATATCAGCCATGAAAGAAAAGTTCATTTAATCAATCAGAATATCTAAATCTATATTAAACAGGAACCATCAATGTGTATAAAAAATTAGGGTTGTATAATAAATTAGGACTCGTGTGATTATGTTTTTGTTTTGGGATTCAACATGTATAAAGAATTGTCTTTATAGAATTAGGCTTAAGAGATTACTTATGAATATAAAAACTTATAACAATATAAATAGAATGATACAATTATTGGAAATGATCATTAGCCTCTTAATTTCATTCAATTTATCTATCTTACTTTTATTTATTACCTTCATTATTTTTCAGTACCCTTTATTTCTTTATTTCTATAGTTTTCGTCTCTTCTTCTTCTATATGTTTCTTTTATCATTTGGTGGTAAGTATTCCTACATTCCACTTGATTTTACAAAGATGCTACTTACCTTTACTAAGGATTAAATTTTTTTTATTTAAAAAAGTTAATAAAAAATATTTTTTCTAAAAAAAAAAGCATGAATTGGAAAGAGAAATTCTTGCTAAATTTTTTTCTCCATAATTTAAATAACAATGACAATATGATTTTTTTAATTAAAATAATTATTTACGTGCATTGCAAGAAAAAATGAAACTCAATTTCTAATTTTTCTAAGGCATGAAATATATGAATCCTTTTTAAATTTTTAACTAAGCTTAAGAAAAATATACAAAAACTATGAAGATAACTTTTAAGGAGTTCCTATAATAAATATATATATGACATTTGTATTTTCTAATTATGAATCATTAAATCAATTCCTAAAAAAATATTAAATATATATTTAAACAAGAAAACTAGTACAAAAACACAATCTAATACACATGAAAATCAATAATTAGTTGTCATCACATCCATAAAAAAAAAAAAAAATTACATCAATGGTTCAATTGATAAGTCACAAATACATTCCTGCTTCGCAGAATTCACTAATATGCAGTGACTTGAAACATTTCAGATACAGAGCATTACAAGCTAAAACACACCAGAGCACAAAAAAGAGTTAAATCCTCTACTGCAACAGAATCTCCATAAATAAAGAAGAAGAAGAAGAGATCGAGAGAGACGCGGCGGAATCTTATGAATTCAGAAAGTATAAATTCCATCAGATTACAGCAAGATTGAGTCGTGCTCGGCCAAGTTTCTGGCAGAATTTATCATATATATATATATATATATATATATATATATATTGGTGCAAGTTATATCCAGCAAGGTATCTAAAAACAAAAATCAGCAATAGAAAATTCAGCATTATAGCACATTATGCATTATGCAGATCATAAACAATAACCATAAGCGGCAGATTTAGTGTTGAAGACCCTGGGATCAAGATGTGATCTATACAAAAACTCTTCAAAGGGTAATCCTAATTTTTGAAAAAATAGGAAAAACTACATCTAACAGAAATTCCCCGCTTACAACTTTCACAACATATGCTTCTGCCTACAACTGGACAGTATTAGCCACTGCATTATGGTATCATATGGCTCCTTCAATGCATTTGCTCCCAGCAACCAAGCAATTACTGCTCTTTATGTACCAAGCCACCATCCCATGCGAAAATTCCATGGACAGAAACCCAAATTACCCTGACAAAAATATTCAGATTCAAGGGTGCGGTGCCAAAAAGTACCCTTCAAGCTCTTCTGTTAACCTATTCTTCATGTAAAAGAAAATCTCTCTTGATACATGGTTTTTCCCTGCACAAATGAAGTATAAATGGTTTTTCCCTGCACAAATTAAGTTTTTCCTACAAAAACCGCCTGACTGTATCATAAGACTCTTGATTACATGCCGCGTCTCTCTTCTGTCAAAAACTTATTGTTTTCAAAACCAATGCTGCAGTATCGGGTTCAATTGCATTATATTACTATAAACAACTCCTCACTACAAAAATGGCAAGCCATGGTAAACTTGATGCTCTCTGGGTCAACAAATAATTCCACAAATTCCTCCAAAATCACTAGTTTCCAGCTTCAAAGAATAGAACCTGAGGTTGCAAGTGTCCTTTTTCACACATGGTAAGAACATCAGTCCAGCTACCAATTACCTATTAATCAAAGAATAAATTGTAAGACAAGATAGCAGATAAAACAATGGCCAGACACAAATCAAGAAGTACCTTAACAGTCTTGTCATCATACATAATCCACTGATCACGATCTTGACTATAGGCAAAGCAATGATAATGTTGCCCATAGTAGCACACCTGAAGATACAAGGATCATGAGGATTGATTATAGTACAAATTCATATCCCAGCAACCAATGACTAAATCAGACATCCAGAAAATAAGCAGGAGAAGCAAGAATATTCCAGTTTAAAAAAAATTAAACAATTACTGCTCTTCTCATATTCCCCCCTGGTTCAAAAACCTTCAAGTTCTATAAGAATTTTCTCCAGTGTTCCCAATAAAGAGTTTAATTTGATTCCTTCTTGAACTGCCATAAAAATGCACAGCTTGCATATAGTCATGTCGTTTCTTTTTTTAGTTGATGAGCCACATCTATCTTCCTAATCAAACGCTTACGGTGTATTTGCTTTCAGAAAACAGCTTTCTAATTCATCTGTATTTTGAAAATATTTCTCTATGGAAAAATAACAAGACATTTACTAAACATTATTTTTCTATTTTGTTTTCTAAAATAGAAAACAAGGCCTCCCTAGGTTTGCATTTAAGACAACAAAAGAAAGGAGAAAAAAAAGAAATTGATGAATACAGGGCCCTTCGTTTAAAAGCAGAAAATTTTGTAAAGTGACTCTTTGTAGTTTTCATTTAACGATGAAACTCAAAAAGTATAAAATACTTGTTTTCAAAAAAACAGTGAACATTTTTAATTGGTAAACATGTTTTCCACAGTTGTGCTTTCTAGTTAAATTTTTCCACGAGTTATGAAATTTTCAACAACTACACCCTCAAGGTTTCCCCATGTTAGCAGTTGATGCATTTGATTTTTATATCTTTCTCCTGTTGTCTCTAGCAAACTGGTGCTTGCATGTTGTCACTTTTAGAATTTTTGAGTACTTATCTTTCACCCTAGTATAAAAAACTCATCTTTCCTTCTGGCATGATTTAACAGAACAACCAAACCAATCTTTCCTAATTAACTGCATATGTAAAGTCTTGAATATCAATATCTCCATCAAGATAACATGATAAATGGTCAGTCAAATTTATGTATGACTGAATCCAAGCTATGATAAATGGTCTGTCAACTTTACGTACCACTGAAACCAAGCTACGAATGTTCTTTGGATCCAGACCACGATAAAAAACACTGATATCTATCTCAGTATTTAGAGCTGTCAATGTTGCTGTTATATCATCAATGCTTTCACAGGTTTTCTGCCAGCCCAGAACTGCAGGACAAAGATGTACATAATTTTGGGTTTCTAAAAGAGTGTGCCACTCTCACTAAGCAAAAATCTCTAAACAATTCAGAAAAACATTCACCTGTTGTAAAAACATGTGGTGGAGTTGACAGAATATGATGGGTGTAATTGGGCTTCCCACAACCACCAGCCTCAGTATCACAAGCTAACTGGTGATTCATTTCAACAAGATTTAAAAGCTCATCAAAAGAGCTTTCAGCACACATGACCTGGAAGGAAAGAAAAAAAATATTCAAGGGGTAAAGTAAATTAATACACCATATAAATTGAAAAAAAACAAAAACAAAGTAAGGAGAAATAAATGGTTGCATATAATTTGTTTAGCAGCAACACGTACCTTCATTGTTCGGAGGGCACTGGCATTTATATTATGAAAGAAAGCACTGTACTTCAGGTGTCTAGACTCCACACCACAACTCTGGCAATTCATTTGTTCTGAAATGTCCATTCCAAAAAGAGAGTGCACTACACAAGCATTCTTTTTTGTACATTCCCAAGACTCCATGCCACTGTGTTCCACTGCCTCAGAATCAGAACCATGCAAACCAGAGGTAAATGCTCGATGAAGGCAGTCAAATATCACAGCCAAAACTTCAGATGCGTCATTCATCTGTCCCTGTAAATTCAATTCCAACTAACTCAGCAAAGACATCCTCATATACAAATTCTTGTATTGTAAAAAGTGAATGATGAAAAATCACAGTTAAGTAAAAAGTTATGAAAACCAAGGGGGCCAAACACAGTTCTTAAAAATTACCTCCTGGAAGAAATTACTATTAGGATACAAGTTGCTCAAAGCTATCCTCAGTGATGTTGGAGCAACTGCTTCTCTTCGTGTATCCATGGATACAATGCTCATAGCAGTAAGAATATCATACAAGGCACAAACAGCACATGGATCTCCCACATGAACATGCTCTGATCGTGATCTACTCAAGAACTCATCTCGAAACCGTCTTAAATGCCACAAGGACTGAAGTTATAAAAGAAGCAACAAGAAACAGTTAGGCACTGAATAGTGAAATGAAAAGCGCAGATTAAATGGTGAAATAGCAATGAAAAGCATATATAAATAGAATAGTGAAACAGCAGAGATGGCATTGTGCTCAAAATACCTGTATGATGACATTCAGAAAGCAATTGTAATCACCAATATCATTCTTCAAGCCAGTGCCAAATAGATCAGTTCCATCCACATTTACAGTTGCAACTTCATATGGTGAAGTACCAGAATTACCAGGTTCAGAAGAAATTGTTTGCTTCAAACTTGACATCATTGGTATCTTCTGATTTGCTTGAAATGTGTCTGGAAAATCAATGCAAATAGATTAATAGAGTTTCAAATAAATGGATACAAATTACGTTTTTAACTTCACTTCAGAGATTAGGGAAAGGAAAAGAAGTGCTGAACATGATGGTAAATGCATTCATTTGCCTAAGGCAAATGCTACCTGGCATGATTCAACCAAACTCAAACAACTGATCTAAAGACTAGGTCAGAACCCATTTGATTCTGATTCAGTAAGATGAGGGATGGCTAGATATTGAGTAAGACAATATTGCAAAATACTATCACATCATATGAATAAAATATTTGTTTGACCTCGATGCTCATAGTGCCCACCTCAAATAAAGCCACACATAATTTTCTAAACCTGACTGGTACAGTGCCGACACATACACTAACATAATAATAACTATTATTTTACATAAGCTAGCAAAAATTACAAATGCACGGTTGAGTTCAGAAAATCATTTTTTTAATTAATCAAGTAACTCACATCCCAGCTCCCTAGTGTGACTAGTAGCATACCCAGAAACCCAACCAGGGGGGGAATTGCAGGCAAATTAAATGTGAAACCATTCTCTTTTCAGCAAATAATTAGTTAAGTAAACAAAACATATAATCTTGATTATTTGACAAAGCCAATCAACCCAATAAACAGAGGAAGCCTTATGGCCTTCTTTTTGTAGTGGTGTGTGAAATGTATGTGAAAGAAGTAAAGAAATTCACTTAAAAAAGATTGTTGGAGACACCATTCCTCCTGTCTACATAGAGCTAAGTGACTGTTTGTTTTTCGTGTTTGAAATTGTGTTTCAAAAGTGCGTACGGCTTGAAAAACATCAAATTGATGTTTTTTTAGTGCTTTCCAATGGTTTTGATATGCTGATGGCAAAAATGAAAAACAAATCTGAAAAAAAATCATTTTAATACATTTTCAAGCGAAAATCACTTTTAAAAAACACCTTGCACCACAAAATCAAACACACTAAAACAAACTAAGAGAATCTAGGTTTTGTAGATGGAACCCATTCTGGTGAACATAGACATCCTCCATAAAATTCTAGGTTTTGTTGTTAGAACTTCTTGTTTCTATTCTCAAAGAAATTATACCCTGAACCAAACGGGCAGGGGCAGAACCAAATACAACAATATCTTCAATGGCAAATAAAGCCTGGGGATAGACTGACCCACATGTGACACCAATTTTTTATTTAGTTGACCACAACAGAAACAAAGTGCAAATTTTTATTTTTGGCACAGGAAGCTGAACTTGTCGTTAAAATAATAAGATGAATAAGAATTATATACGCGTGACAAAGTTGAATATATGCAATTCTACCATTTCTGAAATACAATGATGTTAAAAAACCATAAAGAAGCATAGATAATACATAAATTCAGAATCCATTACAGGATTTATATCCTTTATCAAAAGAATATATATATAAATAAATAAAAAATGGGACATGTATATATATGTGTGACAAAGTTGAATATATGCAATTATACAATTTCTGACATACAATGATGTTAAAAAACCTTAAAGAAGCATAGATAATACATAAATTCAGAATCTATTACAGGATTTATATCCTTTATCAAAAGGATATATATATATATATATATATATATATATATATATATATATATAATTGCAGGGTTTAAACCTAGATGCAGAAATCCTCTTACATAAAAAGTTATCTGAGCTTTATGTAGAAGTCTACAAAATCAAAGAAGATTGAAAAGCACAACTGGTAGATAAGTGGAGTTTCATGGGACAAAGGGCATCCAACGAAGACAGTATATCATGTTCCCTTAAGGCTCATCTAGTTGGTATAGTTAACAATGTACAATCATAAAATGTAGTGAAGTAAAATGAAAGCAAGCAAATGATCAAAAGAAATTTACCAAGGCTTTGGCGCATGGCTTTTTCAAGGTCAGCTTGAAACCTTTCCTCATCCTCCTCCTCTACTTTTAACTGTCTCAGTGTCTTAGTTGCACTGTCTCCCAAATTTGAAGTAACTGGTTTAACATATGGAAACCCATATAAAATTAGGTACAACATGTAGATAATCAACCACAAAATTGCTCAAGGTATAATGGCTGACAAGCATGTAAGGAAGCCCTTAGTACAAAGCAAGCAAGCAGAATGAGAGGCCAAAGCGATCATCACACAACTACTATATCTTGGAGAGTATAATTAAAAATCCCAGCAAAGTGCAAGAGCAGAAGAGAATGTTAAACAACTAAAAAGCAAAAAGTGTATGCTACACTTAACATTCATATGAAGACATCAAGCACAACAGACAAATAATCCATAAAGTTATGCAGATTTCACTCCAACAAACTAGAAACCTCTCAATAAGCCCAATTCAACAAACCAATACTGTTTATCATAATCAAATTTTATATGTGAAATTAAACCTAGTCTGTTTATGATATCACGAGTCATGAAAAATTTTTCCACAGAGATATGCAGGAAGAGAACAGCACACCATCAACACTACTTAATTTTTTTTTACTATTACCATATTTAAAAAGAAGGGTAATTATCTTGGTCTACACCCACAACATCTTTTTGTAAAAGTGGTTCGCTACTTCCTTTTGCACCACACTTGGATTTTATGCTAGCATGTCTTTTCAATGTCAGGGATCTATTGAATGGCTCAACTAAGGAGAAGTGCGGGCTTGGAGAGAACTAATAGGGGGAAGAAAAATCTAGCCTTAATTATTTCCAACAATTCTTTGGCTCAAGCAAGGCAATGTAGCAAGAGGGCTTCTGAAGGAGAGTATTTCCTCTCTCTGCCACTTTAAATAGGTGGATTAAAACTCTATAGTAACTTTAGTTGTATAGAGCAATATTTGGAAGATTGTCTTTTCATTTAATAAATTCTGTAGATGCACTTTCTTGCCTTTGTTTTTCAATGAATCACTCTCTTGTAAATGAGTTCGAACTTTTATCAATGAGTAAGTGTTGAGTAATCATAAAATTAGTAGCAGATTCCATCAGTATAGTTCCAAGGGTATCGTGTCTTTGGATTAAAATTTTAGTATCAATAGCCATCAAGGAAGTATTCCATGTATTGTCATTTTAATAAAAGCTGGAGTAAACAATAAAATGATCTAAGAAAGAAATAGACAGATTAAAGCTGCTGCTTCAATGGGGTGAGGTGACATTGTAAAAAGGGTAGAGGGAAATAAGATATCACCATAAATTAGATGGAAAAAAAAAATAATGTGTCATCCACTTTGGGTAATCTTAAATCCACAACCATGATTAAAGCAATTTAGAAGATTAAAATCCATTGTAAATACATGCTTCCATGCATGATAGCGCTTGATTAAGAATAAAAAAAAATAAATCAAAGGGGATAAGCACATACTGCTTCCGATTTCAGTATTTTCTGTTTCAGATAACATGGGTTGATTTTTTCCATCAGAAGATCGAGAGGAACTCTTCTGCCGCCTACTTCTCCTTCCTGGCCGTCGATCAGAAGGACCACCCTCCACACTTCCTCCAGTAGATAGCTCTGTGAAATAAAGACAACGAAAATCATTTAAAAACATTACAGCCAACCCCAGTCTCATTCAGAAACTTTATAATATAATGCTATCCCACCACTGGCTGTTGTCATGGGCATGCCTTCTAAATTGTTGGGCAACACCCTCTTCTGCGTCAACTGCTCCTGAAAGTGAAATTTGATAAGATTACATTTGGCATTTCATAGGAATATTTTAAACACTGCATTCAAACTCTTAGAATAACCTCTGTTTCTCTGTTCAAGAAGCGCATTTCCAATGGATATGAACCTAATATTGGTTCTCAATCCCTTTACAATATCATGAACAAATAAATCTCAAACTAATGCTTACCAATGGCTCACGGGAATCAGCAGCAGCAGGATCAAAGCAACAATCGAGTAGTCCCCCAGACAACTTCTCTGGAAAAGTTAGATTAGATTTCTTGTGCTGTTGCTCAGCAAGATGCTTCTGTTTGGCTTCATTCTCTATTCGTCTTTGATACTCTAAAGATTCTTCGAGCATTCTTTCCTCCTCTTCAATCTCAATTTTCCATCTAAATTCCTCTTCCTGTTGTTTCAAATCATCATCGCTTACAGAAAGATGACTCTGAGAATCTGGATAGTTGCCATCAGATGCATCTGGAAAGGAACTGCAGAGAGGAATGAATAAAACATTATAAAAACAAGTAGTATGCATTACTTATTTGTATTTACAACAAAATGGCACAAATTAAAATGGAAGCACTTATCGTAGAAACAGAAACATAGAAGTGCAAAGCAACACAAATAGATAGGCATACCCCCTCCCATTAGTCGCATCTTGAAGCAATTGCTGCTCGCTAGCAGCAACAACCTGCAAAGTAAAACACATTAGACTGGGACAATGGACTGTGTCTATGTCTTCTACGAAGTCAGAAGCCAGCAGAGAAAGAAACACAACCAAAAAAAGAAATTAGAAACCTTTGAGTCCTTGGTTTTCTTGTACTCTTTGTTCTTTCTCTTATCCTTCCCCTTCTCTAATGTATTTCTTGAATTATCACTGCGTCCTTGGGTACCCTTCTTAGAATCAAGGGCAAGCTCCGCCAAAAATGCTTCTCTTGCAGCATCAGACTTCTCTGTGGCATCCTTCTCAGCTAGATCCTCCAAGTGTGCCTGGAAAAGGGAGATTAGCATGAGATAATATGCAAAGTTACAACCACAAGAGATGAGAAACACCCTATTTATCACTGCCCAATACAAACCCTCATGTAGGACTTCACTAAGGGTAGCAAGATTGATTGATAATCAAGGGCAGAAACTGACTCGAGCTTGAGTTCCAACTGCTGCATTCCAGAGACATTCCGCATGATTTGGGCATCAATTTTGCTGAGCTGCGCAACAAAAAAGGTGATTTAAAGTCACAAGGATCATTATCAAATTTTTTTTTACCAAACAAGTGGTTCTAGAACTAACATACTGACCTCTATTGACAAGTGTTCTTTCTGTCGCTGGATAGCAATTTCTATGCAAGTTTCTACTTGATGCGTGTGGTCCTTGGTTCTCCAATTACCATCTTCACCAGATTCCAAGTCACAAAACTGAGAAGTTATACCACCATAAGTATCCTCATACCCGAATTGATTGGCATTCAGAGTATCTGCTTCTTTTAACACATTTAATATAGCATCTAACTCAAATCTACTGCTAATGAACAGCGCATCATGCTCATTCTCAACAAGCTGCTCTCTCCGCTGCCTAAGAACAGAATCATAGCTTCTATGTTCAACAAGCATGTCAGTCTCCCTCTTCTTACCTTCTTCAACACAGAGATCCTCCACAGCCTGCAACGCTTGCTCATAACCTAAATGTTCACATTTCCTCTCACAAAGGCTCTGCAGATGGTAAAACTCTTTCTCAAGAGTCTGGAGAATTTCCATACCTTGATGCATTTTCTCTTCTTTTGTACGGATCCATGATTGTAATTGCTCTCCACTAGAAAGGCCTGCAAATATCCATGATAGCAAAGCATCAGCGTCAGGTTGAACCCCATTTCCATAGGCAGCAATAGTCGAAGTTGCTGTGGTGGCATCATTGTCAGGACATGTGCTAGGAGCATATTCCAATGACAATAAACGTTCATCCAAGCAGAGACAAGGCTCATCACCATTTAGAACAATCTCCTCTTTAATTTCAGGACCTTTAGCACCAGAATTTGAGCCATCTACAACAACACTTTTCTCGGGAGACCTGCCCAAACCACAGTAATGAGATATTTCCTGTAAGAATTTAAGGATCTTTTTGAGTTGGGATGCTCCCAGAAAGCAAATGCAATTGGGTGTCTGGCCCACACCACGGTTCAGAAGCCGAGAACCAGAAGCAAGATTCCGTAGTTCATCCATTGTTAATTGTATCACCTTATTAAGATGGCTTGCAGCAAGATATTTATGTCCAATAAGTGCCTGAAATACATCATGAATTTTTTCGAGGAGCTTCGCTCGCTCAGAATCCTCTGATATTGACCAGCTATCAATAGTGTATGCAATAGACGACTGGTTCCCATCAAATTCTTTACCTTCAATATTGTAAACTTTGTCAGAGTTGCTACTGCTCACAGGACAACTGTTATAACCATCCCTCAAATTTTCCTTCTCTGGAGAAGAATCCCGTGCATCTTTGAAAAAATCATCACTGTCCTCATTATGGTGCTCTGAGCAAAAATCCTCACCAAGCTCTCCATTATGGCATTTCCCTTGATTCCAAGGCATCTTAACCGCAGAGGAAATGTCTAATGGTTTCCAGGAGCTATTAAGAATCATCTCAATCCACTCATTGTCTGCACTCTGAGGTAAAACTTCCTGCATCTTGGGCATAAGACTCCCCATGTGGTCTTGCACAACATGATGCAAATGACTATCTGCGTCCACAAACTTTTCATTGCATCGACAACACACCCAAAACCTCCAGCTCTTATTCTCCAAGCCGTAAGCCAACAACTCATTCAAAACGTCACTGGCCAATCCATCCTTGGATGACCAAAAATAACCCTTCAAATCACTGACCTTAATTTTCAACAACTCCCTCTTCATTTCCAAGGTCATTGAATTCCAATAGGACCGAACCCAGTCCATTCTCTCAGTGTTAGTCCCATTCTTCCTCGCATTACTCCCACATTTCCTCCTCTCTCCTCTCCTATCACTCCCTGGCGTTACCGCCACTCCTTGATCACTCCTCTCTCCCTCACTCTGTCCCAAACCCATCTCCGACTTCTGCTGCTGCAACAACCTGGCAGCAGCAACCCTGACTTCAATCTCTTTCCTCCTCTCTTCCTGCGTCTTAGTAGCTTTCTTAATCTCATTCGGCCGCCTGGTTTGCACCAACCTAACTTCCATTGGATCTTCAGTAGCTCTTCTTATAGGTATTAACCTAATCTCTTCACCAGTCCCCAAATTCTTCATCCAAGTAGAGATCGAAGCAATGTTGGACTTATGTTGCAAGTTTTTCAACTCACCTTGCACATGAGCGATCCTCCCTTCCGCTGTAGCTATCTTCTGCTGACTCTCCTCCTGCAAACTCTCCTTCGCAGGATCAATTGGATTCTCAATTTTCAAAGCACGATCACACTCTTTCATTACCTCTTCATACTCTTTCCCATCACTCGCCGCCTCGTAGAGCAAATTCGCATAGAAATGAGCGAATTCGATTGAATTCGGAGACAATTCCGCCGCTCTACGAGCAGCTTCAATTGCGTTCTTTAAGTGCCGCTGTTTACTGTTAGGGTCATCGATTATCGAAGAAACTTTAACACACACCGTACCGTGAACACGGTGGATTAAGGCGTCGCCGCCGTGTTTAGCACACGAGTCCTTCATGATACGTAGGGCTTTCGTGTGGTTTCCGCGACGTAGCGCATTCAAGGCGCGGCCGCACTCTTGCTTGATCGTTGAACCGTCCGATTCTGGAGTAACCGAATTCGGGTGGTCGGGTTCTTCCGACGCCGCCGCGGGCGACGGCGAGGGAGGGTGTTTGGTGAGAGAGTTTGGTGGGCGTTTTCTATTCCCCATGGAAATTTGAATGGGTTTGTTACGAAAAGAACGGATGCATGTAAAAATGTACAAGATGCGTGAGCATAGAGTTAAAAAGAGAGAGACTTACTTGGAAATGCGTAGGGGTAAAGAAGGGATTTCACTAGGGTGTTCCGGTGACGGTGACGGGGTCGGCGACGAAATCTAGGGAGAGGGTGGGTGAGTAAGAAGGAGCAAGGGAAAGAGGATGGGTTTTGACGAGGAAATTGAGTAATTAAGGGTATTCATAATATTGTTTAGCACCCACTCTTTTGATTTACTTTACAGAATAAAACTGTGTTATCCTTCTCTTTTTTTCTTTTTTAATTTCAGGGTGAAAGAATGTTAGGTATGATCATGTGTTTGGATGCGTTGAAATTGTTAATTTTTAAAGTTTTTTTTTATTAAAAAATATATTAAAATAATATTTTTATTTTTTATATTAACTTTAATCTAAAAATATAAAAAAAATTAAATTTTTAAAAAACATAATTTTAAATATATTTCTAAATACCTTCATAAAATTTTATTTGTGCAAGGTTGAGGTTATAAATTTGATAAGAAAATTAATAAAGTAATAAATAAGTTAAATATTAAATTTTGATAGAATAACTCAAGCTTTCACTAAATCAAACATTTTTTTAACTCGTATTAGTTTAAGTTTCAAATTAAAAAAATTACAGGTTAATACAGGTTCAGATTTTGTAATCATAAATATGAAAAGGGAAGACATGTGTATGTGATTAATTAACAGATTATTTGGATTCAATTTTCTATTATAATTGAATTTAAATAAAATATTTAATTTAAATTTAATTAATAAATAAATTGATTTCATTTTGTTTTTTATATTTTTTTCATTATCTTTAACTTATTTCTTTAAAAATCTTTTTTTAAAAAAAAGATTAGATGGGTATTTTAGAAATATTATTTTTTTTCTTTTTAAAATTATAAATCAAATGGGTTTACCTCTAAATTATTTTTATAATATTTTTAGAGATTCAATTTTCAACGGTTATGAAATTTTATTAAAACTTTTAAATTCAATTTAATTCATAAAATTCTAAAAATTGTTGTTTTACTTGTGCACAAAGAGAAGTTTATAAGAAAAGGACAAGATTTAATTTAATTGTATTAGTTATGATTAAAATTTACATTTAGTTTTTAAAACTCTTGTTTATTGCTTTTTATTATTAAAAAAAAACCAAGAGATTTTCAGTGTTTTGCTGTATACATGGACTTAATTGCTGCATTATTAAAAAAAGCTAAGAGGCTCTAGTGTTTTACTATACACACAAATACATAACACCGTGTGTTGGAGTATATTGATGTCTTTTCCCTTTACAAAAAAAAAAATATATATATATCATTGAACTTCTTATTGGAGTATGACAGTTTTTTATTAAAATTTATTAGTTATTATTAAATTGATTATGAATAAACTAGTCTTTTATTTTTTAACAAACAAGGTAGACTAACTAAATTATTTTTAAAAATAAAATTTTTAAAATTAACATCTAGAGGTTTTTTTTTGTATTTTCATCATACATTTTTAGCTATAATTGAGTTGACTAAGAGAGTAAGTTAGTATTTTAATAAATAAAAAATATCATTAAAAAATAAAAAATGACTAACGCGTGTGACACACACACCAACATATGAAGAGCCTTCACTATCTTTGGACATCGCGTGAGGCATTTCTTGATAGCCTAACACTAATTTTCACAGTAGTGTTAGGAGAGACACACCGGGCTCTTCCAGGTAATGGGATACATGTTGGCAAAAAAGTAATAGTATGGCTCCGATTAACTATTTTATCTTCTCCCTCTTCTCTTTCCGCCTCGGGTTTGGTGTTTGCCTTTTCAAAAATTAAATATGTCATATCAATTTGTATTGTATCAATTTTGGTCCCTTTTTTTATTATTATTTATTTTGCTTTAAATTCTTTTTTAAATTTATTTTGATTTTCAATTTCATCCCCTCAACATTTGACTTAATTTAATTTTTTTTTATCTAATTTGGTTATCAATCTTTTGATTGCTATTTTATATTTTTTTATCCCTTTCTTGATTTTTTTTATTTTTTAATTTTGTCCTTTATTTTTTGATTTCATTTAATTTTTATATCAACTTTGGTCTTCATTCTTTTGATTGCTATTTGTTTTGTTTTTTTAATCATTTTCTTGATTGATTTTTTTTTTCAATTCCATCCATCAATATTTAGAAGGTTGAGATTTTTGTTTTATGATTTGACTTTGGTTTTTTTAAGATCTTTTTTTTTAATTTAATTTTGTCCTTCAACATTAGGTTATTTGGCCTTAAGCTTAATGATTTTTTTTGCTTTCCTTTACATGGGGTTATCTCGATCTCATGTGTTAGGTCACGAGTTAGTCAAGTTGACTCGGGTTGACTCAGTTTTTTTTTTGGCTTTTTTCAATTGATATTTTTTTTAATTTCATCTTTCATCATTTAGTTTATTTGAGAGTTGACCTCCATTGTTTTATTCAATTTCTTATGTATGAGGTTATTCTGATCTTACAACCGGGTTGCGAATATAGCATGCTGACTCGATTGTTCTTTTTTAAAATTGATTTTTCTTTGTTCATCCTTCAGTGCTTGATTTGTTGGTAATTGAGCTTAAGATTTTTTATTATTATTTTTCTTTTTATGAGGTTATCTTATTCTCATTTAATTTTTTTTTTGTTATCAAATAAGGTCATTAAAATCTTTTAATAGTATCTAGAAGGTATTTTTTTTTATAATATTGAGAAGCATTTATTTATTTTATTAGCCATAATTGTATTTTCATTGGTTTTTTATAATAATATTATTAAAATAATCAATTTTATTAAACTTATCCAAATCTTATATTTTATTTATTTATTTAAAAATACTATCATTATCTAAGCATTTTTTTCATGTTTGGAAAAAAACTACCTATGCAATGACATAGCACGAACACCTTTGGACTAGAAACCTTCAAAAGATTGACCATCTGAATTTTAGGACTACCGATATTGTAAAAAAAATAAAAAATTGTGTGAAGCACGTCCGGTTAAAAGAAAATTAATAAAATATCATGGATAATTTTTCCAATTTCCAATTTCCAATTTCCAATTTGACTTTTTTACAAGCGTTGATTTGAACTCGTGTGGTGGTTGCAATTTGCAGTAACCTTTAAATTAAAAGGCATGCCCTGCTTTCATTCAATTAAAAAAGTTAAATGAAGTAAGAAATTGTTTTTCAAAGTGAATACAAAATATATAGGATATACATACACCAATTATTCAATTTATAATTTGTTAGTTGAGAGAATTAGCCCAACATGTTCTAGAGCATTTGGATACTTTCTAGTATAGAAGGAAGAAAGATAATGAAAATATAAATGTGTTTGGCTGAAAAGATAGAGATATTGTCTTAAAAATAAATTATTATCATAGTTTTAGAGTGAGTTTTTTAGAACATGTCTCTAAATATATTATTTATTGTTTCTTATTCCTAAAATGTTATTATAAAAACTCTTAACTTCAAAATTATCTAACTAAAACATGTAAGAATAAAAATAGTTATTATTATAACTTTAAAACCCAACTTGAGGGTCAATCCAAGAGAAGGCTCGGATTCTAGGCCGAGAGGGCCAACACTGGTTAACCCGAGTCAATATAAAAATAAAAGTGTTTCTTATCATAGTTTTAAAACTCGACTTGAAGGTCGACTTAGGGTAAAGCCCGGGTCACAGGTCAGGTTGACTATTAACTCTTATTGACCTGAGTCAACATAAAAATAAAAGTAGTTATTATCATAGTTTTTAAATCTAACTCGGGTCGATCTACGGTAAGGCTCGGGTCACGGGTCGAAAGGGTAAAGCTAGGTTGACCCGAGTCAACATATGAATAAAAATGGTTATTATCATAATTTTAAAACCCGATTCGGGGGTCGACTGAGAGTAAGGCCCGGATTACGGGGTGAGAGGGTCAACCCAAGTTGATTTGGGTCAACATAAGAATAAAAATAGTTATTATCATAGTTTTAAAACTCAACTCGGGAGTTGACATGTGGCAAGGTCCGTGTCATGGGTTAGGAGGGTCAACTCTGGTTGACCTCGGTTAATATATGAATAAAAATTGTTATTTTCAGTTTTAAAACCAAACTCAAAAGTCGACCTATGACAAGATCTGGGTCACGAATCAAGAGGATCAACTTAAGTTGATCCAAGTCAACGTATGAATAAAAATGGTTATTATTATATTTTTAAAACCTAACTCGGGAGTTCACTTGAGGCAAGACTCAGGTTACGGGTCGGGAGGGTCAACCTAAGTTGATCAAATTTTTTTTTTAAAAAAATCAAAGCAACCTCGTTTTGACCAAAAATAATTTCAAAAAAAAAATCAACAAGTTCTTGACTTGTGTTTTATCGTGGTTTGATCGAGTCGCAGATAAACTCGGGGTTTACATCGGGTCAATTCTTCCTCTATTTTTTCTTTAACTCGGATCGGTCCATGTTCCGGATCAACCTGTTAAGCCCGTTCAGGTTTTATAATTAGGGTTATTACAATATTATTAATTTCAACACTCAATATAAGTTACAGTAAAAAAAAATCTAATTATTTTTAAAATATGTAAGTTTGATAGTAATACATATTAAGGGTAAATATTATATATATATATATATATATTATTTTATCTTGTCTACTATAACCAAATATAATACAAAAATAATTATTTTCTTTTGGATACCACAACCAAGCACAATTCTGTATATGTCTTCTTCTCTGTCTTTGTTTTTTCTGTTCTAGAACAAAAATTAATCGCTACCTAATATATTCCTAAAATCTAATTGGTTCAGGTTTTTCCTTGAATATTTTGGATCATTTTTCAATCTATCTTTTTATCATATATTCCCATCCAAACCAATGAAAATATCATCATTTGAGAAACTCAATCCAACCTAATATCATCCACTCTAGCTCTTGTTGTTAGAGCATATTAAAATTTGCAATATTGGATTGTTGGGTTGTTGTTTCTAGGAAGTTTGCTTGAAATTGGTCTATAACCAATATTCTATTACTTGGATCTTTCTTTCTTCAACATAAAGTGGAGTATCCTAATATTGTATAAAATTGGGGTCTGAAATGATGGAAAACAAGTAAGTTAATGGTTTCAACGTGAAAAACTCGAGGCTATTAAAAAATAAAGTGATACTTTAATTTTTTAAAATACTAAAGTTTGAAAAAGAAAAACAAGAATTTTTTATTCAAATACAATATTTCTCCATATAAAAAATTAAAAAATAACTTTTCCAAATTTATACCGAGTTTAGAAAACATATTTTAGAGGTTTTTTATAGTTTTTTACAAGTTTTTTTACCTTTTTTTAAATAAAAAAAATGAACAATATATATATATATATATATATTTTTTCTTTTATATACAAGCAAAAGATTAAAATTATTTTTTATAGTTTCATATTTAGTTAATGTCATAAATTTACTTTTTATTGTAATTCTAATATAAAGATTTTCTTTTGTGAGTTAACAACATAACTTTTTCATGGTAATTTTTATTTTGAATAAAATAAAATTAATAATTTACAATTAGATTATGGTGAATATAAAATATTAAGATGATTATTATAAAATACAGTTCTGATTTCTTATGAAATACAATTGTAATTATCTAATTGTAAATACTGAATTACAGTCCTAGGATGAAGATAGAACAATTACAGTCCTAGGATGAAGATAGAAGGATAGCCAAATATTTACAACAATGTAAATACTGAATTGCCATGAGACATCCCATACATATCCACTCCAAATAATCAACCGCAAGGGCCTCACAGAAGCAGCAAAAGCTGCGGTAGAATATAGCCCTCACAGAAGCAGCTAAAGCTGCGGTAGAACAAAGCTACCAAGATGTCAGAATATAACTAAAATTGCTGCTGCTAATAACAACACATATTAGGCATGTGATACAGCTTCACTGGTACTCCCGCCACAACAAAATTGTGCCTACACTACAAACAATCGCTTACAATAAATGCATCCGCTCCACGTAAGATTGGAGCAACCATCTACTGAGAGGTTCTCCGCACCCTACAAAACACCCAGTATTGCCATTTTCTGTGAAAAACGGAAAGCTGAAAATATGCAGCAATTCCTGCACTGCCTGTCTCACAAGGGAAGATCCTGTCACCCTGCTCCGACGGCCCCATCCAGTCACTATATCAATACGACTGGGGATAACACCTGAGACTAGCATCTGGCGGCGAAACCAAGCAAGTGTTCTAGATAAAGCTGTTACGGCAGTGCCGTCAGACATAACATGGAGGTTAATAAGCCAATAACAAGAACTTTTCTCTTTGACTGCATCTGGATATACATTCCTCTGTGCAGCTATCTCCCAGACCGAGCCAGCCTCCTCCTTGAGCCCTGACTTATGAAGGAAGTCCACCACTGCATCTACAAGTCCCCTCTTGCTCTCTCTATCCTCACTATGCATCATATCCAAGAACTTGCTCACATGATGCCTCACATTTTGACCATCAGGTCCAGCTGACGGCAAAGATGAAAGGAACATATGTGCAGGGTGGCCAGTGACTGACATGAGCTCACAATAACATCCCATGTCATAAGGTGATTGTGCCTCTGTACAGCAGCTGAGGAGCAAGGTGTAAGTCTGCAACGATGGATTTAGACCCAAGTTCAGCATGCTTTGCAGCAAGTTATAAGCATCTGGCAGACGATTCACCCTCAGGAAAGCGCTGAGCAGGGAGTTGCAAGTTGGCACATTTGGGCACAAACCAGCATGGAGCATGGCTTGATACCATTCCCAAGCCTTTTCAACATTTCCAGCCTTTCCCCACAAGTCAACCAGAAGGCCATAGACAGGTTCATCAGGCACCCAGTTCTTCCGTTTCATCTCAGAAAAAATTGCTTCTGCTTCATCAAGATATCCAGAGTGTCCAAGCACCTCCATCACTATGCTGTAAGTCACTTTGTCGGGTTCGAATCCAGCATTCTGCATGTCACGGTAAAGCTTTAATGCATTCTGGTAATTCCTTGCCTTGGCTTGCAAAGCAATCATGATATTGTATGTTACTAAATTGGGAACACAACCTTGTTCAACCATCTCACAAAATAGCTTGTCAGCAGCTGCTAAATGGCCAGCTTTTCCAAGGCAGTTTATCATAACACTATAAGTGAATGTGTCAGGAGAAAGGCCAGCTGCCTGCATTCTTTGATACATCTCCATAGCAAAATCAAGAAACCCAGCTTTTGCATGGATATCAATGAGTGTGCAGTAGGTGACTCGGTCAGGTTCACACCCAGCCTTCTGCATTTGATTGAACACTTCAACTGCATCATTCAGGTAGTTTGCACGGCCATAACTGTGAATAAGACGATTGTATGTCACAACAGTAGGCTGGCATCCATCCCTGACCATCTGATCAAGCAATTTGTTAATCGCAACAAACTGCTTTGCACGGCCAAGGATGCCAACCATGGTTGTGTAAGTGTAGCCATCATGCTTGAACCCAGGTAGCTGTTTCAACCAATGGAAAAATCCAAGAGCAACAGTATGATCCTGAAGCTGTTTTAGAACTTGGTTAGCTTGATAGGCATCCATATGACAATTAAGATTTACAAGAGCCTCCTCCGCTGAAGGACCCCACCTTAACTGTCTTAATATCTGAGAAACATTTTCTACAACATGCCCAGTGCTTACAAACTGCCTAGCACTTCGAGCCACTACAGCTGGCATTTTAGTATCTCTCGAGGGTCTTCTGTAACCATCAGTGAACGGCTTCCCAACATTTACATCTGAAGTATTTACATTGGAATTAAATTTTGACACTAACCGATTTGGTTGAGCTTTTAACCTCTGAGGTATGGTTCTCCTCTTATCAAATGCATCTGAAGGTAAACTATGACTATCCAATGAACTATCAGCAGCAATACTTGAAACTTGTTTGAAACCTCTAACAAAACTTGATTTGTTGCCCCTATCCTTCACAGAGTTGTAGTTAACAGCAGCATTTGACCCCACTGGTATCTCTGCAGATGAATTTGGATATGCCTTGGTGAAGTTCTCTCTCCTGATGGGTTTTACATTTGAAGACTTTATATTGGAAAGTTGCCTGGTAGGGTCAATCATGCAGTTGATGGTTGAGTTTATTACAGTTCCATCTGATGTAGGAAGCTTGTAGTTCACTAAATCAGACAGAAAGCTGACTGCTGCAATACCAACTCTCACAAACTGGTCTGAAATAGGAGGAGAAGAGTGTCCTACATCCTTTTCAGCAATATCAATGCCAATCGCATAACTAACACAACCTGAGATTCCACAAGAGCTATGAGTAGATGCAACTTGTGGTAAAGAATTTGGGTGTTCAACACTTGCATCTTTTTGAGAGCCCAATAACTTTACGGCATCTCCTGAAACTGAATTTTCTACCCTTGCTGATGTTTTGGATGCTATGGAGGATGTTTTTTGTGGAAGTAGAAAACTGCTTCCATCTCCTGAAACTGAGGCTTCTACTCTTGCTGAAGTTTTAGATCCAAAATTGGATGGCTTCTGTGCAAGTAGAATACTGTTTCTCGGTTGCTTCCTTGTTGAAACACAGTCATCTTCAGAGCAAGTGCATGAAGAACTACCATCTGTAGCACTGCACCGCGAACCACTTAGAAAAAATGACCTTGCACTGCTGGAAAGATTACCGAGTTGCTTTGCCCTTAACATGATCTGCTGACCCCTGCACAAAATGGTTTTTATGAAGGATTATTAAAATAGATATCATGATACTAACACCCTGACATCTCAAGGAAGAGGATGTATTTCTTGGTTGCTGTGTGCTACTGTACCACCAATATAAGGATAGCCTGCTCAAGGATCGGCAAAAGCCAAAAAGCTCATAGTATATGCAAAATGAGCAGCATGCAAAGTTAAAATTCCATCAAAAATAAAAAAAGGAATCTTGGAAATGCAATAGCTTATAACCAAATTTATGAGTTGGGTTCACGAAGATGAACACTTCTAAAGCATGTATGACATTTGACAAACCAACAAGTAAATTTATTTGCAATGCACACTGCATGAGTACGTTGCCGTTGTAGCAGACATGAATACAGTGACAATATAGCAGGAAGCAATTTAATGTGCTTTCATGCATGAAGGGAAAAAAAGAGGCTATGCAGTGGATAAAATCAGGGTCACAAAAGCAGTGCAGTGATGTGGTGACCACTTTAGCATGAGGAATACGCTGCCCGCAATCTCTCAAGGGCAGTAATGTATTGCTTAAAGAAAACAAAAGATCAGTTTTTACCTACTCAATTAGCTCCAAAACTACCATTTTAAAGGGGACCATCAACGATCCCGAATTTGCTTGTTACTCAATGTCTATAAAAATCAAGACGCCACTGCAAACAAGTAAGGTTGTGACTCTATGCATATAAATCTGCTACTCCAAAAACTGTGTATGTATTTTGGGTCTCGTTCCACCGTCACTGTGTTGTTCAAATCTATCCAGCCAACCCAGAAAAAAGAAAAGGCAACATTAGACAATCAAACCTCAAATAAACAGAAACTTTAAGTTAACAATGAACAGATGAATTTAGAAGTTATTTCCTGTCTCAGAACGGTCGGAGCTACTTCAATCACCAAGAAGCAAATAAATTCATCAACTTAAATGATGCAAATGTCTCGAATCTGTATCAAGCTCATTTCTTTCAAAAAACGCTGGGAAAAGCAATCATTTCAAATACATACAAAGAAAGAGTGAAAAAACAATCGTGAAAACCTGTGAAACCACTAATGTTTATATCATAAATCGACAGAAAATCCACACTCGCTCAATTAATCATCAAATTGCGTTCTTTAAGACATCCAGAGTTGCTTTCTGACAAAATGAACAGATCTTTACCCCTAAGAAATTGATCTTTTCATATACTAGCACAAAAAAAAATCAATACAACACATCAAGTAGATTTCCACATACGAGAAAAAACAAACAAGATAAGACAAACCCATGTTCTCAAACCTTCATATATATAAAAAAAACTACCAGAATAACAAACAAAGGGTGATTGCAACCAAAACAATGGAAACCCGGTAAAGAAAGCAAGGCAAGAAAAAACATATTAAAAGGGAGCACCTGAAGCTGGTGTATAGGCTCCTGAGTCTGTAGAGAGAGAAACGTTAAGAGGTTTCAGAGAGAGAAGAAGCGGCTCTGCTCCCTCTGGCGTCAACTGAGTTTTTTTTCCAAGCAAGTTGGGGGGGCGTAAGGTGTTCAACCTTTTGATTTTGTACTGACCTTGGTTTTTTTTCTCACCCTACATTTTATCTTTTATATGCACTGTTGTGATTTGAAACTCGTGACTGGCAAGTTACCTTGAAATTTGATTTGTATTTCACCCATTAATGTGTGAAGGAAACCTTGCATTAAATAAATACAGAAATTTCGTTGATAAGGAAAAGGTTTATGAGGGAAGAGAGAGATTACTTTTTCTTAAAACTGTGGATAAACATAAGAAAATAAAATTCATATGAGTTCGAAAATAAAAAACAAATATGAAAAATTACTTGAACATCCTTTAGGTTAATTTTTCACTTTGTTTTTATTTTTTAAAAAATTATAGTTTATTAATACATAACACTTTACATCTTCAATCAAACAAAAAAAAATTTAATTATTTACAATATTTTCATTGTATTTCAATTAATAACTAAAAAATTCTTATATTAAATATTATAACTTTTCCATTAAACTTACAATTACTATTTTGCCATCAAACTAGTATTACAATTTTGTCAATAAATAAATAAATAAACTAAAATTTCATCTAACAAAATCAAATTCAATTTCATGAAAGAATAAAACCATTATTCTCAAGCGCTTCTTTTAGAGCTTGTTTGGGAATATGGTAGAGATTGCATTTTAAAGTATTTTTTACTTGAAAATATATTAAAATAATATTTTGTTATTTTTTAAAACTTATTTTTAATATCAACATAAAAATATTAAAAAAATAAAAGATAATTTTTTTTCAAAATCATGAAGTGACCCTACTCTCAAATACATCTTTATAAAAATATTTAAATTTTTAAAAAATATAATTTCAACTGTATTTTCAAATACTACCCTAAACATTAACAAAGTATAAGGAAGGAAGGTTTTGTTATTAGAAGATAATTGGAGACCTTTGCTGCGATTTGTAATTGAGAATTTAGGGTTAGGGTTAGGATTTAGAAATTGATTTGTTATTTATATGTGATGATATATTATAATATAGGATAAGTTGTTTTTTTCATTAAAATAAAATATATGTAATTACAAGATGTTAGGGTAATTTTTGCAAGCTAATTAATATTAATTTAGTCTATGACGAGTAGCATTTCCTTTTATTCCGTTGAGGCTGCGTCCCACGCGGGATTGCTCCTACTTTTTGTTTTTATTATTATTATTATTATTATTATTATTTCCTTTGATTAATTTATTTTTGTTACGTGGTCAATTCTAAAATATCTATGGTTGAACAAGTCCCCACGAGTGCCAGTCCATTTCATTTAGTAATAAATAAAAGAAAATAAATAAAAGATAGATTCGATTACAGAAGACGATTTCCTTCCAGCTACACACACACACACACGTGGAGGGCTGAGAGATGTAGTCGAAATGTCAAATGTTTCGTTTCTTGTTGCTCAAGCTCAAATTATTACCACCGTTATATTCGCTTATACATCAGCAGCGATGAAAATTTCACCCGAATTTGCTGGAAACTAACTTATATTAATTTGAATGAAAATGAATTTTTTTTACCTGTTTAGGTTAGGGTAATACCTATATAAAAAATCAGATTTAGATCGATAAAACTAGACCCGGAAAATTTAGTGGACGCAATAACACTTGAAAAAAAACATTTTAAAACTTAAATTAATATATTATTTGTTCATGTGGCGGAAGAATAAGTATTTTTTAAGTTTGAATGTTTTTTAAGTATTGTTTAAATTTTGTATTACACTTTCTTCTTGGATATGTGTTGTATAAAGTGATAAAGTCTAGAGAGATGAGTTCTAACAGATTTTCAATCTAGAAAGACGAAACTCCGTTTATATAGATTTTTTTAATATTAATATTTTATATAAATATCTTATATAAGTTATAAGATATTTAATATAAATATCTATAATATTTTTAAAGGGAGTGTGGTTGTGGTTATTTTTTAAAGTGTTTTTCATTCAGAAATGTATCAAGATAATGCTTTTTTATTTTTAAAAATTATTTTTGATATCAGCACATCAAAATGATTTAAAAACATCAAAAATATATTATTTTGAAGTAAAGAAAAAAATAAAAAAAATTAATTTTTTTTAAAAATACTTTTAAAACGTAAAATAAAAACCATATATTATATAAAATATCTGTATAATTATTTTATATATCATCAATTTAGATTCGAAAAGAAATTCTTATGGGTTACTACGATATAGATTTTTGATATTCATGAATACTCGAATATAAGAACACGACACGTATAATATAAAGGTCTGCTGTCCAGTAATACAATAGAAAGATCATTTTTAAAAATCTCGTGATCTAGGGCCCGATATTTTGTTGCTACGTTTACTCTTCATTGTACTCGCGATCTTACCCACACATTTTTTTAGGTAAATGTACTATTCGCCGGAACTCAGAAGAAGTCGGAACACTGACTGACTGGCTAATATGCGGCCAGCTTCCCTCCACTCTGGTGGTCTGAACGCCTCCCACTTTAGACTTTCGGTCTCGTCTTTTGAGAAGCAAATGGATTTTTTCACTGCTGGCGGATGGCGACGGTTACTGATTTTCTGGAAAGGTTCCGTCACCCGGAACAAATCGGCTGTTTAAGATTTCTTAGTTGAAAAATGAATATAATTGAATTATGGATAATAACCGAATAATTGTTTTGTTTGTGGTTTTCATGGTCATTGAACTGAAACTCGAAATTATAACTGAATCAAAAGAATTGTTTTGGTATATATTAGTTTTTTTTTTACACTTGAGCATGTGTATTATTTAACTAATTTATAATATTTTTTTATTTTTTAAAGACAGTTTAGAATTATTTATAAATTAATAAATTTTAAAAATTATTAAATAAACATGTTTGATTAACAAATAATTTTATATAAATTTTAAAGATTATATTTAAATTAGCTTGTTGCATTTTTTAACCGTATCAAATAGTTGAATTATCTTTCAAAATAATTAATAATTAGGATATATTTATATCATTGAAAAGTTTTAGAGATTTTTTTTTAATGTTCACTATCTATATATATATATATATATATATATATAATAAAATATAGTAATATCATTGATGAACATCACAAAAAATAAAATTCATTGAGGATTGCTCAAGTTGAGACTTCTTTACATGTCACATACATCATAAATCAACAAGAAAACTATTGATTTATCATATAATTTTATGGATCAATTATAATACATTTTCTTTGTTCTTTCATCCAATAAAAAGAAACCATAATAAAAAAAATTTAATCCCAGGTAAAGGTAACTAACAATCTCACAAATCAAACGAAGTGTAGATGTCTAATATTTCAATCCCGAAGAAACAATATATTGTTCAAGTAAATGCCAAGTAGAAAAACAGTAAAAGAAAAAAGAAACAATATATTATTCAAGTAAATGACAAGTAGAAAAACAGTAAAAGAAAAAGGAAAATAAAAAAACAGGATTATAAAGCAAAGATACAAAGAAAGCAATAAAAGAAACAAAATGCATAAAGCTGCAAATTGCATTATATATATATATATATAAAAGTTACAAAGCTCAAATCCTATATTAACTATAATTCCTAACTCTGTACAAACTATCCATAGCATGTTAGGAGATTACAACATGAGTCTTATATAATTTGTAATCTATACCAATGTAATATGATACAAACCCTTATTCAGAGTAAGATTTGATCTTTTAGTCAATAATGTGATCCCTCATATCTATAGTCGATTGCCTTTTCTTAGTCGATTAGTCTTTTAGCTCTCCTAAACGATCATGATTTATAGTTCCATCGGTCAATCACTTCATATCTTCTGTAGTCAATTTGGACTCTTCGTAGACTCGGTCAATTTCATTATTAATAATCAATTTCAACCTTTCTTTCACTAGTCATGTCCAACCACTGTTCTTTTTTAGTCAACATATGAATGCTTATTTTTAGTGTAAAAAATACTCTTATATTCTTAAATAAAGGAATTTTGATATGCATTTTATACTCAAATTGATTGACAAATCAACCATTGCACAATATGGTTAGTCTATTTTTGTGTTGGATTAAGCTCAATCATGTCTTGTAATGATCATGTTTATGGTCAATCATTAGCACCATATGTTAGTATTTTGACAAATATTTACCGTTGTTGATTATTAATCAAAGGACTAGTCTTTTTTTATACAAAACTAGTTCCCTTAGTAAGGTGTATGGTTTATCATCATTCTTTGTCACTAGAGTGTTTAGACACTGCACCCTTCTAAATTATGTTTTGGTTAATTGAGCTTGTTACCTTTCTAGGTCTAAGAGATGTTGCTAATAGCCAAATCGCCATTATCATCACTAATTATTGATGAATTCTTTTATGGTTAATGATTATGCCATTCCTGACCTAAAGGTTTTTTATGCCTAAAAGTCTTGAATTCTCGCTGCATGCTAATTTGATCAGCTTTACTCCCCAAGTCTTCATTATTAGGTAGAATTGTATGATAGATGGGATAATTGTATGTTTTGTAAAGAGCTTTATTATGATTTTCTTGAGCCAATACTTTGGCGTTAATACGATTGATATACCTTTTACATGTAACAACATCAATGACCAATTTTAACCTTTATTATAGTTGATTAGACTGTACTTTTTATAATTTCCCTTCACCGAGGAGTTCTTCTAGCTTGGATTAGCTACTGTTGTTGTCACTTTGAAAAATAGATTATTATCCATTTTTATCTTCTTTTCTAGAAAGCAAATGTGGCTAGAATCTAATACTTTCTGAATCTAGTCTTTAAAGACAACACAATTGCTATTATCATGTCTTCATTAGTCATGTCCCTTATAATGCTTTTTTCCCTTTATCGAATTAGTTGTAAGGACTGTATGGTTGTCATTTAGCTGGATCTTCCTTCAACGTATTAGGTGAATATTTCTTCAACTCTTTTCATGTCAAAAGAGCATTCTTTATTTTCATTGACCATTTAATAGCTTTTGTGTTTTTTCTACTAGGTTTGTTAGCCTCCTTACGCTTTTTTAATATAAGTAATCTCAAATAGTTTTTTTCTATTTTAAGCTTTATAACCAATATGAGTTGCTACTAGATTTTTTCGAACTCGTTTTCAAATTCTAAGTAAATCATTGAATATATAGTTGCAATGTCATTCAAATAGCCAATTAGGTATGTTCCCCTCAATGGCTTCTTTTCTACCCTTTTATTTACATCTTTTTATATTAAACAACATTATCTATAAGGGTGTAAACATCTAGATACTTAGTTCATATGAACCTCTTCCTAGTATTCCACTGTATTCTTTCTATACTTAGTGTTTAGATTCTTAAATCAAAAGGTATAACTTTATATATACTCTCTCAAATCTTAGACTATTTTGGCTATATGCTAATGTCACCTCTAGTTCTACTACATAAAAGTGCTCATAAAAATTATCATCTATTTTTTTTCAATTATTGATTAAGTTAGGAAGCAACATAGAAAACCAGTGAAAAACTTATAGTTAGTGATATACCAACCAATATTAACTTCATGAAGAGATTTGTTACACCATCGCCATATTGATCATTGAATTTAGCAATATATTCCCTTATTTTTTGTTGTCTTTGTCGCGAGGTGACGTCAAATGGCGAGCTAGCTTCCTAAGAAGTATTGGGAAAGGAAAGGGTTTTGAGGTACAATCATAAAATTATGATTATGAGTTCAGGAGTCGCCACCAAGTATTATGATTACTAGAAAACCTATGGTTTGTGAGAGTTCGGGTAAGGGACTGGTTGTACAAAAGAAAGACGTATCACCCTTGGTGTACACTACCGAAAGGTAAGCTGTATTGTTGTTTGATTATTTTCTAGGTTGTGTTTCTATCCAATGGTATTTTTCTAAGGTCCAAGGCAGATCTCCCTTCGTGAGAGAGTCTCTATCTTATTGGGTAAAATCCTAATCGTTTTAAAGTCCAAAATATAGTATCGCATTTATTTCCTAAATATAACTAATTCGTAACATTCTGAACAGAATAATTGTTATAAGTTGTTTGTATTTTGAGCAAACCCTAATGGATAATTATAATCTGATTATGATATTCATTTTTTTCAAACAAAACATGATAAAAATATTGTGATTTTTATCTTTTAGAAAATATGCTCGGAAAACTTTTAGGATTTGGCCGTATGCAAAAACAAAACATTTTTGGTTTTTTTAAATAAAAATTTATTTTTTGAGTTTTTTGTTTTTTTTTAATTTCGGAGGAAACCTAGTATTTTTTAATATCAGATATGTATATTACAGTGTAAGTCTATAACATGACATTATGCAAAATTATTGAAAAAACATGCGAAGGGCCCATAAATTTTTTTAAAATGCCCATTGAAAAATTTGTTTTTAATATTACTATATTATTATTAAATATATTGGGTTGAGTAGATAGCGGCCTAACAATTGTTCCCTTTTTTTTTATGGGTTGGGCTGGTGATTAGTACTTAAAAGTGCATTTTTATCAAGGTTTTATATCATCATTTTGCACTTGAAGTATCAATAACTCCTTAACTAGATCATGCTTTATAATAACATGTCTAATAATATAAGATACCTTTAATTTATGGTAAATATTCATTTTAAATGCAGGCCTATCACATAAATCAAAGGATTAATTGATGAGTTTAACTACTGAAATTGAGAAAACAAAGAGAGGGCTACGTTTAAAAAAGAGATGCTGGTTCAGTCCAAGCTGGAACACCATTCAGTTATTGGATCATAACTGGAGCTGTAGAACTTGGATTTAGGTCTGATTTATATATATGGAAAGCTAAGACATAGGCTTAAAACTTTCATGAAGAGTCCAAGATTTAAAAGTGCTATTTTCGAGTTCAAATGGTAGCAACAACGGAGAAGTCGGAATATGTCCTGCAACCCAAACACTGTTCAATGTTCAGCCCATATCTCAAGTTCTAGAAGTCCAAATGCGCCGATTCTTGTTTTTGTTGGAAAGCTGAGACAATTTTCTAGAACTTTCATAAAGACTATCTGTTCAAATTCTGGTGTTAACAATGACGTTTTGTTCAGACAAGAAAATAAAAATTGTCACCAAGTCAAGATGTGGCCACCCACTCAACAATTAGTCATCAAATCAATAGTTCCAAATTTTAGCCTATCAAAGGAGGCATTTGCCATGCATTTAGGTATCTTGGTTTTCAGATCAAGATCATGTTCTTGCTCTTTCTCTTTATATTTTTGTAATGCTTAAGTTTTGTTTATATTAATCTCTTGTTTATGCTTTTTATTTCCTTTCCTTTACTTAGTTAACTTATATCTTATTTATGTTCTTATCTTATTTATTTATGTTTCTCTCTTTCATTATGTTTAGCTATGTTTATTATGTCAAGGTAAAAATGTTACACTAATAGTGTAAGAATAAGTATAGTATAAACTCAACATGAACTTTAATGTTTGATAATAACATGTTTTGTATTTGTTATCTTATTCACTTTTAATACTTTGCTTGTTAAATGGTTAATCTAGATTTATGTTGTATAACCCTTGGTACAACAACTTGGCACTTTCATAGCCCAACCGTATGGTATAACCGACACCTGTGCTATGAAAGGAACTTGATTTGTTGTTAACATAAGTTATAATCATGAATACCTGATAACATTTACAAGTATTAGCATTATTCGAATAAGATAACTAATGTAATCATGTTACCAATTTATAATCCGATTGTAACCTTCTTTGTGTGTGGTTTCCAGTTGAGTAATAAAAAGAGTTTATACTATACCTGTTTGAAATACCATTAGTGGATCCTCTAACCTTGACAATTATTTTATCCTTGTTTAATCCTTATATCAATATCACATCTCAAAGCTCTCTTTAACTCCTTTTACGTTATTATCTATTTCTTTATTTGTAGTTTATACAGTTAACCTCCCGTGGTTCGACCCGGTCTTGCCGGGTTATTTATTACTTCGACACTCCTACACTTAGGAGAAGACATCAACTCTTTAGTCGTGTTAGCTGGCCCAGCCATCTAGGCCAAATGCAGTCGGGTTGGGCCGACAACGGCCCACAGACATGGCCCTATTTTTATGTATGTTGGACTGGACCAGGCCCAACGGTATGGGCTGGGCCGAAATGGGTCCAGCCTATCATTATTTTTAATTAAGCCATCACTGCAAGCAAATTTTACATGTAGTGGGGCGGGGGAGGGGGGTGTTAAGAAGAAAAGGAAGAAGAAGGCTCACCTAGCCGGATGCAAATGGTTGTTGGAGTCGTTCCTGGTGTTGCAGAAAAGACCAGAGTGTGGTTGGTGGTGGCAACAATAGCTGAGGTGCGATGGAGAAAATGGCCAAAGGTTATGGCCGGAAGGGGGGAAAGAAAAACTAGGTAAAAAGATGATTTTTTCTCAACTTTGGCTTCTGATCCCCCCCTTCCTCAGGCCATGAAATCCACCCTTATAGGAGGTGAAAGAAAGACATTTTGTCTTTAATGGTGCCAAATCTTGGCAATTGATTCAGCCCTGAAGGATCCCAACAATTGACTCTAAGTTGCCATCATGACATGAAAAAGTTATTGTTTAAAGGCTGGTTGGGTTGGCCACTTTGGAACGGTGTTGCGACTATTGTGGTGTCAATTAGTCAGAAAGGACCATACTAGGGTGTGGTCAGATGTCAGACCATCATACGCGTGCAAGTTTTGTCAAATTTGGTGGAGAGATAAAGTATTAAATGTTGTGAAAAGAAGGTCATCCGAACAACTTTCGGGCGAAACCAGTGATGAAGAAGATGAACAGTTCTAGACAACACGTCGTCTGGTGTGTCCTTCTTTTTTTTATTGTTTGGGTAAAAAACAACGTCATTTTGGTTATGTTGTTTTGGCTCTTAAGGTTTTAATTTAGGATTTGGCCAAATTTCAATTTGGTCCTCTTGCTTTTAATTTCTTTCTTGCACCTTTAATTGACCATAAACTTCTAATTTTATGCAATTTTGCCCCTATTGAACTTCAATGTCACCCTTAAATTTCAGGGCCTTTTTCATTTTGGTCCTTGGTCTTGGATTTATACAAATTGATCGTTAATTAAACTTTCAATTATCTTTAATTTCACCCATGATTTCAATCATTGTCTTAGCTTCATGATTTGGACTAGTTTTGGTCCAATTCTTTGCACCAAAATTTTTACGTAACTTGATTAATTAATTAATAATCTATGGTTAATTTACACCAATAACTATTTTTTTTAGTTTTAATCATAGGGTTTTGTTTTTGCACCGAAACCTATTTTGATCAAATCATGATTATTGGTTGATAATTGTTGATGCTTGATTATTATCCAGTGGTTGATTTCCAACATGCCTACATCTTTGGTTTGTTCATATTTGGTATGGATATTCATGTACATCTTTGGTTTGTTCATATTTGGTATGGATATTCATGTTGTTGGGCATGTTCTTAATGTTCTTTTTTTTGTTTTTCGTGTTAGTTTTTTCTTGGTTTTGATCGAAAATTATTGGGTTTTGTGTTTTTAGCAAGCTTGATTCATTTTAAGTTTTGGTTTTGGTTTTGGTTTGTTTTCTGTGTCAAACCAGTGTTTTTGGTTTGGTTTATGGTTGAACTAAAGATTTCAGGTTAATATATTATTCACTTTTAATATAAGGATAAAAAAACCCTACAAAAGGGTTAATATCCTAAATATTATTAGAGATAATAATTTATTATTATTCACTTTTAATATAAGGATAAAAAACTTGTATGGGGTCAATATCGAAAATATTATTGAAAGTAATACAACTCATTCACTTCTAATGTAAGGATAAAAACTGCAAGGGGTTTTATCTAAAATATTATTTGAAATGACACAATAGTAAAAAAATTCCAAGTTTGTCTAAAAAAAAGCCTCAACAATAATTAAAGATATTTCAACATGTATCCCATAGTACATGAGTCATGGATATTCAAAATACCGAAGGGAAAAGTGAAATTTCAATAATCAACAAATCTTTTTGGATTTCTAACTTTAGCTCCTTCGTGACACATGAGTTATGAATGAGCTTGCTTTCATCTAATATTTTTTTAAATCGGGATCTTTTAGACTAAGTTCTTGACCTAAGAAACTAGGATTTGTTCATCATAACAATCCCTTTATAGATACACTGATAGAAATAGAAATACCATCAGACCATAGCAACCACAAACAAAGAAAAAGAATGCAGCTTATCTTATGTAAGGCATACTAGGGGTGCAAATATCTTTCATTTACGCAATCAATCCCTTGTCTAGAATCTCTAAAAAACCAGTTAGGATTTCTAGTGATGACTCTTTATCCAACCAAAGACTTCTCAACCCATTTGAAAATGGTCGTCGTGACGTCGCGCTCTCGTAAATGGTACGACACTAATAATAATATGCAATTCGATCTGATTATTTTATTTTCGCATTACATATAGAATATTATAGCTTTTATTCTTAGAAAAGTGAATGGATAAAAACAGAAGTTAAAAGGGAATGCATAAATGGATTTAATTCAAATTACCAAATTGATTTCAATAAAACATAATTAATTGAAAGACATGTTTATTGATATGCGGAGATTATATTTTTTGCTTTTAAAACTTTCTTATTCTACTTAGTTTAGAATTCAAACTCAAATAGCTTTTTAGATAAAAATCCTATCAAATATAATTATCTAGTATAAAAAATAAATCAACTAAGAAATAAGAAAAATAATTTGAGTTTAAAAAATAATGAGTATTGTTGCTCCTTTATGTTCCCACGTGAATAATGGGTCAAGTTGCAATCTATTAAGTTGGGAGCAAAAAGAGATAAAACATTTAGGTAATCCGATTATATATTTTAAAATTAAGAAATATATATTATATGAAAAAAATTACATCATGAGAACATGAAAAGGTATTTGTCTATAATATATATTCATAAATGAAAATTTCATTTTATTGTTTGATTAATTAAATGTTTTGGATATCTTATTCATATGTATAATAGTTTAGAAAACATATTTCTCTTTAATGGTAATTTATTTTAAATTAAATAATTTAATCCGGTGAGTAATTCTTCCTTGCATCAAATTATAAATCAGAAGTTAACATAATTAAATTTGTATTTTTATGTTGACTTTATATAGATAAAATATAATTTCTCTTTAACAATTAATTAGGAGAAGATGACAAGAGATTATCTTAAGATTTTTGAATAATGTCTAAGGAGGGATGAATAAATAAAATCATAAATTAATGGTATAATTGTTGTTGTCCATGCATAAATTGAATCATAAAATAATGTAAATATGTGATATTATGATGATACAGTGTTATGATAAAAAAAAAATTAATGATGTATGCAATGCTTCTTTATAAAATAACTTACAATATTAATAGACCTTTTCAAATTGTTTGTACTTAGTATATATGGTTTTTCACAAATATATTTATCGAACAATTAATAGTATCAAAAAATAATAATAATCGGTTACATAAATAATAAATACTAATTAATTGAATTTATTCTTTTTTTTGTTTTGTTTCAATAGATTTAGAAAAGCTACGCATACAAAAATATATTTTATTAACAGGTTTAGCTTTAGTTTTTGTTATGGTAAATTGAGTGTATTTTTGGATATTATAATTCTTGTTTTTGGATATTAACTTGTTCATTGGTATTGGCCTGCAAGCTTTGAGTTGGATTAATTTTTTTTAATATAAAAAATATTGAGTTGCTAATGTTTTTTTCTAGTAGAAAAAAAATTAAACCATGTGGAGATTGATATAACATAACTTGGTTATCTTGACGGGTCCAAAAATAACTTGGATGACTAATAAAAATATAGTGTGACTCAAAATAAATATTTAAGATGAGATTTTTTTTTATAGACATTGAGGCACCAACATGTTGGATCAATGCGGGTCCACCCGTCAATCCACATATCGAGTCATGAAACCATGATAATTCTATACAAAGCAAATCAAAATAAATTATGAAAATCAAATTCTAATAAACTCAATGTTGAATGATAAAATAAAAAAATAAATTAAAAAAATAGGACAACAAAATTACTCGAGTCAACTTAGGTTAACCGGTCAAACCTGCGACTCGAGTTATAAGACTGGGATAATCCAATAGAAAGTAAATTAAAACAAATTATGAAATTCAATTCTCAATCATCTCAGTGTTGAAAAATAATATTAAAAAAATTTGATTAAAAAAAGGATACAAAAAATAACTTCAGTCAACCAAAGTTAACCCATCAAACTCGTGATCTAAGTCATGATATGTGGATAAACTCATATAAAGCAAACCAAAATAAATCACAAAATCTAATTCTCAATCAACTCAATATTAAAGGATAAAATTGAAAAAAAATCAATTAGAAAATGAAAAAAAAACTCGAGTCAACCGAGTCAACCCGTCAAACTCAGAACATAGAAAACGAACCGAAACAAATCATGAAATCTAATCCTCAATCAACTCAATATTAAAGGATTAAATTGAGAAAACATTCAATTAGAAAAAGAAAAAAAACTTAAGTCAACCGATTTAACCCATCAAACTGGTGTTCCGAGTCATGAGCTTAAAATAACATCATAAAAATAATTTGAGAAAAATCATGAAGCTAAATAGCTAATAAACCTAATATTGAATGATGAAATTAAAATGAAAAAAAAATGCAAAAAAAGAAAAGATATATTATTTTAATAAATAGTAGTTTGTAAGAAAGGATATAATAAATTCTCCTTCTCTTTTAATTTTTTTTTTGTAAGTGTCGTATTGAGGTTAGCTAAGGCACAATTAGTATATGATTTTGTGAGAGATATGGCAAAGCTTGATGGAACTTTATTTTAATCTTAAGTAAATAATTTATGAGTTCTTTTGCGGTTCCAACCTTCATTGGTTCCAAAAAACACATAACATATGAGTGTAGATCATAGCTGAGCTAATCGAATTACCATGAAATACAAGTACGTACCCCATACACAATTGGATTACATGATAAATCAACTACCAATTCTAAGATTTTCTCAAAACTTTATCTTAAAAAGACTATCATTATATTCAGATTTACAGTAGTTTACTTTGATGATACTGTGATATACAACCCATCCTCAAATTTAGTCACACTTGAAGCTTCTATTGGTTTTTTTTATTAACATGGATGTCCGGACTAGCTTGTGTGTATCTCGACTAATCCCACGAACTCTAAAGTCAACGACCATATAAGTTTCCAGCGGCTCTGAGAAAACTCGAACTCACAATAATTGAAAAGTAAACCCAAAATCTGACCAGTTGAGCTATTCCTCGGAGTTTCCTATTGACTATTTTTTGACAGTCAAAGATGCAATATTTGTTTGTAAATCATGAGAAATACTTGAGAAGACTGTCTATTTTGAGTTATAACTTATTTACTGTGTTTGCCAACATTATGTTTTCACAACTGCCACGATCAAATTACTCAACTTATCTTTGATTATGCATGTGAAATTGAAGACTATAGTGTGCAACCAATCTTCACCCTAATCACCTTTGGGAGTCGATAGAGTTTTTCCCTTGTTCGAAGGGTCTGAGTTCAGATCAATCACGTACTTCGAAAAGGCAGAGGATTGGGGAAGAGGCGTCGTCACAATGCGCGGAAGGCTTTGACGATACTTCTATGGATATCGCTAATCTTATTGATCGAGCTCAACATGCTCTTGCTCTTTACAATGCACAGAAGGTTTAGTTAATTTTCCCTACTAATCTAATCATTTTTCCCCATTTACTTACTTTAAAGTCTTTAATTAATAATCTTAAATTTATTGTTAAATTAATGTTGCAGAAGAGACACCTCAAGTTTGAGCGTGTTTATCATATATTTGTTCCCAGTAGTCATCCTCCTCGTGGTCGCGCCATCTACTTGACCTTTGTGGCTGGAGATGAAAATGTCTCCTCGATCGCCCATAGTTTATCAAACTAGGCTGCTTACTGATCATACTCGTTTTATGAGGGGAAAAAACCGTAAACGTGCCCTCCTTTAGGGCTAAGCCAAGTTAATTTTGTTAAGCTATGATCCTCTCCTATATATAATTTTTTATGTTAATTAAACTTCATTAATGTGTTTGTTCTACTACTTGTCAACTCATTTTTTTCCAAGCTTTTGTAGCATGATCCTCTCCTATATATATATATATATATATATATATTACGCACCCAGTTTTCTCCTGTTAGTTTTCTATCAAATTTTATACTGTCATTTAATTTCTTGTTGTCTGATCATAAACAAATCTAAATTCAAAACTCGTTCATGCATTGTGCTGCGCAGTTTGCAAGAAAACATCAGGGACTTATATTTTTCTGCTGATTTCTTTTCTTATTTTTCTCTTGTCTGAGCTTTTTACAAACTTTGTCGGTATAACTAGTGAAACATTTACTTCATAGTTGTGCTTGCCCTTTAATTTTTCTTACCATGCCTGCTTCTGATGAAATGCCCTTCCTTGTGGGTTTTGAAGTGTTTCGGACATGTGTTTAGTTTGTTCATTTGTTGCTTGAGCGGAGTTCTATTTGATTGTTCTTAACTAGGCTGGGCTGATTTTTTATTTGTCTACTGCTATTACACCTCCTTACTAAATTCTATTGCTTTTATTGCCTTTCTCTCTCTCTATGCTAGCTCTTTTGAATAGGTAGTGTCTTGTTCTAGCAATCCCTCTCCCAGTTTCTTTTTCTTCTCCATCTTCACTTTTACCCTTATCTCCATTCTTGGCTGGAGCCGCTGGTTCTTGGTCTGAAATCAGAATCTTTTCGCTGTGATTTTTCATCCGTAAAACTAGTTCTTGTGCATGTGCCATTGTCAAGTGTCAATGCTTATTTTGATGTTTACCTTGGCTGGGGTTTTGTTACTTCCATACGTCGTTGCTTTTACCTTGGTATTGGTGGTCTGCTTAATTAGTTCTTCAAGTAGATAGTTCTGGGATTGTCGAAACTATATAATTGGAGTCAGGTTGAACCTCTCCGTGTTTCTTTTAGCTAAGGTAATTGACTGCTATTGGATCACAAACAGTTCTATGCAAAAAAAAAAATCACTGTGAAATTTCGATAGCATCCATATGAATGGAGGTCTCATGAGAATTCTTTAACCATGGCAATGATTTCAGCTGTTTGATCCACTTAAATTACCGGGATATTTAGATGTAAACCTTACAACCATGCTATGTGAATTCACATTTTAAGTTTGCAGAAGACTTGTGGATATTGAAATTACTCCCGGGAATGTTGTATAGAATCCACTAGTCTATTGTCCCGCCCCGCGCTACGCAGTAAGTCAAAACAAAAAAAAATGCAAAATATATATATATATATATATATATATATATATATATATATATAGGCATTTGTAATATGTCTTCTAAAAAAATAGATTTTAACCATGAATTGAATAATATTTTTATTTAATATTAAGATAGAAACATATTTGGTTAACCTGAGCTGATATGCAAAAGTTGCGAGGATAATTTTCTCTCATTTATAATTTTCTCCCTCTACAGAGATCTGCCTGTGGCTCTACTAGTGGGGAATCCAATAGGGGATGTAGTAGTTTCAGACCATCTACAATTTTCTCCCATCAATGTCAGCATTAAAAAAAAGCAGTAGGAAGACGAGACAAACCTGGATTGAAAAGCAAGAAGAAGACTGAAACTTCAACAGAGTAGAGCTCCCTCTACAGGTGTCTGTTTGTTGCACCGTCAGTGAGAAATCAAAGAGGAGACATATGAGTTTCATATTCACCAGGTTTGTCTCCTCTAGTAGAGACAGTGCGTGATTCCACGTATCGGTTGTGGGGGTGCTACGTGGTTCCACGCGCTGTCAAGATTACCTAATAGTCTTAGAAGGTTTTCAACAATCCCTAAACAGCCACAACAACCTTGAAAGGTCGATTCCTATCCCCAAATCATTTATTTGATAAATTGTTAGTTTTTGGGATAAATTATTAATTGTGCATATGGTTTTAAGATTGTTTAATGATGATTTATGATTGAATCAGCTTTAGGATAAAAATTGTCAATTTGTTTTTATTGTATGTGGTCAAGTCTCTTAAAAATAGATTATATTTGCATATTTTTTATATATAAAAAATCATTAAAAAATAGTTTTCATTTTGCATATATTTTTGGATTTAATAACTAGTTAATTAAAGATATGAAAATTTGGCCTATATTTCAAAAAAACACCAAAAAATTATTTTGTTTCTTTTAATATTTGGGATTACGAACTTATACATAAGATATATTTCTGGTATTAAATAAAAAGACAATTCCTTTTATTTTCTTATGTTTTGACTTTACAATAACTAAGTTTTAAACCTGATAAGATAAGAACCTTATTGAATAGGGTTTTTCCTAAACCTTAGACAGACTAACTGTTAAAAAACACAGCAAAACCTTAGTTTATTTCAAACAAATAGCAATGCAGGTTACCCTAGGTAAGGTGTTTTAGGGGTGATACGTCCTTTTTATTCACAACTTGTCCCCTTATCCAGACTCTCGTAAACCAATAGGTTTCATAGTGACCGAAATATTAGGTGGCGATTCTCATTTCCTTTTTACTGATAAGAAACAAGAATTTATTGTTCTTTCTCTTTTCACGTAAATCCCGTTCTAAAAAGATGATCGCCGCGACACCGCACACGTGCGACTATGAGTATAGTGTAATAGTTGGAACATTTGTATTTTGGGTCCTAAAACCTTATAATAGCTTATAAATATACGGGTTGTACCTGAATTTTAAGCAATTGAGTTATGTTTGTATATTATTTTTGGAAGTCAATCTGATCTTGTAGGCATTTTATCTTCACGTTTTACTCGCTTTGGTAATTTAGACTCAAATTCCATTGGTGGGCAATCCCCGTCATTATATTAGCCTTTGTTTAACCTGGTCCTCATATCCTCAATGATAATCTTAATATGTCCTAATATCTTACACTTTCTGTAAGGATCAAAGAAGAAATAATAAGGTCACTATAAGCACTCAACAATACCACGTTAGGCCTACGTTGGTCTCTAAAACTAGGAGATACATCGACCTAATAGTTAAAATCTAATTTTAATCAAGATGTGATGCTAACTTGATGAAAACTCATCGACTCATTTTTTAACTTGTTTTGAGGTTGAGAATATCGTGTTAGGCCTACATCAGTCTTTAAAAACTAGGAGACATGCTAGCTTACTGTTAAAACTCAACCTTTATAAAAAAAATATGACCCTAACTTGATAAAAACTTGTCGATATTGTTTTTCTTCTTTTTTAAAAATAAATATTTACATTCATAGACATACATAAAAAGAAAAAATCATAGTTTTATGAAATGAAATTATGTTAACACGAAATCAATTCAAATTAAATTAAATTAAATTAAATTAATAAAATGCATGGGTGAATAGAAATCTACTTTCAAAATGAACTTGTAAACGCGCATAGCAACAAAAATAAGAAAGTAAAGACAAGGGATCGAGCTTACCTCCGGGTTGGCTCTAGACAAGGAAGGAGCTGCTATGGTTTATATTTTACATATTTTTCTTTAAAATGAAGGGGAAAATACACGTAATTGCAGAATCTAGGAAACTCTAAACATTTATCACAAATAAAATGCTTGAGGGCATTAAGAGACATCTGGGGTAGTTGCTTTGGTTGTTAAAATAATAAATATCATTTAATTATTATTATGATGCTCATAGACTAATAGTGTTCTTGTTGTCACTCTTTTTTTTTTTTAGTTTAACGTGGGTGTCCGGGCCAGCTTGCGCGCACCTCGATTAATTCCACGGGCCCTAAAATTAACGACTAAATAAGCCTCCAATTGGCCATCATATAGACTCATGGTATTCTTGTTGTCACTCTTTGTAATCGTTCCTCAAGTAATCTTCACTTGAAAGCCTTTTGAAATGAGCAAACCATTAAAAATCACTATAGAATTTAATTCAACAACAGCAAGAAAACATTTCTTTAATGAAATTTAAACAAGAAGCATAATGCATTGATTGGTTTAAAGATCGATGGAGAGGTGGGGTTTAGGGCTTGTGTAATCATGCCATTAATTAGCTTTTGAGCAAAGAAGTCTAATCATTTTTGTTGACTTTGATCGTGAGTTTTTTATGATTCCAGTAAAGAAAAAATTGATAAATTAACACAGTGAAAAACAAATAAAGAGAAATAGTATAACTTAGAAATTCACGGATGTAATTTATAAGTCATAAGTCTCGTATGTGACTCTTTTATAAAATTATTAGATACAAGATTAAAAAAAAAATGAAAGAGAGACAAAAGAAAAAAAAAGAAAAACCTCGAAAGCATACCAAAATTCCGATGATGACACCACCGATATTGTTAAAAAGATATCAACAAGACAAATCCAACGATACTAAAAATGTCATCATTGGTGATCGGAGGGGGTCACGCGAGCAGCCCAAAGACAAGTGAGTCCCAACACCTTTGGATTGCTTGTGTGACCCACTTCATTCACTATTTATAATTTTTTTTATCGTTAGATTCATCTTGTCAAGATCTTTCCATAGGTATCGATGATGTCGTTATTAGGCTTCAATGTGAGTTCAGTGTTATTTTCTTTTTTTTATTTTTTTTTCTTTTCTTCTCTCTCGTCCTTGTAATTTGTAAAGAGATAAGAAAAAAAATAAAATAAAATAACCTTGAAAATACATCCAAACTCCAATAACGACATCAACAATACTATTAAAAAAATCTTAATAAAACAAATCTAACAACATCAATTACCAATTATTGATGAGTCTCACAAATTATAAATATTATCTATAATTTTTTAAATTATATATTTTTCTCTGGATAATTTTTTTTTACTACGTTAGAATCCAAAAGAAAATCCTTTGATAAGAGAATCTTAATATTCTCCATGTAAACAGGCAATGGTACTATGCACCTATAGCTGACCTTGGATGTGACTGGGTCTCCCTCCCAATACGGCAAAACCCTGTTATTCCACTAGAATTAGGTAGCGTGTATACTGTATAGCATTGTGCTACCATTTCTTTTTTAAGATTTTTTTTTTATTTAAAAATATATTATAATAATATTTTTTATTTTTTAAAATTTATATCTAAAAATATATGTAAAAAAAAATTTAAAACTAAAAAGAATTCAAATTTTTGTGTGATTTAAAAAAAATATTAATAAAGAATTTCTAAATCACTACTAACTTGAAGTTGAAGCCTAAAAAATGAATTACATCATCACCTAAACGAAATAAAAAAGAGAAATATATCACAATTTAATTACTCTTAGAGTTTATTTGAAAAACAAATTATTTAAAAATATATTAAAATAATATTTTTTTTATTTTTAAAAAATTATTTTTAACATCTGAAAATTAAAATAATTTAAAAATATCAAAAAAATATTAATTTAAAATAAAAAGATAAATAAAAAAATTTAAAATATTTTACAAAAATATTTTTAAAAAGTAAAAACAAATATCTCTTTGCTGCGTGCAAAGGAAAGAATGCCCTTTTGCTTGCACGGCGCAGCGTATTATATTGACAAAAATTTAATATCTATATTGATAAAAATTTGGTGGCTCTTGGTCAACGGTATCCACCTTTCGATTCTCAATTGTTGACCTACTCCAACAACTCTGGGCCAGGAACATCTCAACCCTACATGCAATACTATTAAACAGAGAGTAAGTAACATCAACGGCTCAGGCATGTCCATCTCTTTTCAATGAAAGAATTCACGTTAACAAAAGTTTGGACTCAATAATTATGCAAGTGTTCGGTAGATAACAGATGGCACAGAACTACTCTCTTGGAATTCCAAAACTAAAACACCCGAAAAAAAAATATTAATAAAAAAATTGGTCTTTTTTAAGCTAGTTTATTTTTGTGTTTTAAAAAAAATTAAAATTTTTTATTTTATTTTAAATTAATTTTTTTTATTTTCAGATCTGTAATTATATCAAAAATAATTTTTAAAAAATAAAAAATATTATTTTAATATATTTTTAAAATAACCACTTTAAAAAACAACCTATTATTATAATCTGATACAGCCCTTTATCCCTTAGTCAGCCTATGACTCAACTTCAAAGCTTTGTTGTCCGCTTTGTTTGATTCGTTGATTACAGATTTTTTCCAATAGCTTGTGGATTTGGTGACTTGACCCTTATGAGAGGATCACAATTTCTTTTCCAAGCGAGCATACATCTGGACTACCAAAATCTACTTTGTTTACAAAACAAAACATTATAATATATATATATATATATATATATATATATATATATATATATATTATGATAATTTAATGTTTTCTAAATTGTATTCTTGGCTATAGAAAAAAATTTATTGATTAGAATTAACAAAACTCTAAAAGGTGTTGGTAATCATTGTAGCCACACTTGTAAACACGCTTTTTATTGTAATAGTGTTTTATTTTGTTTTTTTATTAATTTTTTTTTAATTTTATCATTTAACAACATAATTTTTTTAATTTAATATTTTTTCAATCTCATCTTTTAACCTTATATTGTTTTAGAAATTGTGCTTCGTACTATTTTTATTTTATTTTTATATTGAGTTATATATTGATCTTATGGGTTTTTTTCTATTTCAAACTTCAATATTAGATCTATTGAAAGTGAAATTTTGTAAAACAATTTTTTTATGGAGTTATCCTGATCTCATGACTTAGAGTCTTAGACTGCAGGTTTGGCAGGTTAACTTGGGTTCACTTGAGGTTTTTATTATTATTTTATTTTTTAATTTTATCCTTCAACATTGAATTGATTAGTAATTAGCTTTCATAATTTTATTTTATTTTTACTTTGCTAACACTAATTCTTCTTCTTTTTTATTCTCCACTTTTATTTTAGGTTTTTTTTTAATTCTTTTTCTTTTTAATTTTGGCATTCAACATTTAGTAAGTTGGGAATTGGGCTTTGCAATTTTTTTTATTTGCTTTCTATTAAATTATCTCGATCTCATGACATCGATCATAGGTTTTTCGGGTTAATTCAAATTGACTTATATTTTTTTTTAATATTTCTTTTCTGATTTCATTTTTTAACAATGAATAGGTTTAGAGTTGGGCTTTGTAAATTTTTTCAAATTACTTTCTATGGGGTAATCCAATTATCATGACTCAGTTCACAGGTTTAACAAGTTTACCCGGGTTGACTTAAGCTATTTTTTTAATTCTTTATTTCTATCCTTCAATATTTTTGTTTGTTGAAAATTGAGCTTTCTAATTTATTTTACTTTACTTTCAATGGAATTATCATGGTCCGGGTCATAAGTTTTGCAAGCTGTCTAATGTTGATTTTAGTTAATTCCTATATATCATCATCTCAATATTAAAAAAATATATATCTTATGTCATCATCATAATATTTAAAATGAGTATCATCTAATATGCATTGGATTTCTTTTTCATTGTTGATTTTTTATTTATTTTAAGAAATATGATAATAACACCTTTATGTTTTTTTTAAGATTTTAAAAAAAAAAATTCGTTATATAGCATGGTGTTTAATAATAATCTAGTAATAGTAATGATAATGATGACGATAAAAGAGAAATTGAAATTTTAGATCAAGATTCATTAACTAATACTAACTTCAATGGTTTTTTTTCTTATTCAAATTATAGTATCAGGGTGTGAATTTGTTTTTAAAAAAATATATTTTAAAAATTAAAAATAAGACTCAATTCATATATAAATTCAATTGAGAATATTTAGGTAGTGATTGAGATAATAGTAATAATTGTTTTTTAAAATATTTTTCATTTAAAAAAATAAAAAAAAATTATTTTTAATATCAACATGTTAAAATCATCTAAATATATATATATATATAAATAATTTAAAATAAAATAAAAATATAAGATTTTTGAAAACTCCAATTTCAAATGCCTTCACAACCATACCAGTACACTTTCTCTTTAAAAAATAAGGTCAGCTTATGCAAAAAAATAATATATATATATATATATATATATATATATATATATATATATATATATATAAGAATTATCCATAACTTGTATTTGTACATCATTTACTTGGTAATAATAAAATATAAATACATTATCAAGTGATTAACCATAAAGCATGTTTACTTTACATTTTTCAAAAAGACCTCTTTTCATCAACTGAACCCCGCGTTTTCTCCTCCCCTTCTTCCACCGGACCACCACCCGCACCGCCACCACAACAACAACTCCGTTTCTCTATCTCTTTCTTTCGAGCAACAAAAAAAAAGTAGAGTAGGATGGGAAACTGTAACACCTGTGTAAGACCAGACACCACAACAGAAGACACCAACGAACACCAAACCAGAAACAAAAAATCAAAAAACCACAAAAAGTCAAATCCTTACTCAGAAGACTACCCCCACCACCAAACCACCACCAACAACCGATCATCACCGGCTCCGATCCGGGTCCTAAAGGACTCATCAGTCTCACTTAGCCACCGCCCTCGTATCTCTGACAAGTACATACTCGGCCGTGAACTGGGTCGTGGAGAATTCGGCATCACGTTCCTGTGTACGGACAGAGAGACTAAAGAATCATTAGCATGCAAGTCAATTTCGAAGAGGAAATTGAGGACTGCTGTGGACATAGAGGATGTTAGGAGAGAAGTGGCAATCATGTCTACTTTGCCTGAGCATCCAAATATTGTGAAATTGAGAGCTACTTATGAGGATTTTGAAAATGTGCATTTAGTTATGGAATTGTGTGAAGGAGGTGAGCTTTTCGATAGGATAGTGGCTAGAGGGCATTATAGTGAGAGAGCTGCGGCCCATGTGGCCAGAACCATTGCTGAAGTTGTTAGGATGTGTCATGCTAATGGGGTAATGCATAGAGATTTGAAGCCTGAGAATTTTTTATTTGCTAATAAGAAGGAGAATTCTGTTCTTAAGGCTATTGATTTCGGCTTGTCTGTGCTTTTTAAGCCAGGTATGTTGTGGATGTTTCTGTTTCTGTTTCTGTTTCTGGGTTGCTTTTTCTCTATTTGATTTTGAGATTTGGAGTCTTGGTGGGTTTCATTAACTGGAAAAATTTGTCTTTGTGGATAATTTTGTGTGTTGACAGGGGAGAGGTTTTCAGAGATAGTGGGCAGTCCATATTATATGGCGCCAGAGGTGTTGAGGAGGAATTATGGACCGGAGGTTGACGTATGGAGTGCCGGAGTTATTCTTTATATTTTGTTATGTGGGGTTCCTCCATTTTGGGCAGGCATGTCTGTCAGTTGACCTTGTTATTTTTGAGGAGCATGGTGATTAGAATATTATGGGATTTGATGGCATCAGATTTTTATTTATTTTTCTTTTTGATTTCTTGTGGCAGAGACTGAGCAGGGTGTTGCTCTTGCCATTTTGAGAGGGGTGATTGATTTTAAGAGGGAACCATGGCCTCAGATTTCAGAGAATGCTAAAAGTCTTGTTCGACAGATGTTGGAGCCAGATCCCAGTAAGCGCTTGAATGCTCAACAGGTTCTTGGTAAGTCCTTTACAGCTTGTTGTACTGATTTTTTTTTTCTCTTGGTAGCATTATGTTTGGGAAGTGATGGTGCCTTGAGCCCTAAACATTGGAAATTGTTTGGGGGCATTGTAGGATTAACTGTGACTGAGAAATGATATAGGTTTCTCATCTTCACTTGTGATAAATTATTTGTTACTGGGTGATAACTTTAAAATCTTATATTTTCATAAGCTGTTAGATGTGTACATTATTCTTAGCAATAAAACTGCGTGTCAATCTATCCTGCTCTTTGGCTTGTGTTTGTGAAAGAATTGCACTAACTAACTATTACGTTTCTTTTCATTTGGTGACAGAACATCCCTGGTTACAAAATGCGAAGAAAGCTCCAAATGTCCCATTAGGAGATATTGTGAGGGCAAGGCTCAAGCAGTTCTCTGTGATGAATAGATTTAAGAAGAGAGCATTGCGGGTAAGCATCTCCATGTGTAATTATCAGCTCAAATTCTGTTCGTTGTCATAGTTTGAAACAAAATTAATCCGTTGAGAGCATGCCTTTTCCAATTAAATGCTGTAGGTAATTGCGGAACACTTATCTGTTGAAGAGGTTGAAGTAATCAGAGATATGTTTGCTTTGATGGATACTGACAATGATGGTAAAGTAACATATGAGGAACTGAGGACTGGTCTTCGGAAGGTTGGTTCACAACTGGCTGAACCAGAGATAAAGATGCTGATGGAAGTGGTAAATCCTTGTGTCTATCATTCTGTGTTCAAATCTATTTATGCTTACCTTTTGATTTGGCGTTATGTATGAATATCATGTCCCGATAACACTTTTGCTGCTTTTGGATTGAATAGTGCATGCTTCCTTTGGAGCTTACTGCACTCTGTAAATCTGGATAACTAAATACTTGATATCTTTTCATGCTATGCTAAATTGTTATGGAAAATATTTTTATATGAAATCTTCAGAATTATCCTTCTCTTGTGGCTTTGTCATTGTGTACAATAGCTAGCTTAAACATAACAATGCTTATTTTCATAAGCAATGCTTGTTAGCACTGTTTGCTTCAATCCTTCATGACACTGTATATATTTGTTGGAGATTTACTGTGAGATTGTTAATCTCATTTTCTTGTCTGGAATTTGTGAGATTGTTAATTCTTGTTTTCTCTTCTGGAATTGAAATGAAGGATGATTGGTATGCTACATGCTACTTAGGGTGAGTTTGGTCTTTTGGTGGCATGGTATCGAGGTTATGCCACCAAAATACCGAACACCCACTTAAAATTATTTGTATCTGTAGTTTGGTTTGGTTGTCTGGAGTTTACCACCTTCTGATGAACTGGATATCACGGTTTTCTCACTACCCTTCACTGTTTGATTTTCATATATGTATTTTACTTGCAACATCCTCTCATATATATATCTTACTTGCAACATCCTCTCACTCAAAGAAATGGCTAATTGGTTTTCAGGTTTGTCTTGATAATTTTCAGTTTTAATCTTGAGCCTTTTTTGTAGACTGTAACATTGTTCTTTTTTTCTTCAGGCGGATGTTGATGGGAACGGAGTACTGGACTATGGAGAGTTTGTGGCAGTCACAATTCACTTGCAGAAGATGGAAAATGATGAGCATTTCCGCAGGGCATTCATGTTTTTTGACAAGGATGGTAATGGATATATTGAATTAGATGAGTTACGAGAGGGATTAGCAGATGAATATGGGGAAACTGATGATGATGTGCTGAATGACATCATGCGTGAAGTCGACACTGACAAGGTATGACTTGGTCTCCCTGTCCTTTCTAATAATTCAATTTTTCAGAATCTTCAGCTTCAAATTATGCAATTTTGAACCATCCAAATAATGCTAATGCAAATCAGAGAAGCTTGAAATGGTACAAGAGGTTATCTATCTCCACCTGTCTCATAGTAATTTGCATATATATTTTCAGGATGGTTGTATTAGTTATGAGGAGTTTGTTGCAATGATGAAAGCTGGAACTGATTGGAGAAAGGCATCACGACAGTATTCAAGGGAGAGGTTCAAGAGTTTGAGCCTTAACCTGATGAAAGATGGTTCGTTGCATCTCCACGATGCGCTTACCGGTCAATCAGTTGCTGTCTAAATTACAGGGCTCCTGATCTTGTATTGCTTGTACTCACATAACGTTTCTGCCCTGTCATTGATATATTCAATATTTGACGAGTCCTGATTTTGTGTTTCACAAAATGAAAGTAATCTGTTCCCGTGCAAGAGACGAATGAGTATTGTTGGGATCAGTGGTACAGATTGGATTGGCATTAGGCTGCGTGAAAGCATGCATCCGAGGTACAGTTCGTTGGCCTGCAGTAGTCAGACGCAGCACAGTATAATGGTGGCAGGGCGATCTCTGTTTCCAAATTAATGTCACCTTTTTCTTGTATATTTTATGGGTTCCTGGTGTTCAATGATCTTTCCCCCTTCCCGTGTTTTCTTGACTCTGCAGAAAATCCATTCGAGTTTGCAATGGTAATTTCGCCACTTTGGGCTAATGTCTCGAGTGTTTTTTAGTTCTGAGATCGCCAAGATGAGTTACCATTGTATATTACGCTAGCATCTGAAGTTTGACTCTTAATATCAGTGACGAAGACATCTAGTTTGATTTGATTGGGAATGTGAAAATAACTCTTTTGTCATTACGTAGAGGTTTGCCTGTTAGAAAGTCTTGCAGCTACTTACTTGTTGCAGTGTCCAACCAACCGATCCAAATTTATTATATTGAAAATTAATGTTTTTTCCCAGAAATAACCAAAAGTCTTAACCCGACAGGCACGAACTGGGGTCTAGTGGCATGAATGTCCACGAATTGATGACGCATCCCGTTTTGAAAGATTTCAACGGTTCTAGAAATGGAACTATTAACTATAAACTAAGATACGGGATTTTATTTTATCACTATTTATTTATTTGAATAGATTTTTTTTCTTTTGATTTTTTTTAATTTTTTTAATTTTTAATTTTATTCTTTAATATTAAATTTTTTTAATTAAGTTATAACATTTTCATGACACGGATCATGAATTTAGCGAGTTAACCCAGTTAGCTAAGGTTTTTTTAATTAACTAACTTTTTTTTTCTAATTTCATTCTTTAATATTGGGTTAGTTGAGAATTATATTTCATGATTTGTTATGTTTACTTTTTATTATGTTATTTTGATCTTATGACCCGAGAATAGTGCTTAACAGATTAACCCGAGTTGACTCGAGTCATTTTCTATATTCTTTTTTAATTGATTTTTTTCTAATTTCATTATTCAATACTGCATCGGTTAGGAATTGAGCTTCATAATATATTTTGATTTGCTTTCTATAGGGATATCTTGGTCTCACGATCAAAATCGCGAGTTTTGGCATTTTAACCCGGTTAAATCGAGTTATTTTTTTATTTTCTTTCTAAAGAGGTTATCTCGATCTTATAACCTAGATCACTGGTCCTTCAACAATGAATTTTATTTTTATTAGGTTGTCACCGTCTCATGACCCAGGTCGCGGGTTTAACGGGTTAACCCAATTGACTTAGTTTTTTATTAATTGATTTTTTCTCCAAATTCATCATTTAATATTATGTTTGATTGGGAATTAAGCTTCATGATCTGTTTTGGTTTGTTTTTTATTAGGTTTTTTTGGTCTCATGATCTGATGATTGTGTTTAACAGGTTAACCCGGGTTGACTTGACTCATTTTTATGTCATTTTTTTAATTATTTTTTTTACAAATTTTATCATTAAATATTGGATCCAACAATGACGATTAGGAATTGAGTTTCACAATTTGTTTTGATTTGCTCTCTACGAGGTTATCTCAGTTTCATGACCAAAATCGAGGATTTGACATGTTAACCTAGGTTAAATCAGGATATTTTTTTTCTATAAGGTTATCTCGATCTAATGATTTGGGTCATGTGTTTAGCAGATTGATTCAGGTTGTTTTTTATGTTCTTTTTTAAAATTGATTTTTTTTAATTTCATCCTTCAATATTAGGCTGATTGAGATTTGGAATTCATAATTTATTTTGATTTACTTTTCATGAGGTTATTTCGGTCTTATGACTCAGGTTGTGGGTTTGACATGTTAACTTAAGTAGCTTTTTTATATCCTTTTTAATTGATTTTTTTTTAATTTCATCCTTCAACATTTGATTGGTTGAGAATTAAGTTTCATAATTTATTTTGATTTGCTTTCTATTGGGTTATCATAATTTCATAACCCGGATCGTAGATTTGACACGTTAACTTAAGTTGATTCAAGTCAATCCAATATGATATTATCTTAATATTAGAAAAAAATATGTTATCTTGATTTTTTTTAGTCAAATTATGTTTTGACAAGTTGTATAACAGTTGTTTTTGGAACCGCAAAGTCAACTAGATTATATCATATCAATCATCGCATGATTTTTTTTTCCACTAAAAAAAATATTAGCAATATCAGATATATGTTTTATATTAAAAAAATTAATTTAACCTAGAGTGTAGCACGGGATAATGATATAATTTGATTCTCAGGATAACGATGATATTAATACACTACTCTTTTGTGTCGACATAAATAGAAGAGGGAGTAATTTTTGAAGACGAACAGTGAAGCATGAGCTGCGAGAAAACCGCCACATACTTGGACGTTAAATTCAGAATAGTTATAGATTAGCTATTTTACTTGTAATCCACAGCAGCTTAAATATTATTTTTAATATATATATATATATATAGGTTTTTTTGGTGTTTTTTTTATAAAATAATATTTAATATAAATTAAAAAACTTAAGTATATATCCATTTAAATAAATTAAGAATTATTTATAATTGAAAATAAATTGAAAAAAATCAAGAGACAAATGTAAATCAAGATATTTGATTTTGTAATATAAATTATTTTTCTAGTTGTGTTTGATGAGTTTATTTATTAAAACAATTTTTTTATTCAATTAAATGATAATAGAAACATATATACACGTGAAATTGATTGAATAAAAAATAATATGCAAGACAGTAAATGTTAGAAAAATTATTTTAAAATAAATAATTTTTATTTTTAAAAATAAAATTTATCTATATAAAACATAAAAAAATCATAGATGAATTAGAATAGCATCTTTTAAAATTAAATATATACAAAATACTTTATTTTACAAAAAAACCTCTATTCAAACAAAGCTAAATAAGCAAAATAAAAATATTAAAAGAGTGATATTAACTGAAACATAAAAAAATTATTAAAAAAATACATTAAAAGAAGGTATCAATTAAAATGAAAACTAGAATTAGAATAAAAATATAAGAAAAGGGCAACGATAGTCTAGGAGCTGCAAATGTGTTTTAAAGAAATAAGAAAAATAAACAACTTGGGTTATAGTACTAATCTGGTTTAATAAGTTAGTTTTATTTTAATTAGAAGATAAAAAATAGGTAATGATAGTAAATATACATTCTTAAAAAAAAATCACAATAACTAGGAAAAAAAACTTTGGAAGTTTGAAATTTGATAAAAAAAAAAGGAATAAAAATAGCGAGCCAACCTGGGTTAACCTATGAAATCCATGGGTCAGGTCATGAAATTAAAATAACTTGATAGAAAATAAATTGAAAAAAATTACAAAGTCAATCTTATATAAAAAAAAAAACTAATGTCGTATAATGAAATAAAAAAAGAAAATAAGCCAAAAAAAGATCTTGACTTGCGTTAATTTCTCAAACTCATGACTCGGGTTATTAGATTAGAATAACTATACATAAAAAAACCATGAAACCCAATCCCAATAAATAAAATATTAAAAGATAAAATTTTAAAAAAAATTAATTACAACACTTCAGGCTTATTTCTCAAGAATTGTCATATTAAATTTCTCTAAATATTAGAAACCCATTCAACCATAGCTCTTTTAAGCTTAGTTGCTTTGAACGAATCATGGGATGAGTCTTTTTATGGTCAGTGTCGTAACCAGACTTTTACCCTTTTAAATTTTATAAAATAAAGTACTATTTGGTTAGTTGAATAATATTAATTGGAATGGACTGAATAATTATCTTATGTTTGATGTGTGTTGAAATGAATTGGATAATTTGTTCTATTTTATATTTGGTAGATATATAACCTATTGTAATGACATTAATATTAATGTCTTTTCTAATATTTGAAGGGTAGATTATAATATAAATATTTTAACAAAAAAAATTAATTTATTTTGTTTTTAATATAATGAATATATAAAATTCTTTAGAAAATCATTACTAATATTTATTTAAATATTATTTTATTTTGAACAAAACTCACAATTTTTTAATGTTAATTAACATATTATTTTGGTAATTAACTAACTTGTTGACACTTGTAATTACTTCAAATTAACCCATGTTTGGATTTTTGAAACAACTTGACATACAAATTTCCAATTCTTTGATTCATTTTTCTTTTCAATATCAAGTCATTACTCATTTATATTTGTAATTACATATGGTCAATATAATCTTATATGTCTAATAAATAGTTCCATATACATCTTTAATAAGCAAGTAAAACAATATAGCTCATGATACGGAGTTGAGAGTTTAGATTTGAAATAAATTATTTAACATGGTTTGTAAATTAATATTATTAGGAAAAATAAAACTAACAATGCATCACTTAAGAACATTAAAAACCTCAAACTAGATTTAATACTCAAACTATAATAACTTTCAACTTAGTACATAGAAAAGTGAATAAATCTTAAACAAACAAACAAATCATTAACTATTAAATCAACCTTCTAACAAACAACTCCTTTTTCATCAAACCCCCAAAACAAATATAGACATATTCTAGATTATCCATCAACTTAACCCTAACCTCCATTTGCTCTTCACATGTCGAGTTCATTTTCTTAAGTTCCACAACAATGTCAACTTTAACACTAGCATCATTAGCCATTTTGCTTTCAACCATCTTCATATTCTCATTTGATGACTCAATACCTATATTGAGGGCTTTAACCAACTCACTAACGTTAAGAACTTTTTTAAACCTTTTTTTTATTTTGACTAGAGGATCAAAAAGTGATTGAACCAGCAATTTTAATATCTTGGGATGAGGGAGGTACAACATTTGATAGAGTAGATAGTGGCATAACATAGGAGTAGTCATAATTAATGTCATTTCCAGTTATATGCTCAACATCGTCTAATATATCTCCAAGTGATTCAATTGTTTTCCCACTTGTATGATCTTTTTCATAAATTGCTAGTAAGTCTTGTTAATACGTTTTTGTAATCAAATAAAGTGTATTAATTTGAAAGTAATATACTTAAAAACATGAGGAAAAACAAATATAATAATCTTCTGCCACTAAATCCTCAAGTATGCTAACAAAAGCATTATCCTCAATTTCATCTATAGGTGATAAGCATGCATCTCTAATAAAAACTAATGTTAAGGTCATGGCGGAAAAGGTAGCATGAACCCATGCTAGTTGCATTCGGTACCAACCCTACTTCCAATTACTAACTTGATATTGCTAATATCAAGGTTCCAAATCACATTCAACTTCTACAACACATATTTATCTAGACAAACATTAATCAATTCAACATCAATCTCTCTTAGTTCAAACAAATAAACCCTTTACCCTAATTTTAATCATGCATTACAATTGTTATTCACTCCATCTATTTTAACACAAACATAAAACACATAAAAAAAATCACAAATTAAAAAAAACCAACACTAAACTTTTTTATTAATAATTTTAGAAATTAAAAAAAAAAGACAAATCACTTCATAAAAATCACCAGAACCAGAACCAGTAGAAATGTCAAAGGTATTACTAACTCGAACTGGCATGTTTTCAAGTATTCTTTGAAGCTTCACCACTATCTCCCTCCTATTCCTTGAGCACAAGTATTGTGTACACCACCAACATTGTCGATCATGTGCTTGTCACGAGTGGAAATGAAGGGAGCGTCGATATTGTCTTCTTTGGCGCTACTACTACTTGTAATTCACCGCCCTTGGGCCTACCCGTTGACATTCTGATCCAAAACTCTAATTCCTTGATTTAGGGTTTATGTTGTTGTTTGAATATCAGTTTATATGTGATTTTAATTAGTTAATAATTATTGTTAAAAAAATAGATGGATTTAATTTAGTGTATGTATTTTATATAAAGAGTAGTGTAGTCATTTCATAAATAACAATCCTTGTGCAAAGAATTGGACAAGATTGTCCCACCTCCTTTGGTGAAACAAAAATCTCTCCTCTGAAATAGCTTTAGATAAGAAAAAAAAATTGATTTTTATACTGTTCAAATATATATCAAACAATTTCATATAAAATTTGTCTTTGTTCATCGTACCAATAATTCTATAAGAAAAACTTAAAATGAAAAGATATTGTATTCTACAATCTCGAAAAGTGTATATTTCATGATTTCTTTAATTTGTTTTTTTTTAAGTTTTATCCTTTTTGTGTTTTAGTTTTTTTTTTATTTGGTTTGGGAAAGAAAAAAAATTAAAATGAGAAAAAAAAAAGAAAGAAAGAGAAAATGGTAAGAATGAAGACCGAAACAAGCAAAGAAAAAGAAAAGGTGAGAGCAAAGGACTAAAGTAAGATGAAGGTAAGGGTATGAAATCCACCTTCGTAAATAAGGCAAGGTCAAATGTTATAATCACTAAAATTTATTAAATTATAAATATAAATCCATCTTTTTTTGGTTAGAGGAAATAAGGTAAGGTTTAATTTTATAATTAATAAATTTTAAATAATTTTAATTATAGAAAGAACGATAACTTTGGAATTAGATAGAGAAAAAAAAAACTTTAACCGTTGGGGCGTCAAGGATTTACAATGGTGTTAAGTAATGTTGTGATTGTGAGATTGGGCCGTGGGCTGTCATCCCACAGCTGGGCCAAGGTTTGCCACAAATAGAAAAACGATAGGGAGGTGAGGACCCCACATGACACGGTCTCCTTTCTTTCAGTCAAACCATAACCGTCAGATTCGCATCAAGATTGACGTATATTATCCGACGGTCGTGATGCCCTCTTCTCCATCAGCGGCCGACCCCCTTCCAAAACCTACATAAAGAAACAGAAGAAGAAGAAGGCAGGGGAGCAGAGACAGGGGAGCAGAGACAGGGATGGGCGTAGATTACTATAACATACTGAAAGTGAACAGAAATGCAAGCGAGGATGATCTGAGGAAATCATATAAACGTTTAGCGATGATTTGGCATCCTGACAAGAACCCTACCGCTAAAAGAACCGAAGCCGAGGCTAAATTTAAACAAATCTCCGAAGCCTACGATGTCCTCAGTGATCCCCAGAAGCGGCAGATCTACGATTTGTATGGTGAAGAGGGGTTGAAATCGGGGCAGTGTCCGCCGCCGTCTCCTTCGACGTCCAGGCATTATTTTCAGAGGCAGCACCCCAATCCGTCGTTCAGGTTCAAGCCGAGGAACGCGGAGGATATTTATGAGGAGTTGTTTGGATCGGAGAGTGGTGGTGGTGGTGGGAATGACAGAGGGAATTATAGTAGAGGGCATTTTAGGAATAATACTAATAATAGCAGCAGCAGCAGCAGCAGCAGCTACTTTGGTAATGGAGGAGACATGAAAAAGCCGAATGCGATTGAGAATTTGCTTCCTTGTAGTTTGGAGGAGCTGTATAAAGGTGCTACGAAGAAGATGAAAATTTGCAGGAACATTTTTGAGGGTACTGGGTATGTTTTGTTTTGTTTTATTTATTGATTTTTCTTTAATTTAATTTATTTTCGGTACCTTTTCATGAAAATGGGAAGCAAGAGCTCTTAGACAATTCTTTTGCTCTATGATGATGATGGTGTTAACCATAGTTGGAAAGATGTACAATTCCATTTTCAATTATACGAGAACACTTGTCGGTTGGTTCGGTCTCTTGGCATTTCAATCCTAAAACATGTTTCTTTAGACTGTAGGTCTTGCCTGATGTGGCTTACGGTATACTCAAACTAAAGCAGGGGTCAGCCCTGAACTAGTTTCATATATTCTGTCTCTTGAATAATTCTGTTACTGGTGTAAAGGCACTTTGAGGAATCATCGGATTTTGCAAGGAACAATCTACTTCTTTTTATTGGTTGCAAGAAACCTTCAAATAATCATGTTATCGATTGCTTGGTTTCCTGCAGTAAGGTTCTCGTGGTTAAAATATTTTGTTGTTAATGTACGAAATCATCATTTAATTTGATGCCGGCATGGAATGGTGCTATCATAGTAGATGGAGTGATAATTTTTTTGAAGATTTAGTGGATATGGTTGGAACCCATCTTCCTTGCTTGGATTTATTCGTGATTGTTAACAGTGAGAAGATTGTCTCCGGTCTTGTATTGATAGAGAGGTACAAAGCTAATTTGTGGTGACAGTATATTTGTGAATAACCATATCAAAGTCCTCAGTACAGTCTAAGAAGCACATTGAGGGATGACAATCATGCAATAAGGTAGTCCACTGTGTTGCTTCCTGTGTTACGGTCTTTATTTGCTATTGATCATGCTATCTTCATTTGGAACTACGAGGTTCAGCTGGCTATGGCTCTTGGATATGAACCTTTTCTGATGTTTGCAATGGAAAGCAAATGTGTGTTATGCAGATTCTAGGTTTTGGGTGTTATGTGCCCTTGATGGAATAGGTGTGAGTTGGGGTTATACAGTGCTAAAGTTCACCACTTTCTACTAGCATTATAGAAGTTAAGCAACTTGCAATTCAAGCTCATAAGATATTTGTTCTTTGACGAGTCATGGAAAGAAGCACCTCCCTCCACGTGCTTCATTAGTTTCTGTATTGTTACTCATATCTTATGGAAAAGTTTTTAAATAAATATATTGCAAAGCATCTGTTTAGGGCTTTGATCAAGTATTTTGCAGCTATAGATTTTTGTGGTGAAGTTTATTTTGGGAAATTTTGTGGACATGATTTTGCTACTTGTACATTCTTCGCCCTTCAGTTTCTTATGTTATAGAACAGGCTTGAAACTCTACAACTGAAAACTAGATGGAAGTGTTCCACTTAAGGTACAAACAGCACGATCTAGTAAAGTGTGAAGACTACATATGCCTGTGAGGTTAAGAGAAAGGGAAGAAGTTTGCTATGTGGAACTATTTTTCTATATGTTAGGATGTTGGTCATTTTCTATTCCCTTTATAGTGGGACTTTTAGATAGTAGCTGAATCCTAAAATGTTAGTCATTTACATGTTTGGGGGATGTTAGGGCAGCTAACTGTTACTATTTTTTCAAGAAGGGAAGTATCCTCTGTCATTTCTTATACTGCAAATTATTTTTCTGGATGGCTCCATTTATTGTTCAAACTAATTTTCCTTTGTTTAAAATGACAAATGAAAGGAATTTAGAAAAAAGAAAGATGAAAATTTGTTCCCATGGCTTCCAGGTTTGGAGGATGAAATGGAGCAAATTTAGGAGTGTAAAAACTTTTGTAAGTAGTGAAACTTTGTGCCTAGAAAATAAATACATAGCTAAATGAATGACTGAGAGTAAGTGTGTGTGTGTGTGTGTGTGTGTGTGTGTATTCGCTGTAGCCATCATGACAGACTAAAACAAAAAAGGGGGTTTGTTTCTTGGTCTTTTTTACTTTATTTCTCCTTTGTTTTTTCTTTTTCCCTGAAACTGTAAGGCTTCTTGACTTTAGTTCATGTTTTTTGTCTTCTTGTTTTGGCCACCTATTGAGATTATGAACATTGTCGGGTCAAGAGTTTCCCCTTCCCTAGTCTATGTTATTAGTTACTGGTCAAATTTGGAGATATTTTCAGATCAACCTGTGCATTGCACACAGATTATTAAAAAATTTGCTTTGTTTAGATATGAAATAACAAGAAAAATGGTTGCCTTCCATATCAATTATCACTTGCTTTTTGGAAGCTGACTTTGGACCAGCATGTTCACTGTTTTTCTTTTTTTTTACTTGAGATATGAATAATTCTTTGCACTGAAATTTTTAAAAAATCAAGATTGACGTTGACTTGACTTTGAGTGCATGCCTTCCTTCCCTTTCTCCATTAATTGACTTGATATATGAACATTTTCTATTGCAGTAAGGTTCGGACTCTTGAAGAGATATTGACCATTGAGATAAAACCTGGTTGGAAGAAGGGCACAAAAATTACATTTCCTGAGAAGGGCAACCAAGAGCCTGGCATTATCCCTGCAGATATTGTTTTTGTGGTAGATGAAAAACCTCATGCTACTTATGTGAGGGATGGTAATGATCTGGTCATCAAACAGGAGATTACACTGCTGGAGGCTCTCACAGGCAAAACCTTCGACCTGACTACCCTAGATGGAAGGAATATCGTGCTTCCACTGACAGATATTGTCAAACCCGGTGTTGAAGTGGTTGTCCAAAATGAAGGAATGCCAATCTCTAAAGAACCTGGGAAGAAGGGAAATTTGAGAGTCAAGATTGATGTCAGGTACCCATCAAGGCTTACTTCAGAACAAAAATTCGAGCTAAGAAGGGTTTTGGGAGGAGTTTCATGATGGCTCCTTGCTTTAGCTGTTGAACTGGAGTATATTAACACTAGTAATTACTGCAGTTATTGTTGGATGAATATATTGCATGCAGCTCTGGCACGCTATCGTAGATTGTGAATCTTAGGAAATTTATTTGGTTGGATGGGAAGTTGAGGGTTTAGTGTGTCTAGTCTTGGAGAACTCATGTGGTAAGAGGGATGTATTTGATAGTGGGGCTATGCACCATCTAACCAAAAGAAATAGGAGGGCAATAAAAATCCTACCTGGCTTCTGATGTCCGCCTAGCATTTTTAGCTTGCATGTTTGGATGCTATGTACTTGGAAGCATGGTGCATGGGTTTGAGCATCGTGGAGCAAATTGATCTTTTTTTCTTTTTCTTTTTTTACTTTGAGAAATATGGATTTCATTTATTGCTCAAGATGCCATGGAAATGCTTGTTATTATCTTGATTCCTAAATATATGGATATATAATTCATTGTTTCATTTTCTCCTCGTCGTAGGACTGTTTATAATAGAAACCACTTACGATTTGATACAGCAAAACTTTGTATGCTTATGCTGATTTCCTTGGCCTAAAAGTCCAGTTCACCGTCCGTCAACAATTGGCTGGTCCCTGGGGTGTAGGGCAAGAGGTCGCCATTGTTGGTGGATGTTGAAAATATTTGACACCTTATTGTTATTGGGATGCTGTTGGTGGATGTTGCCTGTGCAGTTTTCTCCTTGATATAGATTGAAGGCTAGTTTCAAGGCAGGGTTTGCCATCTATACGGCAGGCTTTACTTGTTTGAGTTTTCTGTCTTGGGCCTGGAAAACCAGCCCTGCTGAAAGACCGCAATGCCTCAGGCCCAGTTACCCCCCTAGCTTATACCACAGGTAAATTCGATGGTTATTATTTCTTCCTTTTTCTCTTGTCTTTCTCTCGTGCTGGTAATGGCTATTATACAGCAAGCATGGACCCCTGACTGACGAATCTGTAACCTTTTTTGGTAAATTGTTTAACTCCGGTATGGTCCCAGCGGAAAGGCATGTGGGGAGGCATCTGAATATTCTTCTCGGCTACACGACACCTTTTCTGACCTGGAAAGTCGATCGTCTTCGTCTTCCCGTTTTCTTTTTGGATCTGGGCTTTGGAGTTTGTACGTGCTGTAAAGCCGACAGCAAAACGCTAAAGAACAAGAGGGGCTCTGCGTGAACTTGAACGTGGCCATTTCAATGCAGGGTTTTCACTGATTACATGCATAAATAGAAACAGATGTGAAGGATTGAATGATGTTGCAAAATACAAGTCAAATCAAGGATTCTGTTTGAATGGAAATATATCAGTGAACATGTTGTGTCATGAGGCTGAAGTGTGACACTGGCTTTAATCACAATCTTTCGTTCATGCCATGGGCTGGTTTGTTATGCTATCATCTTAGTTTGTTTTTGAAACGATGTTTTTAAAAACTTGAATTTTTTTATATAAAAATATATTTTTTTAATATTTTGATATTAAAAATAAATTTTTTAAAATAAAAAAATTATTTTAATATATTTCCGAGTAAAAAATATTTTAAACGTTATCACATTACCGAGCAAAATCATAAATATTAGGGGTGAGTAAAAAAATCAAAAAACCAATTAAATCGAAAAACAATAATTTAGAAAACCAAATCATGAAAAAAAACCAATTAGAATATTTATAAAAATATTTGATTCTGTTTGGTTTTGGTTTCGGTTTCATAAATCTAAAACTAAAAAACTAAACAAAACCGAACCAAACTCATTAAAAAAGTCTAAATAAACCCCAAAAAATAATATAATTTTTTAGATGGATGGTATGTCCACCCACACTGATTGGACAACACGTAGAAAATGATATGCGACGGCCACTTTATATATATATATATATACACACACACACACACACACACTTTTTTGAACAGAAGAGAAGATGAAATGGCCTGCTCTGCCAGCTACTGGTATGCTATTCCATTAGTGAAAACTTTTTTCAATTATTCGCTCTTGTTGTATTCGATGAAAAAGCAAGGAAGGGGTTAGAACAACAGGCAACAGGCATCTGTATCATGTCTCTAGCTGCCTAGATTCTTATTCGTCTCTCCTGGTAATTTCTGTCTTGTTCTTGCCTCTGCACACTAGTAATGAAGCTGCAATCATATGCACTCTTGAATTCTCTTAATCCTAAAAAGAAAAAAAAAAGATTAGAGAAAAGTAAAGTAAAGAACAAAAGTAGTTGTGTGAGGGAAAAGTGAAACGACGTAAAAGTAAGATCCATCTCAGAATCCACTTGGGCATATGATAAAAAGGCAAAACACTGTCCATTCACAGAACGATTTGCTTTTGTAGACTTTCTTTTCTTTTTTTTTCTTTTCTTTTCAAGGGATGTCGCACCATGCAAATTCTTTTTATTTTATTTTTTTAGTGGATATTCGGATCAGTTTACATGCATCTCGACTAATCTCATGGGCCTTGAAGTTAACGACCATGTAAACCTCCAGTGGCTATCATATTAGTAACCACAAGGCTCAAACATAAAACCACAGAAAAAATAAATTCCTTAATCCCAAACTCGACCACCTACTAAATAGTTATCCATGCAAATTCTTGATCCTTCTTATCTTGATATTTCATTTTGCTATGATTAGGAATAAAGTTGGGAGTTGTAATTGTAAGTTTTCATTTTTTTTAACATTATTTGTGTGCTTATCTTTTAATTTACGAAATAATAATATTAATAAAAAGATATGTGAACTAATACCTATTTATTAGTTCACATATCATTTTAAAATGTTTTCTTAGAAAGTAAATATTGTTTTTTTTTCCACTTGGGCATATTCAATGGTATCATGACAGTATTATTGTCCCTTTCAAAAAGTTTACATTAAATCTCAGAATTTGAGATTGGAACGTACCAAACCATCAAATATTCTAAAAAAATTTTATTACTAGTAATACATCTAAATATTTAAGATTCTTTATATTAAATTGATTAATTAACATTTTATTAATAAACTTATCATATAATCATTATTTCGAAGATTAATACACGATACATGTAGAGATATACAATGATATAATATTTATTTATGTTTTTTATATAAACATATTTATTAATTTTATTGATTATAAACTCATTTGATAACGTGATCTCATCAAAGTTTTTATATCATTGTTTAAAAGCTTGTTTCAAACTATACAATAGTTTACAGATTTTTTTTTTCTTAACAACAAACCCCTCCTGTTGTTTCATGTAGACCTCTTTGTTGAGGTCATCATTTAGAAAACTTATTTTAGAAAGTTAATTGCAATAACTATTAAAATATGTATGAAAAGTTATTATTCATAAAAGCTAGTATGTATCTAAAAGAATTCATACCTAGTTGTTGATTGAAACCCTTGACAATAAGTCTTGTTTTATCAACTTCTATATTCCTTTTAAAGATTTATTCATGGCGTATTCTTTATCTTTTTTGTTTTTTATATCTTTATCTTTTTTGTTGAGTCGGTTCTTCATCTTTATTGTTTTTTATTGTCTTTCTGTGTTAAATATTATACTTTAATGTAAAAAAAAAAAAAAAACTCCACCTGATTTTTTAACCACCTGTACAAAAACTAGGCAAGGAGACGATGCATTATGATTTTTTAAAAGTTTTAATTAGATGACATGTCTTCTAGCTTCTTTTGAAAAAAAAAAAATTAAAGACTAGAAGCACGAGTCTGTCTTAGCAAGCCCACACGTGTGGCTTTTTTTTAAGTGGTTGTGTGGGTCCGACCTACCAAGTCCAACACCGCCGAGCCTCTTTTGTTTTCTATTCTTAATTATGATTTTTTTAAAAGTTTTAATTAGTGCTCTTTATATATATATATATATGATCCTTAACATCATATCATATATTTGCTTTAACATCATATATTTAGTTTAAATTGTGATCATATATTAACATTCTATTCCAAAAAAAAATCAACAAAAAATATATAATTACTTAAAATACTATTATTATTTTTAATTTGATAGCTAAAAAATCCTTACAATAAACATCATTCTTTAGAATCTGAGAAACCCTAATCATGTCATCAACCACCAATTGAACTGCACTATCATCTCCTAACTTTGCCAAGCAATTCAATAACATCTTGTACAAACATAAGTTGTATGACAAAACCCATCTTTCATCTTCACCCAATTGAAGAATCTATAAGCTAAATGTGGTCCTTCATAGCACCTCTTCAATACTTTCTCATCAAACTTTGGTTCTGCCTGAAACCCCACATTATCTAGCCTCTCTCCATTGATGCTGTGCAATTTTCTGCACGAACAATCCTAGTAATCTCATGAACAACAACATTAACGTTAGTTTCATTAAAAGATCCTGCCTTTAATCTTTGAAAACAAATAAAGACTCCTCCCTTTGCAACCCATTATTCACTTCAACATTTCCACAAACACCTTTTTCGCAATACGTGAATTCTTCGCAGCTGATACAGGCAAGGAAGAAGTAGGCCTTGGCAACGTATTAGGCCTAATATCATCAACTGCAACAGAGAAATCCAAAGGGATGATTCAATATCACCAGAGTTGTGAATCATCTACTACTCATTGGGTCAACACAAAATCAAGATCAGCATCACATGGGCTCCCATCGCTGGCATTAATTATGAGCAGCATCTTATTTAATATTGATGGGGCCATGTCTGGCCAGTTTGCCGTTAATTTCTTGCCATCCAGCAGGGTTCCCATACATATATCACGATCGATGTTGGCCAAGCATGTTATATATATAGCTGGCTTTTGAAAAGGAATCGTTCACTCTGTCTCGTGGTTTGGGATTTTGTGTGTGTTTTCTTTTTATTTTGGGTAAGAATATACAATTTTAACTTACTTTTTCCAGGACTTCTCTCATCTAAAAACTGGATGATATTTGATCTCAATTTTAACTTTTTAATTTTTCATTTTATAAAACACTAAGAAAGTTTTTACCCTACAACTATTTTTTCAATTATTTTTTGAAAAATAGGGTAAAAAAATTAGGTAATGACAGGAGGACGTTATTAGTTGTAGGGTAAAAAATTGTTGCAAAATTATGGAAAATTATAACAACAATTAAAATGAAGGTTAGTGGGGGTAATTAACTCTAATTTATGGATGATAGTTTTAGAAATTTATTTAATTTAATGGATAAAAATATGAGAAAATTGTTGCAAATTTATGGAAATTATAACAAAAAAAAATATTTTTATTTTCCATGCATCCATTTTAAATGTAAACTTAGTATACGCCAAATCTCGGGGATTGAAAGTCCGAATTGTAGTTAAAAAGGAGGACCCAATTGATCAAAACTTCCATAGTAGTGGGACCATGGGTGTAATTATCCGGTAAGGAAAGTACTATCTTGGTGGATGATCCATTGGTATACGTGGACATCCACTGAAATGAAGATAGAATTCAAAACAGCAGGAAAGATGTTAGTGCTGGGTCCCTGCGTGGTTGCGAGGGCATGTGAATTGGTAAAGCAGATGGCCTGAAACGACCCCACAGCCATGTGGTGGTGGTCCGGTGGACATGGCCAAAGGTGTTTGTCTGGCTGCATGCTAGAATTACCAAAAAGCTAGCTCTAAGACGCTTGCAAAGGCCAAAACTAGAACTGGTAGTCCCTTTAACAAAAAGTACAGTCCGTACCAAGGCCGTAACACCTCATCTTCCATTATCAAAAGAGAAAAAGCAGCAGCAGGATCGGCTTCGTCTGTCTTTCTTGATGGGACTTGCCATCAGCTTCGTGCATGTTAGCACCATCGTCGTCGGCTTTAGTTGCGTATTTCAGCCGTTGGATTGGTACAAGGATTACCCATCTGATCTCCAAGGTTGTCACTTTGTCTGTGACACTGATTTCACAGATTTGTCTTTAGGTTTCCTTGCAACTTGCAGTCTTCCTTTGCTTTTCTTAAACTCCGCTTTTCTTGCATATTAGAATATTGTTTTTTAAATTTTTTTATGGTTGTTTGCCATTAAAAAAATTGGTTGACAAAAAACATTTTTCAGTCAAAGAAAAATTTGGTTTGATTTTCAAGAAAGTATTTTCCCTTTTGGCTGTGTTTGTTTTTCGGAAAGTGGTTTCTGGAAAATCACTTTCCAAACTTTCATGTGTTTGTTTGCCTTTAGAAAAGTTGGTCAACAGAAAACACTTTCCAGTCAAAAGAAAATTTGGCTTGGTTTTCAGGAAAGTGTTTTCCTGGAAAATTTAGACGGAAAACACTTTCTGGAAGTTGTGAAAAATATGTCATTATTTGCTGATTATATTAAATTTGATCCTCAAACTTTTGATTGCTATATATAATTTGTTTTGAATATTTATTTTTCAATTTCATCTCTTAAAATTTAATTTTATATTAACTTTGGTCCTTATTTTTATAATTGTCATTTGCTTTTTCCTTATCATTTTTTTATTGAAATTTTTTATCTATCAAATTTGGTCCTCATTCTTTTGATTGTTACTTATTTTATTTGAAATAATTTATGAAATATTAATTATTATTATTATTTTAATTTCTTCATCTTTCATTTTTTTTTAATTTTTTAGATTTGATCTCTATTATTTTGATTATTATTTATTTTATTTGAGATAATTTATGAAATTATATTTTTTTCAATTTCATTCTCATTCAACTTTTTAATTTGTAAGATTTGTTCCTTATTATTTTAATAAACTTGAGAAAAATAAAACATTAATAAGTTATTTTCCAGCTCATTTTCCATGACATTTTTATTTTTGCAGCTGGACCAGACACTGGAAAGTGTTTTCCAACTTATTTTTTATTACACTACCAAACATCGAAAAATACTTTCTCAAAATTTACTTTCCAAAAAAAACTACTTTGCAACAAACAAACGGGCCTTAACGTAGGAAGGGAAAGGGAGGGGGGAGGAGGAGTCTTGACAATATTAAAGAGTTAGGTGATTCATTGTACATGCACTTGTTTACTCCCCTGTTAACAACCTCTTTTTTCCTTCAAGGTTCCTAAAACTTTTTACATTTTGCATTTTGGTTATAAAACTTTATTTTTTTTTCTTTCAAGTTATGAAGCCCCGTTTATTTTTGTGTTTTAAAAGTGTTTTTGAAAAAATTTGAAATTTTTTTATTTTTTATTTGCTTCAAATTAATATTTTTTTGTGTTTTCAGATCATTTTGATGTCTTAATGTCAAAAATGATTTTTTTTAAAATATTACTTTGATGCATTTTTGAGTGAAAAACACTTTAAAAGGCAACCACAATCACACTCTTAGTGTGATTTTATATGTTGAGATTTAATTTGTTATGCATGCTCGTACAAATGTGCTAAAAAAAAGATTATTTTTATGTTGCATCACAAAGTATATTTATAGAGTTTGGTTAAAAAATTGAAAGAAAAAGTACTGAAATTAACAAAAAAAAATTTATTTTTTTACATATGTACTATTCAAGGGGCATATATATTCTGCACTTTTATCCCTTTTAAAAAAATACATTTCATTCATGAAACTTTATTTTTTTATATTTTAGTCAAAACATTTTTCATATAAGTGCATAGATAATGAAAATTTATTGAAAGAATATAGAATAATATGCTTAATATCCCAGGACCATAGTTTTCAGACCCGGCCCGGTCCAAGGCCCGGGTCTTGGGTTTTGATCGGGTCGTCCAGGTCAATTCTTTTTTTTTTTTAAATCAAAATAACGTCGTTTTAATAAAAAAAACAAAAGTCAATGGGTCGCAACCGAGTTTTTGATCGGGTCTTGTCGGGTCGCCGGGTCAACCCGACAGGTTTTTCCTTTCCCAATTTTTTTTTCAATCTAGCCCGGTTCTAGTCCCGGGTCGGCCGAGTCAGGTCGGGCTTCAAAACTATGGCTAGAACAAATAAATGCATATGCATAATTTACGTTACACACACACTTTGATGATCGTTCTATTGAGAAGGATAACCAATAATATTTGAAATAAATCTGTTTAGAAAATCTTTAAATGAAGGAATAATTGCTAATATTAACATGTAAATATTAAAGTGTGAATTTTAAATGATCAATCTTATATAAAAGAGTAATTTCCAGACATGTATGTGCATAAAAAAATATTATTGGTATAATATTACTCGATTTTTTTGTTTCACCCAAGGCTTGATATTTATTTATTAATTGATAAGAAATAAAGCAAGCATTCAATTGTTTATGAAATAAAATTGTTGTCTCAGCACATAAAGAAACTCAGCCCATGGCGGCTACAAGTGATTAAATAAAATGAATGCAGGGCGTCGACCAGGACACTTTTAAGAAGAAATCAGCCCAGGTTTTGAAGGTCGGGGACTGTACGGCTTAAGCATATAGTTAAGGGACTGATTTGTAGTTTTAAAAGAAAATAAAAGAAGGGTAGCGAAAAGCAGGCTGAAATCAAGGGAAAGCAGAATCACTGGTTTTTCTTCTTAAATGTATTAAAATAATATATTTTATTTTTTAATTTAAAAATATTAAAAAGTTATTAACTTGAAGTAAAGAAAAAATAAAATAATTTTAATTTTTGTTTTAAATAATTTTAAAACAAATAAACATATCCTTTTATTATAGATTCACCAAATCTTAAATCAAATCAATTTAAAATTAAATGATGATTTTTTTACTTTTTCAATAAATAAATTTAACGAACACAATCTCTCTCTTTTTTTCTTTTACAATCGATCTCTAAATATTTCTTTGAAATCAAGAACTCACATCATTATTCCATTAATATTATCTCTAAATAATCTTAACCACGATCATTTCATCACGATTCACAGTCTTGTACCAATGTAACTGCTTTGTTATTATTATCAATATCGCTACTCATTATTACCACTACCATCTTACTAATATCTACCATGACGATCATCACTTATCACAACAATCAGTATCTTATTACTAAGATGACAATTCCACCATCACTATTCCAAGATCATGGTTAATATAATAACCATCATTCTATAAACACCAATAATAGAACCACCACACTCACTACCTAATCACTAAACCAATCCTACCTCTTTTAGCATCACTTTATTATTTCTAGCACCACCACTTTTATTATGTTATTATTATTACTACTTTCTTTATGATTTTTAAAGAATAATAACTTAATGTATTTCTTGGATGTAAAAAATATATTCAAATAATAAAAAACTCATTTTTATAATTTTTTTTAAAAATCAAAACAAATGTATTAGTAGTAGATTTTTTTGAATTTGAATATACTATCTTAGTTTGAAAGTAAACTACATGGTATTAAATAGTATTTTTAGTTTAGTAGTTAAACGAACATTGGAATGATGTTTGTCTGGTGAGCGGCTACTGTTAAGAGACACTTGTCTTTTTGAAGAAATCGAGACCACATTTATTTCTGCAGATAGAGAAAAGAAAAATACTTTAATCAAATTCAGTCCTTCAAAGACTTCAAAATCTTCAACACGACCTAGAGTACAACTTTAAATTGCATCCAGCACAATAATCGAAGCAAGTGTGGGGGCCTTTTCAAAAACAAAAACATAAGTTGTATACCTTTATGGAAATGACCCAAAAGGGAAGATAGAAAATGATTGTGGACTGTTACTTCCACACTCTTTGCCACTACTCTATAGCGGTTTGGTTCCTCGTGTTGTTGGCTTTCTTTGCAGATTTGGTGTTGGTGGGATGTCCTCATTTGGCCCCTAAACTCTTAGTTCATGCTCAAAATCCAGTCTTTTTAACTTGGTATTGCTTGGCTTGACTGAATATCTCAAGTTTTCGCATCTTTTCATGGTGGTCGCGTAGTGAAGTTTGATCTTTAATTGGTTTGGTCTGTAGAGAGAGAAATTTTAGTTAAGGAGAAGATGGGGGAAAAAGCTGAAGTTTTGGAGGCTGTCTTGAAGGAAACTGTGGATTTGGTAATAGATCAGAGCATACTTTGAAGCCATTGTTTGGTTTGGTTGCTATCTGTCTTAGTGTTCTTTGTTTGTTTTTGAGTAAAAAATTTTCAACCTTTTTTTTTTTTTTAATCGCAGGAGAACATACCCATTGAGGAAGTGTTTGAGAATCTGAGATGTAGCAGAGAAGGTCTCACAAGTCAGGCTGCCGAGGAGAGGCTAGCTATTTTTGGTCACAACAAGCTTGAAGAGAAAAAGGTATTGCCTTTTATCGTCGTGAACATTTTTCTTACTGTTTTTTAATTCAGGTTTTAACTCGAAGTTATCTTCTGGGTGTGTTTCAGGAGAGAAAATTCTTGAAATTCTTGGGTTTTATGTGGAATCCTCTGTCATGGGTTATGGAGGCTGCTGCTATCATGGCTATTGCTCTTGCAAATGGAGGAGTAAGTAGGAGGATGTTCTGGTTTTTATGAAAATTCCACTAATGGATTTGTTTGTCTTGGGACTTGTGTTAAGAAGTTGGTCATATAATTTTTTTTTTTGTGTTTAGGGAAAGCCTCCAGATTGGCAAGACTTTGTGGGTATTATTACACTTCTTTTCATTAACTCTACCATCAGTTTTATCGAAGAAAATAATGCAGGTAATGCTGCCGCTGCTCTCATGGCACGTCTTGCTCCCAAAGCAAAGGTTTGTGAATCTAACGAACTTTTGTTTCATTGTACATCTGTTTCCTTAAATTTGTGAATTTACTTCTATATCCGACTACTTGAGATTTGGACGAAACCCAAATCCAAAATTGCAAATATGACTGACTGATGCACTTGTAATTAGATTGAAGTCCTAATTTTGTTTCATCTCTCATAATATTATTCTCAAGGTTCTTCGAGATGGAAGATGGAGTGAGCAAGATGCTGCTGTTTTAGTTCCTGGTGACATTATTAGTATCAAACTTGGAGATATTATCCCAGCTGATGCTCGTTTACTAGAAGGAGATCCTCTTAAAATTGACCAAGTAGGTCTTCGAATACTTAGTTAACACTTCATGTTGGCTTGGTCTATGTATGGCTGTTTTACTGACCACCTTCGTTTTGGTTTCTCAGTCTGCACTTACTGGCGAGTCCCTTCCTGTGACAAAAGGCCCTGGAGATGGTGTTTACTCTGGTTCTACTTGCAAGCAAGGAGAGATTGAAGCAATAGTTATTGCCACTGGTGTCCACACCTTCTTTGGGAAGGCTGCTCACCTCGTGGATACAACTAACCAAGTTGGTCACTTCCAAAAGGCAAGGAGATATAATTGTTACATGTTCTTTGTTGAGTTCTAAGCTTCACTTTTGTGATTCGGATTCTGATTGTTTACTTTTGGTGCAGGTCTTGACTGCAATAGGGAACTTCTGCATATGTTCAATTGCAATCGGGATGATTATAGAGCTTATTGTCATGTACCCCATTCAAGATAGGGAGTATCGTCCTGGAATTGACAATCTTCTTGTGCTTCTCATTGGAGGAATTCCAATTGCCATGCCTACGGTTCTCTCAGTCACAATGGCTATTGGTTCTCATAGGTTATCTCAGCAGGTTGGCCAAGGTCTTGGGAATGTTCTAATTGACCCTGGAATGATGTGTTTTTGGTGTAAAATGATTATGTTTTGAATATGATCCAGGGAGCCATCACAAAGAGAATGACAGCAATAGAAGAGATGGCTGGCATGGATGTGCTTTGCAGTGACAAGACTGGAACATTGACTTTAAACAAACTTACCGTGGACAAAAATCTTATTGAGGTTGTTTAGTGAAAACTGTTTTTCAAACGTCCACTACCGAGCACAATTCTTGCTTATATGTCCCTCGGTATAACTTTCAGGTTTTTGCAAAAGGAGTAGATGCAGATACTGTTGTGTTGATGGCCGCTCAAGCCTCTAGAATAGAGAACCAAGATGCAATAGATACTGCTATTGTCGGAATGCTGGCTGATCCAAAGGAGGTAATTGGTCCATATGGTATATTCTTTTTTAATTTTTGGTCACTGTCTAATTAGTAATTATCAATTTAACATGGTTATATATATATATATATATATATATATATATATATGATGAATTATTTTATTTCCTTGTTCCAAAAGGCACGTGCTGGAATTCAGGAGGTCCATTTCCTTCCTTTTAATCCTACTGATAAGCGAACAGCCTTGACTTATATTGACAGTGGAGGTATAATGCACAGAGTCAGCAAAGGTGCACCAGAACAGGTAATCTGCTCACAATGCTCGTTATACTTGCCATTGGATGTTCTATATTTTGCCTTCTATCCTAATTCTTGGCTGCAAATATTTGTTTAGATTCTGAATCTTGCACACAATAAGTCAGATATTGAGCGAAGAGTACATGCTGTGATTGATAAATTTGCAGAAAGAGGTTTACGTTCTCTTGCAGTAGCATACCAGGTAATCACAATTCTATTTCTCTCTTTCTTCTTTCTTAGATGTTTGTGACCAGGTAATGACAATCCTATTTCTCTCTTTCTTCTCTCATAGATGTTTGTTTCTGGCTTCACTGTTGATTTTATTTTTCACCACAAGCTTTCATGATCTGCTTCTTCATTATTGCAGAAAGTTCCAGAAGGAAGGAAAGAGAGTGCTGGAGGCCCTTGGCAATTTATTGGCCTCATGCCCCTCTTTGATCCACCAAGACATGATAGTGCAGAGACAATTAGGAGGGCTTTGAATCTTGGAGTAAATGTCAAAATGATCACTGGTTTGTTCTGTTCCCTAGTTGCAAGCCATGTGAAAACTTCCCTTAAATTATGTTATGTTTACTTATGGAGAAATAACTATAGCTGTTAAAGATGTCATGTAGAATAAAATGTTATTCTTCACTTGGGACATGCTTATGTATAGGTTTTCCATAAATGTAACCCTGAATTCTTATAGAATGGGAAATTCATTACTATTTGCCATGAAAGTGTACATTTCTTAAAACTCGTGTCAGAAATTTTTTATGTGGGTCCCTTTTCATCTGTCAAGCTTTACTGCACTGCCTTCGCAATTCTGTTAGTCATGTTTCCAAGTGTTGCACTTGTCTAATCTTTCTAACACCATTTCATTCCAAAAGATGTCGGATTACCTCTGGCATTCTGTTTTGAGTTTTGACCCTTGTGGCTTTTATTAGGGGACCAACTGGCGATAGGGAAGGAAACTGGACGTCGTTTAGGAATGGGAACCAACATGTACCCTTCATCTGCATTGCTAGGGCAAGACAAAGATGAGTCTATTGTTGCTTTACCGATTGATGAATTGATTGAAAAGGCTGATGGCTTTGCTGGCGTTTTCCCTGGTGCATTTCTTTTATTTCTCTAACTCAGTTTTGGAACTCTGTACTTGGGTTTGATGCATTGCTTGACAGAAATGTTTTAGCTGTTTCTTTTATATAGGCATTGGATCTTTAGTTTTCCTTGCTAATATTGACAGGCTTGACATGCCTATCATTTCAGAGCACAAATATGAGATAGTAAAACGTTTGCAAGCTAGGAAACATATCTGTGGGATGACTGGTGATGGAGTTAATGATGCTCCTGCTCTTAAGAAGGCTGACATTGGGATTGCTGTTGCTGATGCGACTGATGCAGCTCGTAGTGCTTCTGATATTGTCCTTACTGAACCTGGCCTTAGTGTCATTATCAGTGCTGTCCTGACAAGTCGAGCAATCTTTCAGAGGATGAAAAATTACACCGTAAGCACTGGATTCTCACCATGTCATATCTTGTTAATAGACTGTTGGCTTACATTTTCCTTTTCCCTTGGCAGATCTATGCAGTTTCCATTACAATCCGTATTGTGGTAGGTTGGTAGGTTAGATCTCTGTGTGTGGGTGAGTGTGTAAAGTAGATGGATCTTGGGAAGAAATTTTTGATGTTTGCTTACCCTTGTTTTGGTTTAATATGGTGATAGCTTGGTTTCATGCTACTGGCTCTCATATGGAAGTTTGACTTTCCACCCTTTATGGTGCTTATCATTGCTATTCTCAATGATGGTATGTTGCTTCTTATCCTCTCCCTCCCCCTCCGCTCTCTCTCTCACATGCACGCATGCACTCACACATGTAAAATACATCAAATAAACTAAAAAAAGTAGAAAGTTTCCATGCTCTGTCCAGTTTCAGATTTAGTTCAGCATTGTTGACACACTAAGAAAATCGTTTTCTGTTATGCAAAGTGATTTGAATTTGTTTAATTTTCCTTGTATCTTGTTGTCAGTAGGTTCACTTTTCATCTTGTCTTTATTTATGCATCATTGTTATGACCTGCCAATTGTTTTCTTGGGAGATTACTAACACCACGTAATTTCAGGTACCATTATGACAATATCGAAAGATAGGGTGAAGCCATCTCCTCTGCCAGACAGCTGGAAGTTGGCAGAGATATTTACAACTGGAGTTGTTCTTGGTAGCTATCTGGCTATGATGACAGTCATATTCTTTTGGGCAGCATATAAAACAAACTTCTTCCCAGTAAGATGACAAGCCTTCTTTCATTTTATTATGAAGTTTGTTTTGATCATGGAAGATGCATTTTATTATGAAGTACCTTGGACCGTAAACTCTCAAGTACTTTATATGTTTGGCATGTTTGGTAAGAATGAGTGACAAGGTTTCATGGGGATATAAAACTCGTGTAGCCGGTGTTAAGTTAGAAAGGCTGTGGGTAACTGATACATCGTACGCATGTTGTCTATCTTCAGTGGATTTGGAATTTGTCTTCCTGTAATTTCAGTATGCAGGATGGATATTTGGAGTGTCAACTCTGATAATTGGTCATTGCTGTTAATTTCCAGAGGGTATTTGGAGTGTCAACTCTGGAGAAAACAGCTCACGATGACTTCCGAAAGCTTGCGTCAGCAATTTACTTGCAAGTGAGCACTATCAGTCAAGCACTTATATTTGTCACCCGATCTCGAAGTTGGTCGTATGTTGAACGTCCTGGGATATTACTTGTGGTGGCTTTTGTCATTGCTCAGCTGGTGAGCCAATTGCCTTAATTGTTTTTTTGTGACATCTCAAATAATTTGGAAGTGAACATTAACGTGACCTTTGATTTTGTTCAGATTGCCACTCTGATTGCAGTCTATGCAAATTGGAGCTTTGCGGCAATTGAAGGGATCGGTTGGGGTTGGGCTGGTGTAATTTGGCTCTATAACATCGTCTTCTACATCCCACTTGACTTAATCAAGTTCATTATCCGCTATGCTTTGAGTGGGAGAGCATGGGATCTTGTTATTGAGCAAAGGGTAAGGGTGCCGTTGGCTTAATGGGGCTTCTATTTACTTGAGTGTGGTCTGTCTACGTGTGTGTGTGTGTGTGTTTTGTTTCTCAGATGTATTTCTTGTTCTGTAGATTGCTTTCACAACGCAAAAAGATTTTGGGAAGGAACAGCGTGAGCTTCAGTGGGCACATGCTCAGAGAACATTGCATGGGTTGCAAGCACCAGACACAAAGATGTTCACAGAGCGAACCCATTTCACAGAACTCAATCATATGGCTGAAGAAGCTAAAAGGAGAGCTGAAATTGCAAGGTAGGCACTGATATTTAGCCGTCATTTTCAGCTTTGCATGTGACATCTAACATTAAGTATCAAGTATAAAGCTAAAATGGGTGGCTTTTTCACTGTTCATTAAATTACTGTTCACCCTCTCATATTTTATTATGAATTAAAGCAGTGAAAATTTTGAAAAATTTCAATTTGATTCTAGAACTTTTTTATTGTGCACAATTGAGTCCAAATTAGAGTCCAATTACATGTTTTTTTTAGGGTGAGGGTTGAATTGAAAGAAAAGGGATTAGAGTGACAAAAGCGGGTCAAATTGGTGGCAAGTATGTATTTTGTTTGAAATTTTCATTTTTGCCCCTCATCTTTTCAAGCAATTAGGTATTCAGCCCCTATAATTTTCAAAAAATATATTTTGGTATCAAATTTAATTTTTTTTTCCAGTTCTTTTTTGGGTAGAGGAGAGAGGATTGCTGGATTCTGGCTTAGAGAGATAAAGTTGCTGTTGGGGAAGATTTAGGCAACCAAAATGTCTATTTTCTGTCAAAAGGTTTTGTATAATGGGGGGGGGGGGGTGTTAAGATTATGTTTTTTTTTTTTTACCTTGAAAACTTCTAAAGAAAAGATCCGAACTTGGGAAGATTTTTGGTTTTGGGTTGATTTTAGATTTTGGGCTGGTTTTTTGCATTTTTGGAGGCCATGGTTTGGTTTAACAAGGTTCATAGGGTGTTTCCTACGTGTTTTAGTTAAAAAAAAAGGGTTGGAAATGAGTTTTTGGATGGAAAAAATCATGGATCGTGTTTTTCTGGTCACCATAGTGATGTATTTTGGGATCTTAAATGTATTATTATTTTTTTAAATCGTCTGCCCCTTTAACTTAAAAAAATACAGCCCGTGCGGGAGCCCTTTCTATTTGGGCCTGACCTTAATTTTTTTTTCCTTTTTTATTTTTTCTTAAATTAATACTTTTTTATATGTATATTTTTAAAAAACATTTAAATTAATATTTTAATTAATAGCCTTTCTCTATGATTGTTAGTGTGCTTATTTAGCTTTTTTTAAAATAATGATTATTTTTAATTATATTGGGTGTGTTTAATTAGTTAAGAAGTTGGTATGTCTCATTTGTAATTTTTTTTAATGTATTTTATTTAGATTAAATATTTATTTTTATAATTGTTTGAATATGTGCATCCTTGTATACTATTTTTTAAATTTTATTAAATACATTTTATATGTGTTGATCTATATTATAAATTGATTTTGATAAATCAATTTATTTAAAACAACTAATTAAATAACCCGTGTTGTGATATTAAATATCTTGATTTGTCTCTCAATTTTTTCATTTACGTTTTTATTTATCGCTAATGACTATATTTTTCATTTATTTACACAGTAGTTCATGATTGATTTAATTGGATGCGTGTATAAGTTTTTTAATTTATGTTAATGATTTATTTTAATGTAAGAAAATACATTGAAAAATTCTACATGTTCAATTTTTTACCATGTATTGGAGTTTTCAATTTAATCCTTAGTCTTATGATTTTTTATTTTTTTAATTAACCATTTTAGAAAAGTATAATTGTTTTTAATTTCACCCTTCAATCCAAATTGATAGAGTAATGTTTTTTTTTTCTATTCTTCATTTTCGTCCTTATTTGTTTTCCTTTTATTAAAATTTTTGTTCTTTTCGGTTTAAATCTCAAAGTGAAAATTTGTTGTTGCTCTTTAATTTATTTTTTATTTTGGTTTTAACCTTAATTTTTTTAATTGTTATTTTTTAATTTTAGATTTTTTGTTTTATTTTATACTTCAACATTTTATTTTCTAAGGATTGGGCTTCATGATTATGTCATGTATGGTGATTCAAGTCTGATGACCCGGGACAAGGGTTGATATTTTTTTTTTTTGTTTTGTTTTTTTATCCGGTAATTGTTTTTAATTTTTGTTTTCGATTTTATCTTTTAATATTATATTGGTTTAGAAATAAACTGCATGATTTATTTTTATTTGTTTTCTATAGAGTTATCACTATCTTAAATAAGTTTTTATTTTTAGTTTGTTGTCTAATTTTGCGACCATATATTTTTATCATATAATTAAAAAATAATTTATAAAAAAAAATTATTAAATTCAATGTAGTTCATAACATGGGTTGCTAGGGGACATAGATCAATCTAATCTATTAGTCTTTTTTTTTTTTTTTTTTAAATTGTCATCTTCAAAGATTTTTTAAAAACTAAGTTATGTTTTGACCGGAGATCAAGATTGTATTTGAACTATAATTCTCCTCCTTTTTCCCCTGATATATTTGCATTGATTGCAGGCTGAGGGAACTCCATACACTGAAGGGTCATGTAGAATCGGTGGTGAGACTGAAGGGCCTTGATATAGACACAATTCAACAAGCATACACAGTCTGAGGATCGTCTTGGGAGAATACAACACAATAAATGGCGCATCTTGCTGAAGAAGAGTAGAGACGTATAGTCTGTAGTTACCTTAAACAACAACGCCACCTATTGCTACAACGTTCCGAGTTCCAATACTTTAACAGTGATGCGGCTGTACTTCTTCTCAGGTCCCTTCTTCCTCTGCAATGCCCACAAGAGGGAAAGCTCGTCTTTCTGCCATTTATGTTTATATAGTAAGGTCATGGCCGCTGGTTGTTTTCTCCACTGTATTATGCACAAACTCATAGTAGGTGGTGGGTGATCATCAAGGTACTGCCCTTCTTTCTCTCCACTGTATCAGACACAAACTCATGTTCGGTTTAGTAATTATCATGGTAGTCAATGTCGTTGGGGGCCAAGAACCTTTGCAAATCTGATAGTTGGGTGATATAACTTCTGTTTCAGCTGCTGTCTTTTTGTTTTTTGTCATCTGTTGTCGCACCATTTCATCCCCCATTATATCCTGGTCTTATAGACAAGTGGTTGTCTAGCCGTAGAACTTCAAGAATAAGTTTGGAGTTAGGCCTATCTCTGTTTGCTCCTCTCGCAAGCCAAGCTAGATGTTCCAAACTATTTGACATTGTTGCATTATATGCTTCAAATGATCTAGCCTCTACAATCAGGCCTTCACGGTACACTAGATGGCCTCAACTCCTGCATCGTGGGTGAGTGGTGTCTACTATCTTCATCCATAAAAAAAAACCAACTTGTTCTAATACTAATTGACATAATTTTTTTTTTTTTGAATTCGAGAAAACTCCATTATCTAAAAAGTATATTTTATAAGTTCAGGTGAGCGAGTAAAATTCCGGTTTTTCTAGGCTAATTGACACAACGTATGTAGCATGGATAGAAATTAAAATTCTTCAGGGTTACACTAGTAAAACTACAGAAGAATTAATAGAGAAATAAATCTAATATATTCTAAAAAGTTTTTAATTAAATAATCTCTTTTTTAAATATAACATATAAGGGTGTTTAAATATAAGAAAAAAATTCTAATTAGTAAAATTTTAATTAAATTAAAAGTTATAATCTAAATAGAAAAAATATTCCTAAAATAAAGAAAATTTTGTAAAATTAGGTTATGGGCTTGGAAAATTTAACGGAAAAAAAACCATTATCGTTTCCATTAGAGTGTAGGTTGCACTTGTCTATACCTCATTAAAACCTAGAAAGTCTTAATTAAAGAAGTAATATAATAAAAATAATTATTACAAGAATGATGAAGATAATGGCCCACGGTCAACCCGTTGCGTTTTAGGCCTCTAGAGCAGAGGTTGACAGTCTAATTAAGAAATTAAAGATAACGAAAGGATTAGGATTAGGATTAGGTTATGGAAACTGCCTCTTAATTACTACTAGCTATAGCTTATTAAAAATACCGCGCATTGTAAAAGTTGGTTTTCAAACTCATATATATTTTTACTGCTTATTAGGCATTTAGTTTTTCATATTAAGATATTTTAACTAGAAAAAATAAATTAAGTTATTTAAACTGAAAAATAAATAAATTAATTATTCAATACATTAATCTTAATTTTAAGTAATATTAAATTTTAAAACTCATCAACTTGACAGGGATCCTAAATTCTACACATAAATGGTAATTTTATCTCATCGCCAACATTTTTTTTTTTTTTTGAAAAATGAGGATTATTCTTATAAAACAGGACACATCATCAAAGTCCTTTTTTTTTCTTTTCTTTTATCATCAGATCAATCAGTCCTTAAGAACAAATGGATGGTTAAGATTATTCTTTATATATATATATATATATATATATATATATATTCAATAGATACAATCAGAATACATTTTTATATATATATATATATATATATATATATATATTATTTCAATAGATACAATCAGAATACATTTAAAGATCTATGTTCAAAGAAGTTAAATTAAAATAGGAAAATATCAAATTAATTAATTATAAAAAATAATCAAATTATTAATTTGGATCTTTAATATTTTTTTTAATATATTTCAATAAGCCCCCTTAAGATACCATAAAATTAAAAAAAAAACCCAAAAAAATGAAGATATTACAAAAACTTACTTCTGCAACCAAAATACATTTAAACTTATAAAAAATTCCATACTATTAAATAATATTATTTTAAAAATATTAAAAGCATTCTAAATCTTGATCGTTGTTGTCCGAGTTCTTTTGTATTATATTTATAAACTTTGATGAATTCTCTTTGTTACCTTATTCCCTCTTTTTTTTTTCATCTAGACATTCTCATTTTATATACCTTGTTTTTTCCACACTTATAACATGTCCTTTTTTTCCTAGATTTAGATTAAGTTTTGTTGTTCCTCGATTTGTAATAGGACTTAGTTTCTTTCATGCTCTTGATTACTCCTCATTGCCAGCCTTTGGCCTTGTGAATTTTCATAACCAATTTTCTTTCTTAAATTAAAGCTTAATATGACATTTGTCATCTCTTTCAATATGAGAGTTTCTTTCCCTCACATTAGCATTGTCTTTGTTGTTAACTTCACATCAATTCACTTTAAATCATTAACGATTTAATTGAACATGTTGATTCAAATTTACGTTCTTTAACATCTTAAAACTAAACAATTTCTCTTTAAGATAAAATTTGTTTGACAACAACCTATACATATACTGACTTTCTAGTTTTACCTAAATTACCGCTGGTGATTCTTCATCCATGACATGATACATAACGTCATCATCCAGACAAAGCTTTATAGTTGTCTTAACCTTCATTTCTAGTCCCTGCCAATCGACTTTTTGTAAGGTAATTTTTTTCTTACATTACTTGTAACCTTTTGTTTTGGATAAAAAGATTCATGAAATTTGGATGATCCCTTTTAACAAACTACGAGGCTTTATTTGTAGAGTCTTCTGATCAGCACTCCTTGTAGAGTCTTATATATATATGTAAATGATAAAGCTGCTATGAAGCAAAACTTAAATGGTGGGGTTTACTGTGATTTTTGGTAAAGGGTGCTTTTAGGGCAAAACGATTGGCGGTTTTGGTGAGCCTTGGTTCATTCTCATGTAAAAAGAGTAGTTGACTCGTGCTCGGTTATTTTAAGCTATATTATCTGTCTTGTTTTCCTATTGTTTAATTTCAGTTTACAGCCACACCACTTCTTCTTATGCTCGATATATCCGCTTATAATTAGAATATGAATGGAATCATGTATATATATAATTGGCTGGAAAAGTATACAGAAAACTGTCCTCTCAAAATCTAGCTCGAGTTGAATTTTGTAAAAATTAATTTATCAAATTTTATTGACTTGATAAATTAACTATAGATTAGAACAAAAATCAAGATAATATTCAATTTGATTTTTTTAATTCAAAATAATACTATTTTAAATTGAAGTTCCCGCTATTAACCCATAACCTAAAACTTAAATTAAATCTTTGAACGATCCGGATGAAATTTCATTACTACGAGATGACATGCCCGCACGCTGCCGCGGGCTTATAAAATAAATGTATTTGATAGTGTTATAATTGTGAACCAGCGCTAGATAAGTAATAGAAATTAAAGGCATGATGGAGCAAATATTTCATGATGAAAAAAAAAGTTGTGTTGGTGATCCAAAACTTTGAGACCGAACAAAATGATTTGTAGTAATTTACAGTGTTTTGTGAGGAAAGATACAGTGCTTTCGCCACATGATTTAACTTTTCAGTTAATAAAAAGAAAAAAAAATTACAAAGCTAAATTCTTTACCAACTTAATATTAAAAAAAAACCAACAAAGATAATTTTGGAAGGAAAAAAACCAATGAGAAAAAACATTGTAGCAATTGACAATGTTTTGTGAGGAAAACTATAACGCTTTTCCCAATAAAATAAAAAAGAAAAAACCATTTAGAGAAATATTGTAGCAATCCACAGTGTTTTGTGAGAAAAATTACAACTCTTTCCTCATATGATTTAGTTTTATTGTAATTATAATTCTTAACCAACTCAATATTAAAAAAAAATCGACAAAGATAATTTTGAAAAAAATCATAAAAAAATCACATGGAAAAACACCGCAACAATTCACGGTGTTTTAAAGAAAAAAAATTACAAAGCTAAATTTTTAATCAGCTCAATATTAAAAAAAAATCGACGAGAACAATTTAAGAAAAAAAAAAAAACACCAAAAAAAGGAAAAAAAATCATGTTGGAAATACTGTAGCAATTCATAGTGTTTTGTGATGAAAGCTACAGTGCTTCCCCACATGATTTAGCCTTATTTGTAATGACTTGTAATTGTAATTCACAAACAACTTAATATTAAAAAAATAAAATTAAAAAGGATAATTTGAAAAAAATTATAAAAAAAACCATGTGGAAAAAAACACACCGTAGCAATAAACATGTAATTTTCAAAATAAGTTACGTTGCTTTCCTCACATATTATAACCGTAATTTTTAACCACTCAATATTAAAAAATAAAATAAAAAAAGATAATTTTGGAGAAAAAAAAATCATGCGGAGAAATACCGTGTAGCAATCAACAATGTTTTAAAGAAAAAAATTACAAAACCAAATTCTCAATCAGCTCAATATTAAAAAAAAATCGACAAATATAATTTTAAAAAATAAAGAAATAAAATAGAAAAACTAAGTGGAAAAACATCACAGCAATCCACAGTATTTTAAAGAAAAAAATTACAAAGCAAAAACTTTAACCAGGTCAATATTTAAAAGGTAAAATCAACAAAAATAATTTTAAAAAAAATAAATGAAAAAAAAAAAAAAAAAGAGAAGAATCAATATGGATTACTGTTGTAATCCACAGTGTTTTGTGTGTGGGGAAACAATAAACCCCCCCCCCCCCGCGCCCGATTTAGTATATTAGTTAATACTATCATAAAGATAGATCTATTTAACAAAAGAATTCATAAATTTTTTATTCAATGCATTCATGGGCTGTTAATATCTATTCCTCTGTAAAATAATATGATTCAAAAACAATAATAATGTTATTGGTGTCATACTGAATTCACCACCCAGAAAATGCCCAGCATATCATACTTATTGATAATTTTATTTTCAATATATAATCAAATAAATTAGTACAAAGTTTTTAAGAGTGATTTTTATCTTAACTATAAACTGGTAAATATTGAAACATTATTCGAATTCATGTTCTTAATTCCTATGTTTTAAAAGTCAAACAAACTAGTTCAATTAGCTCCCTATCAGGGGATTGGTATCAAGTGATCTCTTACACTTGACTTCGGAATCTTAAAACTTCGAATCAATGGCCTCGTCTCATTGCAAATTTCAGAACAGGTACTAATCTTTGCCAGCAGAATCATGTCCTGTATCATTTTTAAAAGTGCTACACAGAAGATCTACTTTCTAAAACATTTATTTCAGAAACAAAATTTTGAAAAACGGCATTTTCTGTCCAGAGTGCAAGTTCTTCTCAACTCTTTCCAAGCATATTGAACTCTACATCACCTGCTTATGTATTGAATCTCTGAGTGTTCTCTTAACCATTCAAGCACTTTTGCTCCCTCCAGTACTTCTTGCACCTATGCAAATGCAATTGCACCAGTAAAGTTAACAAGCTAACCCAAGAAGTAGCTTGAAAAATGCAGAATTCAGCTGTAATTTGTAAAGATCATAGCCTCTGCCCCCAGACAGAGAATGAAACACAAGGTCTAGACATCCTTTAAAGAAGAAGCAAATAAAAAGGATTCACAATATCCACCAGACAAGAAATAAGAGCCACCATCAACCACGGTATTCATAGTAGAATGGAACCCATCCCAGAAAATAAACTGTAGCTGTAAGCTCTGGTTTTAAGCTTTGACAATGCTAATGCCATTTCTGACTAATGTAAATCATGTTTTATGTTATTCTTCTAGTCTCTTTTAATTCAACAAATTTCAGACCCAAATAAACAGCATATTCAAAACATTTTCAGAAGTACAGTGGAAAAGAGAAAGCAGAACACTTCAATTCTTGACAAGGGTGGGATTTACTGACCTGTTCCTCCACACGCTCCTCATTGTACTCTTGTTTATGTCGTTTGAATTCAGCAATGGAGTTCTCAACCTCTTTGACAAGATCTTCTGTAGAAAACTGTAGCAAAATGCAGCATATGTGAATGGTGAAAAACTTTGTAACTTTCCACGAGCTGACATTTAAAAGGTTGGTCCAATCAGGTGAAATTGACTCAGGTTATGTCAACTCAATGTTTCACTAAATTTCTACACAAAGCAGTGTAAGACTGGGCTAAACAAACTTGTGTAAATGGAGGATAAAATCTCAACTAAGAAGACACACCTGCAAATTTTCACGTTTGAATATATCTCCTACTGCCAGATTTTGTTTTATCACCCTTGTTATGTTCTCCTTTTGGTTTTCTAGGAACTCATTAACTGCCTTTGGACTTGATAGTGAAGCCAGCTGCTGTTCATTTAATTTCATATTTGCCTGCACAAATGTAATATGATGAGACTAGTACACCCTACACAATAGGAATGTTAAATTGAAAGAATCTAGAAACATAAAATTAATCTTTGTATCACATTATCCCCGCCCCCCCCCCCCCCCCCCCCCCACACACACACACCCAGGATAGATAAATAAATAAATAACTAGCACTCTGTTTTAGAACCAACCTGAATCTGGAGAAGTTTGGCTCCATAAAGCTGCCTACCTTGTTCCTCAAACAAGGATTGAGGAATATCAATCTCCACCATCTGAATGTATGATAAAACATCCAAAAAATTACAAGCCAGTTAGTAGAGTGACCTGCTGAATCCATGAAACATCATCAGTTGAAGATAATGCAAACAGGGGGACTGCATGGAAAATCAAAAAACTCTACAGCAAAATGCTAGCTATAGACCTCAATGGGCAAGCAACAATCTACAGATTAATATTTCAGAACACAAAAAAACCTTGCAAAGCTGGTCGAGAATTGCATTATCAGTTGCTTGTTCTCTTGCTGTTTGCTCCACTTCTAGGAACTTTTGTAACAGTGATTCCTTGACCTGCAAACGTGCAAGGAAACATATCTTATTTATGAGCTCTATGAAAAATTCTGAATCTAGAACCGTGTCAAGATCACATGCAAGTATCACCTGCTGCAAGGTGGTGCACCCAGGAAGGAGTTTGTCAGCAAATGAGTCATCCAACTCTGGAAGATCTCTATAAAACAATTCTTTGCATTCCACCTAAAGAGCAACATAATACATTTGGATGGTTAATGCAGTTATACTAAACCTACTGAACTTACAGACGATTTGTATGCTTGTCAGTCTATAATGATTCTCCAATTTAAATTCTAACCGAGTGCCTAAGGTAAAGGAACAAGAAGGTTCAAACTGAAGCACAGCAGAAGCTATCATTTGTTTTGCTGATTCAACCTAGTTTGCTAAAATTATTTCTTTTCCACAAAACTCCCCCGTTCCATAATTTAAAGTCACCAAACAGAGTTTTTTTTTTAAAAATTAAAATTTCTTCTTCATCAAAATCATGGGCATGCATTTTGGGACACTAATAAGGGAACAAGTTGCATCAATGAAGCGGGAGAACATACAATAGTAAAGCCTACTAAAACCTCCACTCTTTGAGGGGAGGGCTTGAAGACCACTGCCAATTAAACTGAACAAACAGGCCAAAATTGTAAGAGAAAAGAACAAAGCAACCTAACTTATCATGTATTTATGTCTCCATTAATTGATCTAATTATTTTCTTTGGGAATACTATATCTTGTTCAAGAGGCAAATTCTTCAAAACAGAAAGGAACTCACAGTAAATTGAGCATGAACACCACGGAGATTTTCTTGTTTCCATGATTCAGGAAATACAAGAGGAAAGGACTTTGTTTCACCTCGTTGAATCCCTATTATTGAATCAAGGAAACCAGGTATCACTCTATCACCATGCTCTGTATCAAAATGAAAACCTGCAAAGAATGAAAAAGTAGCAATGTCACGGAATCTGAGACTCATGCAAATAAAATTATTAAACAAATTTTAGAGGTGGAACAAACAAAAAACACAGAATATTTTGAATTCAAGGCAATGGACTCCTCTGGTCAGGCTACCATGTTCCTCAAGTTTTAGTAAATACTGTAAAAGCAGAAAATGAGCACAGCTAAATTTAAGTGCTTGTAAAAATAAACTAAATTGAAGTAGCAAAATGACAGGCAACTGGTTTAAAACCGGAACATCATTCATGTAATTTATTGTTCACATTTCATTAGTAAAATTATTTCAGTTACCCAGATTAGCAATAAAAAAAAGTAAATGCTAATCCCCATCTGTTGTGCCTTGGTATATAAATTAGCATCTCATGAACCATCATTTGACTGCTGCCTTAATATTTTCATAGTAACCTAGTGTCATGTCCTTTTGAATTCAAGACAGTTAACTTTTCAGGTTAACATTCAAAAAAAATTAAGTGTATATTTAGATTAAAAGCTCTCTCTCTCCCTCTTTCTTTTTTTCCCACCAAACCAAAACAACCAACTTTTTTCTTCTTTTTATCTAGAATTGAAAAACTAGAAAGTCGTGTACCAAGTATGTTCTCCAATAAGAATATAAGAGATTGGGGGCCACTTTTCTAAACTCGGAAAATCTTCCTTTGACTGGTGAGCGCATGTTCTTCCAGTTTTTTATTCTCTCAGCAATTTTCAGTTTTAGAAGACACTTTATCTCATTCAATTGGAGGATCTCCCATACCCATTACTTTCTAAAACCTTCTGCAAAACACCAAGTCATTATGGTGGTGACACTCATTCCCCCCCCCCCCCCCACCTTCTTTTTGTAAGGAATTGATTAGTCAGGCATGAGCAATCATGCTCAGGTTCAAACTCATATTCCCTTTGTCCATCTAAACTCTGTATTTTATTCATAATAGGCCAATTAAAACTCTTAATTTTTTTTAAAAAACGACAGTTCTTCTCTGAACTTATATAATTAGTAGACCAAATCTAGAAAGTGGAACAAACTTTGGTGATCCTAAAGGAATTAATGGACTATCAGATTGGGACCAAAGGAGTATTAACTATTAAGAACTCGCATTTCCCAACAGTTAAAATCTCAATAGTTGTGCCACCAATGTCAAGGTCATGCCCTTATATAATGGTTCTAGGCATGGTTCCGGATAGGAATTGCAACATCACCAAATATAATAATGACAACAGAGAGAAAAAAGAAGAAGAAGAAGAAGAAGAAGAACATAATGGCAAACCTTTACTCTCTGCAGCTGGAATATTCTGAACATTTGATTCATCCTCGTCAATTTTTGTTGCTGAAACATCAAGTACTGCAACATCACCAATCTGTGGAGATCTCAACATAAGTTGTAAGCCTCATATGACAAATAGGAAAGACCAAATGCAATGCAACCATCTAAATTTAATTAACAGGCTGTAGAGCACATCATATTGACTATAAAGGAGAAAGTTCCTGAAGGTCGTATAAAAAAATAAAATAAGGGGTTCATAGTTTTTGAGAGTATAACGCCCCAAAAAACTAAAAGAAAGAAATGGTGGCATATGTGATTACTTAACAGATATTCAACAATTTCTAAACTATAATCTTTTAGTCCAAAAGAACAAGCCAACTTCCTCTTCCCTCCCTTCCATTTTCCACATTACACAACGTTTACCAAAGTCATTGAATTTAAGACCTGATACAAATTCTTCTCCCTTGTATTGCATTTGCTGCTTATAGCATAGACCCGCTTATTAATATCCTGGATCTTTCCATGAAGCGTCAAATAAACTTTAACTAATAACAAAAGGAGGGGGGGCTATAAATTAAAATATTTATTACCTGTAGTCCTCTGTCAGTTATAATTCTCATCGAACCCAAGGATTTGTGGCGCTGTCTTAATTCTTGTTCAGAAGCTCTCTGTGCATCTATCTCACTATCTATTTCAACAACAATCTTCAAATCTCTGTAGCCATTCTCAGGGATCCATATGACTTCAGGTGCCACATCAACAACAACATCATATCTGTACCACAAGCCAGCTCAGCGAGCACGGATCATATAATTGCAATTTCAAAATGCACATACTGCCCAATTTCATATATAAGATTCTCTCGTTTAAACAAAACACACAAAAAATGTAGGCAAAAGCTAGAGCTGCACATTTTACTTCTCTGAGAAGTTGTCTGAGGTAAGAAGATGCAAGCAATAGATAACTTAGAGGATGTGTGGGTAAAAAACCTGAGAGAGTTGAGAGATAAATACGTCTTCTCCATATCTGTGAATTTGGTTGCTATTTGCACCGAATCCCTCAAAGCCCTTCCAGTCACCTGTGGATTGGGAGAACTGATCCTCAATAGATTTGCACGGTACTTTAAAATAATTTAAATATCAGGGCAACAATTGGAGTAATTAATCCATTAAAGTGAAATCAACATCTAATTAATATAATCAATTAGCTGGTTGCCTGCACATTGAGAAACAAGAAGCAAGTTGAACTTGGGAACTAAATGTAGCGAAACCTAACTAACTGGAACATACCGAAGACATGGCATGTGGAAGGGTCCTTTTCAAAATAGATTCAACTGTAGCCTTTTGAACATTTTGTTTCCCAACATAACTTAAAAGAATGCTCTCTGGGACATCCTTTCCAGGACGAAATCCAGGCACCTGAGCAAAGCAAGCATACGTACACAAACCAACAAAACTAATTACTCCATACAGCAAACAATTCTTCTATTTAACATATCATCAGAAGCCAACCAAAAAACTCAACGAACCTTAGCTTGTTTCGTGAACTCATTCATGACCCTTTTGTAACAATCTTCACATACAGCTGGTGGAACTTCTACACTCAGTCTTATCTGCACATTTAACAAATAAGGGGAATGCCAGCAATTGATAATGAAAAATTACCTAAAATAAATGACTTGAATTTCGCATAATGGTTTTTCCATGAAAAAGAGAGAGAGGTACTGACTCTTGAGTTGGGCTCTGGGGTTTCAGTGACTTTAATATCGGCAGGAAGGCGGTCATTGCTGGGTCCAACAGCAATTGATGAAGAAGCTGGAGAAGCGAATTTACGAAGGAACGAAGGGCGTTTGGTTTGGCGGTAAAACGAAGGGAGCTTTTTGTCATTTGCGAAATGGAGAGATGGGATTTTGATGGGAAGAGAGTTTTTGGAGAGAAAATGGTGGTTACGTTTGAGGAGAGCAGGTGAAGTGGAGCTGACACTGAGCTCCATGGATTGGATATTTGCTTTGCTTGCTTGCTGTAATCACTTCCCTTTCCCTTCCTGCTTTGGTCTTTCATTTTAACCAAGTAAAACAGTGAGATAGAAATATAGATATGGAAAGGGTCCACACTCCCAGAGGCCACAATATCTCTACAATGCCCCTGCGTTATGTTATGTTATGTTATGCTTCATGTGCCTTATTTCCTGAATTGGGCTTCAAATTCAATTACTATATTGTCCTTCATTTTCAGCGCTTAGAAACGCCATCAAATGAAAGAGATATCTCTTGACAAGTAATTTCTAGACATCTAAATTAGACAACTTCATTGTAAATATTTGGATTTGAAGTTTTTTGTATGCGGCATCGTGAAAATCATTTTTTTAAATTATGATTCTTCAGTGTAAATTAAAAAAATAAAGAATTATTATATTTTATTGGTCAGCAAAATTTAAAGTTTCCTTAGTATTTTGATTATTATGGATGTTAACTAGTCTTTAAAATTTAAATAAAAGAATTAATTGTGTAAAGGAAGGACGTCTCACCCTAAATACAAATTACCTAAGGTTTTTTCATACCCTAAATGACTAGCTGCAGGGTTATCATGTATGTATTGCAAGATAGCCTTCATGAGAGGATGTTCTTTATTGATGTAGATTCTTCTTTTGTATAAAATAATGTTATTCTTCAACCGGTATATTAGACTTTCCACTGTGTTCTTGTTCTTGTTCATTAATTATAGTAGTTGGTGGATCTCTAAGTCGGTATTATAGCTCTCCTTAAGTTTCTCAGCCCAACTGGCAATAAACATAGTAAAAGTCTGTATATTCCTTTGATTTTCCCCTTCTAACCTCCTTCACGGAGCATCGACTGCCATATTTTCCTTATCGGATTGATTTTTCACTGTAAAATCATAACCAAAAAGCTTAGAAATCCATTTCTACTGTGTAGGGTTTTCGACCTTTTATTCTAGTAGATATTTTAAGCTGTGCTAGTCAGACTTGATCTTGAAAGCTTGCCCCAGTAGATAAGAACATCATTTCTGAATTGCTAATAAAATGGCTTGGAATTCTTTTTTATAGGTTGACAAAGTTAGTTCTCTTCCTTTTAAACAGTTACCAAATGCCTTCCTTTTGCATCAGAATAGCTCAACCTCTCATTCCAAAAACATCACATTCAATTGTGAAAGGTTTTGTGAAGTTAGGTAAAGCCAATATAAAAGGCTTAGTGACTTCTTCCTTAAGTTTAATGAAAGCCTCTTCTATCATATTATTCCATTAGAATGTTCATTTCTTCAATAATTTTTTTAATGGACCCGTAATTGACCCATATTTTTTTATGAACCGATGATAGTGACCTGTCAAACCCAAAAATCCTTTTTTAGGATTAGCCTCCACATCTTTTCTTGACACAGTATGGCCCAAATAGTTTACCTCTAAGCAAACAAACTTGCACTTAGATTTCTTTGCTTATAGTTGATATTTAGGTAGAATATTTAATACTTTTCTTAAATGGATCGTGTGTTTAACCTCAGTATTACTATACACCAATATATCATAAAAACAAAATTAGAATAAACTTGCATGAAAAAAACTTAAATACCTCATTTATAAGAGACTGAAAAGTTGATGGGGCATTTGTCAAACCAAATGACATTACTAAGAACTCATAATAACCCTTATAAATTTGAAAAGTAGTTTTTGGAATGTCTTTGGTCTTTATATGAATTTGATGATATTCTGATCTTAGATTCAATTTGGAAAAGAAATTAAACTCATATAGCTCTTTTAACAATTCTTCCACAATGGGAATAGGGAACTTATCTTTGATGGTTTTGTTATTCAACGCTCGATAGTTAATGCATATTTGCTAGGAACCGTCAGACTTTTTTACCAACTATACAAGTGAAGAGAAAAGACTTTGACTTGGTCATATAGTTCCTAACTCCATTAATTTTTTCACAATCCTTTTAATTTAAGCATTCAGATAAAATGGATACTGATAGGGTCTGACCCTAATGGGTTGAGTTCCCTCCTTGAGCCTTATAAGGTGGTCATGAATTCTGAATGAAGAAAATCCTTGAGGCTCTGGAAATAACATCTAATATTCTTGTAACAACTCATGTAGCCAGAGAGGCAAACTAGAGTCAGATTCAACCTCTATTTCCTAAACTTGCAAGATCAATCCCTAAGCTTCCTTTTTTAAATCCTATAAAAAGTTAGGTCCATAGTCAACCTCGGGAAAATCCAATATGATCATTCTCAACTAAATATACTGGTCATTCGGTGGCTCTATCTCTTGTTGGTGGTGCCCATAAATTAAAGTGATGGGGTTGTTAGGTGGTGAATCTACTAGTCTCTTCCCCTTAGCCTTTGCAATATGATCTACTTTGGTTGAAATTGTTTTAGTTGTTGCACTAGATCCTCAAGTACCCTCTGTTGTATATGTTGATTTAATTGTTGCTTCATCCCCACTACTGCTTCAATTAATTGTGACATGCGTGTTCCATTTGCCATGATCAGTAGCTCTTATAACCAAGTTATAATGAATCTCATTTCAATATATTAAAGTTGTGGATTTTATAATTGAATTTTAAAAAAAAGATTCAGGTTATTTTATTGAAATGAGGATTTAAGAGATATAAATGGATTGAATTGAAATTTAAGAACTAAGAACTTAATTGCAAAAACTAAGATAAAAAATAATTCTAGGCATATTCGAAGGTAGCTCGGACCTCCAAAGTTCAAAACTAATAGTTCAGAAATAATTCATTGGATACTATTCTCAAATCTCTTAACACTATTTATAATGGAAATTGCTTGCATTTTATTTAAATTTAAAAGACTAATTATTTTTACTGAATTATACTTGGGGTCCTCGATTAACTAAAGACTAATTCTTTGCTGGTTCAAACACTGCTGTTTTCCTTTGCATAAATATCTGGTTCCACGCACCATTGCTTGTAACATTAAGCATATGTCATCCATGTTTTTGGCATCATCCTGGGGTGGCATTTTGACTGTTCACTCTCTATCTTCTCTCCATCTGTCTGTCTTGCCCTGTCGAATATCTTTCAAAGAACAACAGTCCTAATTCTTTGTTCTCTCTCCATCTGTCTGTCTTACCCTATGAGATGTCTTTCAAAGACAACAATAGTCCTAATTCTTTGTTCTTGCAAGAAGATATGATGCCAGGAAATCAGCACCTTCAATCCCCAAGCCTATTACATACTCGGTGACTTATTCCCAACCCTAGGCATATACTTGTTGCCTGAGGCTTGGTCCTCATAGACGCCTCCAACATTGTGCATGCTTGCACGAGTGTTTTGAATTCGCAAAGTCCAGTCTTGCGTATTAGGGGTTTACAGGTTTTGATATGAATAGTTATTATCTATTTCTTCCGAACACATGCCACTATAATTTCGAGACTTGAGTGCTTCTCAAGACTAGGCGTCAACAGAAAACCATAGAAAATGTTGAACCATCTACGTCATGAGACTTGTTTCAAATCCCGAATTACTCAAAAGTGATGGCAAGGATTATGAACACTGCTGTTGATTCCGCTTCCAGAAGTGCAATACGCGCGGGTTCGATAATTATCTGAATATTTTGGTTGAATGTCCCACAAATTGCGAACACTTTGCTTCCATGATGAGACACTTCTTTTCTACAACACAACAGAGAGCAGTCCTCTAAAGTCACGAACACAAAATAACATGAAAGCAGTGATACCAGTAACTCCCAATGATCTGTCCCAACTGTCAACAAATTGCCGTCCATCCTCCTCTAGCTCAAAACAGCATCTAAAGCATGAAGAATATTCAGAGCAAAGGCCCTATCATTGCGTCATCTTCGAAGACTATAAGAGATCATGGAGAAATAAAAAAAAACAAAGTCCTTTTCAAGGCACAGTTGAATGTGACAAGAAATGTTACATCTCATTCTCCTGGGAAGAACACAAAACTTTGGAATCTCTACCATGTCATGTCTTCAAGTATAAGTGCCTTCCTACTCCCTATTCATTTGCTTCAGCACCATTCTCCACTGCTCGAGTAACGCCGACTTCAGCTGGTCGAATAACTCTGTCATGGAGCATGTATCCTGCCTGTAAAGATACAACAAGGTAGCATTTCAGTAACACTTTAAATCAAATACTAGTCACGAGCAACTGCGAATTTTCTGAAACAGCCAAAAAGGCTTTACAAATGCGATTAATAGTAATCCCACATGCATCAGGCTTGGTCATAGAGAAAGGCAAGAAAAGATATTCTACCGAAAGATAAAAAGGGGAATGCTAGTGACAGTTACTAGTAACACTCCTCATCATTAATGTCCACATAGCCAGTAACATCCATGGCAACCAGTTAAAAAGTTAAATGAAGAGAAAAACCGAGTTATAACATTATCACAGTACAACAAGAGAACCCCACCCCCCCCCCCCCACCCAAATCTCACTTATAAACAATCTCCAATATGAATCAAAGATTTTAACTCATAACCCCATACAGTAGGATGAGTATGCTCAAAACCAAATTGGATTATAGATAATCTCCAACTGGGTCATCATCATAAAAAAAAAAGTACGAGAACAGGGCTTCTTTTCAAATTGGTCATGGAGGCAAACCTCAAAATTGAAATTGCATGACCTCCGGGGATAAATGCATCATGTCAAATTAGCCGGAAGTAGGAAAGAAACTGAAAATGCAAAGAAAAGGGTCCGTCTGTTTCACCTTTCTATTTATGCTTTGGGTCTGTCTCTTCACAGTTCACACATGGTTTCAAAATTCTCAGTTTGATAAAATGATTTAAGGGGAGAGTGACACAGGATGGGGGGTGAGAGAGAGAGAGAGATTCTTTGTCGATTTAAAAGTATAAAGTTAATATAGCAAGTGTAACTGGTTTCCCATGTTCCTTTCTAACTCTACTTACTACATGGCTTAATATTAAGGCGACTGTTGCGAAAACCTGTCAACTGACTACTGCTAGCATTCCCTGAGAAATAATTCTAGTTGCAACAATGGAACAATAACAAAAAGAAACAATGAAAATCATAATCACATATCAATAACTAAATATTGTTTTCCAGTTGATGAAAAATAAAGAAACTGTATCAACAATAATTTCAATCAAATGGATAACAGTGAGCTGTATGGTTAATCAATAAAAGAGCTTGATTATATTCAATGAATACCTTGAGAACAGCAGCTACTGTCCCTGGAGGCTTAGAAGCATCTGGAACCTGGAATATTGCATTATGCCTATGTGGATCAAATGGCTCATTTGTTGGATCAAATTTCTCTACTCCATACTTCTTAAATACCTGAAATCCAAAACATCACATGGTTGTTTGAGCAATGATTTAATACCAACGCAAAATGTATACATACAGAGAAGGCTGTGAGGTGAGGTGAGGTAATGGCTGATGATGTAACAAGAAATGTTACCTCTTCAAGCTGTTTCTCAGTCATTTCAACTCCTTCCAAAAGCGTCTTAAGGAGTGGCACTACCTGGGCAGTGTCATTAGAAACATCGATTTTTGAGAAATTGCCTTTGACAGCTGATGAAGCTCTTCCCAAATTGTCTGCAACATCAAGTAGGCTCTTTGCAAAATTCTGAGGCACATATTTTGAGAACACATTCAGTTAAAATTCCAGATACAAGAATAACCAAAAAGATAATTAATGAATCCACATTTCCAACAAAAAAAGAATGACAGGAAGGAAGAAAAGCATGCCGTCATTAGGTGAAGCTGACCTGTATGGCAAACTTTTTAGAGTTCTCTGCTTCACGTTTTGTTCTTTCCTTGACATTTTCCATTTCAGCATATGCGCGGAGAACTTTATCTTGCATTGTCTCAATCTCCTTATGCTTTGCCTCCAGGAGTTCCTCCTTCTCCGCCACAAGCTTCACCAAATCATCCATAGATAGATCACTCCCGGCCTCAGAATCTGAATCAGAATAGGCAGTTCGTTTAGTACCTCTCCTCCTTTTAACAGATCGGGATATGGTTTGTTGGGACTCTGAGTTGAAACCTGACTCTTTGGTCTCATGCAAAACTGAATCTTCTGTCTTATCAGAAAGGTCTACACTTCCATTTGTTTTTCCTGACTCTGCATTTGTGGGATCACAGTTGGAGTCTACAGCACTCCCCTGCTCCTTTTCAGTAGGCTCAGGAAATGCAGATGAAGTGAACCCAAAATTTTGAAAAGGAGGGGAGTTTAGTGCTGAATGATGAAACAGACACACCTTCCTTGTAATACACTGAAATAGGACATGCAAGTTATAAAACATTAAAACACTGGAGAAAAATTAAGAAGGGGATTTCAAACTAGTCAAGAAGCAATCAAATATTAAAAAACCCGAAGTACTTTGAAATGACTGAAAGTCAAATCCAACTATTTGTATTATGAAAGAAATATTAGTGGACACTTAAATAGATTAGAGGAACTAACACACATGTGCACACTAATTAGAAGTCATAAAACAACAATCATAAAAGGAACGATATTTCAACATAGAAAAAACAAACTCCAACATTGACAATGTTGGATAGTAACTCCAGACTGCTCCCCTCCATAAGCTGAGCCCAAAATATTTAAATGGCACTGACAATACCCACTAGGGCCACTACGATACCCACATAAAACTTATTGCATGTTACGGACAATGTAATCAGATGTTTTAATTCAAGGTTAGTTCAATTAATTCAACAACATAAATGAAATAAAAATAAAAACTCTTGATTAAAACCCCCAAATGATAGTAGAAAGGCAATTAGATTTTACTTGCTCTCTCAGTAAACTATTAGAACTTGCAAATTTGAAGCAAAAGGCAACAAGTGAACATTGGTCATATAATGATTTCAAAATTAAATAATGGTGTACTGCTATCTCAATCTCAACTTCAAGTCATAAAATTTGAAATTTCCTAAACCTTAGCAAAACCCAACCCATGAATAACAAAAACCAAAATGCACAAATAAAATCCTCATCCCAGTGATTTGAGTCAAAATCCTTAAACCCTAGGATAACCATGAATTCAGACATGATGCCAAATTCTGAGTAATTTGAGTCAAAATCCTTAAACCCTAGGGAAAAAAAGAAGAAGAAGGAACCCATATAAACCCAAATTCTGACGTCAGATCCTTAAACCCTAGCAAAAACTTACCATGAAATCAATTCTGAGTAATTTGAATCAAAAACCTTAAACCCTAGAAAATAAAAAATAAAAACTAAGAAAGAACAACCCATAAAAAACCAAATTCTGACGTCAGATCCTTAAACCCTATAGCAAAAACCTAAAAGGAAATCAGACACGAAAAGAAAAACCCAAGGAGAAAAAGGAAAATATTAAGAGTCAAATCCTTAAACCCTAGCGAGAACCCTGGGTGAAAATTGATTAGTAAAAAAGGAACGCACCTTGTCCGGATATCCATACTCATGAACAAGAGAGTGAAACTGATGAGAGAGGATCGGCAAGAGGTGGTGATTATGGGACGGAGACGGCGAGTGTAGAACCAGAGAGCGTCGGCCCACGCTCCTCGAAAGGCGTGACAACATCCTGGTCATCAACATCCTTGCCTGGTATGATAAATTATTACCAGAGAAAATGAGAGTATAAATATAAAGGGTTGATTAGGAAACTGGAGAGAGGAATGGTAAGCCGAGGCAAGTTCTAGGTTTTCTTTTTCTTTTCGGCAAAATAAAAATAAAATAATGTCACGAATTTTATCCCTTTAATTGATTCAATTTTTTTTATGGTACCTTCCAAGGGGGTTAAAAATAATTTTTTAATATTTAAAAATATAATATAAATTCAGATAATAAATTTATAAGTAATTTTTTTAATTAATTATATAATAACAATTCTAACTAAAAAAATCAATTATATTAAAATCTAATAAAGTGAATTAACAATATTATAATTAATAAGTGATCTAAATAAAATAAAAGAGATAGATAGTATAAATCAATAAATTAATGATATGAAAAAATAAAAAGTTTTAGAACAAAACTTCTCCATATAGAAGAATTACTAAAAGGTATGAAATAACATAAACCTAATGATACCTTTTTGCATTGAAAGTTAATGAGCCTAAACTAATAATTAACTAACATAAATTCAATAATTAAATAAACCCTTAAACAATGTCTAATACGCTAGAAAAAATTCATATTCAAAATAATTATTTAAAATTAAATAAATAAATAAAATAGAATAATGAAAAAAGTTTTTATGTTAAAATTCCTTCATGTAGTTCGAATCTTCAATTTTCGCATATTCTTGGCAAATTTGAGTCCTGATTTTAAACATGTCGTTCTCTCTTATCTGGATGAATTACTGGGTCTACAATATATAGTTGGAAAGTTTTAGATGTTTAGTTTTCAGCTCAACTTTAATCGTAGCAAAATTCTATTAATAGCTCCAGATATGTCTCAAACAATACATGAAGATCCAGTTTGATATATTTAACAATATTCGTCTATTAGCTTTGAACCTCTGAAATATTATGTTTCTACACTCCATTTGATCTGAAAAATTACAACAATATATTTTCACGTGTCTAATATTTCAGCTTTATCCAATGTACGGTTTGAAAGATATGTTCAATCTTACAACACTAGTCAACAGACATTTTAAGACTAAATTTGGATCTAACTTGGTTTATATTATAAATTTAGTAAACTCATAAAATCGGACCCAGTTTACCAATTTTGCATAAATTAAATCTGATTTTATTGGTTTTCAAGTTTCTAGTTTGATTTTATATGTTAAATATATATTAACCTGTAAAATCATAAATTTTACAAGTTCAGTCTTGATTTTAGCAATAATGATTCCTTGCACTAGTCAAGCTAGGGTTCTATTAAATAACTTTAAATAATACAACTACAAACACTATTTTGAATTATTATTATTATTATTATTAATTAAGAAAAAAACTAAACGTACTGAGTCACTACCTTGTGTACTGTAAATGATTTAACTGAGGATTTTAATACTGTAATGACAATTGTGCCCTTAAATGTGTTGAATGGAAAGTGGTAAGTGGTTTGGGAGCATTAGTAATAAAACTCCGCCTTGTGGGTTAACTCGAACCCAGTGGACCTGATTTAACTATGGTAAAAACTGGAGTTGCATTTGACGCGGATGAGTCTAGTTGATCCTGCAACAGGGAGAGACCTGACATGTATTTTTTTAATTAACAAAACGATCTTGTTTTGTTTTAGGGATACAAATCCTGACCCTTTCCTCTTCTTCTCATGTTCCTCCTTTCTTCTTTCCAATTCCTTCCAACTAGCAATCAAAGAAAAGATCGATTTACTTGGGAAAATCTTAGCAACCAGAGCCACAAAGAGGGGGTCATTGACTTTCTTCTCCCTTTGTTCTTCATAATAGAAATTTTTTTCTGTTGCACTTGTTTGATTTCCAAGCATATAAACCACAAATTTATTAGCCCATATCAAGATCGTAGGCACCATTTGTTTGATGTGGTGCCATTAATCAATCAATTGTTCTTTTTATTTTTGAATAATGGCAATAGTCACACTTTTGACTATGAAGATTGATCATATGACAGCCTGCATTATCAAAAATAGGCGTTGAGGAACTTTTCCTGGCGATGAAGGTTTGAGGGTTTATTGTCTGCATTACCTTTTAGAAATAGTCTGCATCAAAATCCTTACAGTACACATTGTCTGGGGATCTATGAAAACACTACAGTACACATGATCGTGGGTATATTGTGTTTTTTGCTAACTAGTTAATTATTTATATGAATTTCTAGGCCAAATTGAGAAGAGGATATTGTTTTATATAGTAGAACTTTGGGTTAATATATATCTAAGTTATATATATATATATATATATATATATAGTTGAGCTATTATTTCTCAAGGAAACAAATCAAAGAGAGGATGTATTGCATTTGTTCATTAACAAGAACAGTAGGTTTTTCTTCAGGTATCACAGTGACAGCAGGAACAGCAGATCTAAGTTGATGTATAAAAGTTTTCAAAGACAAATGTATTTGTATAGTACTATGTATTTGCATGCTTCATGCTATAGTACCATGCATTTGTATAAATCATATTGTAGTACTATGTATTTGTATGCTTGATCTTACACTAAAAAAATACTGGTATTATGAACACCACTTTTGTGTGATTCCAATTGTAATGCTTCAATGTTGGAGCACTGCATGTTGTTCTTCAAATTTCTTTTTAGTAAAGTGAATTAGTGAAAGAGATTTACATTATTTATTTTTCTTGATCCTGAGAGGATATTAGAGTGATTTATAGTAAATTTTTTCTTTATTTGTATATTTTCGAGTTATTCCATGTAATCTAAAATTTGGTTTTTTTTTATTAAATCAGTTTTTGGATTGGGTTTAATAACTATATTTATATTTAGAGAAGGGTGTTTTCAGTTTTTTATTTTTTTTTATTTCTGTTCATGGAAATGTGGATCAATATCTGCCAAGTTTATTTTCGCTCTTGTCCTCTCCTTCTTTTCACTAGAGAGAGCGCGCTCAAAGAGTACAAATCTGCAGAGAATATAAAAGAAATCACAGAACAAACAGACAGACGATCTAGAAGAGGAGTGAGGCGCTTCTGAGGTATGGACTGGCTTAGCAAGAGATGGTTTTGTCGGCGATGATTTGAAGAGCTAAGCCTTTATTTTTTGCTCTCTGCTTATGTCCTCTCCATTCTTTTTTTATTATGAGTTTCTTTTATCTAAAAAACCCCAATTACTATGATTCCTTTGTGATTTGCTCTTCTGTTTTGATTTCTTTCGAGGTTTTAGATAAATGGGTTAGCCCAGGTTTACTTAAAAAATAACTGGATTGTTCAGGACAAGGGCCTGATATTTGGTCTGTGGTTTTTCTAGGGGCTTCCAATCTTGATAGGTTGGGAGTTTTGTCATGTCTGCTCTGTATTCGTGTGGCTGCAACTATGTTTTTTTTATTAGGATACATGGTTTTGGTTGATTTTTCATTTATTTAGAGAGGGTTGCGTTGATGTTGTTTGGTTTTGGCTGTTCTGGGGTTGTGTATGTGGATGGGACTGGGTTTGTGTTTTGTGGAGTGATGTTCTTAGCTATCCCACACAAAAAAATAGACATTTTGTTCCTTTAGAAGAAAATTCAATTTTATGTAGTTGAGATTATTTTCATTGATATTGACGCTTATAAGTTAAATGATATTTCAAGTAGCACCAAACATACACAAGTAAGTGAAGATGATGATAATAATGACATCAACGTAGAAGATTGTGATGGATATGACAATGATGAAGACGACATCAACGTAGAAGATTGTAATAGATATGACAATGATGGAATTGAAGAAGAAAACAATGTTGATTAGTTTGCACAACACGAATGTGTAATATCATAAACTATAATGTAATATTTTTGAATGAAATTAACTTTAATGTAATGACAATGACATTTATTTATTATTAAATCACAATGAAACATTTATTTTATGTGATTTTATTATTATACAAAGAAGTAGTGTTATTGTGTTGTGTGTACTACTATGATTTTAAGTATCTACAAGATTGATACATAAGGAATACAAATACAATTTGACAACATAAATTGTTTTTCACCAATGGAAATAGCGACGACCCTAGAAAATACAAACAAACACACCGATGAATTAAGGTTGTTGGTATATTCCTGAGAGCATTGGAGCTTTTTCCCTCGCAATTGCATTGTTCATTGTATTCAATGCATGCAAGGTTACCGACAACAAATATTTATTGGTATTTTCCTGAGAGTTAAGGTACAATTCATTTAACACTTGCAGTGTTTATTATTATTGAGTACAAAAGTAAGTGAAGATGATGATAGCGACGAAATCAACATAGAAGATAGTGATGGATATGACGATGATGAAATTGAAGAAGAAAACAATTTTGATAAGTTTGCACAACACGAATGTGTAATGCTATAAACTATAATGTAATATTTCTAGATGAAATTAACTTTAATGTAATGACAATATTTATTATTAAATCACAATGAAACATTTATTTTATGTGATTTTATTATTATACAAAGAAGTGATGTTATTGTGCGATTTTAAGTATATGTAGGATGGATATATAAAGAATACAAATACAATCTGGCAATATAAATTGTTTTTTATCAATGGACATACCAACTACCCTAGAAAACACTAATAGACACATCGATGAATTAAGGTCACCGGTATATTCTTGAGAGTATTGGAGCTTTTCACCTCTTAATTACATTGTTCATTGTGTTCAATGCATACGGGGTCACCGATAACAAATATTTGTTGGTATTTTCCCAAGAGCTAAGGTACAATTCACTTAACACTTGAATTGTTTATTATTATTCAGTGCATACGGGACCACCGATGGTTAATGTATGTCGGTATTTTTCTGAGAGTTAAGGTACTGTTCACTTTTCACTTGCATTGTTTATTATTGTTCTTTGCAGATAAAATCACCGAGAGACTGAAAAGTAGTCGGTGATAGTTGGTGGGTTTCTGAAAATTTTGGATTAAATTGAAAATTTCAATTAGACTTGACAGACATAATTGCCAGCATAAGAATTAAAATATTAATTTTTAATTTACCATCGGTAAAGGCATTGGTGATAGTTGGTGGGTTTATGAAATTTTATAGATTAAATCAAAATTTTCAATTAGACTTTACAGACAATTACAAACGAATACACCGACAGAAAAATTAAAAATATTAATATTTAATTTACTGTTGGTAAAGGCATCAATGATATGTGGTGGGTTTCTAAAAGTTCTGGATTAAATTGAAAATTTCAATTAGACCTAACAGATGGAAACACTGACGGTACAATTAAAATATTAATTTTCTAACAATAAAGACATCAATAATGCTTAGCGTGTTTCTGAAAAAAAAAATATTAAATTGAAAACTCCAATTAGACTTGACAAGTAGAAACGCCGATGAAACAACTAATATATTAATTTTTAATTTTCTAATAGTAAAGACGTCAGTAATACTTAGCGTTTTTCTATAATTTTTTTTATTAAATTAAAAATTCCAATTAGACTTATAGACAAAACCACCGATGAAAAAATTAAAAAAATTAATATTTAATTGATCATTGGCAAAATTAGCGGTAAAAAAACTCTAAATTAAAGATCAGAATCTCTAAAATCAGAATAGATAGACACATCTCTTCTTTTTTCTTCCTTTGTAGCTTCTTCTCTTCTCCTCCCAAATCTTCATCTTTCTTTCTCATCTCTCTCTCTTTCTCTCCTCAACCCATTCTCTTTTCTTCTCTTCCACACACAAGTATATCTTCTCCTCTCTTCTCCTTCTCTTTTTCTTTTATTATTTAATGATTTGTTTAGATTTTTCTTCTTTTCTCAGGCATGGGAAAACTCAAAATTAAGGTAAGATTCTTCTTTTTCCTTTTATTTTTCTTGTGTTTTTTTTTACATTTTTTATATGTTTTTGTTATTAATAATTGTATAAATGTCAATGGGAATTTTTTAATTTTTTATTTTTTCTATTATAAATTTTTTTTTATAAAGTTTTTAATTTTTTTATATTTTCTGCTCTTTAATGATTGTATATAGATTGTTAGAATTTATTTTTAAATTTTCTGTTATTTAATGATTGTATATAAATTGTTTTAATTTTTTTAATTTTTCATTAAATTTAATGATTGTATAAAAATTGTTGGAATTGTTTTTTTTTTAAAATTTTTATGTTCTTTAATGATTGTATGTAGATTGTTGGAATTTTTAATTTTTTTAAATTGTTTGTTATTAATATGGTTAGCTAATTGATTTCCTGGTGTTAACAAACTATTTTTAATTTCATGAAAAATAAAAATTATTTAAAAATAAATAAAATAGTTGTCATCATAAATATATATAAAAATAAAAATAGATAAGATAATAGCTAGGATAAATGAATAGTTTTTAATGTGAAATATTGATACTACAAATCCTTTAATGTGTTTATATTAACCTCTTATGATCCTTTCGCAAATGGTCATAACAAAGTTAATTGAAAATTTGGTTAAATTAACATAATTGAAATTATTTGATTGACATAGATTGAAATAAAATAAATTTGTTTGTGGCAATCCAATTTAAATTATTGTGTATTTGCAAGTGTAAAAATTTTGGGTAGTTTCTCATATAGGGGAGGGGAGGTGTTGCCGGATTTTCTTTTAATTATGAATGGTTTACGGTTCCTTAATCCTTTAATTTGTGTGGATGTTTAGGGAAAAGTCAATAACACATCGTACAAACATGATCGTTGTTAGTACTTCTAACTAGCAGCGCTTCTAAAGACCATAAGTCGTGCGTTGTTGCCAAAAACAGGCACTTGAGACACAAGCAACCACACTCGACACGGGCTCATCGAGTGCGATCCCGCCATGTCGAGGGGGGGTCTCTACACAGTAGGATCTATTTACCCGGAAGCATTAAGCTCAGTGGAAAAACAACCTTTCAATGTAAGTTTGTTTTCACTTCACAACAACATATTAATAATTTTTTAAAAAATAAATTTCAAGCAACATCGTCAATTTTAGGTTTACAAACATTGAGGCTTCCAGAACCAAAACATTGACAATGAAATCGTCGATGAAAATTTCATTGTTTCAATAGAGTTAAGTTTCCAATCATCCTAAATGGAAACCTATGATTGATGCGTGGTTCAAAAGGTTTAAGGTTAGTATTAACTTAAATATTTTTATTATTATGTTAATTCGGTTAATTTATTAATATTAATGAAATTTTCTTGTAAAAAATTTAACTGCAAGGAAAAAATTGAATGAGATAGAGTTGACAACGCTATTGCAATGAAGGTTTGAAAGAATCACGCTGCAACTAGATAAGATTGAGATCAAGATAATTTTTAAAGCCTTTTATTCAGTTTTATTATTCATTTACTAACAAATAATTTATTTGTATCATATAGGTTGCATGCTTTTTAGTACAAGGCGCAAAAGAAAGCCAAGAAATATATGAAAGAAAGAGAGCTTCCAAACTGAAAGGAGATTGCGGTTTTGGAAGGATTTCAGACCATCGTACGTCTTAGAGGCCATGTGGGTGGAATATATTCAGCACCTGACATTCGATTGTTTTGTGCAACAATTACACTTCGGTGTAAAGAACTGGAACCAACATGTTCATAGTTTCGTTACAACACATACCAACAACTCCATCCCATTCGATTTGCATGTGAAACGGATGATAAGAATGTTTTTTTAATTACATCTATTTTTTTTTATCTTCTTATAAATATATTTAACTAACAACAGTTTTCTATTGCAGGCTACGGTTCTTGGACGTGAATCAAGCTTGATGAAGCTTTATGAGGAAACGCATGTGCGGATTGTTAACCGCCAAAAAAAGGTGTAACAAATCATGGATAGCTGAGCTCAGCATTTTATGGTGTGTTGTTTTTAATAATTTTTTTCTTAAGTTATTAATTTTTTGAATTTGCTGACTTTTTTTTCCCATGATACATATAACACTTGGTTGAAGGAGAAATATGGTGACGATCCTTCAACCCATCCGAATCTCAATCTAGATTTATAGTTAGAGGCATAATTGTTTGGTTGACCCGATAAAAATAGGATGTATTGTCTCTCTAACACTATAACCGAGGACTTGCGAATGGTCTGTAGTGTTTCAATCGTTGAATGCTTGCAATCAGTTCCGATACTCAGACTTCGGAGTTCGAGGCGATTTTAGACCAGCAAGTTCAAGCTTGGATGACCCATCTTGCTGCTGATTATGAGCGACTCAATGCTGAGACGACTGGACTCCGTCGATTGGTAATGGAGATGAGATCACATATGGGTGGTACATGTGTTCCCTCTTATTCACCCCACGGTCTAGGTGAAGACCCGCCTCCTCCTTGTCCTACAATGCCTTTATTCTAAATTAATTGTATTTGAACTTATAAATGTTTAAATTTGTAATAAATATTTGAATTTTATATTAATTTAATTTTTTAATTACTTTCTATTGAGGACAAAAATTAAGCAAGTTATTAATTTTTTGAATTTGCTGACTTTTTGTTTCCCATGATACATATAACACTTGGTTGAAGGAGAGATACGATGACGATCCTTCAACCCATCCAGATCTCAATCTGGATTTATAGTTGGAGGCAGAATTGTCTGGTGGAACCGATAAAAATAGGATGTATTGTCTCTCTAACACTACAACCGAGGACTTGCGAATGGTCTCAGTGTTTTAATCGTTGGATGCTTGCAATCAGTTTTGAGTACTCAGACTTCGGAGTTCAAGGCGATTTTAGACCAGCAAGTTCAAGCTTGGATGACCCATCTTGCTGCTGATTATGAACGACTCAATGCTGAGACGGGTGAACCTTGTCAATTGATAATGGAGATGAGATCACATATGGGTAGTACATGTGTTCCCTCTTATTCACCCCACGGTTCAGACGAAGACCCACCTCCTCTTTGTCCTACAATGCCTTTATTCTAAATTAATTGTATTTGAACTTATAAATGCTTAAATTTGTAATAAATATTTGATTTTTATATTAATTTAATTTTTTAATTACTTTCTATTTATGTTTAATAGATTTTTTAAAAAAATATTTCTAAATTATTACTGACGTGGTTATCGATGGACTTAGTTCGTCAGTAAATTACAAAGAGTTGGAAAAGAATTATTGCAAAAGTCACTACTATAGTTTACTCACCGACAAAATAATTGACGGTCTGATTGACGATTATATGTCAAATTTACCAATGAATAAAAAAAATCATTGATGGAATGACATATAATTTTTCTGTGTGCGATATGTTATATTTAGCAATGAAAATACAAACACTGAAAATTTCGTAATAAAATCTAAAAATTCTGGCAGTGTTTTCTTATAATTCGAACCGCGGCGTGAAGGGTAAACCACTAACACATAATTTATTGCTCGTTCTCAATAATAGTGGCAGTGAGGTGAGTCTGAAGCCTTTTGTTTTTCTACAAAATCGAAAAGAAAGCAACAAACGGACATGAACAGCCCCAGAACCATCTGGAAACAAAACGCATGGCTATACCATTTGTCTATTTCCCATTAATTTATTGTAGCTAAGAATTGAATTGGCTTGATTGAGGAAATGTAAACCCCGCATCTACAACCAAATTATGTCCAGTTACAAACTCAGAATCCTCAGAAGCAAGAAACAACACAGCATTAGCCACATGCTTCAGCTTCAACACCCCTTTCAAACACGAAGTCGACTCAAAAGTCTTCTCCACCTCCTCGACTCCCATGCCAAAGGCCTTACATATTAGAGGCGTCGCCACTGCCCCTGGCGACACACAATTCACTCGTATTCCATGCTCACCCAACTGATAACTGGCAGACTTTACCAGCCCCAGTACCGCACACTTGGACATTACATAATCTGTATGGATGCTTCCACCAGTATTGGCTGCGATGCTGGCTATGCAAATGATGCTACCCTTTTTGCTTGGTTATCAAGACTCTGATACCATGTCAAAAATTCATTTTAACCCAATAACTTAAACTGTTAAGTGAAATTTCAAAATATAATTTATATTATTATCTAATATAACGATTCTTACCAAATGATTCTGAACACTTGTGAGCAAAACCTAAAAATCAATGAAATTTGATATTATTAAATCTTACAAAAGTCATAAATAGGAGTGATCATTTTCGGTTCGGTTTTTATCAAAAAAAGTAATCAAATCAAAAAACAATTTCAAAAAAAACCGCAAATGCAACCGAAACCGGTTCAAACCGACCGGTTTCGATTCGGTTCGGTTCAGTTTTTTAGGACAAAAACTGGTTCAAACCGGTTTGGCTTGGTTTTTCCAGTTTGGCTTGGTTTTTTCCAGTTTGGCTCGGTTTTGGCTTGGTTTTTTCCGGTTTGGCTCGGTTTTTTCCGGTTTGGCTCGGTTTTTTGCCGGTTTGGCTCTGTTTTTTTTTTTTTTTTTTTGTTTCGGTTCGGTTCGGTTTTTTTGGTTTTAGGCTTATAAAACTGAAACCGAACCGAACGGTCTGTTTTTTTTTAAAATTTTAATCGGTTTAATCGGTTTTTTTTCACGGATCGGTTTTTTCGGTTATTTTTTTCAAGTTTTCTCGATTTTCTTGGTTTTTCGGTTTTTTTGCTCACCCTTAGTCATAAACATGTCAGCTGTTCTTTAGAATCTTACTAGTTAAATGACCCGCGCAATGCCGCGGGTCAATTTTTTTTTGTATAAAAAATATATAAAAAAAGTTAAGATCTTAAAGTGTTAGGTTTTTCTGCAGAGCTATACCCAAGATTCTTGGGTTTGGCTGCAACGCCTGACCCAAGAGTAATATTTATAATATGAATAATAACATTAAACTTGCATGACCCAAGTTTAAGTGGATTTGGCTGCAATACAAAACCCAATAGCCTTGGATGTGGGTCTGGCTGCAAGGTCATATTATAAAAGTATGATAATTAAATAAATTAATTAAAAAGAAAAAAACATAGAAAAAAAATCCAACATGAAGAAAATAACTAATGAAGAAAAAGAAAAAAATCTGAATTAATTGGGTTAACCCTTCAAACCAGGTTAACCCGTCAAACCTTGGATTCGTGTCGTGAAAATTTGATAACTAAATAGAAAAAAAAAATTGACGGGTTAACCCAGACTTAACTGGGCGAACCCATCAAACCCAGGATCCGTGTCATGAAAGTTTGATAACTAAATAGAAAAAAATTTAACATTAACAAACTAAACTAAACGAAAAAAATTAATTAAAAAGGAAAAAAAATGAAAACAAACAAAAGGCATCAGCCTTTTCACTGTGGACTGCACTGTACAGTCTACAGTCATAGGCATAAAAAAGGCAAAAAAGCCAAAAGAAAAAAAATAAAAAAAACTAACCGGGTTAAAAGAAAAAAAAACCTATAGGAAGAAAACAAACTAATGAAGAAAAAGAAAAAAAATCTAAATTAACTGGGTAACCCGTCAAACCTGAGATTCGTGTCATGAAAGTCTAATAACTAAATAGAAAGAAATTTAATATCAACAAACTAAATTAAAAAAAATAATTAAAAAGGGAAAAACAAAGAAGAAAAAACCTATGCGGAGAAAAAAACTAATGAAAAAAAATTTGAATTAACTGAGCTAACCCGTCAAACATGAGATATGTGTCATGAAAGTCTTATAACTAAATAGAAAAAAAAATTAACATAAACAAACCAAATTAAAAGAAAAAAATTAATTAAAAAGGAAAAATAATAAAAAAAAACAAACAAAAAGCATCAGCCTTTTCACTATGGACTGCATACAATATTAAAAGATGAAATTAGAAGAAAAAACTAATGAAGAAAAAGAAAAAAAAATCTTAATCAACTGGGTTAACCCGTCAAACCTGGGATCCGTGTCATAAAAGTGTGATAACTAAATAGAAAAAAGATTTAATATTAATGAACTAAATTAAAAAAAAGATTAATTAAAAAGGAAAAAGCAAAGAGAAAAAAAGCCATAGGAAGAAAAAAAACTAATGAAGAAAAAAAAATCTGAATTAACTGGGTTAACCCATCAAACCAGGTTAACCCGTCAAATGCGGATCCGTGTCATAAAATTCTGATAATTAAATAGAAAAAAATACAATATTAAGAAAGTAAATTAAAAAAATTAATTAAAAAACAAAAAAACAAAGAAAAAAGCCAAAAAAAAAACTAAAGGCATCAGCTTTTTCCCTGTGGACTGCACAGTGCAGTCCACGTAAAAGGCTTAAAAAAGAAAAGAAAAATAAAAATAAAAAGAAAAAGAAAACAAAGGCATACGCCACAGGTTAATTTTTTTTCTTGCATAAAAAATATAAAAAGACTTAGATCTAAGAGTGCTAGGTCTTTCTACAAAAATATACCCAAAAGCCTTGGGTCTAACTGCAACGCTTGACCCAAAAGTAATATTTATAATAATAATAATAATAATAATAATAACAATAATAATAATATTAAATTTACGTGACTCAAGTTTAAGTGACTCTGGCTGCAACACCAGAACCAAGAGCTTTAGACGTCGATCTAGCTGCAATGTCGTGTCATAAAAGTGTGATAATTAAATAGATTAATTAAAAAGAAAAAAAACAAAGAAAAAAAACCAACATGAAGAAAAAAACTAATGAAGAAAAAGAAAAAAAATCTGAATTAACTGGGTTGACCTTTCAAACCAGGTTAACCCGTCAAACCTGGGATTCACGTCATGAAAGTTTGATAACTAAATAGAAAAAAAAATTAACGGGTTAACCCAGAATTAACTGGTTTAACTCGTGAAACTTGGGATATTTGTCCTGAAAGTTTGATAACTAAATAGAAAGAATTTAACATTAACAAACTAAACTAAACGAAAAAAATTAATTAAAAAGAAAAAAAAAAAACTCTGGGTTAACCCAGAAAAAAAAACTGGGTTAAATAAAAAAATTTATTAAAAGAAAAAAACAAAAAAATGGACGGGTTAACCCAGAATTAACTGGGTTAACCCATGAAACCAGGTTAACCCATTAAACCCGGGATCCGTGTCATGAAAGTATGATAACTAAGTAAAAAAAATTTAACATTAACAAACTAAATTAAATAAAAAAATTTATTAAAAGAAAAAAAAAGGACGGGTAAACCCATAATTAACTGGGTTAACCCGTGAAAACCAGGTTAACCCGTCAAACCTGAGATATGTGTCATGGAAGTCTGATAAATAAATAGAAAGAAATTTAACATTAACAAACTAAAGTAAATGAAAAAAATTAATTAAAAAGAAAAAAAGAAAAAAAAATTTGGGTTAACTCGTCAAACCAAGTTAACCTGTTAAACCCGGGATCCGTGTCATGAAAGTCTCGATAACTAAATAAAAAAAATTAACATTAACAAACTAAATTAAACAAAAAAAATTTATTAAAAGAAAAAAACAAAGAAAGAAGAAAAAAACCCGAAAGACAAAAAAAAACAGCTCAAAAAAAAAAAAAGACAGCTCAAAAAACAAAAAAAATACAGAAAAAAAAGACATCTCAGCTTAAAACAAAAAAAAAAACAGAAACAACTTGGTATTTTACGGTGGGTTGTACTGTGCAGTTTATAGTGAAACAACGAGTAGATTTAACTTATTAGATAATAATAAAATATATATAGGTAAACAGTAAATTCATCACCCCTTCAAGTTATTTTTTTTTTTTAATTTTTTGCCAAGTTTCTTTCATAACATTCACGTGTTTGTGTCTGTCGGATTTTTCCACCATGTTATTTCTTATGGATGATTATTTAGTTGTTCCTACAAACCAACGAACCAACCAAAGAATAATTGTTAAAATATATTCACTTTTTATCTGTTATAATTTTTTTTCATATTTATTATCCAATTTTATAATATTATCAACGGGATATATCTTTTCAGTACTGAATTATATATTGCATAGATAGAATATATTATAGTAAAGACCAGCCACATTGCAAGTGGGGTGTGCATTTAATGCACAATGATGGCACACCCCACTAACCAAAGAAGGAAATGGTAGAAGCCATGCGTGATATGGTTGCCAAAGTAACCGGCCATGTCCTTTCAATTTTAAAATAGATTTGACATTTTACCAACTTTGCCATACTATTTATTTCTCCTCCACGTAGACTTGTTCAACTTTACATGCATGCCGTATGGGCTTACGCCACTTTTACAGTCAAATAGATCAGAATTCTAAGCATGCCGTCTTGTTCATTTTAAGAGCATATTGAATGGAGAAGCTAAATAAATAGCTAAATATTAAAAATTAATATTTTAACTTTTCTTTGTTTGTTTTGTACATTTTAAGGGAAAAATCAAACAAAATGCTAAAATGGCTTTTCTCTCCCACAAAAGCTATTTCTACATATCTCTTCAAAGAGCCAAAACCAACAAAGTAGAGCCATTAAAAAAATAAACCAATTAAATGTAGCCATGTGGAAAAAAAAATAATATCAAATTTATTAAGAAATAATAAGACACTTGTTTCTTCCACTTCAATATAAATGGCTCTTCAAATGGCTTTTTTCCATTGGAATAGATATTGTAAAAAAAGCTATATTTACACTATTCAAAATGCTATTTTATCAATTTAGCTTCTCAATTTAGCTTTTTGCATTGGAGATGCTCTAATTTTCTTTTCAATTATTTTTAAATTGTCATTCATAAGCTTCTTTGTCATTCCAAACTTGTTTTTGAATTATTACATAATAATTTCATATTTTAATAAATATAAATATTATTTAAAAATAAAAAATATGGATAAATAAATATAAGTGTCGTTCCATCTTCAAACGTTACCTTTCGTTGCGTCGTTAAAAGCGTATCATCATCATTTTTCAATGATGTGACGCGTGTACATAGCGATGCAATAATTAGACTCGAATGAACTTCTCATCTCTTTTTTCTTTATTTTTTTTCTTGCTAAAATATAAAAGTATCATTTTATTTATTTATTTTATTCAATTTGACTCTCATTATTTTGATTGCTATTTGTTTTATTTTTTATCTTTTTTTATTGATATTTTTCTTCAGATTCTTCCATCATCATTTGGTTTCATTTAATTCTTATATCAAATTTGATCTTTATTTTTTTTATTTTTTTTATCATTTTCCTAATTGAATTTTATTTTCAATTTCAACTCTTAACATTTAATTTTGAATAATTTTTATATCAAGTTTAGTCTCCATTATTTTAATTGTTATTTCATTTATTTTGAATCCTTTTTTAATGTGTTTTTTTTTTAGTTTCATCCCTCAATATTTTGTTAATTTAGAATTTTGGTTTGTTATTTTTAGGATTGCTTTCTATGAGATTAGTCTCGGACTCATTTCTCTCTTAGATCTTTTTTTTTAAAATTGATTTTTTTCACCTTCATCCCTCAATATTTGAATTATTAGAAATTTATCTTCATATCTTTTTTTTTAATTTCTATTAGGTTATCCCAATCATGTGCTCATAGTTATAAGATTAGCAATTTAACCTAGATTGACTTGAATTTTTTTTCTTTGTTTTTTAATTAAATTTCATTTTATTTTCAATTTCATCTTTCAACATTGAGTTGTTTGATAATTGAGTTTCATAGTTTTCTTCTGTTTGCTTTCGATTGGGTAACCCTAGTGTCACGACCAGGTCATTGATTTGGAATGCTAACTTGCATGGGCCTGGGTTGTTTTTTTGTAATTTTTTTACACCGTTAATTTCTTTTGTCAGTTTATTTATTATTGCTGTATTTTTTTTATTCATATTATTTAAATTAATCAAATTTATTAAACATAGTTGAGTCAATGACCAAACTCTCGAATTTTTCTAGGATTTTATAAACACTTACATCATTTTAACATATTTTTTTAAATTGAAAAAAATTTGAGTTGGTCTGCTGGTAACTAGCTATAGATTGTTTCAAAGTTTTAGTTCCATTTGATTATTTGCTCTTTAATGGTAACTAGATGCAAAGCATAGTACGATTTGAGTTTTCAAGCAGATTAAGACAATGTAATTAATCGACATCATTTTTTATTTATTTTATATATTCATACAATATAATTATTTTTCCATGATGTATAAAATTAAACAATCACTTTACTAAGGTTGTAATTAATATAATATCATTGTTTGAATTTTTTACCCTCTATATTTTATTTTTTATTTAAATAAATTATGGAGTATTTAATATAAATAAGAAAGGAAGTGGTTGGATAAAAAAAAATGTTAGCTATAAATCAGATAGTTTGACTCTATTATAATGGCGAATAGTGTTAGAGCATACCAACATGGAAAGATGAACAAATTATTTGGGACATAGAAAATATAATATAATTCTTTTGGATAAAAAGCATAGCATAAATTTTATTTCAATTAAAACATATTTTTTATACCAAGGATGATTTTTTTACATAATTTTGGATTATTATATCCTTTTCGTTTACTCCTACCTCCAACAAACATAACTTCGTCGTTTAGGTAAAACACGTTCTAACGACTATTTAATGGACTTGAAAGACAATGTCTCGAAAATACAAAATAAAATAGACAAAATTACTACAGTAAAAAAACTCATAGGAAAAATAACCATAAAGTAAGGATATGATTCTCCGGTCCACATTTAGAAAATAATGGCCACATAATTATTATTTTTTCCCATAGCTATATATGTTGACCTATTAGAGAGGTGGAGATAGCCTTATCCTTTTACTACGACAGTGTTTGACATTGTGTTTTGAAAATATTTTTAAAAAAATTAATTTTTTTACTTTAAATTAATATATTTTTAATATTTTTAAATTATTTTGATGTGTTAATGTCAAAAATAATTTTTTAAAAATAAAAAATATTATTTTAATGTGTTTTAAAATAAAAAATATTTTAAAAAATAATCGTTACCACACTTTCAACCCGTCTCTCAATCCTCCTTCTTAATCCTACTTGAGTAGCACACGGAAAAACTAATATACACGAGGGGAAAAAGTCTCTCGCTAGATCCTTAATTAGACCTTTGGAAGAAATATTATTAGTTTTTGTAAACCTAATATTAATTATTATAAAAAACTGATTAAATCCTCAAATTTATTAAAAAAACCAATGACATCGGAATATTTTATTCCTTAATTTTTAACCAATTAAGAACTAGGGCCCTGCGATAAAGTTTAAATATTTCAACAAAACTATTATATTTTAATTGTCTGTGCAGTTGGGCTGTAATCTTCACATTAAAAATATGTGGTCACCATAGTGGTTGTAAGGCCGTACAATAAAACAGCAAGAAGGAAAAAAGGGACCAATATTGATTATTATTGATGCTTTGGAAACATCGGTGCCAGAGCAGATGAATCGATACCGTTCTTTTTTTCTTTTCTTTTTTAATTTAATTTTTTTTTACTTTAAATTAATACTTGTTTAATTTTTTAAAAACATTTTAATACATTAATATTAAAAATAATTTTTAAAAAATAAAAAAAATATTATTTTAATATATTTTTAAATAAAAAATATTTTAAAAAATAATTATAACCACTTGTCCAAACAACTGTTTGGATGCAAGAAGATGAATAAGAATAAATTAGCGCTGTACTCACGTTTCTTTAAAGTAATTAATTTGGATGCAAGAAGATTGCGCTATGATTTTGGGATAAAATAAAAAAGAAAGACGAATTTTGTGTTTCTTTCACTTTTTTTTTCTGTCAAGAATGTCCGCTGAAAAATAATTGTTTTTGAGACTCCAATCATGTTTTTCACACAAGAAAACTGTAACATGAAGTCTCTAAATTCATTTACATGTTATCTTTACGTTTTAAAAAAAATTTTAAAATATTTTTTTAAAAAATAATTTTATTTTTAAATTAATTTTTTATTTTTAGATCGTTTTAATTTGTTGATGTCAAAAATAATTTTTAAAAAATATTATTTTGATTAATTTTCAAGTAAAAAATATTTTGAAAAACAATCATTATCACACTATCAAATACCCCAAGCTAAATCTAAGTGTGATATCATTGTAAAATGACATTTCAATATTAAAGTTAATTTAATTTATTAGATGAGATCTTATAATAATTTTATATTATGATGTTAACTCATCTTCTTAAGCAAGAAATCCCTTGAGTTTAAAATTTATATTAAGATTTGAATTTTTGAAAATCTATTTAACATTAATATTATATTTAAAATCCATGTTAATTTAAAAACTTACTTGTTTATACAAGGATTAAGAATAATTTTATATTAATGCCGTTATTCACAATTTACTTAGCATATACTGTATGGCATAAAGATCTTTGAAGCAAACCCCACTCTAGTTATATATGGAAGTACCTTAATCTTCTTGAAACAAATACACCCGAGTTGTTGCTTTCTTATCTCTATTGTGTGGCACATATATATTCAATGGCAGAAACCTCGTCGACACCGTCCGATAACAATAAGCTAGCAGGCAAAGTGGCAATAATCACAGGCGGCGCAAGTGGAATTGGCGAAGCCACTGCCCGTCTTTTTGCCGAGCACGGTGCTCTTATCGTGGTTATTGCTGATATCCAAGATGAATTAGGCCACCAAGTAGCTACATCAATTGGACAACAGAAGTGTAGCTACATGCACTGTGATGTTACTGATGAAGAGCAAGTGAAGTCATTAGTGGAGTGGACGGTCAAGAATTTTGGTCGGCTCGACATAATGTTCAGCAATGCTGGAATTCTAGGGAGCTCAGATCAGACCATCCTAAATCTTGATCTTTCAGGATTTGACCGTCTATTTGCAATCAATGCACGTGGAATGGCCACCTGCGTTAAGCATGCTGCTCGCGTAATGGTTGAGCAGCGCCTGAGAGGAAGCATAGTGTGCACGGGTAGCGTGGCTGCTAGCAATGGAGGCAGAAGGCAAACTGACTACCACATGTCAAAGCACGCCGTGCTAGGGCTGGTAAGATCAGCAAGCATGCAGCTGGGGGTGCACGGCATTAGGGTGAACTGCGTCTCCCCATATGGGGTGGTGACGCCGATGACACTCCACGCACACAGGAAGGGTGTGGAGGAGCTTGAGAACATGTATGAGACCAATATGAGCTTGAAAGGGGCGGCTTTGACAGCAAAACATGTGGCAGATGCTGTGCTTTTTCTTGCATGCAATGATTCTGAAATGGTCACTGGGCATGATCTTCTGGTTGATGGAGGATATCGAATTCAATGATTATATATATGTGTTCGCTGTTGATTGGCTGATGCAATCTAGTGTTCTCCTAGTAAGCCAGTATTTTGTTTTAAGCATGGGTTGTGTTGGTGGTTAATTTGTTTTGGTAAGCATCGATTTAAATGGTTTAATTTAGAAAAAAAAAGTTCCAATCAAGCTGCTTTTTTTTAAAAAAATTGAAGTTTCAATCGAACTTAATTGAATCAAATGAAAAAGTTTTTAGTTCCGCTCAACTAATCAGTTCGTTTTAATTTTATATTTGTTAAAATCAAATAAGTCTAATTTGAATTAATGAGCCTTTAGCTCTATTATTTTTGAATGGCTTTGAATTAATGTGTTTTTAGTTTATAATTTGTTTTTTCAGTTTTGATCAGTTTAGATTTTTTTTTGTTTCTAAAATCTAAAACCGAAATCAAACCAAACTATATTTTTAAAAAAATTTCATAAGTTAATTCCCACTTGATTTAAATATTCATCACTTGGCAAAGTTCCACTTGATTTGAGTAGTTGTTAGCCAAATAAGTCTCACTTGATTTTAGTGGCCTCACTACAACATTATCCAGTTTTATCGACGGACTAATTCCATATGTGATAGCAATGAAATCCGTCAGTGAAAATAATACCGACGGCATCACCGACGGAACACGTCCGTCGGTAAAACAGTCGTCGGTAAATCCCATTTCCGTCGCTAATTCTGTCGCAAATAAAAAAAACCACCCATCGACGGAAACACCGACGGTTTACACGGATATCGCGCGCCAAAAAAAAAAGTTTCCGCGGGAACATTACCGACGGAATAAATCCGTCTGCAATTTCAACGGTAATTACCGACGGTGCAGACGGAAAATCCGTCGGTGATTATGGCATGGTTGGTAATTTTTTTGCAACTCTCTGTGTAATACCGACGGATACTATCTGTCGGTAATGCCGTCGGAATTTGATCACCGACAGATTATATCCGTCTGTGATGCCGTCGGTAATGATGGCATGGATGGTAATTGTTCGGCAACTCTCTGTTAAATACCGACGGATACTATCCGTCGAGATATCCGTCGGTAGGTATTTAAAATGTATAAAAAAAATAATTTATTAATTGTAAAAAACCTTAATAAACAAATAGAAATGCATTAAACATTAATAATGTAAAAAGTAATGTTAAATAATATTCATTACAAATTTAATGTGTTTAAAAAGCAAAATTAAACTAGAATAGCGGCGGAGCTGGAGGAGGAGGCGGAGGAGGAGGAGGAGGCTGGTTGTTCCCTGGGACCATACGGCCAAAAAGAAGCTGCACAAGTATCGTCACCCATCTTTGATCTCATCTCCATGACTATTTGACGGAGCTCATCATAATTCGTCGAGAGTTGTTGATATTGTTGTTTCAACGCAATGAACTCCTCGGGCCGGGTGTTCGATACGATGGAGAGCTTCCAACGGTTGAGACACTACGAGTCGAACGCAAGTTGTCGGCCGTAGTGTTGGAGAGCCCGTAGACCCTATTTTTATCGGGTCCACCAGACGATCCCGCCTCCATCCACAAATCTGGATGGGTCGACGGATTGTCCCCATATCTCTCCCTCAACCGGCTATTATAGGTCTCCTGAAAATTTCATCGGTAAAAAAATCATCAAATGCAATTCAAGATGCAATTCAAGAAAATAATAACTTACAAAATAAAATGAATGAACGAACATACCACGAAGTGCTTGAGCACGGTTGTCCACGAACCGCGCACCCCTTTTGGCGGTCTTGACTCCGCACATGCGTCTCTAGAAACAACTCCATTGGACTCGGTTCACGTCCAAGAGACGCAGCTGTAAGGAAAAAATAGGCTGAAAGTTAAATATATTATAAGGAACGACAAATTAATTAACGATATATTTCATTAAAATTAATCTTACCATCCGCTTTGCATGTGCGCCGAATGGGACGGATCCGCCGGTGTGCGTGGTCACCGAACCATAAATTTACCGGTTCCGGTTGTTGGTGCCCGAGGCTGTGAGCGCCGTGAGAACCGCTCCGAGGTCACGTGCTCAATATATGCCGTCCATATTTCCCCCGAGATGAATGGCGGTTTGAATTCTGCCAAACCACCACCTCATTCCATCCTTCAAGACCGTTATCCCTCGCATGTCTTTTTGATTTTTTTTGGGTGTCATACCAAAAATCACGCAACCTACTTCCATAGTAACAAATTAGAATTTAAAACATAAAATTATAAAACAAAAATAAATATTATTTTCGATGTTACCTAGTTGCCGCGTGATTCTCCCATACCCTCCTCACAACATTGTTGTCCGCCCTATCCCACTCAAATTTGTTCCGTGTATATAAATAATTCATATAAAATAAAAATAGTACAAGATATAAAATTATAAAAATCATTTATTAAAAATTAACACCGACACGAAATCGCTTAAACCATGCATCGATATTAGGTTTCCACTCGGATGTTTGGAAACCTGGCTCCATTGAAACAATGGAATCTCCATCGACGATTTAAACGCCAATGTTATAGTCCTTGCAGCCTCAATGTTTGTGAACATGAAATTAAATAAAAGTAGTAATTAATATTAATTAGTTGTTCATAAATTATGTTATAAGTATATAAAAAAAAAACTAAAACCTAAACAAACTTACATTGAGAGGTCATCCTTCCATTGTGCATGGTACTTGCGGGTGAATTGACCCCGTTGTGAAGGCACACCGCTTATTTGTGAAACCGCGCTAGAAGAGGCAGCATCACAAGTTGGCGTAGATTCCTCGCCGTGATCGGCACCTAAGGATACGTCCTCCTCGCTGCTAGAAGAACTAGCTGCAACCATCTTCTGACGACGTGCTGTAGATTTCATTCTACGCATCTACACAAATGTATACGGATAATTACATAATTAACTTCGATTATTTAAAAAAAAAATTCGACAAAGTCTCCCCTGTCTTGGGGGTCCCAAGTTGTCGACAAAATCATATTACACTTCCAATTTTATTTCACATCCCGATCCAATCATCCTGGATCTCAACCCAACTCATCATCATCAACACAACATTTTATTCAATAACATCATATAGAATTACAACTATGAACATTCATTGTTAAATTGGTACTAACATTAGATTTAAGTCATACAAATATCCTAAATTAAGATAAACTAATTAAATGCAATTATATATATATATATATATAAATTAACATTTTTAAAACAAATCAACAATAACAATTATATTTATAAATTAATATTTTTAACATAAATTCAACAATAACAATTATAGCAATACAAACAATAATATCCTAAATTAAGATAAACTAATTAAATGCAATTCTATATATATAAATTAACATTTTTAAAACAAATCAACAATAACAATTATATTTATAAATTAACATTTTTAACATAAATTCAACAATAACAATTATAGCAATACAAACAATAATATCAAAACTAAAAAACTAAAATTAATAAATAAAATTAAAAAACTAAAAAACACTACACAACACACAACATAAACACAAAACAAACAATACACAAAACTAAAAAACATTATATCAATTCAAAATAAATTTGGGAATAAAAAATGCTTACCTTAATAATGTGTTGAATTTAAGATTTTATCTACAAACAATATACAAAACAAAGAACACCAAAAAAAATAATCATAATTAAAATAATAAAAAAAAAGATAAAGAAAAAAAAATACATACCTTTTAAAACTACCACCAAAACAATAAAATCCTTCTAAAAGCTAAATATAAATGAGAGAAGAAGAGCAAGGGAAAAGAGAAAGGGAGAAAGGGAGAAGAGGAGAAGAGGAGAAAATGAACAAAGTGGGGGGATGGGCGGTATATATAGCAATATTTCCGGCCAATTTAAACGAAAATTATTTGTTGTCGGTGCAATTAATTTCCGTCGGTAATTCCGTCGGAAATTAATTGAAATTCGCACCAAAAAGTTTGGAAATCCCGCCAAACTTTTCGATCCGTCGGTGAATCCGTCGGCATTCCCGTCGGTAATGGTGCAGACGGACACGTGTCAGACATGCGTGATCCGTCGGTATTGGACGTCGGAAATTCTATCGGTACGGGTGCAGACGGACACGTGTCACGCATGCGTTATCCGTCGGTATTGGACGTCGGTATTGGACGTCGGTAATCGTGCAGACGGACACGTGTCAGACATGCGTGCGACAACCCGTCGGTGATTCCATCGGTATTGGCCGTCGGAAATCCGTCGGTGAATGTGGCAAAATCCCATAATTTGTTTTGCAACTCTCTGTGGAATACCGACGGTTTATATTCCGTCGGTGAATGTGGCAAAATCCTATAATTTGTTTTGCAACTCTCTGTGAAATACCGACGGTTTATATTCCACCGGTAAATCCGTCGGTGAAAAGGTAAATTTTTCTTATTTTTTTAATGTAACCCTCTCAAAAAATCTTGAATTGCAATCTTACAACACACACAACACAATAACAAAGGCTGACCCTTAAAGAAG